>JADMNL010000027.1:0-1200000 GCA_016271365.2 Neoceratodus forsteri
ACCAACTCAGAACTGGTAGGAGGAGTGAGGGGAGCCACTATAGTCCAGCGACCATAATACTATTTGGTTCGACCTGGCCTTTGGGACCTGTAAGCCTCATCAAAGGCTGAAGTCCCAAATTTCAGAAGGGCAGACTTCAACTGGATGAAGAAGCTGGCCCAGAACAAGTTGGTTGGAGTGAACAGTATCAGGAATGTAGAGGAAAGATGGGGGAGCAATCAAGGGGCCATTCTCCAGGGACCTAAGTCATGCATGCCAACAGTAATCAAAGGAAAAAGGTGCAAGAGACCAATAAGGAAAGGTCAGGGAACCAGTGAGAGACAAAAAAAGAAGGTCTTCTCCCGGTATAAGGAAAAACAAGGGAGGGAAGAACGGGGAGCATCCCCGATGAGAACAAGAAAACCAAAAAGGTGGTTAGAGAAGCAAAGGCAAACAGAGCTGTGTATTGCAGAGGGGGTCAAGGTTGGGGGAAAACAGTTCTTTAGATATATTAGGGGAAAAAGGGTGAGGAGAATTGTTAGGCTAACAGAGAGGTAGAGTAATTGAGAGGGACGGACAGAAAGTAGCCATTATTAACAACTACTTTTATATGGTAGAACTGTTTCGCATGGAAATCCATGCCTGGAACAGCTTGTTGTGCTGCACTCAGTGCGTCATGATCTTGTTGTGCTGCACCGAGTGCATCATCAGTGCAGCACAACAAGATCGAATCGCTGTCGCAGGCTGCACAATTGAGCAACCCATGGCGACGCGGAAGTAAGCATGCTGCTACAGATTCAGAAGTAAGGCTTATTTTTTATGGTAGACTTCTTTGGGGGATGACGGAGTGCTGCTTATGTTTGCCCATTAGCTAGAAAAGATTGTGTATGAGCAGCCATACACAAACAAGGCAGTGTAAGATCTCAGAGGTTTCTGTGGTAACGGACCTCTCGAGCTGCGCTCTCGAGGTCTCTGGTTACCACGGAAACCTCTCGATCACAACTGCCTTGCTGTGTATGATTGCTCATACACAATTGTCTTTGTTCTGTATTCACATGAGAAGACAAAGGGCCTCTGCTGGAGAGTGGAATTAAAACAGATCTTGTAAACTACCTGTAGAGCAATGGACTCCAAGACAGTAAACCACACAGGTTCATGGCAGGAAGGTTTTGTCAGTCCAACCTGATAGTTTTCTTTGACTGGGTAACGGGTAGTGGATAAGGGCCATGATGTGGATTTACTCTGATTTCAGCAAGGCTCACTGTCTCACAGAAGGCTGCTAAAGAAAATAGAGGATCTCGGTGCAGCGAAAGACACAGATGCGTGAAGAAACTGGTTGGAAGGGAGACAGCAGAGGGTTATGGTTAACAGAGTCAACTGAGAAGTGGGGTCACCAGTGGGGTGCTGCAAGGATCTGGTCTTTTTCAATATGTTCATTAGTAACATGGGAGAAAGAATCCAGGGCAAGATGTGTCTCTTTGCAGATGACACTAAGTTCTGTGGCAGGGTAGACAGCGAGGAGGGGGTTAGGGAGATGCAGAGAGACTTGCAGAAGCCAGAGAGGTGGTCAAAAGTTTGGCAGTTGAAATTCAGTTCCAAAAAGTGCAAGGTGATGCACATAGGGAACAAGAACCTGAGGACAGGGTAGTGGGTGGGGGCTGTGCACAACTATGAAGAAAGCAACCTACGAGTCATCATCAGTGACTTCCTAAAACCATCATCAGTGACTTCCTAAAATAATTAAACCAGTGTAAAATGGTCTACAGTATGACAAACAGGACACTGGGGTGTATAAGAAGGAGTATTGACAGCAGAAGGAAGGAGGTATTACTACCTCTCTACAGATCATTGGTGAGGACCCACCTGTAGTACTGTGCTTGGTTCTAGAGTCCTCACCTAAGGAAAGACAAGGACAGGCTGGAGACAGTGAAACACAGGGTGACTAAAATGATGCAGGACAAGAAGGGCAGCTCCTATGAGGATCAGCTCAAGGCACTGAACATGTATCCTGGAGACCAGAGGAGAGAGGGAGACATGATACAGACCTTCAAGTTTCTGAAAGGAATGAACAAGGTAAACTGAGAGGAACTATTTAGCATAAGTAGTGGATCAAGAACACGGAGGGGGGGCACAAGTGGAAACTGATGAGGGGGGAACACTGAAGAGGGAAGAGAGAAAGTTTTATTTTACAGAAAGGTTGGAGGAGCTGTGGAACAATCTGCCAGCTGATGTGGTGGACGCCAAAACTGTCGGTTTCAAACATGGCTGGGTAAGAGTGAAGGGCTAGTGGTTGCTCAGGGTGACAGCGGTAGGACAGGGACCATGGGGGTGGATAGCGTGGGTTAGAACCTTGTATGGACAATAGGTCCTAGGTTTGTTAGGGTTTATGGGCAGACTGGATGGACCAGTGGTCTTTTTCTGCTGTCACTGTCTATGTTTCTATGTTAACCACTGTATATACTCTTAAAAAATAGGTTACTCACCTCTGACTGTAGTTCTTGGAGTGGTATATAGTTCACATCCCACATAGGCAGTTCCTCCAGAAGGGCTGATTCATCAGAATGTCTTTAAGCTAAGTTCCTCCCACCACCCAGGCAATATATCCTCTGGCTCTGCCCTACAACATCAGATCTTGCATGCTGGAAGCAGGGATCCATGTGTCTCTTGATAGGGAAGGCCGGGTAGGTGGTGTGGATGTGAAATACATACCACTCTTAGAACTACGGTTACAGGTGAGTAACTTATTTTTCTAGGGGCATGGATATAGTTCACGATCCACACATAGGCAGACTCCCAGCAGTTCTCCAGGAGGAGGGAACAAGGGGCGCACCCCTCTTTGGTAAAAAGTGATTGGAGAACTGAGGTTCCAAATGCAGCATCCCAATGAGACTTAAGGTCGACACTGTAATGGGAAAAGATGGTTTGTACTGACTTCCAGATGGCAGCCCTGCAGATCTCCTGGATAGGGATGTCCCTGGAAGCAGCCACCGAGGTAACAGTATGTCTGATGGAATAAGCCCTAAGCCCTACAGGAGGCTCCCTACTAGCCAACCTATTACAGAGGTCGATGCAGGATGTGATCCACCTGCCAATAATTGGCTTAGCTGCCAGTCAGCCAGGCATGGCTTCAGCGTATGTTACAAACAGCTGGCAAGCCTCACCCTGAACTCCAGCCATGTGCACCTCATAATAAGCTAGCACCCTCCACTGGTTCAACATATGGAGCCTGCAATTGGCCTCCAAAGATGGGTTTGTGAAGTACACCAGAAGATTCATCACCTGGTTAAGCTGAAACTCCGATACTACTTTCGTGAGGAACTTCACGTGGGGGTGAAGGTCGACCTTGGCCCTGTGCAAGACCAGATAAGAAGACTTCACCAAGAGCACATGGAGCTCACCAATCCTTCTGGCTGACATAATGGCCAGCAAAAAGGCCATCTTACACGACAGGTGTAACCACATACACCTGTACATAGGCTTAAATGGTTTGCCCATGAGCATAGCAAGCACCAGCAGTACATCCTGTGGTGGTGGTGCATGCATCAAAGGGGACAGGTGATCAAGGCCCTTGAAGAAGCAGCTGACCATTTTTTCCTGGGCCACCGTCAATATACAGGTATGCAGAGATGATGGCCAGGTTCTTTGAGGGTCATCACTTACTGTCCCAGCTGAGAGATGGACCAAAGATACCCAAGGATACTAGTCACAGAGCAGGCAAGGATCAAGTTCCCTGCCCTGACACAAATGGAAAACCTTTCATTTAAACACATATCACTGGTGAGGCAACTCTTTCTGAGAGGCCTCCACAACATGGAGCATAATTTCCAAAAGATCCAAAGCCTGGAACTCTAGCTGCTAAGGAACCAGACCATGAGGTGAAAGGATTGAAGTTCTAGGTGTAGGACTGTTCTCTGTTCATTTGTACAGTCTTTTAATAAGCTGCATCGTGACTTAACACAGTGAAGTCATGGGTAAATCCATGAAATTATGATTACAATGTATGCTCAGGCCGAAAAAGGTATGTCATGAAAAAGCATAATTTTGGTAGCATTCATTGGTACAATAGCTCTATAAAAAATATATATATATGCTTCTAGCAAATGCACATCAGTTCAAGAAAGTGCATACAAACACACTGCTGCAAACTACAGTACTATCTGAATGGTATTAACATTTGTTTTTTTCTTTTTTTATCTTCAACTACTGGTAGAAGTAATTAGAACTTTCTCTAGCACAGTAAAATCACGGACCCTCTGGGGAACTGAGACTGCTTGAATATGGGAAAGGAATCAGTACTACTTAAATATTAAAACATGCATAGACATATCTTTACAAGAACCACTATTAAATGTGGTTTGCACTGCAAGTCTAGCAATTTTAGAGCATTTATTAAAAAACAGTTCATTATTTTGTATAAAAGAGGAACAATTTATTAATTAAAAGTTACATGCGTATATGGCACCCCTCTCTCTCATTTAATGCTACATTGGTTGTCTTGCATTGTAGTGGTATCTCAATTCCACAGTAAAACATGGGTCTTTGTGTACTGGCTCTTCTGAAATGAGAAATGATGGCTCTTTAACAGAGCTAGAGAGCAGATATGTAATTTAGTAATGACTTCATTTAAAATTGCTGAAGTCTTAAGTTTGGCAAGTCACGCAGTGGCTGGCAGCTATTAGGACCCAGAGTGGGTTCACAGAATACTGAGATTTTATATCATGTCTGCACACTAATTAGACTGCCATGAGGTGGCTTGCTGTTATTATGACCCCGAGGGGGTTAACAGCGTAATAAAATGCTCTATTCCATCTATCCTCTAATTTGGACGCCATAAGGTGGCATGCTGTTTTCAAGAACACGTGTGTCAGACAGCATTTAAAATAGCGCATTAATTCTCCCCCTTTCATTTTACTGGATTTAGGAACTGGGATAAATAGCTATTCGAGAACAAAAGGCAGAAAATCTATTTATTCATATGAGTTGGGAAACCATTCTATGCTTCACATTTTAAGCATCTATTTACACTTTTTTTTTTTAAATTGAAAGGTCTGCATACCACAACTTGGGAAATTTCATGAGGAAAGAGGTTTTGCTGATTCTGTTCTGTCATATGAGAGCAGCTTATTTTTCAGGAGGTGATCATCTGATTTTATTGCTACATCAGAAGTGTGAATTTACAGAAAACGTTAATAGGTATAGCAGGACGTTTTCATTACTGTCTGAATTACTGAGTAGTGCGAAGCCAAGCAATCCTTAGTAGTTTTTCACTATTGTACAATTTATTTGTTTTTTTTTCTCTCTTCCTTGCTAAATTAACTGTTATTAGCCAGTTTATATTTAGATAAAAGGTTCTTCTAGTCATAAGATCCTCAATTAATAAAATTGGTATTGCTTAGCAACACTTAACAGAGGATTACAACAAACTCTGTTCTCTGTATATTCTGAATCTAAGGATCATAGAGTGTTTTTTGGTATAGCTTTATAGCGTTTAGTTTATTTTAGCAGATAACTGTTTATTTTTCCTTCAGTGTTAGACAGGATTTAAAGGTTCTCATTGTATTTGCATTAAATACCACTCTTAGTTCTAGTGTTATTTTACACCTTCTCTAGTAGTCTTAAAAATGTCCACAAACCAATCCATTCTAAAAAATAGTTTCACAGAATATTAAGGGGTGTAATAATCAAAATAAAAGAACTAAGATTTTGGCCTATTTGAAAACACTAAAAACAGATGGTTCTACCATGCCGAAATGACAATAGTGTTGTCGAAGTTTGGCATGGCAAGATCCCCAGTGCTCTACAGGTGAAATTTCACCTGTCGACATTGTGTGTTTTCTGTCGGGGGGCTGTGCCCCCTGCACCCCCCCCTTCTTAAGCTAGCTAACTCCGAGCTGAAGTTGTTTCAAAGGGAGGTGGCAAAAAATGGCAAAAGGCCAAAATTGCACCCTCGGGTCCCTCACAGCAACAATCTCGAAACCTGTAGAGACTGTCGCTCTGAGGGATTTTGCCATTGTGCATTCGCTATGCGAACGGCATATCAAAACGGTTATGGCCTTTCTTCAGGAAACATATTTAACTTCTGAAGAAACAGCAAAACTGAAAAAATCGTGGGTGGGTTCTGTGCATGGAGTTCATTTAACTCTAAGAGCAAAGGTGTCTGCATTTTGTTTCTTAAGTTAAATGTTACAGTACTCCACTATTTCCAACCCTACAGGTAGATTTATAACAGTATCAAAACTGAGGACAGGGATTTTATTTTATTTTCAATTCTAGGATTACAATTGCCTTTGAGCCCAGGGCTTTTTACAAAGGTTCCACGTCAAGACATAGGTATCACATGACAATATACAAAATTGTTATACAAATAAGGGTAAACGATATCAAATTAATTTCGAACAGACAGGGAGAGCGAAAGTGGAAAGGAAGAGGACAATAGGGGGTGGTAGAAAGAAATGGGAGCTGCAAGGGGAGGTAAGAAATGAGAAGAGAGGAGAGGTGGGGATAGGTAAGGATAAGGAGGGGGGTGGAGCTGCCAGGAAGGTGACATTGTCAGGTACTGTAGAGCGTGTGGGGCAGAGGCCAAACTAGGGCAAGTGTGTTATGTAAGGGGCTAGATATAGGAAAGAGCGGTAGTGGAGTGGAGTTGCATAGACATTATCCATGACAGTCGCAGATGCTGGAAGCGACCAGGGTGTTTCAGAGCCTGGATTTGAAAGCCCCTAGCCCAGTGGTATTGATAGTATCATTGGCAAGACCATTAAACCAAGTAGGTGCCCTGTAGGCGAATGAACGCTGGCCAATGGCTGTGTGGCAGCGAGGAATATGGAAAAGTTGTGGCTTTGATCCCCTGGTAATTCTGGAGCTGGTTTTCATTTGAAGGAGTGAACAGACCCCGGGAAGGGCAGTTCCCAACTGTATTTTCTTAGCAACCACGCAGGTTTGGTACTGAATTCTTTTGTCAAGTTGAAGCCAGTTAGCTTGTGAGTAGAGGTCACAGGTGTGTGTGAGCCGCTCGCCCCAGTGATGAGTCGACAGGCCTTGTTTAGGTGGTAGTAATCCTTCTGAGTGCAGTGGTAGTGGCAGTGCCATAGATGACAAGACCATAGTCAATCTGGGAGATGATGGAGCTTTGAACTGCGGCAAAGAGGGCCTCTTTAGTCAGGTGCCGACGAAGCCGGTAGAGTAAGCCCAGTCTAGTATTCACGGTTTTAGCGGCATTGGTTATATGGGTTCCAAAGGACACGTGTGGGTCTAGGCCCGGGTGATTCCTAGTTATCTGAAGGAGTCCACCTGCTCCAGGGAGTCCCCGAGGCAGGTGTCTAAGGAGAGTTGGTGGTGTTTGTGCTTGTTTTGGTGGCTGGTGAAAATCATGGTCTTCATTTTTTTCTGGTTAAGGATTAACTTATGTTCTTTGAACCAGCTTTCAACAGAGGTGAAGCCGTATTGGAGGGTTTGTTGCAGGTGGCTTGGGTCATGATGAGAGGCAAGAATCACCGCGTCATCTGTATAAAGTATGACTTGCTGAGAGGTGGAGTTGGGGAGGGAGTTGAGGAACAGGCTGAACAGCAATGGGCCCAGGATGGAGCCTTGGGGGACACAGGAGCAAACCTGTTTAGTGTCGGAGACCATGCCTGATATTTTTACACATTGGGACCTGTTGTCAAGATAGCTATTGAACCATTTCACTGATTCCGCAGAGAGGCCAATGTTCAGTAGCTGATGAAGCAGGAGGTGGTGGTGGACAGTGTCAAAAGCCTTTGACAGGTCAATGAATGTAGCTCCGGTTAGGCGACCCTGATCAAGGGAGTTGTGTATGGCTCCCGTAAACTCAAGAAGTGCCGTGGCAGTGCTGTGCCCTTTTTTTAATCCATGCTGCTGCTGGCAAAGGATGTTGTACTTGTCCAGATGATCGTTGAGCTGGTCTGCTACTATCCATTCCAGCGCCTTTGGAGAGGGGTTGCAGGATAGAGATAGGTCGGTAGTTCACATGGGAGGTCCGGTCACCACCTTTATGGATAGGTGTGACAGTTGCTGCCTTCCATTTGTCAGGGAATTGGCTGAGAGAGAGGGAGAGATTACAGATCCTGGTGAGAGGCCCCAGAACCTCGTCTAGGGTGAGGGACAAAAGTTTGAGGTCCAGTGTGTCAACACTTGCTCTAGTGTTTTTGATGGCTTTGGAAATGTATTTCCTGACAGTATTTTTGCTTACTGCTCTGAAGTAGAAAGGGGGACAATTTTTTGGTGATGACTGACGGGTGGGAAGAGGGGGGTCGCTGTCATTGAAAAAGTCAGGGGGGAGGATGCTGCTGAGGTCGGTGAAGGCATCATTAAAGGCGTTGGCTATGACTTTTAGGTCCAGGCTAGTATTCCCGTTTATTGTGATTGCAGTAGGGGGTGATTTGGACTCCTTCCCGGTAACATCTTTAATGTTATTCCAGAATGCTCTTGCATTTCCCCAGGTGTCAGCGAGTGCAGTCTTGTAGTATTCAGATTTCTGTTGGCGTATGGATTTGGTGCAATCATTTCTAGCTCTTTTGAAGTTTTGGATGTCCGCCTGTTTTCCTGTTTCTCTGGCTAGTTCCCAAAGGTGGTCCCTGTGTTTCAGCTTCTTTAAGAGGGAACCCGTGAGCCAAGGATTGCAGAGGGGTTTAATTTTTCGCTTTTTTGGCAGGGCAAAGATGTTACAAGCTTCATTGAAAATGCGTATGAATTGATCAAGGGCTGTATTTGCATCGGGTGCCAGGTTGATGGGGGACCAATCTTGATTTAGTAGGTGTGATTTTAGGTGGGTTAGCTTCCCACGGGGTAGGACTCTGCTCAGGATGATCTTTGGTGGAGATTTCCAGAATATCCAGGATGTATCCCTTGTTAATGTTTATGCTCTAGATAGCAACAATTATGAATTTTTATTTCACATTAGCGGACAAAATCTCTCAGAACAGTAAAGGGACTAGATTTTGGCAGGGACATGAAAACCTGAGATGTTTTCATGGATAGTACCTACATCAACCCCTCAGAGCATTCTGCTTCCTCCGGTGCCTTAAATATATTTTGTAAAGAATTTGGTCTTGTTGATGTATGGAGATTGATGCACCCTGAGGCAGGGATTATACCTTTCACTCTAATAGGTATGGTTCATCCAGCAGACTAAGGCCCTGTTCACACACACCTCTGTAGCGTTACAGAGTGCCCAAACCATTACCATAATGGCGGTTTAGCGTTTACATAATGTAAGCGATTTTCATAACCGTTATTGAAACCACATATGAGGTGGTTTCAACACGAGATGAAACGATCCCGCCGTAACGCTACCGTGGTAGTGTGGATGGGCGATAATGGTCCTCGCAGGGCCCGTGGCACATGCGCGAGCTGCATTGTGGGATTGGGCGCCATGGTAATGGTCACCCGGTTCCCGAGTGTGGACTGCTGTACGTCTCGTGACTTAAGTCACCGCTTGCAGTGTGCACACTGTACCGCCTCCCCGCTGTAATGGTTTCTGTCCGCCACGGGGTCTGAGCGTGTGTGGATGGAGCCTAAATTATGTGTTTTACTAAATCACTTTTAACTGGCCTTGCAGCAGGTGACATAGGGACTATAACCATCTCAGATCATGCCTGCTTCTATGGCTGTTGATTTAGGTCAACCCCACCCCCTCTGAACGCAGCTGGAAGTTTAATTGTTGTCTTTATATCACAAGGATTTTCTTGATTGGCTAGAGAAGGAAATAAAGTTTTTTTTTAATTGAATGACGTTGCAGAAGTAACTATTCATACCTTTTTTTTTGTTAACTTTCTTTATTCACCCTGGACACCAGGGCCTCTTGGGGCATGACCCTGCTCAATGAACGCTACCATCCTGCCTGAATCCCCACCCGGTGAGGAATCAGGAACAGAGTCCTTCCCTCCAAAGCTCCGCAGAGAGGATAGGACCCTGGAGAGTTGACCGGGCAGGGACTGGCAGTGGACGTGTGTCTGCCCTGGGGACCGCTGTCTACCTCCTGGTGCCAGAGGGTTTTTTTCCCATCTTGGTTGCCCCCAAGGCAGCGGACGAGCAATGACATCAGTGCAGTGAGGGAAGGAACCACCTCCAACTTGTACACCCCCACCTAATGCAGTGCCACTCATCTCCACCGGGGGCCACTGCAAGGTGGGGAAACCGCCTGGATCCTACCTGAGGAGAGCAGTCCTCCGTACGCTCGATCCTCTCCTCCCCCGCCGACCCGAGTCCGCTCCCGAACCCGGGTCACCAGTGTGGCATTCAGCGCCACCGGGCCAGCTAACCATTCATAACTTGTGGGATGCATTCAAAGCTTTCATTAGGGGTCACATAAGAAAAAATTACTCACCTTAGTAATGTTGTTTCTTCTAATGGAGTCTTGCTGTATTCTGACTATATGCAGTTAGTCCCAGCACTTGAACTGCCCTGGAGCGTAAAGAGTTAACTTTGTGCAGAAGCATAGAACATTGAGCTCAAGCTTGGTTATCAAACCTCTGTCTCTAGCACTCTGAAGTGTAACCGTCAGATTATTACGAACACTAACTAATCAAATTAACAGGTGGAAATTGTTTCAAACTTCTTGTAAGCCAAATGACCACCACAAATTGTTTTAAGGGTCAAAAGACTCAAGTCGAGAAAGAGAGGGAGCCTGATTGAAAGATGTAACTGTTTACCAGAAATTATTTAGAGTGTTAGTGAAAATGCAGTTTGTCTAACCTGCCTTTCTTGCAGCTGGGACTCTGTGTGTTTTGCCCCTCCTTTTTGGACCTGAACTGCTAAGCCAGGCCAATTGGGTTAGGGAATCCCTAAAATGGAGACTGCTTGGGCCAACCAGAACTTGGACTCTCACCTGGAGCCTGCTATAAAGGGGGATGTATGGCAGGTGATTCTGGGAAATGTAGTTTGGACCTTGGCACCTTTTTGCACAAACAGAGGGAGCCCTGCTGTGACTGACAGCCGAATCCACCAACCGAACTTGTATGAAGCCAAAGGAAATGCCCTGAACTATTGCTGGCAAGCCAGATGCGAGGTGACTGAGTAATGAGAAGGAGCTCTGTGCTGTTGTGGCGTGTAGTTCACGCAGGAAGCACGTGGGAGGCCCTGAAGTCGGCCTGCAGCCGTTAGAGTGTGTGAATCGGGCTGAACCCGAATTTGGAAGAGAAGGAAGAAGTGTTCAAAAGCAGGCTTGTCCTGTAGAAGACCAAGATTTGCTGAAATGCAATCGGCCTGTCGGGACTGCTGATGCTGTGCCGCCTCGGTAATTTGCAGTGTTTGTGATCGGGACCGAGAAGCAGCTGCCTGGTACGGTAATTTTTACATATGAATGTGTTCTAGTGCTTTTGGGGATCGTGATTCTATTTCCCTTTTACTGTGAGTTGTGAGCTGAAGCTGGAAGCGGAACTCAATTTAATCAGACTGAATCCGCCTGCTATCCAAAGCAGTTGTGCCTTGTCATGAGGGCCTCGACTCCATGCCCTGCTTTTCTGGCAATCCAGAACAACCACTTCCATCAGGTTCTCTGCTTGGGGTATTGTGAGTACAAATCGGGGTAGCTCCCTGCACCCTTCATTTAATCAAAGTGTGTCAACTGATTTCTTTGTTTTTTCTTTCTACGGACTGAGGCATCCAGCTCTGGATTACAAGTGTGTGTTGTGCATATATTTTCTCCCTACAGGCCCCCATCCATCTGCACCAGCTGGCCAACCCCGGGCAACGGATCTGGCTAGCCCCCCCATCCTGGGTACCCACAGAAGTGACATTCTGGACCCTATATGTATGCACAGTACTGTGATTTGAATATTGCCAAACCAAATCAACCTGATTGCCCCCTCCCGTGTTATTGTCCCCTAAATAAATCAGATTTGTTGTTATGGAACTATATGCTGTCTGTGGTGTCAGTACATATCGAACCAGCATTGTGTTGTGTATGTTGCTTAACTTTGTTTTACAGGGGGTCCTCAGAGACGTGCTGCAGAATCAGTCTCGAGGTTAAGTGGTGTCTCATATGTGTAAAAAGTGTGTCTATGTAGGGTATTGGGAAGGTAACTCCCGTGTACTGTGTGAGCCACTAGTGGGAACAAAGGGGGGTCACAGTATCCCAGAGGGCTGTGCCCAAGCTAGTTTAACCACTATCAACCCTGACCTCTGGGTGGAGGCACCCGTCACTGGACCTAGGCCCCTTAACCTGTCACTAGCCATACAAGCAGGGGTAGTAGCCCTTGGGATAGCGCTACCTAGGGGTTACACAAAGCAGGTAGTGAAATTAAAACATTAACAATACTAATAAACCCTTAAGATAGGGCATGCCAAGTACACCTCTGTGGTGCAGCACTGTGCCTGCCCACCCACATCCCAAGACTACTAGGTTTCAGGAGGGGAGGCAGGGAGGGAGGTCAGAATACAGCAAGACTCCATTAGAAGAAACAACATTACTAAGGTGAGTAATTTTTTCTTCAAACAACATGAAGTCTTGCTGTATTCTGACTATATGCAGACTACCAAGCAGTACCCCCCAGGAGGAGGGAGTCACAGAACCTATTTTGGGAACAGGCTCTGCAGCACAGCTGTGCCAAACCTAGCATCACTTCTAGACTGAATGTCCAGAGAGTAATGTTTGGTAAATGTGTGAACAGTTTTCCAGGTGGCTGCTTTACAAACTTCCACTAATGGCATCTCTCTAGCTGCTGTGAGCGAAGCAGCTGTAGCTCTGGTAGAATGAGCCCTCAGGCCTGAGGGAGGTTCCTTCCCAAGTTTTGAATAGCAGAACTGGATACATGAGATAATCCACCTGGCAATAGTTCTCTGGTGGCTGGTTTCCCTTTCCCACCTCTCTTCATAGGTGAGAAATAACTGGGAACAGCTATTCCTATAGCCTTAGTATGCTCCACATAATAACTAAGGGCCCTCTTTACATCAAGACTGTGTAGTCTTCTCGCCCCAGAGGAAGAATGGTCAGTGAAAAATACAGGCAATGACATAGATTGGTTCAGATGAAAGTCTGACACTACCTTGGGAAGAAACTTTCTGTTAGTTCGAAGGACCACCTTATCCCTGTGAAATGAAATTAAATCAGGTTCCACTGATAAAGCCTGTAACTCGCTGATTCTCCTGGCAGAGGTAGTAGTTACCAGGAATGCAGTTTTCCATGTGAAGTATTTCAGCTCTGCTGAAGATAAAGGCTCAAAAGGGGGCTGCATAAGCTGTGCTATATAGATATTCAGATCCCAAGAAGGGGTAGGGTCTCAAAGGAGGATTAACATGTAGCAAACCTTTGAAAACTTCTTGAAGACTGGATGAGAGGCTAGGGAAGAGCCCTTACTAGCGGAAAGGAAGGCAGACACAGCTGCCAAATATACCTTGAGAGTAGTAGGCCGGAGGCCTCAGCTATTAAGATGCACCAGATAGTCCAGTACAGTAGCAATGTCAGACAACTCTGGCTGAACAGGTTTCTGGGAACACCAAAAACCAAATATTTTCCATTTGGAATTGTAAGTCTTTCTGGTAGCAAGTTTCCTGCTAACCTTTAGAATATCCAAGACTGATTGAGAAAGGTTTAGATTTGCATATTCTAACTCTTCAAGAGCCAGGCCTTGAGCCTGAAGATTGGGTAGAGGATCCTCCCAGGAGGATGTTAGAAGATTGAACTGTTTGGGAAGAGACAGAGGCATTGTCACTGGCAGTGACAGTAGTAGAGGATACCAAGACTGTCTGGCCCAGTCTGGTGCCACTAGAATCACCCTGCAAGGCTGAGATCTGATTTTGATCAGGACCCTATTTATCAATGGGAAAGGAGGAAATGCATACAGAAAATTGCTTGTCCAATCCAATATTAGAGCCTTCTGGTGTACAGAGCATAGGAGAAGAGGCCTGCAACAAAACAGAGGGAGTTGATGTTTGTTCGGGGCTGCAAAGAGATCTATCTCTGGAGTACACCACCTCTTGAAGATGACCTGAAGGATCAGGGGATTCAGAGTCCATTCGTGATGACCCTGAGAAATTCTGCTGAGAGCATCTGCTAAAATGTCCTTCCCTGGGAGGTGCACAGCCACCAGGAAAGCCTAAAGGGAATAAGCCAGAGACCATATCTTCATGGCCTCTGTGCACAAGGCCGAGGACTGTGTGCCTCCCTGCTTGTTGATGTACCACATGGTTGTGGTATTGTCTGTCCTGATTTGTACTACTTTCCCTGAACCACAGTTGAGAATGTCTGCAGTGCTAGAAAGACAGCTCTCAATTCTAGAAAATTTATGTGAAGGAGAGACTCCTGGTGAGACCAGGTTCCTGAGCTGGTAAAAACACTCACATCTATATGCTAGGCGTCTGTGTTCTCAGATTATTTTATGAAATATTTCAGGATATTTGACTGTTAGTCCTTGTGTGTAACAAATTATAATATTATAGAACATATTGGAGCCCTGCTTCAGGAAGCAGGAAGAGCGAGTCTATAGTTTCTCTTGTCTCGACGAAGGACTACAACTCAGCTGGGACAGTGTATTTTTTTTTTTTTTACTTCAAACATTGATTTTAGTCCATGGTAGTATACTGAAAGCTACTTAGTAGCTTTTTCTCATTGGGGCTGTAACTTAGTTTATTTTTAGCTCAATTAAGCAAAGGCACTCAGTGAACCCTTTTTGATCTTCTGGGTCATCTGAGCACTTGAAACAAACCCCACTATGAGCAGGGCGAGTAAGAACAAGGTGAACGCGCTTTACATGCGTGAAGATGCGCACAAAGACACGCGCGCTTAGCGCGTGTTAGGCGTGTTTGGTGTGGAAGCGTGGAACCAACAGACTAGCTGATTTAAGTAGGTAAAAGCGATACTAAAGAATTAAGCATCCCTAAACTGACTATTGTTTCAAGGTATTAAATTGTCCTGTGTTAGGCTAATTAAAGTTGGTGTTAATTTAACTAGAGAGTTTTCAAATGGCCGAGTTTATTACAACCACAGCTGGTGAAGTTGGCATTAAATGCCCAATTGCAATATGTATTCTTTTCTGCTGACATATTAAATAAACAACCAAGTTATAAATGCATTAAATGTATAATAAACGAAGAACAGCAACTTGAAACAGGTGCATTTGGGGAGAGATTACAGTGTTTAGAAGCTAGCCAAAAATATGGCAAACAGATTTCAATCAAATTGTCACGCTAAAGCCAACCTTCTACTGACCTATTAAGCAATATGGGAAGCTCAGTAAATAAAGACTTAAAAAATTTTCAAGTTAATGATCCTTTACCAGAACCTGAATCCCTAGTACATATGTTAGACTTAAATTTACAGACAGAGACCCTGCTTAACAATAAAAAAAGACCTAGAGAAACTGACACTAACAATATAGAGAGTGACTGGATGACTGTTAAAAGCTCCAGGGCTGCAAAAAAAGGGCGAAGAGCTAAAGCATATGATTTGCCCCTATCAAACCAGTACTCTTTATTGGGTGATTTTGATGAAAATGTGGATAATATGAATCATTTGGGGGTTGATAACATATCTCATGCATCTCCTGATCTACATAGTGCAACTGATTTAGTAACCCCTCCAATCAATACTTCTTCATCCCAAGATGTACCCATTCCGATAATCCCTGATCAAGAGTTGTATGTTAAACCTCTGTTTGTTTTAGGTGACTCCATGGTAAAGTACTGGATAGGCAAATTTGCAACCTGATAAAGAATTTAGAACATTATCTTCCTTTAGAGGAGCTAAAATAGGAGATATCACATTAATGCTAGACAATATATTAGCAAATACACAAAATCCCATGGTGATTATACATGCTGGGGTCAATAATGTGCTAAGAGAACCTTTAATAAAGATTAAACAGGACTTTGTTGCAATGGCTAATAAATTTGTTGAACTAAACTGTGATATCACTTTTTCTGAAGTACTACCTATACCTAAAGCTTCTGAGTTTAATCTAAATAAAATCAAAGCATTAAATAGCTGGCTGAGAATATGGTGTTTAAAACAACAGATAGGATGCATAACGCATTGGGAGGACTTCTTTTTGAAAGAAGAACTTTCTTTAAGGGATGGACTACATCCAAGTAGGAGGGGCAATGCTTTGTTAGGGAAACACATATTGTCCCACATTCAAAATTCTTTAAACTAAGTTATGGGGGGAGAATTCCTTTGCTTTGGATTCTCTTAATACCACACAGGTTTCTAGTAAAAAAAATATTTGGCAATGTATTTACTTTAAAAGACACCAACTTTGCAACAGTTAATAATTCAATTAGCCTAAAATGAAATAAGCTTATATCCAATAAATTGAATACCATACTTCTAAATGCAAGAAGCCTTTTGAGTAAAATAGATGAATTATCCTATTTTCTACAAATTAACAATATTGATATACCTGTATGTGGGGTGACTGAAACCTGGTTTAAAAACGAAGATTGGACAACTGAAATAGCAGGATATACCAAATTCGAGAAAAATCGCTTGAACTGTAGAGGAGGGGGAATAGTATTATATATAAATAATAAACTGAAAAGTTTTTTAATAAACAATTTGCATAAGGAATGTACAAGTGAAGTAATTTGGATTACAATTAAACTTACTACAGACCATACTATCACTGTCAGATTAGGATATAGAGCTCCAAATTTAAGCAAAAAAGAAAATGATCTATTTCTAGCTAATATAGATGATAACCTGTTTGACAAAGATTGTATACTTATGGGGGATTTTAACATCCCAAATATTGATTGGAGTAACTATAGTGGTAGCTCACCATTAGACTGTGCTTTTTTAGATCTCATGACCATAAACAATTTGGACCAATTAGTCAAATCTCCTACAAGAGCTGACAATATACTTGATTTAGTCTTTTCTAATATAGAAAATACTGAGTCAAAGGTCACTATTAAACATCCTCTAGCTAACAGTGATCATAATATGGTACTCACAACAATGAACCTATTATATTTTTCTGAAACTTCTGATTGTACTGTAATAAGAGACTTCAAAAATGCAAATTATCCAAAAATAAAAGAATATCTATGGAATTGGAACTGGTCCACTGATCTTATTGGAAATGATCTAAATACAGTTTGTAACAAATTTGTCTCTAAATTACAAGCTAGTATCAATTTATGAGTTCCTATTAGAAGGAAATACAGTAACAAACTAAGATCTCCCTTATGGTGGAATAATAATATCAGGAAGATTTTGGCTAAGAAGCAACAGTTATATAAGAAATTAAAAAAAAACTCTCTTAATTGGAATCGGTATAAAATAATTGCAAATAAAAGTAAGAATATGATTATCAAACAAAAAAGGAATCTTGAAGAAAAACTTGCTAATACTGTTAAGGATAATAAAAAATCTTTTTTCAATTATATTGGTTCATTAAAACAAAACAGTCCTTCTATAGGACCAGTACAATCTTCTGATGGTACTATAATCGATGAAACAGAAATTGCTAACAACTTGAACAATTATTTTATAAATGTTTTCAAACCTAATTGCTTGGAGTATGTACCTAATAAAATGATGAAAATGAAAATTATGTACCTACCGTAATTTTGATCTTCTCTTGTATCTTCACCATTCATTACTGTTGGGGTGATAGCTGGGCGGCACCCACCACGGGAGGTTTTTTTTTTGAGGAGTCGGTGTCGACGGCAGCCCCTGCAGTGACACTCTGTGAGAGCATGAGAGGTGGTCAGTTAGTCAGAGACCCTTCTCCATCCCAGTTCTGTTAGCCGGAGAGGCAAAATAAGGGTTAGAAGAAAGAGTGAGGCAAGAGAGCCAAGGGATAGAAAAAGGAAAGGATATAAACTGAAAAAGGAATAAGCCAAAAGAGGATAGAAGGGAGAGGAAGAACTGCCTACCCTAAGGGACCGAAAAGCCTCACTTCTGGGGTGGCTCTAAGGGAGGAACAGATAGAGAGGAGAAAGAAGAAGAAGAAGGGTAAAAGAGAGAAAAAGAGGAGGGAAGGCTAGGAGGGGAAAGACTGCCGTTGGTAAATTGGCTAAGGGTTATAAGCTCGGAACCATAAACAAGGGAGCAAGGATCCCATTTTGAAATCTTAAGGAGAAGGTCAGCTGAACTTCTCGTGCAGAATGGACACCAAAGGCAGATTCACTAAACCTCCTGCCTACCCAATTTTTCCAGACTCCAGCTGGGAGCTCTTTAATTATTAAGAGGGAATAATCTGTTCCAAACGAGTGCTGCCAGCTAGGAGGGAAGATGCCTCCTAGCACCTTGTTAAGTGATAACACAGTATCATGTGAAAGCGGGGGGGCCGCCTGCAGGGGGCACCCCTATACTAAATAGACAGAGTGGGAACTCAATCGGACTCCCTAGAGGCAAGGCAGGGAACACCCCTTAAGGAAATTGAAGTGCCAGACAGCACCAAACCTGTAGAGGCTGACATAATAGGACTAGGACCTGCCAGAAGGGGTCTAGAAAAGAGAAGTCGAGCCACTTAAGGGATCGTCTCTTTAATTGCGAATTGAAAAAATGGCTGGGGAGAGGCCAGAGATGCCCATTAAGGGCAGTCAGAAAGAGTTCCCTCAGGACAGATAAATGTTAGCTCGTTTCTCCTATTCTCAGAGGGAAAGATCCGTTCAGAAGAATGGAAGAAGAGCAGGAAAACCTTTTTTTTTTTTGGCTTAACGGCCAAGGGAGAAGTGGGAGGAAAGAGCAGGGAGGGGGAGACGCTGAAGAAGGAGGCACTTGGGATGGTGGGAGGGATTCAGTAATGAATGATGAAGATACAAGAGAAGATCAAGAATTACGGTAGGTACGCAATTTTCATATCTTCCCTTGTCAATCTTCACCATTCATTACTGTTGGGTGAGTACTAAGCCTCCCCAAGAAAGGGGAGAAAACCCTGTGGGAACAGATCCTCAGCCTCCTACTGGTGACAAGTAGAGAGGAAAGACCCCAAAAATATACAAGAATCTAAGGTGGGTGAGAGAGAAGGCGCCCCGAGGGCTGCAGGAGGGGGGTTGCCCCTGAAGACGCCTCCTCGACCTACAGGAAAACAGGCGGGTCCCCCGGGAGACAGAGCCAGTCACCCTATGCCGGGCCATGGGTGACAGTCGGGAGAGACCAAGCCATTCTGTCCGCCTGGTGCAGATCGCTGTCCCTACTAGTCTGGATGCCACCTCGTTGGTGTCATAGGATGCCCTCGCTTGGTGCCTTGCAAGCTCCAGACCCTGTGCAGAGAGGGCAATGGCTTGTCTAGACTGCTCTGTGTCAGGTAGCGAAGCTAAAACCTGAGCCAGCATCGACCACAGATGCCTGTTGTAAGCAGCGTGGTGAGCCTGATGGGAGGAAATGCACAGCAATACACGACCTGAAGAGAAGACTCTTCATCCCCACTGGTCGAACTCAGCAGAATCCGAGTCTGGAGGCCTGTCGTGCACTGGGCGGCGAAGCCCAGAAGGAGTATCTAGGGATGTCAAACCCGAAGGTGGGTGAGGTAGAGAACCTAGAGACTCGTGGGGGGCACAATACCGTCTCCTGCAGTCTCCTGGGGAAGGAGTGGCTGGAGACTGCCAGGTGCGGACAGACACTTCCTGGAAGGGAATCAGCCAGGAAGGCACCACCAAATGGTGGGCGCTAATTCACTGAGGAAAACGACGCTGCCTGCCGCCGTATTGTCTCCTACGAACGAGGGAAAATACGAAGCTCCAAATCATCTCGAAGGAAACGCTGTGATATCGGTGAAGTCAGCATCAGAGGAAGGTGGACAGGAAGTTCCTCTTCCTCAGTTGAGGAAGATGAGGAGGAAGTGGAGCTCGAATGCCCAGAAGACTCCTGTGGCGGGGGGGACAGGCGAAAGACCTGTTCGTCTATGGCCCTAATATAGGAGGGGAAGGCCGCCGCAGTAGCTCTGAACGTCTCCAAGTTAATGGCCCAGTGGGCCCCACATGGCCCGGGAGAGAGGGAGGCAGTAGCAGAGGGATGGGCGAAGGGCACCTAATAATACATGCCTGGCCTCTGCCAGAGCTCTGGGATCCAGGTAGCGATGCCACCAAAACTGGGGACCCTGTGATCATGCTTTGGTTGCGTAGAAGAGAGGAAAAGAGACAACTCCGGAAAGAGCCCTGAAGGGGAATCTCCCCTGTGGCGCGCCTGGGATTGCATGAGTCCAGAAGGGCAACCCTCAGAACTGCCACTAGAAGGCACTTTAGAGATCTTCAGAGAGAGAGAGGTGAGGATCAGCACTACGACTCCTCCCCGCACCCCGCAGGGCAGTGGGGGCGTGTTGCTGCTCTCAACCGCTGCCCCTCAATCCTTCGGACTCTGAAGCAGCCCTCTTCCTTGAAACCAGTGGTGGAGGTCCCTGCTGAGCAAGGCCCCGAAGGGCACCCACTGAAGCAGGGTCCTCCTCCCTCCGCTGAAGGACCTGAGCAGCACCGGGAACGGTGGCTGCCAGGGACCTACCAGAAGAGAGAATCCCTTCTCGGACATCAGAAGGGTCCACCACAGAAGACTCCAGGCCACCCCTAACCATGGAGCCATCCGGGCTAACCAGCTCCGGGAAGTCTGGGAGAGGAACACTGGACTGTCTAGCCCTGGGGCCTACAGGAGGTTCAGAGCCAGAAGACTCTAGCTGCTGGTCTGTGTCCTCACCTGAGTCATCTCCCTCTGAGGAGGGGTCGACAAGGGAAGACTCCAAACCAGCCGCAGCAGGAACCTGCCCCGAGGTGGTACCAGGCCTGGTACCGCCGTAGGGCGACGAGCAACACATCCGCCGAGTCATTCGTCTTCTGTGCGTGTCAGGCCTCTGCGCGCGACGCGTGAACGGTGCCGCCGGTACCCGACACCTGCAGCGCGCCGAGATCCAACGCTGCACTGCGAACGGCGCCACGTGAGTCCTCGGCATTGTCTGCGGCACCGAGGCCCAGCACAGCACCACCGATGGCACCGCCTGAGTCTCCGGTGCCGCAAATGGCACTGAGACCCAGAGCAGACTTCACCAACGTGTACCAACCGAGTTGCCGGTGCCATGAGAAGTGGAAAACTCCACGGCGAGGAAAGACGGAACGAGGGACTCACTAGTGCCAGGCCCCACAGCCAGGGGCCGTGGCACCGGGAGCTCTCACCACCGAGGAGGTGACTGCCAGGACGGTGCCAACAGCACGACCCCGGGTGGGATCACACCGCCCTCCAGCGCCAAAGAAGAAACCTCCTCCTCTGCACGGTTGGAAGTGGAGGAGGCTTCCTCCTCACTGGGCCGTATAGACCCAGGAGGGGACCCGGAGGAAAGGTAGCGAGATCTGGCCTGGGAAGCCCTAGGGCAACATCATCCTCCGAAAGTCAGTGGAGCTCATCAGACTCGCAACACGCGGACTTCTAAAACACGGCGATCCATGGAGAAGCAGGCATTGCAATGGTCCATATCATGGTAGAGTCCCAGGCACCGGAGACAAACATCATGATGGTCCATGACGGAAAACTGCCGCCACAGGGCACCGACGCATAGGGGCACGGCTTACCTTAGATTTACGCTTGCCTCGAACCAGACATGATGCTAAAACAATTAAGCAAAATACAGAAAAGGCTCGCGTCACGAAAAATATAATAATGGAAAGGTCTTACCGTTGACTGACGGAAATACCAGGATGAAGGAGCCGTCAAAAATCCTTCAAAAGCGGCCTATGACGAAGTTGAACTACAGAACTCGCAGACAGCAGGTGCAGCCTCGATGGCAGGAGAAACAGAACTGGAATGGAGAAGGAGTCTGTGGCCGGCGCCGCCTCGCGCTTCACGCAGAGCGTCATCTAGGGGCGGCACCACGACGCCGACCTCCAAAGAAAACAACTCCCGTGAGTGGAGCGCTCCAGCTATCACCCCAACAGTAATGAATGGTGAAGATTGACAAGGGAAGATCTGATTTCATTCCCATATCTGACTATGAAGTACTAGAGGCAATAAATCTTTTGAAAAATAGTGGGTCTTCTGGCCCTGATGGTATTCCTCCAATTTTTTTTAATTAATTTAAAGGAATTACTAGTGGGTCCCTTAACATTGTTATTTAACCTATCAATGAAAACAGAGAAAATTGATCCATCTTGGAACAGAGCCATAATTATTCCACTTCATAAAGGTGGTAGTAAATGCCTTGAACAAAATTATAGGCCTATAAGTTTAACCAACGTAATCTGCAAACTGCTTGAAAGGATATTAAAAAACAGAATAACAAATTATATGGAGGATATGCATTTTATTGATGTTTACCAACATGGGTTTGTGAAGAATAGATCTTGTCAAACTAATCTCCTGCATTTCCTTGAGCCAGTTAGTGAAGCCCTGGATAGTGGCTTATCAGTGGATATAATTTTTTTAGACTTTTCCAAAGCATTTGATTCTGTATCTCATCAAATACTTATTTTTGAACTTAAGAAGTTAAATATCCACCCTGTGATTGTTAGCGGGATGTATGCATGGCTATCTAATAGGTCACAACAGGTTTCAGTAAAAGGACATTTGTCTACATGGGGTCCAGTTACTAGCGGCGTATCTCAGGACTCTGTGTTGGGCCCAACTCTTTTTAATATATTGATTTCATCTATGAGTCCATTAAACAGTACTTGCTGGCTTGTTAAATTTGCTGATGATTGTAAAATAGAAAGCATCATCAATAGTGTAGACTCTGCTAAGGAGATGCAGAATAATTTAACTTATCTTGTTGATTGGTCTAAAAAAAGGACTTTTGTTTAATGAATTAAAATGTAAGGTCATGCATTTAGGTAAATACAATCCTTGCTTTACATATACAATAAATAATATAAGTTTGGAAACAACAGATCATGAAAAGGATTTAGGAGTAACACTTTCTAAAGACTTTACATTTAATAAGCATACAATTAACACTGTCAAAAAAGGGAATACAATTTTTAAATTGCATTTTAAGGAATATCAAAAGTAGAGACATCAAAGTTTTGTTACCATTGTACACTGCTCTTGTTAGACCTCATTTGGAATACTGCTCCTCAGTAATTGCTCCTTATTTGATTAAAAATAAGAAATTCATTGAAAATATTCAAAGAAAAACTACAAAGAATATAACATATTTTCAAGATCTCGATTACGAGACTAGATTGATAAAAGGAGGTCTATATTCTATGGACTACAGAAGACTTCGTGGGGATCTATGCTTGACATATAAAGCTATACAGAGCGATATAATATTAGAAACAATTGGACTTCAAAAAAATAGGACTACTGTTAATACCAGATCACATTCACTTAAACTCAAAGGTACGCAAAATAATACTTCAAAAAGAAATAACTGGTATACACAAAGGGTAATAAACACATGGAATAAACTTCCAGAAAACATGGTATTTAGCACTTTCTTGATGTCATTTAAACTTAATTTAGATAATTATATGGGTGATTTAAAGTTTAGATTCCACCCTTGATTTGGTGACGAGTTCATAAAAGGTAGTAAAACCTACTGAACTTGTATTGATCCTATGAACCTATGATCCAGGTGAGCCCCCCAGCCTAGGAGAGAGGCGTGTGGTGAGAATCACTGAAGGAGCCTGACTGATGAATGGAACACCTTGCTGAAGATTGTCCTTCTCCAGCCACCACTGGAGTGCTTGAACTAGAGTTTGAGACACTGGAACCAATTTGGAGAGAGGTTCCTTTTTCTGAGACCAGTAAGATCTGAGATGAAATTGAATATTTCTCTTCCGAAATCTTGCTCCCTGGACCACAGCTTTGGAGGCTGCCATGTGGTCCAGTAATGGTAGAAAATGTCTGGCTGGACAAGAAACTAGAGAATGAAAAGAGGAAGCCAGAGTGACTAGAGACTGGACTCTTGAAAGAGGAAGGAATGCTCTGCCTGGGTAGTGTCTATGTCCACCCCTATGAAAATGAGCAGCTGAGTTGGTTCCAGAACCGACTTTTCTAGGTTTAGAATGAAACCCAAGGACTCCAGGAGCCTTTGGGTGACCTCTAATGCTGACTTGATTGGTCTGAGGACTGACCTACTAGAGCCAGTCCAGATATGGGAACAGAAAGATACCTTGTCTCCTGAGGAATGCCACCACTACTGCCAGGCACTTGGTGAACACCCTTGGAGCAGATGTTAGGCCGAAAGGCATGGCTCTGAACTGATAATGGCCTGAGGGCAACTCGAACCTGAGGTACTTTCTGTGGGATTGTCTGATGGGTATGCGGAAATAGGCATCCTTGAGATCCAGGGAGGCTAGCCAGTCTCCTGGTCTCAGAGAAGGAAGAATTACTCCCAGAGTCAC
Organism: Neoceratodus forsteri; assembly: GCA_016271365.2. Taxonomy (NCBI): domain Eukaryota; kingdom Metazoa; phylum Chordata; order Ceratodontiformes; family Ceratodontidae; genus Neoceratodus; species Neoceratodus forsteri. Next base: position 24,208 of record JADMNL010000027.1, read on the forward strand.
CATTTTGAACTTTGGTTTTGTTAAGTGTTTGTTGAGGTACCTTAAATCTAGGATGGGTAGCCACTCCCCTGTCTTTTTTGGGCTAAGGAAGTATCTAGAATAAAGTCCTTTTCCCCTGTGACAAAGACGTACCTTCTCTACTGCTTGCAGGAGCAGAAGAGAGGAGACTTCTGCTTCTAAGGCCTTTGGCTCACTACTTCCAGGACCCATTTGTCTGAAGTAATAGACTCCCAGGCCTGGGAGTAGTGAGCCAGCTTGCCCCCTACAAGAATTGGGGAGACGACCTTGACTGACACCTCAGGGTGTCTGTTTGGCAGGTGGCTTGGACTAAGTGGATGCTGGGCTCCTGGTAATCCCTCGTCTGCCTCTTCCTCTGGAGAACCCCCTCTGTTGGAATGAAGAGGAAGCCTGGGCTTGGAAAAAAGCCTGTGAAAAGGCCTGCCCCACCAGCCCTAAACTGCTGCTTCTGAGGAGTGGCCTGCTTCTCATTTGCTGCAGCACTCCTGTAGGTGGTCCTGTACTTGTCCATCTTCTTCATGTAAGCCTCTGTCTGTTCACCAAACAGAGAATTACCAGCAACAGGAAAATCCATAGCCTTAGTCTGGGTATCCTGTGACAAACTGGTACATCTGAGCCAAGCTAATCTCCTCATGGAGACAGAAGTAGCCATGACCCTGGAATGTACATCATTCGAGTCAACAGCAGCATGAAATTGGACCTTGGATGCCTCAGTACCATCTGCAACCACCTTCTCCAGCTCCTTGGCTAGCTGGGAAGGGGCACTCTTAGCCAGTTCCAGAACTGTATCCCACCACGATTTCTGGTACCTGGCTGTATATGCCATATAATTAGCTTGTCTGAGTCCCAAAGAGGATGCCAAGTACTGCTTCTTGGCCATGGCACCCACTTTCCTAGAATCCTTATCTGGGGGGTTGGATGCCAGGGGAATAGCCTTGTCACAGGCCGCAGCCTGCACTACTCCAACATGGCTGCAATGAGTAGTAAGGAATTCTGTTCCAGGACCTGACAACGTATATCTCCTGTCCATCTTTTTATCCACAGGAGGTATAGAAGTTGGAAACTGCAAGATTTTTTGTGTCTGTTTCCCCAGGAATTTATACAGAGGGATAAACACTCTTCAACTCTGGGACATCCATCATTTCCATGAAGTCAGGTTCCTCCTGATCCTGTTCAGCTTCCTCAACAGGGAGTTGAAAAGTGTCAGCCACTTTCTTGTAAAACAAGAAATGGGAGGGGGACTCAGAAAGTCTGGGAGGAGACACACTGGAAGGCCTGTCTAGGGAGATATCAGGCTCTACTGGCTCATCTAGGCCTTCATCTTCCTCTTCATCATACTCTTCTTCTCCATCCCAATCGCCCTCATAGAAAGCTTCTGGATCAATGTCAGAAGCGACTATGTCTGACCGAACCGAACCTCTGTGAACCGTTGCCGATTCGGTCGGAACCGGGCAAAGTGACTATACAATAGTGATCACTTTTACAATCTCCTCAGCGGTCGGACCATGGGAAGTCGGATCCGAGCAGCTGATACGTTTTCTTTTACCAGGAACCGAGTTCCAGCGGAATCGGCTCTCTTTATCAAGAGGTATCACCCAGGTCAGTGGGCGCCTCCTCAGGTTCTGATCACGATCACAACCAACCGAGGCCCATCCGGTCAGCAGACTTCGCCTCCCTCTCCTCAACCTACTCAAATGTTTTTCCAGAGTGGCTTCGGAAGTTTTACAAATCTGGCAGTCTTTTGAGGTGGTCAAACCCCAGACAGTAAACACAGACGAGGTGAGGTCGGCTATAGCTTAAGGCCTCCTTACACTCGGGTACAGTGCTGAAACCCAGTGACTGTTTTTCTTTTGGGTTTGTCAGACATGCCAAAAACTAAAACAGTTACCCTTACCAGCTTTTACGCCAGGCAACTAAAACTGATCGGTTCCAACCATGTCATCGGTTGGTTGAAAAATCCAGAAAATCTGATTTTTTTTTAGGAACCGATGAGTACCGGAAACCACAGCAAATTTTTGAACAAAACTCAAATATAATTGGTTTCGGTTCTAAACTGGACTGACCAGAGAAGAACCGAAGGCAAAACAATTTCCACAAGAAACACCAGAATTACAACAAACTACCCACTACTACTACTACTACCACTTACTGTTACCGAGACAGAGGTAAGAAGACCGAAAATAAAGAAGCGGTTAGACAAAACCGACTGATTTAAACTATACTGAACCGAAGTGCAGGAAGGATCTCCGGAGCAACTTCACAGTTAGGCGGAGTAAAAAATCTGACGGTTACACTTCAGAGTGCTAGAGACAGAGGTTTGAAAACCGAGCTCGACCTCAACGTTCTGCTTCTGCATATAGTTAACTCTTTACTCTCCGGGCAGTTCAAGTGCTGGGGCTAACTGCATAAAGTCAGAATACAGCTAGACTGCATGTTGTTTGAATTGCTTTTTCCTCCCACATTAAAAGAAACAGGGAGGCTGAATTAAATAACCTGGAAAACAGTCTAAAGGATAGAGAAAAACTGTTTATGACTACATGTTCCAAAAACTCAGGACTACATAGGGATATCATTAATATTAAAGAGCTACTGACACCTCAAAGAAAACTTTAAAAAGCAGAGAAACATGGAAACATAGTAGACGGCAGATAAGGACTGCAAAAAACATCCAGTCTGCCCAAATTTTCTACCTTATGAATGTACCATTGGCCTTTACTCTGTCAATGGTCTATCTATTCATACTCATTTGTATTGCTCCCTTATGCCTATCCCATGCCTGTTTGAAGCCCTACACTGTATTCATATCCACCATTTCCTGAGGTAGGCTGTTCCATGCATCCACCACCCTTTCTGTGAAAAACAATTTTTTCCTCACATTACCCTTAATCGGCCTCCTCTAATCTCATGCTGTGTCCTCTTGTCCTGCATTATTTTTTTATATTGAAACATGTTAGACTCTTTCATCTTTATTTATTTATTTATTCATGATTCGAAAGTACCTTTGAGTCAGAGACTCATTTACAAAGGTTCCACGTAATACAGATTGGACAATACAGAAATTAAGGTAATATACACTTTGATATATGGAAACAGTACAACAATGAGGCTCGAAATCAGTAACAAAACAGTTATATGGAGACTCAGGTAGGCATTTAGTAGAAGGAAAATGAAAAAGGAGGGTTAAGCCAGCCAGAGGCCATGGGGGAAGGGAGGCGGTTCAGTAGCAGTCACATCTGTTTGAGGACTGGAGATGACCTTGAGGTAGGACTTGAAGAGGCCAATAGAGTTTTGCCAGATGGAGCTAGGTAGGCCATTTATCCAGGACGGGCCGTAGCTGAAGGACCTTTGAAATTGGGAGGTTTGACATCGGGAATTGTGAGAAGTTTCTTACTGGAGCTACATGTTACTTTTGGGGCAGTGGACGGATAGAGTGGGGGTGAGACCTGGAGGGAGAGACCTTGGATGATTTTTTAGCCATAAGACAGGTGTGGAATTTTATCCTATTGTCCAGGTTAAGCCAGTTGGTGGAGTTATATAGTGTGAGATATGGGTGAGGTGGTCTGAGTCCAGAACAAGGTGACAGGTCTTGTTGAGGGAGAGACAGAGTCTCATTAGTGCTGCGCTGGGAGGCAGCACTATAAATGAGTATACCGTGCCGAGCAGGGAGAGGATAGAGGACGAGACGGCAAGTTGAGCGCGGCCTTGGTAAGGCAGTGTTTAAAGCGGTAGAGCAGGCCAAGGTGGATATTAAGAGCAGTGAACAGGAGATGTATGTGCTGGTGGAAGTTGAGAGCCGGGTCCAGGGTGATGCCTAGATACTTGAAGGAGTTCACCTGCTCGAGAGGGTTAGATCAGCAGTTATAATCTGCAGGCAGAGTTTCTGCTTAGCGTTCTGGGGATGGGAGAAAATCATGAACTTGGTCTTCTTGTAGTTCAATATGAGGCACTGTGCAGTGAACCACCATTCAGCTTCGTTGAAAGAGGACTGGAGGGTTTGGTGGAGTTGCAGAGGGTCATGGCTGGAGGCATAAAGGACAGCATCATCCACATACAGCAGTAGGCTGGAAGAGCAGGAGCTAGGGAGTGAGTTAAGGTATAGACTGAAGAGAAGGGGGCCAAGGATGGAACCTTGCGGGACTCCTGAGGGAACTGGGAGCCTGTCGGATAAGGCAGTGCCGATTCTGACCTGTTGGCACCTGCTTGTTAAGTAGTCAGTGAACCAGAGTAGGGTATCCTGTGAGAAGCCAATGTTGGAGAGAGTGACTAGCAAGAGGGAGTGATTGACGGTGTTGAATGCCTTTGTAAGGCCAACAAAGACAGGGCTAGTGTTGTGGCCTTTGTCTAATGCTGAGTGGATGTGTGTGTGGTGAATTTCAGAAGGGCAGTAGTAGTACTGTGCCCTTTGTGGAAACCATGTTGTTGTTTACAGAGAAGATCATGTTTGTTAAGGTGGTCAGTGAGCTGGTCATAGACAATGCGCAGGAAGCTTTGGATGGGGGAGGATAGGAGATGGGTAGTTACTGGTGTCAGTACGGTCTCCACTCTTAAATATGGGGGAAATGGAGGCAGATTTCCAGAGGGAGGGGAATCTACCTTGGCAGAGAGAGCGGTTGATAATATGGGTGAGAGGGTAGAGTACTTCTTGGAGAGTGAGATGGAGAAGCCTTGGATCCAGGGAGTCACTATTATTAATGCCCTTAAGATGTTTGAATGTTTCGATCATATCACCTCTCGCCCACCTTTGCTCTAGGGTATACATACTGAGCTCCATTAATCTGTCCTCATATGTTTTCTGATGCAGTCCCTGCACCATTTTGTTTGCCCTTTTCTGGACTGCCTCCATGTTGTTAATGTCCTTGTGCAGGTGCTGCCTCCAGTACTGCACACAGTACTCCAGATGGGGCCTAACCAGTGTCTTGTAAAAAGGGATTATTACCTTCCTCTTATGACTTGTGATAACCCTACTAATACGCCCAACATCCTTCTAGCCTTACCTACTACTTTAGTGGTCTGCTTGGATGATTTCAGGTCATCTGTGATGATGATGCCCAAGTATCTTTCCTTGTGATTGTCAGCAACTCCCTTCCCAACCTATAAGTAGCTTCAGGGTTTCTCTTCCCTATGTGCATGATCTTGCACGTCTTCCCATTAAACCCCAGTTGCCACTCTTCCGACCATTTTGCCAGTTTATCCAGATCTCTTCTCATTCTGCCCACCCCATCTGGATCATCTGCTCTGTTGCAGATGATCTGCAAACAGACAAACCTTACCCTCCAGTCCATCTACAATGTCACTGATGAAGATATTGAAGAGGACTGGCCCCAGGACTGATCCGTGAGGTACTCCATTTGTGACTTGCATCTCTTCTGACTGTATACCGTTTACCACCACTCTCTGTTTTCTGCCCGCCAACCAGTTTGCCACCCAGTTGACCAACCTCTGACCCACCCCGAGCCTACTCAGTTTATTAATCAATGCTTTATGTGGAACAGTATCGAAAGCTTTGCTGAAGTCAAGGTAGGCGACATCAACTGCACCCCCTTGGTGCACCACTCTGGTTACCCAGTCAAAGAAATCTATGAGATTAGTTTGACAGGACCTTCCTGTTGTAAACCCATGCTGTCTTGGATCCTGTGCTCCTATGGATTCCAGGTGTTGCACTATCCTTTCTTTAAGGAGTGCCTCCATAATCTTGCCCACTACTGAGCATAATAATTAGATACAATTCTGCCTGCATTCCATTTATGTTTTATATATTTCTCCTCCCTATTACTGTTAAGAAAATATGCATGAGTATATGATCTTTATCCCTTAGAGTTTCTTTAGCGTCCCTCTGCCTCTATACCTTACACCCTTCTTCAAGTCATAATCCTCTGTTGTGACATTACAGTCTGTTACCATGGGACTGTGATGTCACAAGCAGTGCTCTGTGACTTCAGGTAGGGAGAAAGCAACAGGAATACGCAAACTGCTCAGGAGCACAGATCCTGTTTTCATACACATGACCTCAGTAATAAATAATGAAGAGGAGTAATACAGCACTAATGCGAAATACAAGCTGGACTATGTCTAAATATTAGGTTTTGTAAAAGTTATCCTAAACATGTCACCAGCTCTTTATTTATTTTTTTTATCATGTAACACTTCCTACACCTCTGGACAGCCCCCATCTGATCGACCCCCTCATCCCCGTCACCCGGAATTACTGGGGATTACCTTATTCCTGGCCCAGAAGCAGCACCTGCGGGGAGTCAGTCATCATCCTGCCGCCGGTATTTTCTCTTCTGGTTTACTCCCAGGGCCCCAGGAGTAGGAGCTATGTGCCAGCCCTGGTAAGCCCCGCCTTTCCCCATCTCATTGGCCTAATGCCTAGCATCCTCTAACCCCATGCTGTCCCCAGCCTCTACCAGGAGGCAGCCATCAGTTGAGGGATGCCACTACACCTCCTCGGAAAGGAAAGCTGACTTCTGGCAGCTCCATCCAGCTCCGCCCCCACTGCCAACCTCCGATGGCCCATGCTCTATCCCGAACCCGGGTTGCCGGCGTGCCGCAAGGTAGGGTGTCCATCGCCTTAGCCCTCAGCGCCACTAGGCCAGCCTAGTCACCAGCTCTTTAAACATGTCATTAATACTATATGTAACCAAAAGGCAGAGTATGCTTTCTTCAGACTTAAACAAGCTTTTTGGGAGGCCGGGGAAGCACAAGGGAAGCTACTTTCACATAAATTGAGAAAAATGTCAGAAGCAATCAAAATTATGTCAATTAAAAATAAAAAAGATAAACTAATTTTCTCATCTAGCCAACTCTCTGAAATACTGGTATTCAGAGTACAGTAGTCCTTGCTATAATGAATCTCGCTATAGTGAGCACTTTCATTATAACGAACGGGTCAGCATGGCTCCCATGTAAAATTATGTACAGTAAATCAAAACAACATCCCTCAACTTAATTTGTTTTTGGAACTAAGTGTGTTTGTTCTCTCTATACTTTACCGTCTTATCCAAGGCTGTAAAAGCTATGAAGCAGATTTGTCCCCAGTTGCTTGCACTGATGAACATTTCCTGGTTCCCACTGCAGCCCCAATTCCTCACCTCAAGCTCCACTGCACACCATTGTAATTTCCTCACCAAAAAAACTCTTTCGATGTGTTTCACAATCATACGGATCTCACAACAGCAAACAATGGAAACCAATTTAAATTTCCCTCTACAGCTACTGAAAAACCACAACTCCCACTACTGCACAGAAATGGAAATTATGTACCTACTGTAATTCTTGATCTTCTTGGATGAAGTCTCCACCACTCATTCACACTAAAATGGGAGTACGCCAGGGGCGCTAGGACCCAGCGGGAGCAAACTTTTTCAGGAGGACTGGCGCTTGAGATGGAGCCACGAGGAAGTGGCACCGTAAGCCCAGCGCATGTGGTAATGACTATCTCGGCATCGACCCGACAACCGCCTCAGTACCTTCTTTCTCCGAGGAGGTGCAGTGTAACTAACCTAGAAAGGACTAACCTAAAAATCGGACGTAAGATAGTCCGAATGACCCGTGTAAGAACGGTCAACAACAAAGTCTTCACAGCTCAGCCATTGAGGGAGTGAAGATCATAAACAGAGAAGTGAGCCTGGGGATGGTGGGTGGGTGTGTGGAATGAGAGGGAGATTCTCACCCAAGAAGATCAAGAATTACGGTAGGTAATGTAAATTCCATATCTTCCTGGACATAAAGTTTCACCATGTGGTTGAGACTCGCCCTGGTCCACGCATTATGGGTGTGGAGGTCCCGGCAGGAGCTCCCCAACCCATAAGGGACACATCCGTGGTAATGGAGATCTGATGATCCAGAGGGCTAAGGGAAATCCTTCCAGAAGGTTGCCCTCCTGAGACCACCAGGTGAGTGACCTTTCAGAGGTTCTGTCACCTTGATGAGAAAGGACTGAGGATGAGTGGTTGGGGACCACTGAGTACTGAACATCCACTGAGAGGTTCTCATGTGAAGATGAGCCAAGGGTACAGTGAACGTCAAGGATGCCAAGAGGCCCAGCATCCGTTGCATCGAGATAGCTCGAACCGAGCTGTGTTCTCTGATGTATCGGGCCATCTGTCAGGTATATTTCCTTCTGTCCTCTGGAAGAAAAGCTTTTGCACAGCAGGTGTCCAGAAGAGTTCCTATGAAGAGGAGCTTCTGGGAGGGCTGTGACTTCTTGAGGTTCAGCAGGACTCCCATGGGCGTGAGGAAGTCTGAGGCCATGGCCATGGCCTCCAGAGTCTCTTGCCTGGAGGGACTTGCTAGAAGACAGTTGTCCAGATATGGGAATACTTGTATTCCGATTTTCATGAGGTGCACCGTGAGAATTGCACAACACTTTGATAAAACCTGAGGTGCCGAGGATAGCCCAAAGGGCAGGACTCTGAACTGATAGTGTTGACCCAACATCACGAACCTTAGGTATCTGTGGTGCTTTTGGTGTATAAGAATGTGTTGGTAGGCATCCTGCATGTCCAGGGAGGCTATTCAATCATGCTGATGAATCAAAGGTAGCAGGGTACCGAACTATATCATCTTGAACTTTTCCTTGTGTAGGAACTTGTTTAACTTTCTGAGATCCAGAATGGGGCGTATGCTGATGGTTTTCTTTGGGATCAGAAAGTAATGGGAGTAGAAACCTGTGTTTCATTGATCCAGTGGAACTACTTCTACTGTCCTGTTGTTCAGAAGACCTTGTACAGGGGTGTCACGGGGAGGAGCATAAATAAATTAAGACACACACACACACAAAAAAATTTTTAGTTAAGTAAACCCCTTCAGTTCTATCGAAGGCCTTACTGGCATCTAATGAGAGTAAAGCAGGTTGGTGTATATTTGTCTTAGAAGCATGAACAATGTGGATAATTCTGCGGAATAGGTCAGAGCTACAACGCCCAACTACAAATCCTACCTGATCAGAGTGCACCAGTTGCTGAATAACCCTGTTTTGCCTATTGGCCATAATTTTTGCAAGGGTTTTACAATCTATGTTAATTAGGGAGTTTGGTCTATAATTCGCACATGCATGGACATCTGGAGTGTAGTGCTTCACAAGGTATGCACTGAGCTCCAAGTCACTGCCTTGCAGATGTCTGCAATGAGTACATTATGAATCTCTGCCAGGGATGCCACGACCACTCTGGTAGTGGGCGTGAACTCGCCTCCCAACTTGACCTGCCATGGAGTAGCATTATTGAAGACATGCTACTAACCATGTAGAAATACATCTAATGGCAACTGGCTGACCCAGCCGAGGCATGTTGAAAGATACAAAGAGTTGCTCGGATTGTATCTCTTTCATTCTATCAATGTAGAATCACAGAACCCTCTTAACATCCAGAGACTGAAGGGTGCGCCTCCTTTATTCTGGAAGTAGCAAAGTAAGTAGGGAGAAGCAAAGGCTGATTATGTGAAAGCCTGAATCCACTTTGGGTAGGAATTTAGGGTGAGTACGGGGTACCACCTTGTCCTTGCAAAAGATGATGTAAGGGGGGGTCTGAGACCAAAGCATGGGTTTCAGAGACCCGCGAGCGAAAGTGACAGCCACTAAGAAGGCTGTGTTCCAGGTCAGAAATGGAAATTACGTACCTACCATAATTCTTGATCTTCTGGGATGAAGTCTCCACCACTCATTCACACTGATTGGACTATGCTGGAGGTGCTAGGACCCAGTGGGAGCCAAAATGTTTCAGGAGGGCTGGTGCCGAGGTAGGGCCGCAAGGAAGCGGCACTGCAAGGCAGGCTCATGCCGTAAAACTACCTCGGCGTTGACCCTAAATGCCTCAGTACCTTTTTTTTCCGAGGAGATGCAGCATAACTAACCTAGTGAAAACAAACCTAATGTCAGACATAAGATAGTTGGAATGACCCATGTAAGAAGGGTCAACAGAACAGAGTCTTCACAGCCCAGCCATCGAGGAAGTGAAGACCACAAACAGATAAGTGAGCTAGGGGGATGGCGGATGAGCATGTGAATGAGTGGTGGAGACTTTGTCCAAGAAGATCAAGAATTACGGTAGGTACGTAATTTCCATATCTTCCTGGACATAAAGTCTCCACCACTCATTCACACTGATGGGAGAGTGCAGAGCTAAAATAATCCCCCAAGATGGGCGGCAGGAGAGAGAGAGAGAGAGAGGAGCTAACTTAGGACAGAAGTCCATTAAGGATTGTCCTGCTAAAGGACTGATGCTGTCTGGCATGGACGTCCAAGGCATAGTGCTTTACAGAAGTGTGCACTGAGCTCCAAGTGGCCACATTACAGATGTCTGCAATGGCACATTGCGGATTTTTTTTATTTTTTAGTTGTTTAACCAGGAGTAGCACACTAAGCTGAAAGCGTTTTTACAGGAGTGACCTGGGAGCACAGGGAAGTTAAGTGACTTGCTCAGGGTCACACAGTATGTAAGTCAAGTCAAGTCATGTTTATTTATAAAGCGCCTTTCGAAATCAAGGCGCTGTACAAAAATAAATAGAACAGCAAAATCCAAACATTAAAACAACCATGACTAAAAAGAATAAGCCAGGGTAAAAAGATATGTCTTTAAAGCAGTTTTAAAACTGTCAACGGTTGGGCATTCTCTCAACCAGCGAGGTAGAGAATTCCACAGGGTTGGAGCCGAAAAGGCAAAAGCACGAGATCCCGATAACTTCAAACAAACCCAGGGAATCTCTAGCAATCCCTCGCTGGCGGAACGGAGAGGACGGAGGGGGAAATAGGGAACCAGAACATCTTTCAGGTAACCGGTCCCTGGTCGTAGGGCTTTTAAAGGTTAGTAAACCAACTTGGAAGGTGATCCGCCACTGAACAGGCAGCCAGTGCAGTTCACAAGCACAGATGCATGTGACTGGTTCTAAGAGTCCCAGTCAAAAGCCTGGCTGCAGCGCTCTGCACCAGCTGAAGGTGGCGGATATCGACCTCGTAGCCCTAGGTAGAGGGAATTGCAGTAGTCCAGACGGTAGTGACAAAGGCGTGACCAAAGTTGAAGGTCCTCCCGGGAATCAGATGTTTCACCCGGTGATATTCCTCAGATGGTAAAAGAGGATTTGACAACAGCTGACACCTGAGATTTCAGGGTCAGACCATCATCAAAATAACGCCCAGATTTCGCACCTGTCGAGAGGCAGAGAGCGGTACGCTACCAAGTATTAAACCTGATGGCTGTCCAGCACCCAAACCCACCCCAGAATGACCTGGAGCCACGACCAATACCTCAGTCTTATCCGGATTGAGCCTCAACCAGCTCGAACTCATCCAAATTCTGATCTCATCCAGGCAGTTATTAAGTACAAATAGTGCATCGCTCTGATCGGGGAGAAAGGACAGGTACAGCTGAGTATCATCTGCATAGCAGTGAAAACTCAGACTGTATCGCCTGATGATTTCTCCCAATGGCAGCATATACACTGCAAACAACATGGGAGCTAAATGTGAGTCTTGTGGTACCCTACACGGCAGGGAGAAAGCGTCAGGGAATAAATTCCGTGACAACTCTGAGACCTGCCAGTGAGGTAAGAATAAACCACTTGTGGACTGTACCAGACAGCCCACAAAAGACCCACAGTCGCTCCAATAGCACCCCATGGTCTACAGTGTCAATGCAGCAGATAGATCAAGAAGGACCAGAATGGTACAAGCCTTTCGATCTCTGGCCATTAGGAGGTGCGGCAATACCCGAACAAGGGCAGTCTCAGTACTATGCCTTTTCCTGAAGCCAGACTGGAGAGTATCATAGACATTATGAGAAGTAAGGTGATCATCCAGTTGCAATGCAACTGCCTTTTCAATAACCTTACCAACAAATGGCAGGTTAGAGATAGGCCGGTAGTTAGCTAGACAGTCTGGGTCCAAGGAGGATTTTTTAGGAGTGGTCAACTATGCCTCTCTTTAGGGTGTCAGAAAACCCTCTCCAAGGATTTCCAGATAATGTCAGCAAGGATTGGGTAGATAACTTCTACACAAACTACTAACAGCGGTGTAGGACCCGGATCCAAACTACAACTAGTTGGTCGTATTGTTTGGATGATCTTCACAATGTCCACGATTCCGGGCGGTGAAAATCTAACCAGACAGACCGAGGATGAGACACCACCAGTCGTCCACCAACTCCCGTAGGAGAGGTCGGACCGATGCCGGACCTGATGCTGGCAACCTTATCTGCAAAGAAGCGAAGTAACTCCTCTCATCTAAGCTGAGAGAAGGCTTTCTAGGCTGAAGACAGACTGGATTGCACAGTCTGTCCACAGTCCGGAAAAGCTGAGCAGTCGATTCTTTGCAGCAGAAATCTCTGGACAGGAATTCTGCCTTCTTCACGAGTGATTTCTGATTGGTAGCTATCATAATGGGCCAACAATCTAAGCCTGTCAGCATCAAGGCCCGATTTCCGCCAGGCTCTTCCAGCCTTCGCCTACTCGCTTGATTCTTCAAGGAGCCATCAAACCATGGACCCTTGGACAGATGGTGAGAGGCCGAACACCTAACAGGAGCAATTTTGTCCAGAGCATCTCCCACAGCCTTATTATAGGCTAATACAAGACCATCTGACTCATGCATTCACCTGACAGACTTCTGATAGATCCAGCAACTTATTAGGTCATTGGGGCCACACTTGAAAGGGCGGTATTGGACCATCTCTAGGGGCAGACCTATTAGAGGGGGGCCCTGAAACTAAACCTTATGGTGTAATGGTCCGACCAACTGACTGGTTCCACCCCAAGTCAGTGATCTCCATACCCAAGAGAAAGACCAGATCTAATGAATGACCCCTATATGGGTAGAGGATGTAACAACCTGTGTCAGGCCCAGTGTATTCATCAACTGGAGGAGATTTTGACCAAAATGAGATAGTTCATCGTCGACCCAGGCGTTGAAGTCGCCCAGGAGTATTAATCTTGGAAACCTCAACACTAGGTCGACAATGAAGTCTGCAATCTCCTGTAGGAATTCGCCACCGTCACCTGGTGGACGGTAGACGAGGAGAATCCCACAACCTGCACCCTCGCCCAGGATATATTCAAAAGATCTGGTGTTCCCCAATGGCACATCCACAAGGCCTAGTTCAGATTTAAATATAATGGCCACACCTCCGCCCCTTCGATCCAGCCTTGACTGTGTATCACCGAGAACCGGCTGGAGTTGCTAGGCCAATATAGGGCCAGGATTTTCATCCAGCCAGGTCTCAGTGATGCAAGCCAGATCAGATGACCCAACAAGATCAGCTATAATAGTTGTCTTGTTTAGATCTGGCATTGCACAACACCGCTAAGGCAGGATGAGCTGTCGAGGAAGACCTCGGCACCTGTCCGATTTCTTTGGGATCTTGGGTATGGGGACAAGATAAGAGCAACTCTATCCTGACCCCATTTCGCTCCCAGGACGCCTTCTGGACCCTAAAACCCCAATCCGCCCTCCCCTTTCCTGTCCCCCACAAGGCCCAGCTTACTACCTTCGTCCTCGCCTCTTCAGAATACCCAGTGCTCGACACCTAAAATAAGTGTCGGATGACAATGGTGGGCACTCAAAGGGACATAGTTCCCTGAGCCTAGTGGGGGAATTGTGCCCAACCGTCATTAATTAAAACAAGAACAACAAAAAATAAACCTACAAACATCAAACCTATAAATAACACACTCTATAAATAACACACTCTCCTCACTCTCTCTCACTGATGGAGGACAAATAAAACAGAATAAACTAACATAACCAAAATAAACCCCAACTTAAAAATAGCCAAAGTAATAAAAATAAAATAAGAATCCACTAATCTTAAAACACAATAAAATATACTACTGATTATTAAACAAATTTGTGTTTTAAACAATGCAGCACCTCTCACGTGCAACACTGCAAGAGATGTTATATAGTCTCCCAATACCACCTCTCACATGGCAGGGAGTCAATTAAATAAATCATATTTGTAGTGAAACAAATTAAAATAAATAAATGTACATCACTCTACCACCCTTAGTCCAGGAGTTGAAAAACCAGAGAAAACGGTTCTCCGCAGTCCAAAAGTGAATAAAATCAGATAAGCTCAATAAGTTCTCAGCAGGTAAATCAAAATGTTCAAAACGAACAAGGGAGCCCAAAGGTGTCCAACAGATCTTCCAGCGGCTGCTCTTCAAAGACCAACAGTTCAAACAGTTAATTATCCAAAGGCAGCAGAATACTTCAGGAGACCAATATGTTTCTTCAGGGAGCAATACTCCCACTCAGTCGACGACTCTAGGCACAGCTGTCTCACAAGTCAGCCCAAACAGCCGACCCTAAGACAGCTTAGAAGAGGCCCTAGTCCTCCCAGCTCCCTGGAAGCACCCAGGGCGACTCCTGCCGGTCGGAGACCAATAAGGTACAGCACTCCCACAAGTTCGAAACAGATCTCCTGTTGTTGCAGTTTATACGCCACAGGCAACAGTCCACTGAACCACTCCTTCCATGCCAAAATTCACACATAGAGTCCCAGAACCACTACAGACAGGCACAATGTGCTGGGGGCTGAGTCAAAAATATTCACTGTGACAAAGGAACCACCAACCGGATCCACATATCAGTAGACCCCTGTGGAACCAGAGAGGACCCTGAGCCCACCGCCAACTCCCGGCCGGTCCACAGCTCAGATCCCCATGCCACAGCAAAATTCAACCCCAACTCCCCAGCTATTAAATAAGGAACCCTGTACCACAGTGGTTCGGGTTATGATTCAGCGCAGTTCCTTAACTGTAACTCGATCCTCCAAGATGTTCAGAAATCCCCAAACACAGTTCAGCACTCAGTTCCAGTTCCCAGTCCAGACTTCCTCCAGAAGAGGCAAAACAACACATCCAGCCAGAAATAATGGCGCAAAATCCTCCCGCTCTTCCTCCGACTCCACAGTCTGCCACACTGCGCCAGGTAAGCGATCAGGCAGACGCCAAGGCCCTGAAGGGGGGGAGCAGCATCGACCAAGGTAGAGTCCTCTCACGCAACTCAGAGGCACTCCAACACAGCTACTGCTCTGGAACAAACAAAAATCCTCCCCACAACTCCCCGACTCCACAACCTATCACACTGCGGTTGGAGACACGCCATACATGCTACCGAGAAACCGAAAAACTCCGTTACTCGATACTCGGCAAACCGCAACTCGGTACTCGGCAAACTGCTTTTCCATACTCTGCGGGTGCAAGTGGAAGCTGTGGGATTCAAACCCAGTTCTGGTCTGCTGGATGTCACCAGATTTGCAGCTCAGAGCCTTAAACCACTGCGCTATACTGCCAGAGATGTCGCGACTGCTCTGGTAGAATGAACATACACTCTATCTTCTAATGTAACTTTTGCCATGGAGTAGCAGTGGTGGAGACATGCCACTAGCCACGCTGAAATACACCTGATATCAACAGGCTGACCCAGCCGGGCTGAACCGAAGGCGATAAACAGATTAGACGTGCAGACTTCCTTAGTCCTGTCTAAGTAGAACCGCAAGGCTCTCTTCACATCCAGGGAATGAAGGATACACTCTCCCTCATTCTGGAAGTTCGCGAAGTAGGTAGGAAGGACCAAGGGCTGATTTAGACGGAATTGAGACAACTTTAGGAAGAAACTCGGGGTGAGTCCTAAGTACTACCTTGTCTTTGTGAACAGTACGGGGGTCCTGTGGCCAAAGCATGTATTTATTACTTCAGTGGTGCAAGTGATGGCCACCAGGAAGGCTGTCTTCCAAGTCAGAAATTTCAAGTCACAAGTACAGTAGCTAGAGGCTTGAAAGGTTTACGGTTGAGCATGTCTAGCACAAGGTTAATGTCCCAGGCTACTACTGGTTGTCTAACTGGTGGCTGGGTATGCAGAATGCCCTTAAGAAACCTCTTAACCACAGGTAGTTAAGCAAGAGACATGGAGAGTACAGGCTCATGGTACGCAGAGACTGCATAAAGATGAACCTTAATGGTGGAGTATTGTAGACCTGTGTTTGAGAGGTCTAGAAGATACTCTAAGACTTTGCTCAGTGGACAAGAAAAGGGGCTCCAAGAGGCCGGCCTGGTGGTGCTGAGGGTTGAGGTGCTGGATGCCACATCTCACGCCACGCTGGCAACCTGGGTTCAGACGCGAGCCCGGGGCATCATGGGTCAGCAGGGGGGATAGGATTGAGCATCCGGAGTACTGCCTCCTATTCCGGGTGTGATCCAGGGTGTTACCACCTGCAGCAGCCCT
Source organism: Neoceratodus forsteri (assembly GCA_016271365.2). NCBI lineage: Eukaryota > Metazoa > Chordata > Ceratodontiformes > Ceratodontidae > Neoceratodus > Neoceratodus forsteri. The sequence goes on from JADMNL010000027.1 coordinate 40,442, forward strand.
GGTGATGACTGGGGCACTCAGAGACGAGCAGCGCAGGATGCGGCAGGCGAGGGCGCGAACGCGTCGCATCATTGCACGCTTGCACTCCGGGTGAAGAAAAAAAAAACACAGAAAATTTCAGCACAGACCGCGGCAGCTTGATGGCTGCTATTCCATCAATCAATGATACCTGGACAGTCATGTGCCAGTATTGGATCCTTGCCCAGCGTGGGGGCAATGGGGGGGTGCCTCTCTCAAAAGTATGGCTGCATATGCCTACTGGGCATTCAACCCTGGGGTCAGTGGTGGAGGTGGAGCGGTGGCTGGAGTATGAGGCAGGTCAGTGGCTGTAGGTGGAAAAATAGTGATATGATAAAAAAAAAAAAGGGGGCTCCAGGAGGATTTTTCACACCAGATAGAGAAACGCTTCCACTTAGCCATGTAAGTCTTCAGAGTAGCTGGCTTGCGTGCAGCTACTAGAATATCTGAGACTCTACATGAAACGTTAAACCTGTTCACCTCTATCTCCTCAGGAGCCAGGCATGGAGGTGAATGGACCTCAGGTTGGGATGGACTACAGGGCCCTGGATCAGTAGGTTCATCTGAAGTGGAAGCGGTTTCGGGGAAGATTCCCGATAGTCTGCTGATTAAAGGAAAACAGATATGACAAGGCCCGAATGGGGTGATGAGAATCAGTCTGGCCCCCCCCATGCCTCCAATTTGAGCAGTACCCTCTGAATTAAGGGGAGAGGAGGAAATGAGTATAGAAAGCGTTTTGTCCACTGTAGTCTGAACGCATCCTGACAAAAAACGCCAGGTCCTGGATTTCTGGAGCAGAAGAGAGGCAGGTTTGTCTTGAGTAGGGACGCAAAAAGGTCCAGGTCCAGAGCTCCCCATTCTTTGAAGAGTGATTGCACGGTGGTCCTGTCGAGAGACCACTCATGAGGACCTGTCTCCATTCTGCTGAGACAGTCCACCAGATCGTTCTGGACTCCTGGCAGGTAGACTGCCCTGATTAGGGCTGTGTGCTCTAGACATCATTCTCACACTTTCATCTCTTCCCTGCATAAGGGGTAAGAGTGTGTCCCCGCCCTGTTTGTTGATGTAGCACATCACTGCCGCCTTGTCCGTTTGAAGGAGAATGGTCTTGTGACAGAGTATGTCCTTCAAGATCTGGACCGCGTAAAGTACGGCTCTCATTTCCAGAACATTTATGTGAAGCTGAGACTTGTCCTGACTCCATCGACCCTGGGTGTGGAAATCCTGGCAGTGAGCTCTCCATCCCAGCAGGGATCCATGATGATGGACATCTGGGGATCCAGAGGGGCGAAGGGATAACCCTCCTGAAAGTTGTCCTCCTGAGACCACCATGCAAGTGACCGTTTCAGAGGTTCCATCACCTTGATGTGAAAGGACTGAGGATGCGTGGTTGGCAACCACTGACTGATGAGCATCCGCTGAGTAGTTCTCATGTGAAGATGAGCCAGAGACACAGTGAACACTGAAGATGCCATGAGACCCAGCATCCGCTGCATTGAGAGAGCTCAGACTGAGCTGTTTTCTCTGATGAAGTGGGCCATCTGGAGAATATTGCTCCTTCTGTCCTCCGGAAGGCTTTCACGCAGGAGATGTCCAGAAGGGCTCCTATGAAGAGGAGTTTCTGGGAGGGCTGAAGCTGTGACTTTTTCAAGTTTAGCAGAACTCCCATGGATGTGAGGAAGTTTGAAGCCGTAGCCATGGCCTCTAGAGTCTCTTGTTTGGAAGGGCTTGCAGGAAACCAATTGTCCAGATATGGGAACACTTAAATTCCGATTTTCCTCAGATGCGTCGTGAGAACTGCACAGCACTTTGTAAAAACTGTGACAAGGTACTTTTGTAAATGAGCCTATGACTCAAAGGTTTTCCAAACTGCTGTTTAAATAAAATAAATGAATAAAAACTTGAGGCACCGAGGATAGCCCAAAGGGCAGAACTCTGAATTGGTAGTGCTGCCCCAACCCCACAAATCTGAGGTATTTGTCGTGGTTTGGGTGTGTGAGAATATGTTGATAGGCGCCCCAGATGTCCAGGAGGCTAGCCAATCGTGTTGATGAATCAGAGGTAAAAGAGTACCAAGTGATATAATCCTGAACTTTTCCTTGTAAAGGCACTTGTTTAACTTTCTGAGGTTGAGAATAGGATGCATACTGCCTGTCTTCTTTGGAACTAGAAAGTAATGGGAGTAGAAATCTGTATTCTGCTGTTCCAGCGGGACTAACTCTTCTGCCCTGTTGTTCAGAAGGTCTTGGATCTCGGAAGCAAGAAGGTCTGACTGAGAGACAGACAGCTTGGACTGACGTTTGGGTGGATGATCCAGAGGGGATTCCGACAGATTTAGGGAGTACCCTTTGCAGACAATCCTGAGCACCCATTTGTCTGACGTGATCGATTTCCTCTGGTCGTATAACAGTGTCAGACATCCTCCTACTGCTGAGAAAGGGTCCCCCTCAGAGAGCTGAGGTGGGACCTTGCCAGAATCTCAGAGAGGCAATTTTGGGGCCAGGGGGCCCTGTGCTCTCTTGCTGCATTTTCTTTGTGGCTGAGGAGTTTGGTTTCTGTTAAAGCCTCCTCTGCCCTTACCACAAAAGGACTGACGGTTATGAAATTGACACCTTTTCCTGCCCCTTTGAGGGGCTGCAGAAAGGGGTCTAGACATTTTGATGGCTGTCCTAGTTTTCTGAGTGGCCTGTAGCGCCTGCTCGACCTGAGGGCCAAACAGATACATACCTTCAAAAGGTAAGGCCATGTGACAGGGTAGAATAGGACCCTGTCCCATCAGTTTTGGAGAAAGTATTTAAATGCAAGGATCTGTATTCTTTCCTTTTCTCTCTTCTCTGTCTGGTTGCACAACCAGATTTTCCTGTGAGACTTTGGACTTGATCAACCCAACCAGTCTCGCAATCCTTTGCCTCTCACTGTCTCTCCGTTTTCTCTTGCTTTCTGTTTTTCCTCCCTTGCATATCTATATCTGCTAATATAAAATATACGAGAATCAATGTATGGAAATGTAGCTGATATTGGAATCACTTTTGTTTAGAAAACTGTGTTACTGTTGAAATGTATATATTTTTAATTTGAGATAACTGTAAAAAGCTAAAGGTTACTTGGGTGTAAATGCCTGAGCCTTTTGCAGTTGCTGTGGGGACCTCAGGAAGTTCTCAATGTTCTAGCAGCTCCTGAAATTTACAAAGGACAGGATGCTTGCAAAGGATGGTGGTTGAAAAGAGTTATAAAAACAGCTAAGCTGAGCTGCAAGGGAGATTTTTTTACAAGAGATTTTATTTTACTTCTGTATATATTCTGAACAGGTTTATTTTATTTCACTACAACTACAAATAAACAGTTTTGTGGAATTTTACAACTGCTCCTGGGTTTTCCCTATGCTTCCTGACCTATGCCTTGATGACAGGCCATAACTCTCTGCTGGGCATCATTTGTGAAGCCTGAGGTGCACAACCAAGAGTGGCGATGGTGCAAATACCAGCTACCGCTGCTCTGGAGACAGTCCTTAAAGGCATCCCTGGCAGCTTTAAGCTGTTGATTATTGGATTCAATACCTCTAGTAATGGTTTGAAAGAACTCTGAGTTAACATCCAAATCGGGAAGAGCTTCTACCATAGCTTTGAGAGAATGCCAGAGTGTATACTCGTACTGAGAGAAGTAACCCTAGTAGTTAGCAATGCACATGCCCAAGGTTGAAGCAGCAAAAACTCACTTACCCAAGGTGTTGATCTTGCGAGATTCTTTGTTTATTGGATGTGCTGTAGATTCCTGCAGAACAACAGCCTTGTCGCTCTCTGCCAGAACAATGGTGGCATCAGCAAACGCTTGAAGGCCAGAATGGGGCGATCCTTGGGAGGGGCGTATTTCCTATCTATGGACTTTGCCACAGAGGGAATAAGTGCCAGATTATCCCACACCATCTGAGAGAGAGTCTTGAAAGAGGGCTGCACCGGTGGAGTTAATTCCATAGGAATATCCGGAACATGCGGATACTGCAGACACAACAGCTTCCCAGGATCAATATCCGAAGTCTGGAGAGAGAGAGAGAGAGAGAGAGGAATTTAAATTTCTGAGCAGAGACTTAAAGGAAAGGTCTTCGACCAAAGGCTGTGTAGAACAAGGTTTATTCCCTGCCCCAGGGCAGAGTCATCATCGAAGTCATCTCCTAATCAAAGATCAGGATCGGGTTCAATGTCATCCCCTGCCAGTCCAAGAGGAAAGGGATGAAAAGAAGGAGGAGGAGGAAGAAGAGCAGAGAGAATCGCGGCAAACCTCTGAAACCCATGTGGCACTACCAGCACCCCAGCACCACCACAGGAAGCAGCTACCGAGAATACAGGTGGCGCCGCATGGGAAGCAGTACTGGAGTTTGGTGCTGGCAAAGACTGCAGCACTGAGCATGGCTACCGCACAGAATATGGCACTGGGGAAGCCGGCAACGAAGTGCGGCATTCAGCAGACGCCTCCAAGCTCCAATTAATAGAAGAAAAGTGAAGAAATTCAGTAGGTGATAAAGGCACCAGTGTGGACCCCACACCACAGCCATGTGAGGAGATAGACACCAGGACACAGAGTTGATGGCACCAGAGAGGGCACCGCACAATTAGAAAGGCCCAACCTCCCTTGCAGGTCTGAAACTGACAGGCTCAAGGCCCGCCGATGGACCAGCTGGTCCAGGTAGCCGGGACAACCACTGCACCCACTGTTCCATAAGAGTGGCCCAATGGTGAAACTACTCACTGGAGGACCCCCCCCAACGAGCGGGGAGGGACTCCGGAGTCGAGGATGTTGGTTACCAGTGACAGAAACCAGAAGGAACTCCGGAAGCGGAGACTGGCCCCTGCCCCCGGCAACTGATGATTTACATGCAGACATACCAGAAGGTGACCTCGAGTGGTGCCGCTTCTTTTTCAGTTGGGAGGCCGGAGAAGAGCTCAAGGTTGAGCGGTCCCTAGAATGAGACTGCTTTTTGTGCTTTCAGGGAGACCACCCATCCCCCCGTGCACCGGACCATCTGTAGTCGGACCCCCCCTCCGTAGAAGGCGGTGGACCAGACCCAGCCCGGTTGACTGAACAGCTTTCATGCGAAGTCTCCCTGCCGTCACCTGCCCCACTCATGGTCAACTCCGTCAAAGGAGGGCTGAAGACTTCTGACAAAAAAGTATTTAAAATTAATTGTTTACTTTACTTTCTCCAGAAAACAAAACTATAATAAACTAAACGAAACTGAAGACTATAGCTGCTGTCATATAGATGAGAAGTTTTAACTCCTGGCAGGCAAGTGTCGTCGTCACTGACAGCGGGAAAAAAGGAACTGAGGCAGTTGGAGGGTTGTCGCCGAGGTAATCTATACGTTGCGAGCCTGGCTCACGGTGCCGCTTCCTCACAGCCCTACCTCAGTGCCGGCCCTTCTGAAAAATATTGGCTCCCGCTGAGTCCTAGCACCTCCAGCGTAGTCCCATCAGTGTGAATGAGTGGTGGAGACTTTATGTCCAGAAAGATATTTCAATTCACAGGTAGCTAGCGACTCAAAGGGTTTACGAGCGAGCAATCTAGCACCAAGTTAATATCCCATGCGGCTCCAATCTACTGACCAGAGATTTAGAGTAGGATACCTTTTAGGTATCTCTTGACTAACAGTAACTGAGCCAATGACATGTTCTGTACTAGCTCAAGATAGGCAAATCGCAGCAGAGGTGTATCTTTACTGCCGAGTACTGCAGACCTGCTTTCGACAGGTCCAAGAGGCACGCCCAACACCTTACTTGGTGGCAACAGAAAAGGTCCAAATGGAAATTTGCACACCAGATGGAGAAGCGCCACTTAGCTGCTGATCTTCCTGGTGGAAGGGTTACATCGTGGCTAAGAGGATTTCTGCAAATGTTTGGAAACCTTAAACCTGCCCACTTCTATCTCCTCAGGAGACAGGCATGGAGATGAAGGCAGTGCAGGTTGGGAGGAAGCAGAGGTCCCTGTGTCAGAAGGTCTGTTCATAGAGGGAGTTGCCTCAGGGGAGTTTCTGACAGTCTGTTGAGCAATGTAAATCATATTTGTCGAGGCCAGTATGGGACGATGAGAATCATCCTGCCCCCCCCGCCTCCAACTTGAGCAGCACCCACTGAACTAAGGGAGGAGGAGAAGGAGGAGGAAATGCGTACAGGAAGCATCTTGTCCACTGCAGTCTGAATGCATCCTGACAGAAAATGCCAGGTTCTGGATTTCTGAAGCAGAATAGAGGCAGTTTTGTGTTTAGTGGGGACACAAAAAGGTTCAGGTCTGGACTGCGCCACTCATCGAACAGTGACTGCACCACTTGTGGAGATTCACCTCCATTCTGCTGAGGTGATCCGCTAGGTCATTCTGAATTCCCGCCAGGAGACTTCTTGAACTGATGCAGCGTGCTTGAGACACCATTCTCACATCCTCATGGCCTCCCTGCACAGAGGATAGGGGAGTGCTCCACCCTGCTTGTTGATGTACTACATCACAGCTTTGTTGTCCGACCAAAGGAGGATCACTTTGTGGCAGAGGACATCCTTCAGGATTCAGATAGTGTAGAAAACAACTCTCATCTCTGAGATATGTATGAGAAGATGAGACTCCTCCTGGCTCCACACCTGAGTGTGGAGGTCTTGACAGTGAGATCCCCAACCAATCAGGAATGCATCCATAGTGATGGTGATCTGAAATTTCAGTGGGGTAAGGAGTAGACCTTGCAGATGCTTGTCCAACTGCATCCACCATGCGAGTGATTTTGTCTGAGGTGCTGTCATTTTATGTGGAAGGATTGCAGGTATGCAGTAGTGACCACTGCTTGCTGTGGACGATGCCATGAGTCCTAGTATCCGCAGAATCGAAGAGGCCCAGACAGTGGTGTTTCCCAAGATGTAACAAGCCATCTAAAGATATCGTTTCTGCCATCCTTCGACAGAAAACCCTTGCCCTGGAGGTATCCAGGAGGGCTGCTATGAAGAGGAGCTGCAGGAAGGTGACTCTGCACCTTCCCCAAATCAGAACCCCCGAAGTGATTAATTGAGAAGCTGTGGCGACTGCTTCCTGTGTCTCCTGCCGGATGGGTTGGCTAGGAGCCAATCGTCCAGGTAGTGAAAACTTGAACGCCGAGGTTTTAGTGAACTCCTCTGTGAACAGATACTTGTTTAACTTTCCAAGGTCAAGAACTGAGCGTATGTCACTTGTTATCTTGGAACCAGAAAGCAATGGAAATAGGAACATGTGTTCCATTCTGCCTTGGAACTTCTACTGTCCTGTTCCTGCAGAGGCCCCTGATCTCAAAAGTAAGAAGGTATGACTGAGAGATGGACAGACTGAGCTGCCATCTAGCTGGAAGGTCTGGGAAAATCTCCAGAAAATTAGAATATCCTCTCGGACAATCCTGATGACCCATTCTGTCTGCTATAATGGACTTCCACTGGATGTAAAACTGAGTCAGACGCCTCCCTACCACGAGAGATGTCCACTCTAGACAGCTGGAGGTGGGACTGGGCCGATCCTCAGAGGTTGATACAGGGGCTTTTGGGCCCCTGTGCCTCTGCTGTGCTTTCTTCATGGCTGAGGAGTCATTCTGATAAAGGCTCCTCATCCTCATCTTGAAAGGACTGCCTGTTATGAAATTGTCGATGGTTCCCATCACTCTAATGGGCTGTAGGAGCTGGCCTGGCTGTTTAAATGGCAGCCCTGATGATCTGAGTGGCCTCCAGAGCTCAACCTGAAGGCCAAACAGACAAGCACCGCCAAGGGGGACATTAATCACCTGCTGAGCATCGGGTGAGAAACCTGATGTTCTGGACCAGGAGTGTCACTTTCTACAAATGCCAGCAGCAGCTTCCCCAGAGGTAATGATGTAGGCGTTCCTAGAAGCTTTCAGCTGATATTGGACTATATGCCCCTGGTAATGGAGTGTTAGATTCCAGGAGGCTCTCGACCATTGATCTGATTGTGTTCCATAGGGTGTACTCGTACTAAGGAATGTAGGAACTCAAGACGTAGACGTCTACTTTGGTCCACAGATGAAGTCTGTAATGCTATGGTGGACCCCATATCCCTGAGGAGAGACTGGAAAGAAAGATCTTCCACCACAGGCTCCACTGATACAGAAGGCTTGCATTCCAGCCCATAAAATCAGTCATCTGCTGCGTCTTCAACAAAGGCAGGACAAGGTGAGACTCATCAAGATCCACTTCTACCCCAGAGGAACCTCCAGAAGGCAGATCTAGGCCAGGAATCAAGGGAGATGCCACCACCCGGATCAGAGTCAAGGAATTCAATGCCATTCAGGGTGTGGGCACCACCCACAGTGCCAGTGTCACACACGGTGCCGGCACCACACGCAGCGCCAGCACCACTTCTGGCCCTGCCAGACCTGAAAGAAAGGGAGGGAAGGAAGCTGTACCTGTGTTAGCCCCTGCAGGGAAAAAGGTGAGGGGGTAGGCATGTGGAGCCGGCGTCGATGATGCTGGCACCAGAAAGGGCACCATGCGCACATCCTGGCCCGTTCGAGCTGGCCGCTGCCCAGCAGTTCTTAGGCCCAAAGGCCCCAGAATCGGGCCCACTGGCCAAGTCAACCAGGCAGACGCCATACCCACTGCTCTAAAAGAGCTGCCCAGTGATGAAACTGCTCACCAGAGCCCCCACTAAGGACAGAGATGGGATCTGGTGTCGAAGATCATGCCCGTTAAGAACGGAGCCACAGAGGACCCCACCACAGTTGGGCCAGTTCTACTGCTTCTCCACCACCGACGATCCCTATGCAGACGTATCTACAGAGCGACTCTCGAGCTGTACCAATTTTCTTCTCAACTAATGGGAGGAAGAAGAGCTTGAGGTTGAGCGGAGCCGGTCCCTGATCAAGGTCGGAATGGGCCCACTACTTTTTGTGCTTCGGGCGGACTGTCCTCCCCCATGAGCACTGGACTGCCCATGGTTGGACCCTCCCTCAGCAAAGGGTGGCAGATGGTCATAGCCCCACTGCCAGAACAGCTTTCAAGCAAAGTCTCCCTACCATCACCGCTACCATCTAAGGTCGATTCTGTTGCTGGCAGGCTGAAAATATTTTCAATTAGACTTTTCTTCCTCCTCCTCTTCTTTTTTGAACTGTGGCTCAAAGGACCAAAACTGAAAGGTCTTCTTTTAGATTTCTGCCTCTTAGGGTCCTTTCTGGACGGCTCACTGAGTGCAGGGTGGCACTGAACTCTCGATCCTCATAGGATGTCCTTTCAGCCCAGGTCAAAGAGGTCAGTGCCCAAGAAGGGAAATTAGCCAGTTTATGCTAAGTGTCTGCAGTAAAGGTGGACAGTCTCAGCCATGCCCTGAGGTGCACTGCAACAGCCACTATCATGGCACAGGCACAAGAGTTACCCATGTCCAAGGACATCTGGAGCTGGTGTTTAGCCAGTGCTTAACCCTGGTCTCTGACCAACTTCACTAGCGACTGCTTGTTCGCAGGAAGGTGAGGGAGGACATCATCCAGTACTACCACCGTGGAGTGACCAAAGCTGGCCATCATTATGGTGTGGCTTGCCTGGCAGAGACCATAGAGAAGTAATATATACCTCCTTGGCCGCATGGTCAAGCTTCTTAGACTCTGTTGGGGAGCTCGTCCACATCCCCTCGACTCCTGGAGTTCTGGAAGGCTGAGTCTGCAACCAGACCCTCAGCTGAGAAATGGTCTGAGAATCTGGAAAAAGACCCCATAGGAAGCGCATACTTGTGGACCACATGGGTAGAGGGTGCTGGGCAGGATGCTGCCAGAGTTCCAGGGCCAGTCCCACAGTGGCCTCGGCGACAGGCAACCCCCAGGAATTGTCCTTGTCCAGGATATCGGTAAAGGGGTACTTAGCACACTTCTGGACTGGCTCCAAGGATACACTCATGGACTCTGATATCAGTCAGAAAGAGCCCCAAATGACACCACCCCATGGTTGATAGTCATCTCCTCAACCGAAGCCTGGTCAAAGGTATGCATCCTCGATGACAACAAGGCCGACACGTCTGAGTCGTGGTCTCCTCAAAAATGGCTCATGACCATTTGCCACTGAGGAATACCCAAGTGTCTTTCAACTAGGTGATTTCTATTGAAAGCCAGCCTGGCAAGCCAGCTGCAGCATGAGAGTTCTTAGTCAGAACTCACACAAAAGGCTACAGTGGAGGCAACTCTACCCAAAGGGTGGAGAAACATACGTTGGAGACATCAGTTATAGAAGACATAGAAGTGGGGAGATAGCAAGAGGGGATGGGGCATGTCAAATGTAACGAGGAGGGAGTTCCACAGCTTGGGGAGCTGGTGTGAGAAAGCAGCCTGTCCAATTGAAGTTGATCTATGTGGAACTATCAAGGTCAAGGATGGACTGGTGTGATCACGACTGGCGCCCTCCAGTCAACCACAGGTCTTGGGTGTAGAGCCCAACCACACCCTGAAATGGTCTTTTGCTGCCAGAGTTCTTTGCAGGATCACTGCTTCCTGCAGCGGTGCCTCTCCTTGCCTGAGGATAAGGAGGTCGAGGAACATCAACAGCGATCCCTCCTGGTTGAGTGGGATCGAGACTGAGAGTGGCACCTCAACCTTGACCATCAACCTGAGGGCTCATACTGAGGAGAAGCCACTGGAGGATCAGTATAGACCACATGTCGAGGTGCATGGACCAGTACTGGCTTTGCCAGCACAACCACCAGTGGAGGTTGATCCTGAGTGGAGCTGGTTGGGACACTGACTAGTCCACATCCTCCTAGGTGAGGACTAGGAAAACAGGGGTCTTGAAGACTGACTCCTCATTAATCCCTTCCGACAACTGGGTCAAGAAAAATCTTAACCGCCTGATTGGCCAGTGTCGAGGTCAACAACTTCAATGGAGTCACCATGGAGCCATCGACGGAGCCCTGGACCACTTTCAACTTGACCAGAGTCAAGGCCTTAGTGCACAGTGAGTGGTTGGGGGAATTGAGGGAGTGGGAGGTCATCGATCTCTCCCGGTCCCACAACCAGCGCCAGCGGTGTTTGTGTTTCTTACCATGGTGGACAGGACTCTTCCCTGTAGGCCTGGAGGGTCCAACACATCTTTTGAAAATCTTCAGTAAATGACCCTCCAATGCTGGCCCCAGCCAGAAGCAGGGCTGAGACTGGTGAGGTGCCCGCCACGGCAGCCACCAGTGCTTCCTCCATGGCTGCAACCTGAACTGCTGACCCTGCCACAGTGGAGGCAGACTTGCAACCTTTTGACTGGAGCTTCATAACCCTGTTGGCTGGCTAGCCGAGAAGAAGCCAGGCCACACAGTCCTCCAAAGAAGAAGGGAGTATCATCTGACACAGCCTACAGCCAGCAATGTCATGTGCAGTCCCTGAGCAGTAGAGGCAAGACACATGTGGGTCCATCTATGACATTTCCTGTCAGCAAATGATGCAGAACTTGAAGCCATGAACAGGCTTCACCTCCTCTGAGTCCATCTTCCATTGACAAGGCAGAGCTGGAGTAAAGGAGAGGAAAAGCAGACGTTTTATTAAATCAAGAAAATCGCCAATGGCACAGATGGTAGCCTACAATACTGCAGAGCTTCAAAGGAGACCAGACTCTTCCAACAGGAAGAAAGATCTGATGTCACAAGATGGAGCCAGAGGATATACTACCCAGGTGGTGTGAGGAGCTTAGCTTAAAGACGTTCCAATGAATCAGCACTTCTGGAGGAACTGCCTATTTGTGGATAGTGAACTATATCCACATCTCTAGAATTGAAAATTACATACTCCCCGTAATTCTTGATTTGCTAGGAATATCTTCACCATTGATTCACACTAGTGGGTCTTAAACAGAGGCACTAGGACCCTCTGGGAGCCAGAACTTTTCAGAAGGGCTGGCACTGAGGTAAGTTGCCTGCATGCAAGTCACCACGAGACTTGCTCACTCTGCATGGTTTACCTCAGCACCAGCCCACAACCACCTCAGTACCATTTTTACCAAGGAGGTACAGTATAACCTAAGAAGTACTTTTGCACTTAAACTAAGGGCATAAGATAGCAGTGGTAACCTCAAGAAGAGTCAACAAACCAGTAACACAGTGTTTTCACAGCCCAACCAAGAACAAGGGGTGAAGACCAATAAAACGTACCGGAGTGAGCCAGGTGAATGAAAGATGGGTATGTGACTCAATAGGAAAAAATTACTTACCATAGTAATCTTTCTTCCCAGTGATGCGTAGATATTCATAACTTTATTCAGTAAGCCTGAGGGGTTGGACTGCCCGGAGAGATAGAACACATGCAAATGATGGAACACTTTGCATGTGAGCATCTTTCAAACACTGCTTCTAACAACTGCCTGTGTTCTAACCTCTTCAGATTTTATAAAAGGAGCCTGGAAAGGTAGAAGCAAAATAATATAGTACTATAATTTATTATTAAAATTGGTGTTTTCCCAACAATATGAATTTGTAAAACAAACATCCAACTGGAGGAACCGACAATTTAACAGAGTTAGAACAAAAATGCCAGAGAAATACCAAAAAAGGTAAAACAGGTGCAGGGTAAAAAACACTCCAAGGGTGTATAGTGATATGTTGGCACCAGCATGCGGAATGCAGAGGCTGAAGTTCTGGAAGGGCAGGTAGGGAGGGAAGTTATAAATATCTGAGCATCACAGGAAAGAAAGAAGATTACTATGGTAAGTAATTTTTCTCTTCTAACCCCAGTAATGCTCAGAATATTCCTAACTTTATGCAGACTACCAAGCAGTACCACTGGAGGTGGGCACATAACTATTTTGGAAACAGACTTTGCAGGACTGCTGTGCCAATCTAGCATCATCCCTGGACAGAATATCAGTTGTAGTGTTTTGTAAAGTGTTCATGTTTTCTAGGTAGCTGCTTTACAGATATCCAGCAGCGGAACATCCCTGACAGCTGTTCCTCTTGTGAATGGGCCCTTAAACCTGACGGGGCTCTTACAGCTTTAGTGTAACAGAACTGATACACTGGACTATCCACCAAGAAAAGGACCTTTAAGAGGCTGGATTACCTTTTCCCATATCCCCATAGGTCAGAAGAAAAAATACTCACCTTAGTAATGTTGTTTCTTCTAATGGAGTCTTGCTATATTATAGACATTAGCAGTTTGATCCAGCTCTAGAACTGCCCCGGACTGAAATGGTTAAAACCATTCCAAAATAGAATTTTGGCACGAGAGCAGCTCTGTGTCATTTCAAACTTGAACTGTCAGATCTTTACGAGCCAAACTCACTAAGGTCTGTGTGGAAGCTGTAACTACACTAGCCAAATGGCTACCTAAATAATAACAACCATTGATGGTCCCAACACCCAAGACTCAAGTCAGGGGACCAGAAATACTAACACCATTCTAATAATATGAAAATGGAACATAAGTATAATAAAACACACACACGACACACCCCAAAGTCCCAAAGGGGACAAAATGCTAACAGGACATGAGCAGTGCCCAACTAACTGCCCGCACCCCACCAAGTAGAGGTTCTGAGAGGGGCAGGTTAGAGGTTCATAATATAGCAAGATTCCATTAGAAGAAACATTACTAAGGTGAGTAATTTTTTCTTCAAACAACATGAAGTCTTGCTATATTACAGACATTAGCAGAATACACAGCAGTACCTCCATGGAGGAGGGGCAGAACCTACTTAGGGAATAGGCTCTGAAGAACAGCTGTGCCAAACCGAGCATCTCTCCTGGCCTGGACATCCAGGGAGTAATACTTGGTCAAAGTGTGTACCGTTTTCCAAGTAGCAGCCTGGCAAATCTCTAATAAAGGGATATCTCTGGCAGCAGCTAGTGACGCAGCTGTACCCCTGGTAGAATGAGCCCTCAAACCGGGGGAGGGGGGCTCTGCCCACTTTCTGATAACAAAATTAGATACAAGAGACAATCCACCTGGCTATTGATCTCTTAGTGGCAGGTTTGCCTTTCCCAACTTCACCATAGGTAAGAGAAAGAGTTGGAGGGATTCGAACCTCTGACCTTTGTGCGCTCTATATAATAACTAAGAGCTCTCTTAACATCCAGGTTGTGCAACCTCCTCTCACCCGAAGAGGAGTGATCAGTGAAAAATACTGGAAGGAGATAGATTGATTAAGATGGAAATCTGAAACCACCTTAGGCAAAACTTCCTATTAGTCCTAAGGACTACCTTATCCCTGTGGAAAGAAATAAAGTCAATCTCCACTGACAAGGCTTGCAATTCACTTATGCGCTCTGGCAGAAGTGATAGCCACTAGAAAAACAGTTTTCCAAGTTAGGTACTTAAGCTCTGCAGAAGACAGAGGTTCAAAAGGGGGTTGCATTAACTGGGCAATGCAAACATTAAGGTCCCAAGCAGGGGCCGGTTCCCGAAAGGGAGGATTAGTATGGAGTAATCCCTTAAAAAACTTGGAAAACACAGGATGAGAGGAAAGAGGGGATGACTTTCCTGTTGACACAAAGCAGACACAGTTACAAATGAATCTCAGGGTAGCTGGTCTGAGATCCAAGGAATTAAGATGTACCATGTAATCTAACAAAATGGGCAATTCAGCAGATTCTGGGGAAATATTTTTCCCAGCACACCAAATGGAAAACCTTTTCCATTTAGAACTATAAGTAGCCCTAGTGGAAGGCTTTCTGGAAGCCTTTAGGATCTCAAGAACACCCTGAGAGGTGTAAACCAGCAACTCTAACTCCTCAAGAGCCAGGCCTTGAGGTTGAGGGATTTGAGGTCCGGATACCAAACCCTTCCCTGGGCACAAGTCAACAGATTGTGATTCCTGGGGAGGCACGGGAAGATGGACTGTCAGAGACAGAAGGAGTGGTACCAGGGCTGCCTGGCTCATCCGGGCAATCAGAATCACCCTGCAAGGCTGAGATCTGATTTTGACTAGTACTTTGAATAGGAGAGGAAGGGGAGGAAAGCATAGAGGAACTTCCTCCCAATCCAGAAGAAGGGCATCCAGGGAACTGAGCCCAGCACTGGAGGCCTGCAACAGAACAGAGGAAGTTTGTGATTGTCTGGGGCTGCAAAAAGATCTATCTGAGGGATGCCCCACCTGGCAAAACTATCCCCAGCACTTGAGGATCCAGGGACCATTCAGTGATGGCCCTGGGAAATCCTGCTGAGGGCATCCGCTAGGACTTTGTCCTTCCTGGAAGATGAACTGCTATGAGGGAAGTGTTCAGGAATAGGCCAGAGACCACAACTTCATTGCCTCGGTGCACAAGGTCAAGACCGAGTACCTCTGTTTGTTGATGTACCACATTGTTGTGGTGTTGTCTGTTCTGACTTGTATCACCTTGTCGTGGACAGATGCAGAAAAAGCTTGAAGAGCTAAAAGACAGCTCTGAGTTCCAGCAAATTGATGTGGAGCAGAGATTCCTGGGGACCAAACTCCTGAGTGGAAAGGTTGCCCATGTGGGCTCCCAACCCAGAAGGGAAGCATCTGTAGTGAGTCTCAAGTCGTGAGAAGGGGAAATGAAGGGACCCCGCCTTAAATTGCTCTGATCCTGCCACCACTGGAGAGCTAGGATCAAGGTTGAAGTCACTGGGACCAACTTGGAAAGGGGGTCTCTTCTCTGAGACCAAAAGGTTCTCAAGTGAAACGAATGTCTCTCATCTGAAATCTAGCTCCCTGCACAAAGCTGTGGATGCAGCCATGTGCCCCAGGAGCTGCAAGTGTCTTGCTGGTTGGGAGACCTGCAGAGTGAAGGAAGAGGCCAGAGCCACTAAATTCCTTACCCTTTCTGGGGAAGAAAGGCTCTGGCTAGCTTTGTGTCCAATTCTGCCCCTATAAAGGTGAGTACCTGGACTGGTTCCAGAACCGACTTTGGTAGGTTTAGCAGAAAACCCAGGGAGGTGAGAAGCTGCTGGGTGACCTGCAGGTGAGATTTTACTTGTTCTGGGGACTGGCTTACAATGAGCCAGTCGTCTAGATAGGGAAAAACAGCAATCCTCCTTAAGTGGGCCACTGCCACTGCTAGACACTTTGTGAATACCCTTGGGGCAGAGGTAAGGCCGAAGGGCATTGCTCTGAACTGGTAATGACCTGAGGGCAGTTCGAATCTGAGGTACTCTCAATGGGATCTTCTGATTAGGACATGGAAATAGGCATCCTTGAGGTCCAGGGAGGCTAGCCAGTCCCCTGGCCTTAGGGAAGGTAAAATCATTGCCAGAGTTACCATTTTGACCTTTGGTTTCAAAAGATGCTTGTTCAGATATCTGAGATCTAAAATGGCGCCACTCTCCTGTCTTTTTGGGGTAAGGAAATATCTGAATACAGACCCCTGCCCTGATGCAGGGAGGAACCCTTCTACTGCTCTGAGAGCTAACAGGATGAGACCTCTGTTTCCAGAGCCAGGGTCTCTGAAGCACTTGAGGTAGAAAAGTCTGCTTCTCAACTTGGGAAACTTTTGAAGCTGAGAACCAGACCCCGCTTACTACTTCCAGAACCCACTTGTCTGAGGTTAAAGAAGCCCACCCCTGACTGAAGTAAGCCAGCCTGCCCCCCACTGGTACAGGAGATCGTCCTGGGCACCCCATCAGGTGCCTGTTTCAAGAGGAGCTTTAGGCTGGGGGTGGGAGCAGGTCTGCCCACCCCCTCGCCTGCCCCTGCTCTCTGAAGAAGCCCCTCTGAGCATAGGCAGAGGAGGCCTGAGTCTGGTAGAAAGGCCTGTGAAAAGGCTCTACCCTACCCCTGGGGCATGCCTTTGAGGAGTGGCTTGCCGCTCCTTAGCCTGGGCACTCTTGTAAGTAAGTCCTATATTCATCCATCTTCTTCATGTAATTCTCTGTCTGCTCTCCAAACAGAAATTTCCCCACAGGAAAATCCATAGCCTTAGTTTGGGTATCCTGTGACAAACTATACACCTGAGCCAGGCCAACCTATAAAAGCTACAAATGTGGCCATGACCCTAGAGGAAACATCATTAACATCCACAGCAGCATGAAACTGAACCTAGAGGCTTCAATGCCATCAGCAGCCACCTGTTCTAGTTCACTAGCCAGCTGGCCATGGGCCTGCTTGGCCAATTGCATAACAGTATCCCATCTAGATTTCTGATACCTAGCTACATAAGCCATATAATTTGTTTGCCTGAGTCCCAGAGAGGCTGCCATATACTGTTTTTTTGCCATGGCATCAATCTTCCTGGAATCCTTGTCAGGAGGATGTGAAGCCAAGGGAATATTAGCTTTATCACAGGCAGCAGCCTGAACTACTAACATGACTGCATTGCTGAAAGGAATTCTGTATCAGGGCCTGACAATGTATACCTTCTGTCCATCTTTTTATCTACAGGAGGCACAGAATTAGGAGCTTTTAAAATTGTAATTGTTTGTTTCCTAAAAGACTTATGTAAAGGAATAGACAATCTCCTAGACTCTGGAATATCCATCATTTCTACAAAATCAGGCTCCTCTTGCTCATCCACAGCCTCTTCTAAAGGAAGCTGGAGGGTTTCAGCAACTTTTTTATAAAACATAAAATGAGATGGGGACTCAGACAGCATAGGGGGAGATTCTAAAGGTCTGTCTGGGGAGATGTCCAGTTCAATGGGCACACCCAGACCTTCCCAGCCACATTCATACTGTTCATAATCCTCCTCCCCCTCCTCTGGTTCATAAAATTCCTCAATATCATAATCCTGAACCACTGGGACCGGACGAACCGACCTTTTACCAGATAGTGGTGGTTCGGACGGACCCTGAGACAGTGACTGGACAATTTGTATGGCTTTTGCTATCTCTGCAGTTGGAGAAGGAATTTTGGACTCCAGACCTGCTGATTTTCTTGTTTTCTTTACTGGAATTGGTTCCTCAGAACCAGCCTTTCTTTTTGAGAAGTCTGGCCCTGGTCAGAGGCACTCCCTCTGGTTGGTTGGCACCGAACCGGGCTGTCCATCGGGTCAGCGGACTTTTGGCCTCGTTCCCTGAGCCTGCCCAATCTTTTTCCAGGGTGGCTGCAGGGAAATTCTTACATACCTGGCAGTCTGACTGAGGTGGTCAAACCCCAGACAATAAACACATGTGGTGTGTGGGTCAGCCTTAGCAAAGACTTCCTCACAAACATCACAGTGTTGAAACCCAGTGAGCCCAGTTTTCTTTTGGGTTTCTCAGACATAATGCCAGCCTAACCAAAACTTGCCTTTAACGAGCAGTGCCAGGCAAGACACCTTATCGGTTCCTAACCGTGTCACGGGTATTAGAAAAACCGTAATAAATCTGTTTTTAAAACCGATAAGAACCGGAACCGCTCTAAAATAGTAACTTTTAGTTTTAAATGAGTTTTAAACCCACTGATCGGTTCAAACCGAACCGATAACTACAAGTTCCACACAGACAAAACCTTCATTTACTTACGAGTTACCACAGATAGAGCTTGAACGAAGCGGTTTGCAGTTAAAATAAAACTATTCTCGGTTAAATCCAACCGAGAAAACATTTTAAACTGAGAAATAGAACGAGCACAAGAAGAAATCTCCGGGCGACTGTTCACTGAGAGGAGTAAAGAATCTGACAGTTCAAGTTTGAAATGACACAGATAGAGCTGCTCTGTGCCAAAATTCTATTTTGGAATGGTTTTAACCATTTCACTCCGGGGCAGTTCTAGAGCTGGATCAAACTGCTAATGTCTATAATATAGCAAGACTTCATGTTTTGAAACAACTGTTTTCTGTCCTGTCTATGGCCCTTTGTGGATGTCATGTAACTGAGAGCCCTTTGTTACATCCAAACTGTGGAGTCTTCTTTAGCCAGAGGTTGTATGATCAGTGAAAAGACAGGAGAGTGATGGACTGGTTTAAGTGGAAGTCCGAAACCACCGTGGAAGACATTTTCTGTTTGTTCTAGGACTACGTCATCCCTATGAAAGGAGATATAGTCCTGATCTATACAAAGAGCCTGAAACTCACTAATTCTTCTTGCAGAAGTCATTGCCACAAGAAAAATAGTTTTCCAAGTGACATATTTTAGATGAGCTGTAGCCATGGGTTCAAATGGAGAGCCCATGAGTTTAACTATACACACATTCAAATCCCAAGCTGGCACTGGTGCCCTGTGAGGGGGATGCAAATGATTCAAGCCTTTGAAGAATCTTTTAAAGATAGGCTCCGAAGCTAAAGTTACCCTTGCCTCAGCAGAAAGGTAGGCAGACACAGCTGCCAGATGAACCTTCAAGGAACTGGGTTGCAAACCAGAGGAATGTAAATGGGCCAATCTGGAGCTATCAAGATCAGTGATGCTGCAAGGGACCTGAGCTTGAGCAATACCCTGTGAACCAGAGGAAAAAGAAGAAATACATACAGGGACCTCCCTGATGAATCCAGCATCAGGGCATCCAGAGGGAGTGTGCCCTGGTCTGGTGGTCTGCAACAATTCTGAGGCAGGTGGTGGTTCTCGTGGGATGCTTTTTAAACTTTATGTTTATTAGTTTTTCACTGAATACAATCAAATACCATTTTCCATACAAGAGACAGACCAAAAATATGAATAGCATTTGGGGCAGCATGCCCTTAATCCTGATTTATTAGTTATATACATCTCCTATACCTTTGACACATCATCAGGAGGAATAACTAAATAATATTTAAAGTATATCTGAAGTTCTAGAGTTTAAACACCTTGAAGCTCAAGAGCAGCATGGCTTTGTCTCAAAAATAAAGTCCAATACAATATTCCTTCAGGAACTATCCCCGTAAGAGGAAAGCGTTATGCCATGCACATTTCCTAAATTTTGGGATTCATTATCCCCAAGCAAATGTAAAGCACCATCATATATCTATAGGCTATATATTTCTATTTCAAATATTGCTAAAATTCCTCATTTTATTTCCCCTGTAATATTTTAAAATTCTAATCAGACTATATGAACAAAACTAACCCCAATAACTAGGGTAAAATGAAAGAAAAATTACTCACCTTAGTAATTGCTTTTCTTCTCATGGAGTCTTGCTGTATTAGGACTTAATGCAGTTAGCCACTGCACTCGAACTGCCCGGAGAGGATAGGGTTAACTCCAGAGCAGTCTGGAGTTCCACAGCGCAAGGGTGCTGTTCAAAGCTCTATCTGGCTAGTTTCAAATGAAACTGCCAGGTTCTTTCTGGCTAAACTAATATAGCAAGTCTGTGTGGAAAAGCTCTACACTAGCCATGCTACCTACCAGTAGTAGGACAACAAAAACACAACAACAATCATAGAATAATAACAAAATCACCTGTTATTGTTAGAATCACCCATGACAAGCACTAATAGGCCCCTCTCCTCAAAGACTCAAGTCAGAGAGAGACCACCTAACATAACAAAAACAGAATCACCTAGTTCCTAACCCAAATGAACAAAAGGGGGGACTAGAGAGAAATTGAAATGGCATGACAGTGCTTGCACCAATTTGACAACCCCATACTCAAGTAGGAATTCTGAGCGGGGTAGGAGGGAGGGTTGTCCTAATACAGCAAGACTCCATGAGAAGAAAAGCAATTACTAAGGTGAGTAATTTTTTCTTCAAACACCATGAAGTCTTGCTGCTATTAGGACTTAATGCAGATTATACAGCAGTACCTCCATGGAGGAGGGTCAGAACCTACTTGGGGAATAGGCTCTGAAGCACAGCTGTGCCAAACCGAGCATCTCTCCTGGACTGGACATCCAGGGAATAATGCTTGGTAAAGGTGTGGACTGTTTTCCAGGTAGCAGCTTGGCAAATTTCCCAAAATGGGAATATCCCTCAGCAGCCGCTTAGAGATGCAGCTGTACCCCTTGGTGGAATGAGCCCTCAGTCCTGAGGAGGTTCTCTACCTAGTTTTGGTAACAGAACTGGATACAAGAGACAATCCACCTCGTAATTGTCCTCTTAGTGGCAGGTCTCCTTTGCCAACTTCTCCATAGGTAAGGGAAGAGTTGGAAGGATTCAACCTGTGACCCTTGGTGCGCTCCCAAATAGCAGCTTAGGGCTCTTTGACGCCCAGACTGTGCAATCTCCTCTCCCTGAGGAGGAATGCTCCATGAAAAATACTGGAAGAGAGATGGATTGGTTGAGATGAAAATCTGAAACCACTTTAGGTAAAACTTTCTGTTAGTCCTAAGGACTACCTTATCTCTGTGAAAAGAAATAAAATCTTCTACTGACAAGACCTATGTAATTCACTTATACGTCTAGCAGAAGTGATAGCCACTAGAAAAACAGTCTTCCAAGTCAAAAACTGGGGAGTCTGCCCGAGGACTGAGGAGGCTCAAGGGGGTTGCAGCGTTGGCTGAGCAATGCAAACATTCAGGTCCCATGCAGGAGCTGAGTTCCAAAAGAGGTTAGTGAAGAACCCAGTAAAAACTTGGAAAATACAGGGTGAGAAGAAAGGGAAGCAGGCTTCCCTGCTGACACAAAAAGCAGAGACAGCTGCCAATGAACCTTAAGGTAGCTGGCCTAAGGCCTAAGGAATTTAAATGGACCAAATAGTCCAGTAAAATGGGCAGATTAGCAGATTCTGGGATAATCTGCTTCTCAGAACACCAAATGGAAAACCTCTTCCACTTAGAATTGTAAGTGGCTCTAGTGGAAGGTTTCTAGAAGCCTTTAAAATATCCAGGACACCTTGAGAAAGGTGTAAATCAGCAATTCTAACTCCTCAAGAACCAGGCCTTGAGGTGGAGGGAATTGAGGTTCGGATACCACACTCTCCCTGTGCACAGGTCAACAGGTCGTGGGTCCTGGGCAAGCTCTGGGGAGGGTGGAATGTCAGGGACAGGAGGAGAGGTACCAGGGCTGTCTGGCCCCAGTCTGGAGCAATCAGAATCACTCTGCAGGGCTGAGTTCTGATTTTTACTAGTACCCTGAAGAGGAGAGGAAGGGGGAAAGCATACAAGAACTTCCTTTCCAATCCAACTGAAAGGCGCCCAGTGGGACTGATCCCAGAACTGGAGGCCTGCAACAAACAGGGAAGTTGGTGGTTGTCTGGGGCTGCGAAAAGATCTATCTGAGGGGTGCCCCATCTGGCAAAGACTGACCCCAGCACCAGAGAATTCAGAGCCCATTCGTGATGGCCCTGAGAAATTCTGCTGAGGGCATCCGCCAGGACATTGTCCTTCCTGGAAGGTGAACTGCTATCAGGAGGTGTTCAGGAGTAAGCCAGAGACCACAACTTCATTGCTTGGTGCACAAGGCTGATGACCGAGTGCCCCTTGCTTGTTGATGTACCACATTGTTGTGGTGTTGTCTGTCCTGACTTGGACTACCTTGTTCTGGACAGTAGTCGAAAAACCTGGAGAGCTAAGAGAACAGCTCTGAGTTCCAAAAGGTTGATGTGGAGCAGAGATTCCTGAGGGGACCACACTCCTGAGTGGAAAGGTCGCCCAAATGTGCCCCCCACCTAACAGGGAGGCATCCGTGGTGAGGTGAGGAGGAATGAAGAATGGGTAAGAAGGGACCCCTGAGTTAAATTGTTCGATCCTGCCACCACTGAAGGGCTAGGATCAGGGTTTTGGTCACTGGATTAACTTGGATAGGGGTCCTTCCTTTGAGACCAGTAGGACCTCAAGTGGAACTGGATGTCTCATCTGAAATCTTGCTCCCTGCACGACAGCTGTGGAAGCAGCCATGTGTCCTAGGAGTTGCAAAAGTGCCTTGCTGGTCGAGAGACCCGCAGGGTAAAGGAGGATGCCAGGGCAATGAGTCTGTCCACTCTTTCGGAGGGAAGAAATGCCCTGGCTGACTTTGTGTTCAATTCTGCACCTATGAAACTTAGTACCTGAACTGGTTCCAGAACTGACTTTGGAAAATTCAACAGGAATCCCAGAGAAGTGAGAAGTTGCTGGGAGACTTGCAAGTGGGATTTTACCTGATCTGGAGACTGACCCACTATGAGCCAGTCGTCCAGGTAGAGAAACACAGCAATCCCTTGCCTTCTTAAATGAGCCACTACTACAGCTAAACATTTTGTGAAAACCCTTGGAGCAGAGGTAAGGCCGAAGGGCATTGCTCTGAACTGGTAGTGGCCAGGGGTAGTTCGAACCTGAGGTACTTTGGTGAGAAGGCCTGATCAAAATATGAAAAATAAGTCCTTGAGGTCCAGGGAAGCTAGCCAGTCCCCTGGCCTTAGGGAAGGCAGAATCATTGCCAGAGTTAACATTTTGAACTTGTGTTCAAAAGATGCTTGTTCAGGAACCTTAAATCTAAGATGGCCGCCCTCTCCTGTCTTTTGGGGTAAGGAAATACTCGAGTACAGACCCTTGCCCTGATGGCAAGGAGGAACTCTTTCCACTGCCTTGCAGCCCAGCAGAGAAGAAACCTCTGCTTCCAAAGCAAGGGCTTCTGAAGGATTTGCAGGTGGAAAATGTCTGGCTCTCATCTTTGGAAACTGTTGAAACTGAGAACCAGACCTTGGCTTACCACCTCCAGAACCCATTTGTCCGAAGTTAGGGACAACCAGTTCTGGCTGAAATAAGCCAACCTGCCCCCCACCGGTACAGGAGAACGGCCCTGGGCACCCCATCAGGGTGCCTGCTTGGCAGCAGCTTTAGGCTGAGGAGAGGGAGATGGTCTGCCTGTGCCCCGTCTACCCTGCCTCTGAAAAAAACCCTCTGTGCAAAGGCTGAAGAGGCCTGAACTTGATAAAAGGGCCTGTGGTAAGGCCTGCCTCTACCCCTGGGGGCATGCCTTTGTGGAGTGGCATGCCTCTCCTTAGCTTGGGCACTTTTGTAGGTAGTTCTGTATTCATCCATTTTCTTCATGTAATTTTCTGTTTGATCCCAAACAGAGAGTTTCACTACAGGAAAATCTATAGCCTTTGCCTGAGTATCTTGGGACAGATTAGTGCATCTAAGCCATGCCAACCTACGGAGAGCTACAGAAGTGGCCATGACCCTAGAGGAAACATCATTAACATCAACAGCAGTATGAAATTGAACTTTAGAGGCTTCAATGCCATCAGCAGCCACTTGTTCCAACTCACTAGCCAGCTGGCCCTGGGCCTGCTTGGCTAACTGCAATATAGTGTCCCATCTAGATTTCTGATATCTAGCCACATAAGCCATATAATTAGCCTGCCTGAGTCCCAATGAAGCTGCCATATATTGTTTTTAGCCATGGCATCAATCTTCCTGGAATCCTTATCAGGAGGATGTGATGCCAGGGAATATTAGCCTTGTCACAGGCTGCAGCTTGAACAACACTTACATGACTACACTGCTCGGTGAGGAAGTCTGTATCAGGGCCTGATAAAGTATACCTTCTGTCCATTTTCTTATCTACAGGAGGAACGGAATGAGGATTTTTAAAATCTTTGTTGTTTGCTTCCTAAATGACTTATGCAAAGAATAGACAACCTTCTAGACTCTGGAATATCCATCATTTCTACATAATCAGGCTCCTCTTGCTCATCCACAGCCTCCTAAAGGGAGCTGGAGGGTATCTGCCACCTTTTATAAAACATAAAATGAGAAGGGACTCAGACAGCAAAGGGGAGATTCTAAGGGTCTATCTGGAGAAATGCCCAGTTCAATGGGCACGCCCAGACCTTCCCAGTCACAAATACACTGATCAAATTCCTCCTCCCCTCCTGTGGTTCATAAACTCCTCAACATCATAATCCTGAACCACTGGACCTGAACGAGCCACCCTTTCCCAATTGTAGGGGCTCGACAAGTCCCTGAGACAAAGACTGAACAATCTGAATGGCTTTTGCTTATTTCTGCAGCAGTTGGAGAGACAATTTGGACTCCAGACCTGCTGATTTCTTTGTCTTTTTGCTGGAGCTGGTTTCTCTGAACCAGCTTTCTTTTGCCGAGGAAGTCTCGCCCTGGTCAGAGGCACTCCCTCTGGTCCAGTGGGTACTGGACCGGCTGGCCATCCGGTCAGCAGACTTTTGGCCTCTCGCTCCCTGAGCCGCCCAATCTCTTTCCAGGGTGGCTGCAGGAAATTTTACACACCTGGCAGTCTGACAGGAGGTGGTCAGCCCCAGACAATAGACACAAGTGGTGTGTGGATCAGCCTTGGCAAAAGGCTTCCCCACAGACATCCACAGTGTTGAAACCCAGTGGCCCGGTTTTTCTTTTGGGTTTCTCAGACATAATGCCAGCCTAACCAACAAACTTGCCCTTTAAGCGGCCGTGCCGGCAAGACACCCTTATCGGTTCCTAACCGTGTCACGGGTATTGGAAAAAAACCCAAATAAAATTAAGGTTTTTTAGAACCGATAAGAACCGGTACCGACTTAAAGCCCAAAATCGTAAAATAAGTTAACCGATCGGTTCAGACTGAACCGATAATGTATTTCCACACAGACTTTATTTTTAGTACTTACGGTTGCCAGATAGAGCTTTTGACCGAAAACGCGGTAATTTTTAAACACTTGCCGGTTCAAATGAACCGAGTAAACTCACTTGAACCGCGAAATGAACCGAGCTGAAGGAGCTGATCTCCGGAGCGACTGTTCAGTGAAAGCGGAGTAAAGAATCTGGCAGTTTCATTTGAAACTAGCCAGATAGAGCTTTGAACAGCGCCCTCGCGCTGTGGAACTCCAGACTGCTCTGGAGTTAACCTATCCTCTCGGGGCAGTTCGAGTGCAGTGGCTAACTGCATTAAGTCCTAATAGCAGCAAGACTTCATGGTGTTTGAAATGTTAAGGCTTTAAACAATATTTCTTCCTGTCCAAGACATATTGAAGGAAGGTATCTCATTTGCAAAGAGAATATAAAACCCCCACAAAATGAGTAGCTTAATTTTGTATAACATCTGGCCTCCAGCATGAGGGAAATGACAAGCAGCTACCCTTGCATTTCAGATTTAGAAGCAACATCTAACAAATATATACTGTAGGGCAAGTAACGTTTCCAGGTATACAATATTGAAATTGAAGTCCTCACTCAATGAGATCTTGTTCAGTGTCCTCCTCGTCTGGGTCCAGTCTGGATTGCGTGGCACGAACCCTCTCCGCCCATTTACCTGCTTCCACTGGATCTGAAAAAGCTCAGACTTTGCTCTGAAACACAATCCTTAGGCATGCAGGGAAGATAATAGAATGGGGAATGTTTAAATCTTTCAGGATCGATGGACTCCATCAATTTCTTCTCCGTTGCCGTATCGCAAAAGGAAAATGCGTACCTACCGTAATTCTTGATCTTCTCTTGTATCTTCACCATTCATTACTTCCTGGGTGTAAGCTGGAGCACGCACCCGTCACGGGAGCTTTTTCTTTTTAAAGTTAGCTCTTAACGCCCGCCCTCAAGAGCGACATCATCGCAGCGCGCGAGGGGTGGCCGTAGTAGCATTGACCTCCTCCAACTCAGTTCTGTGAGCCGAGAGGCAAAAGTGAAAGCAGAAAATATAGATAGCGAGGCAAGATAGCGGGGATAGCAAAAGCAAGGAAGAATGAACTGAAAAGGAATAAGCCGATGGAGGAAGGACAGAGGAGATAAGAACATGCCTAGCCTAGGGACTGCAGGGCCTCCTTACCTGGGTGACTCTAGGAGGAGAGATGAGTAAGGAAATGAGAAAATAGAAGAAGAAGGAGAAAGAGAAGAGAGAGATGGGATGTTGAAGGGACCAGAATGCCCAACGAGCATAGTTAGCTTGTAGCTGAAGGCTCAGACTAAAGGGAAGCAAGAATCCCGGAGATAGAGCTGAAGAGAAGGTTCACGAACCCAGCTAGACAGACTCAGGAGGGCATAGTCCTCATCTTCAACATGCCATTGTTCTTGATACCACCTCGGGCTCCTGGCCACGGAAGGCCTTTAACTGGAGGACAGCCGAGGAGGAAGAATAAAACCCAGGCAGCAGGAGGCGTGCTCAGGGGTTTAGAAATGGAAAATGTAAGCCTTTCAGGCATTTCAAGATAGAAATGGGCTCAGACTGACTGGCTAAGGCAGGTCAAGGCTTAGGCTGGCTAGAATTGGATATGGTCAGCAATGTTCTACTGTAAAATTGTCAAGAGGACACTTAAAGGGAGAAACCAACAGCAAAACAGAGAAGGATAGCCTACCTTCTTGTTTGTTTTCCCCTTTTTTTACAGATAAAAATTTTTTTTTTTTTTTTTTATAACTAGATGCATGACCCAGATACCAAGATGCCTATAGCAGTCGAGAGAGTTCCCTCAGCATTTTTTTTTGCAAAAAGAAGAAAGGAATAGACGTACTCGTTCCTCTGCTCTGTAAGGCAAGAATAGAGGGGGGGATTAGATTCCAGGGCAACTATCTGGACATGGGATTGCAGGATCAAAACTGAATAGCCTGAGCCAGGCCAAAAAACCCCAGAGGTATCTTGCCAGAAGAATAGCAAGAGATAGTTGTGCAGTCTGATCGCCAATGCAATCCACGAGATGGCCCATGAATCTTAGAGTAAGTAATTTCTCTGGAAATTTAGAACCCCCCCCCCTCAAAGAAAGATCTTTTTTTTTTTTGGAAAAATTAGGCAATTTTTCCTATATTTTATATAAATGCAGAGAGAGGAAGGAGACGGGAGGTGGAGAAGCCACAGGAAGAGGCCACTGAGGGGATGGTGGGCGGGTGTAAGTAATGAATGGTGAAGATACAAGAGAAGATCAAGAATTACGGTAGGTACGTAATTTTCCTATCTTCCCTTGTCAATCTTCACCATTCATTACTTCCTGGGTGAGTACCAAGCTCCTCTTCCCCTGGAGGGAGAAGAGGCCATACCCTGAGGGAACAAGACCCCAGCCTTCTGCTGGTGAGAAACAGAAGGAAGACCCTGGCTTATTCAGAAAGCCTAAGAGGAGAAGAGCTAGGAGGTGCCTCCCGAGGACGAGAGACAGAGGAGCCCTGTAAAAGTCTCCTTAGCTCTGAAGAGAAAAGACGGGTCCCCGGAAGGCGGAGCGAATCACCCCGCTCGGGCCAGGGGTGACAACCTGGAAAGACAAAGCCATGCCGTCCGCCTGATGCAGATCGCTGTCCCTTAAGCCTGGAAGCCACCTCATTGGCCATAAGATGCCCTGCTTGCGGTGTCTTGCCAGCTCCAGGCCTACCGCGGAGAGGGCAACGGCTTGTCTGGTTTGCTCCATATCAGGCATAGATGCCAGCAGCTGGGACATCATCGACCACAGATGCGGTTGTGGAAAAGCGGCGTGGTGAGCCTGATGTGATGCAATACATGCACTTCGCACGAAGAATAGAACACTCTTTCCTCAACGGTCAAACTGGAGAGAGTCCGAATCCGGTGGGCGGTCGTGCGCCAGGCAACGGCGCCCAGAAGGAGTATCCAGGTATACCAAACCTGAGGACGGGTTGGGAAGGGAACCTAGAGACTCAGAGGGGGCACAATACCTACGCTGGCAGTCCGCCGGGGCTGGGGAAGAAGCGGCAGGGGACTGCCATGACCGGATAGACGCCTCCTGGAAGGGGATAGGCCAGGAAGGTACCACCAGATGCTGGGCACTGAATTCACCAAGGAATTCACGCGTCTCCCATTCGGTATTGTCTCTTCGAACGTAGGAAATCCGGAGATCCCTCACCATCCTCGAGAGGAAACGCTGATATTCTGTGAAATCAGCATCGGAGGACAGATGAGCAGGGGGTTCCTCTCCCTCGGAGGAGGGAGACGAGGATGATGGGGGAACTGGAATGCCCAGAGGATTCCTGCGGCGGTGGGGAGAGTCGAAAGACCCGCTCATGCATGTATCTAACATATGAGGGGAAGGCCGCCGCAGAACCCCTGAACTGCCCCCAGGATAACGGACCCGTAGGACCGACATGGCCTGGGAGCGGGGGTGGTGAAGGCAGAGAGATGGGAGAGGGCACTCTCTGCGGAGGCAACTGTTCTGCGAGGGCTCTGGAATCCGGGGAAAGGAGCCCTGGAAAGAGGGATCCCGGATATCAGACCAGGCTGCAGAACGGAACTCTGGGGAAGCGGAGCCTGAAGAGCCCTGGGGAGAACCTCCCCTGTGACGCCCGGGACTGCATGGATCCAGAAAGGCAGTCCGCACAAACGCCGGAGGACACCCTAGAACCCTGGAGGGAGGGGCGAGGCTCTGCACTTGCTCTGCCACCCCCGGGTGGCTAAAGAAGACCGAGCAGCAGACCCTGCCCCTCAACCCTCGGACTCCGAGAGGGCCCTCCTCCTCTCAACCGGCCCCTGTCCCAGAGAGGGCAACAGCACCCCTGAAGGTAGCTGTCACCGGGCCTCCAGAGAGGGGAGCTTTCCTCGTGCACCCCATGCCTGCCTCTGGGCTCCCGGCCACCCCAGGCCGGGGAACCCTCAGGAGACAACGGAAGGGGGACAGAGGAGGGGCCGCTGCGCCGCCTGGCACCTTCTAGCCACCGGGGACCCAGACTCGAAGAGTGGGGTGCCAGGATGGGTCCACGTTTGAATCATCGCCTCCGAGGAGGACCCAGACCAGCAGGACCTCAATGCTGGCCACCCAGGGGTCCCAGACTACGGGGGCCGACGGCCCCGGTACTGCTGGGCGCCGCCGCTCCTCACGCCGGGTAGCCAGTCCTAGCCCACACCTCAACGGCGCCGGGCAAGGCCGGCACTGCCTGGAGGAAGGACAAGGCTCAACGGCGCTGGCGCGGCCGGAAGGCGTAGGCGGCATCGCTGATGGCGCCGCTTTGTCCATCGGCGCCGCGAACGCGCCGAGGCCCAAAGCGCATTACCATCGGCGCCCGATCACTGGCGCTGGATCTCTGCGGCGCCGCCAACGGGCGCCGCTTGATCACTGGCGCCGCGAACGGGCGCCGGATTCAAACGGGCGCCAAGATCGATCACCTGCACCGCACGGCGACAGGATCCAACGGCACCGGAAGCAAGGCTGGAGGGTCCACCGTCGCCAGGCCTAAAAGTCGAGGGCCTCGCCACAGGGGGAGCCTGCACTCAAGAGGTGACTGCCGAGGCGGTGGTCCGGCGCTGCTGCCCGGGAGGGACTACGACGCCTCTGACACTGCAAGAGAAGGGGCCCTCGGCAAGAAAAGACGAGAGCCCCTCCCTCCTCAGACCGATAGGCCCGGAGGGGACCCGGGAAGGGCCTAGAGACCTTACCTGAGAATCCTTGAGCTACGCCGTCCCCAAGGTCGCGGGCTTTGCCGAGCTTGAACGCTGGATTCTCGAGGACACGGGCGGTCCATGGAGAAACAGGCGCCGATCAATCCATGTCATGGTTTGGTCCCAGGCAACGAAGACAACGCCATGCCGGTCCGAGACGGAGAAATGCCGCCACAGTAACACCGACGCATAGGGCTGTCTTTCAAACACGCTTAGCTCCGACCGACATAACGCCAAATCAACAAGAAAAACAGTAGGAAAGCACACCCGCGCCACTTTAGAAAGAAAAAGAACGGTCTTACCGGATTGGCGGCGAAAGTGGGAAAGAGGAGTCGCTGACGCAGTCAAAATATGGACGCCCGAACGGGTGCTGCCTCGACGGCAGAGAGAACAGAACTGAGTTGGAGGAGGAGTCGTTTGCTACTAATGGCCACCCTCGCGAATGACGCCGCCTCGAGGGCTGGGTCTTAGGCTAACTTTTTTTTTAAAAAAAAGCTCTCGTGACGGGTGCGTGCCTCCGGCTTACACCCAGGAAGTAATGAAGGGTGAAGATTGACAAGGGAAGATCTAACATCGGGGAAAAGGTGTACAGTCTGGTCTTCAAAAGAGAGAGGGGGATGCGAACAAGTCTATCTGTGGAGTACCCTGCCTTCTGAAAATAACCTGTACCACCTGTCTGTTTAGGGTCCATTTGTAATGGGTGGTTGATTCGACTCAAGGCATCTGCCAGGATGTTGTCTTTCCCTAGCAAGTGAACTGCCTGCAGGATATTCCCAAAGAGTAAGCTAGAGTCCAGATTTGTATGTGGGTTCTGTGCAAAGGAATCCTGACCTAGTGCCTCCTGCTTGTTTATGTAATACATTGTGGTGGTATTATCGGTCTCTGATCTGTACCCACTGCCTTGTACTAGGAAGAGAAAGCCCTTAGAGCTAGGAAAACTGCTCTGAGTTCCAGCAAGTTTATGCTGAAGGGACTCTGCAACTGACCAGTACCCTGGGTGATGATGTAGCGTCTAGATGGGCGCCCAGCCCAAGAGGGATGCATCTGTTGTGAGAACTACTTGAGGTTCTCTTTCTGAAAAGGATTCCCTGTTCTAAGTTGGACTTTTTCCACCACAAGAGGGCCTGTAACAGTGTCCTTGTTACTCGAATGAGTTTTGAAAAAGGGTCTTTTTTCTGACACCAGTGAGACCTGAGGTGTAACTGGATGTCTCTCATGTGGAACCTGGTACCCAGCCAGCACTGTGCCTATGGAAGCAGCCATGTGGCCCAGTAGCTGAAGAAACTGTTTTGCAGTTATTGGTTTGTGTAATCTGAAGGAGTTTGCTACTGACTGAAGACTTTTCACTCTTTCCAGAGGCAGATAGGCTCTGGCTTGTGAGGTATTTATTCCTGCTCCTATAAACTGCAACACCTGTGCAGGAGTGAAGGCAGACTTTTATGATTGATCAGAAACCCCAGAGACTTTAGGTTCTGGTGACTTCTAAATCCTGCTGTACTTGCAGTGGGGACTGTCCCACCACTAACCAGTCATCCAGATAAGGGAAAACAGTGATTCCTTTGTCTCGAAGATGTGCTACTACAGCAGCAAGACATTTTGTGAATACCTTGGGAACGAAGAAAGGCCAAAAGGCAGGGTTGAAAACTGGTAGTGACCTGAAGGAGTCTGAATCTGAGATATCTCTGATAAGAATCCTTATGGGGATGTGAAAATAGGCATCCTTTAAGTCCAGTGATGCCAGCCAATCTCCTTTTGAAGTACATTGGCAAAATCATAGCTAGTTACCATTTTGAACTTTTGTTTCTTCAGGTGCTTGTTTAAAGCTCCGAGATCCAATATAGGCCGCCATACTCCCACTTTCTTTGTTGTTAGAAGTATCTGGAATAAACCCTCTTCTCAGAGATTTTTTGAACGGGTTCTACTGCTTTTAGCTGTAGCAGTGTTTGAACCTCTGTTCTCTAGCAGTGCTTTTTCTGCTAGGGAGAACTGAAAACC
Source organism: Neoceratodus forsteri (assembly GCA_016271365.2). Taxonomy (NCBI): domain Eukaryota; kingdom Metazoa; phylum Chordata; order Ceratodontiformes; family Ceratodontidae; genus Neoceratodus; species Neoceratodus forsteri. Next base: position 72,433 of record JADMNL010000027.1, read on the forward strand.
TGAGCTTTTGATGAAGGGGATTTGAATTTAGAGACAGACCCTAACTCACTACCTCCAGAACCCATTTGTCTGTGGTGATGTTCAGCCAGGCATGGAGGAATTGAGAGTCTCACAGGTAGGGGAGGAAGTGGCCTGTGGCTCAGGGTCTGTTTAGATTGTGGTGAGGCTGAGCTCAGGATCCTCACCTTGTTCCCCTTCTACCCCTGTCCCTGGAGTATCCCTGCTGTGGATACTGCTGGTACTGTGGTAAGGCTACTGGCTGGAAGAAGGCCTGGTATAAAGGACTTGCCTCGCCTCCTTCCATAAGGCCTGGTGGATGGAGAAGCTCTCTGGCAGAGTTGCTGTATGGCCTTATACCATCCACACCTTCATATAAACCACAGTGGACTCCTAAAAGGAATTCTCCAAAGGAAAAATCCAAAGCCTTGGACTGGGTATCCTGAGTAAGGTTTGTGGCCCTGAGCCATGCAAATCTTCTCTGTGCTATCGTGATCACCACATCTATCTGGCTGCAGTGTCATTTGTATCAGCAACCATTTGAAATTGGTACTTAGCTGCCTCTAACCCAAACCTGGCAGTTTCGAGCCAGGTCATCTGACAAGGGCTAGGAGCTTTTTGAGACATAGTTAGACTGACTGCCATTAGTGATTCTGGTACTGGGCAGCATATGCTTTGAAGGTAGCCTGGCCTTTGAGCCAAAGAAGCTGCCAGGTACCCTTTATTGGCCATACTGTCAGTCTTTCTGGAATCCTTGTCCAGAGGATGTGAGGACAGAGTTTGTAGGTTTGTCGCATAAGCAGTTTGTTGAATAACACCCTGGTGGTCTGGATGGGAGAAGAAAATCAGCTCCTCTCTCTCTAGTTGGTACTTTCTGTCCATCCTCCTATCTATGGGAGGAATGGAATTAGGCATCTGTAAAATCTTTGTGGCATCCTTCTTAATAATTTGTACACACAGGAAGGAGGAGAGCCTTTGTAGGCGTCAGCCCCATCCCTCAAATACTCTACCTCCTCTTCATCCTCAATTTGTTCAGCAGTGGAGATGTCCAATGCATCTGCCACCTTCCTGACGGAAGTAAAATGGGATGGAAAATCCTCAATCACCCTTGAGGAGAATTAAAGTCCTGTTCAGGGACACTTACTGGTTCGATTGGCCCTCCTCTTCACTATAATCATCATCATCATCAAACTGATCCCTCTGTCTTGAGGGGGTGGATGCACATTGCTACCAGCCTGGGTACCCTGGGGAGGGGCAGGAGGCTGCTGAGTAGGAATTATTGCCTGCAAGGTTTGGAATTATTTTGAAGGCCTGAGTAACTATTTCGTTCGGTTGTAGGTAGTGCATAGCAGGTACAGAAGTCCCGGTTTGGCAGGCTAGGGTTCTGTATGTTTTAATTTTTACTTTTCTTAGAAAGAACTGGGGAGTCAGTACTGTCTATTTGTTCTTTTAGTGCCCTTTTCACCTGTCTCAGAGCAGGCACAGAAGCAGATGAGAGTTCAGCCAATATCTTGGGGTAACGTCTGGTCAGAGACAGAGGAACTTTTGGAATTTCTTCTTAAGCCTTTCAAGGTGTTTTTCTAATGTCTGTTGCTGGGAAATGTTTGCACACTTCATATTCTTCTTTCAGATGGTCAAAACCCAAACAAACGCCACAACGTGGTGTTTATCTACTTTGCAAATACTTCTCCACACTGAGAACAGTTTTTGAATCCGGTTCACTGGTTCTTTTGGTTTCTCAGACATGATGTTAAAAGAGGAAACCATAACCGCTTAAATGGTAAACCTTTTTTTTTTTTTAATAAACAGCTCGTTCGAACTGAAAAGGAATTGATGGAACCGAACTGATATAAAAGGTATGGAACCGGGTCAATGGTTCTAGTAATCGAGAAGAAAAAGTTATTTACTATGGTAACTTTATTTCTCCCAGGCGATACTCCAATATTCATAACTTTCTGCAGTATACCTTTAAGGTCAGATCCTACCGGAGATAGAATGCTATGCTACTGATGGAATCATTGGCATGAGCCCCTTTTCAAATGCTGCCACCTATCAACTGCCTACATTCTAACCCTTAGATTTCAAGGACGCCTGTAAAGACAGGGCCCAAAATAAATAAAAAAAAAATATATATATATATATATATATATACATACAGTATAAATTTAAACTTCAAAATTCCCCACCCAAACCTCCAACTGAAGAAATATAAACTTATCATAAACAACCCACAAGCTCTTGTTATGTCAGAATCACTCTGAAAAGGAGGAAACGAAGAATAAGTTCTAATAAAAGTAGAATGCGATGCAAACACTAAGGTATGAGCATGGAATATAGAGGCCACTGGTTCTAAACAGGGAGGTTAGGGAGGGAGTTATGAATATTGAGTATTCCCTGGGAGAAATAAGGTTACTATGGTAGGTAACTTTTTCTTCTCATCCAGGAATACTCAATATTCCTAACTCTTCAAAAGACCAAAAGCACCACTAGGAGGCGGAAGAACCTATTTGGAAACAGGCTCTGCAGGACAGCTATTCGAACCTGGCATCAGCCCCAACCTGCATATCCAATCTGTAATGCTTGACAATGTGTATACTGTTCGGCGAGGTTGCAGCTTTACAGATATCTCTGCCAAGTACATCCCTTGCGGCTGCCAGTGTTGCAGCTGGACCCCTTGTGGAGTGGGCTCTAAGCCCTGCTGGAGCTTCTTTGTCCACCTTTGAATAACAAAATTGGATACACTGGACAATCCAATGAGAAATGGACCTTTTAGATGCTGGATTTCCTTTCCACATTCCCATAAGTGAGGAAAAGTTGTGTTCTGTCCTGCCTATGGGGCTTAGTGGCTGTCATGTAATAGCTCAAAGCTCTTTTGACATCCAGGCTATGCAGCCTACATTCACCAGAAGAAGAATGGTTAGTGAAGAACACTGGAAAAGTGATAGATTGGTTCAAATGAAAGTCTGAAACCACTTTGGGAAGGAATTTCCTACTTGTCTGAAGGACTACCTTATCCATGTGGAAGGCAATGTAGTCCTTTTCAGTGCATTAGGCCTGAAGCTCACTAATTCTTCTAGGTGAAGTAATGGCCACTAGAAACACTGTTTTCCATGTGACATACTTCAAAGGTATTGAAAACATAGGCTCAAAAGGAGGGGCCATGAGTTGAGCAATGCAGATATTGAGGTCCCAAGCTGGCACCAGTTCTCTCACTGGTGGATACATATGTTAAAGGCCCTTGAAGAACCTTTTAATATGGGGTATGATGCCAAAGAAACAGACTTGCCTGCAGATGCATAGGCCGAGACTGAAGCCAAATGAATCTTTAGTGGAGAAGGCTGTAAACCTGAGGAATTTAAGTACTTCAAGTAGTCCAGTACCAATGGTACTCCTGCCTGGGTTGGCACTATACTCCTACTAGAGCACCAAATAGAAAACCTCTTCCACTTTGCAGCATAGGTTTTCTTGATAGAGGATTTTCTGTATCCCCTTAAAACATCCATAACTGGTTCAGAAAGATATAAACCAGCATACTCTAGGTCCTCAAGAGCCAGGTTTTGAGCCTGAGTGACCTGAGGTTCGAATACAGGAGCTTCTCTGGTTGGAGGTCAGAAGATTGTGCCTCCTGTGAAGGTGTATTGGTTTGTCCACTGACATGGACAGTAACAGAGAGTACCATGGCTGCCTGGCCCAGTCTTTGGCTATCAGAATCACTGTTGCTGGCTGAGACCGGAGTTTCAACAGTACCCTGTATACCAGGGGGAAATGGAGGGAATGCATACAGGAATTTCCCTGACCAATCCAGAATAAGGGCATCCAAAGGAACCGTGCCAAGTACTAGAGGTCTGCAACAGAACTGTGGTAGGTGATGAGAGGCAAAAATGTCCATTTCTGGGGTGCAGGACCTCCTGAATAAGGTCTGCACCACTTGCCTGTTCAGGAACCATTCGTGATGGTCCTGGCTGATTTGACTCCGTGCATTTGCCAGAATATTGTCCTTGTCTGGCAGATGAATGGCCTGAAGTGAGGAGCCTAGTGAGTAAGCTAGGGTCCAAATTCTCATAGCCTCCGTGCAAAGGAGGCTTGACCTTGTTCCCCCTTGCTTGTTTATGTAGTACATGGTGGTAGTGCTGTCTGTCCTGACTTGCTCTACCTTTCCCTGAATCAGTGGTTTGAAAGCTTGCATTGCTAGAAACACTGCCTGAGCTCTAACAAGTTTATGTGTAAAGAGTCTGTGCACTTGACCAAGTGCCTGGGCAGTGTCTGCTAGATGAGCCCCCAGCCCAGGCAGGATGCATCTGTTGTGAGAATCATCGAAGGAAGTTATTTTGGAAAGGACCCTCATCTGAGGTTGGTTTCCTCTTTCCACCACTGAAGAGCTTGGATAAATGGTTTTGTTACAGGAACGAGCTTTGACAGGGAATCCTTTCATTGGCACCAATGAGCTCTTAAGCGAAATTGGATGTCCCTCATCTGAAACCTGAAGCCCAGCACTGTGCCTGTTGCAACTGCCATGTGGCCCAGGAGTTGAAGAAAATGCCTTGCAGGCCTTGGGACATAAAGCCTGAAAGAAGCTGTCAACTGCAGGATGCTTTTTACCCTGTCTCTGGGTAGAAAGGATATGCCCACTATGGTATTCAATTCTGCCCCTATAAACTATAGAATTTGAGAAGGAAGAAAAACAGATTTTTTCTAGATTTAAGAGGAAACGCAAGGATTGCAGAAGCTGCTGAGTGAGCTGCAGGTGTTCTGCTAACTGCTGTGAATTTGCCACCACCACCCAGTCGTCTAGATAGGGGAATACTGTGACACCTTGTCTGCACAGGTCAGCCACTACCACAGCCAGACACTTTGAGAACACCCTTGGTGCTAAAGTGAGACCCAAGAGCTGAGAACTGATAATGACCTGACAGGAGTCTGAACCTGAGATACTTTCTGTGAGACTCCTTATGAGGATGTGAAATAGGCATCCTTTAGGTCCAGTGATGCCAGCCAATCTCCTTTCGGAGTGCTGGTGAATCAGAGCAAGTCACCATTTTGAACTTTGGTTTTGCTAGGAACCCTGTGAGCCAAGATAGGCTGAAGCTCTCCATTTTCCTTTGGGGTGAGAAAATACCTTGAGTGAAGTCCTTTTACCCTTTGATGCAAAGGCACTGGTTCCACTGCTTTTAGTGAAAGAAGGTGTTCCACCTCTTTTTCTAACCTTTTGCTTTCCAGGAGGGAAGCTGGTTTGAAAACATTTTCTGAACAAGGGAGGACTTGAAACTTAGAGACAGGCCCTGACCCACTATCTCCAGAACCCACTTGCCTGTGGTGATGGTTTTCCAATTCTGGAAAAAAAATGGGTCAGTCTGCCCCCTACTGGCAAAGGACAGGCAGCCTGATGGATGAAGTCAGGAGTCCTGCTTAGAGTGGGGCTGAGACTGGGCACCACGCTTAGCACCCCTTCTGCCCCTATCCCTGGAATACCCTTGCTGCGGGTATTGGGGTGCCTGAGGAAGTACCATGGCCTGGAATGAAACTGTCTGCCCCTGCCTCCCCTACTGAAAGGTATAGAGGAGGTGGAGAGTCTTTCTTTTGCAGAATTGCTATGGAAGGTGGCCTTATACTCATCCACCTTCTTCATATGGGCCTCCGTATGGCTGCCAAATATGGAATTGCCCTCCATAGGAAAATCCAGAGTCTTATTCTAGTATCCTGCGTGAGGTTTGTGGCTCTCAAGCAAGCAAACCTTCTCTGTGCGATGGTATTTGCCATCCACCTTGCAGCAGTCTCATTACTGTCTTTGCCATCTGGAACTGGTGCTTGCGCTTCCATGCCAAACCTAGCAGTTTCAGCTAGGTCTGCCAAAAGAGGAGAAGGTGATTTCTCAGCCATGTCCAGGACAGACTGCCAGAGAGCCTTCTGGTACTGGGCTGTACAGGCCTCATAGTTAGCTTGCCTAATGGCCAGAGAGGCTGACAGGTAACCTTTCTTGGCCATACTTTCAATTTTCCGAGAGTCCTTCTCTGGAGGTTGGAAAGCCAGGGGGACTTTTGCCTTGTCACAAGCTGCAGCTTGCACCACCCCTTGGCGGTCAGGGTGTGAAAATAGGAATTCAGCCCGTTCTGTCAAGCTGATACTTTTTATCCACCCCTTTGTCCAAAGGGGCACAGACCCAGGAGCTTTGAGGAGTTTTAAAATATCTCTTTTAAAGAACTTATTTAAGGGGAGTGACAGCTTTTTAGTAGGAGTCAGCTCCATCATTTCCAGATATTCAGCCTCCTCCTCATCCTCTACAGCTTCAGAGGTAGGGTCGTCCAAGGCATCAGCAATTTTCCTGATAAAGGAAAAATGAGAAGAATAATCTTCTATAGTCCTGGAAGGGGAGCCAAACTCCTGTTCAGGGGAGACCTCAGGCTCTATATGCTTACATTCTTCTTCCTCCTCCTCCTCGCCACACTCCTCAGGAAAGGAGGGTGGGCTGGAGGGTGCAGGGGTCTGGACTGGGGACTGTGAAACCACAGGCAGCAGACCCTGCAAAGTTTGCATTATCTTTATTGCTTGTGCAATCTCTGAAGGAGAAGGCACAGTGGCAGAAATCACAGAAGTCCCCTTTTCCACAGGGGGTTCAGTGTGCTTTGTTTTCTTTACTTTTTTTCCTGGAACTGGAGAGCTAGCCAGTTCAGAGGGTCTCTTTTTACTAGTATCAGGGGTAGAAACATTAGAAGTTGTGGTGTCACCCACAGACCCTGAGGGTTTCGGCTGGTCAGAGCCAGAGGGACCCTTCAATTTCTTATTTAATCTCTCCAGATGTTTTTCCAATGCCTTTTCTGGAAAAGATTAGCAAATGTCAATCAGTTTTTAAATGTTTAAGCCAAGGCAGAAAACACAATTAGAGTGCTTATCTGCCTTGGCAAAAACTTCACCACACTCAGAACAATTTTGAAAACTGGGTTCTCCGGTTCTCTTTTTAGGTTTTCCTGACATGAAGAAAAACCGCAACCGCTAAACACTAAAGGTTTTAAAATTCAAAAAACAATAATTTTATCGGTTGCGGTCAGTTCAGGAACCGGTCGGGGGAACCGAGCGGAACCGGGAACCGAAAGAAATAGAACCGGGACAAGTGGTTTGGAACCGAGGATTATCTGTTCTAGAAACAAAGATTTTAGCACAAAAAGATTTTAAAAACTAGTAAATAACCAGGGAAAACCCCCCGAAATGAACTAAAAATACCTCGGTTTCCCAGCAGTTATTCCGAACCATGAGAAACCGAGAAAACAACACAAAACTAGCTAAATAAACTAACGGTTACTAAAATAACACTATAAGAGGTAGCAAATGAAAAATACTGAAGTATTTGTTATTGACAAAGGCTTTTCTGACTAGATGATGATGAGGAAATCTCTAGGCATCTGGTTTTGACAGGCGGAGAGAGAAATCTGAGGGTTGTTAGAATGTAGGCAGTTGATAGGTGGCAGCATTTGAAAAGTGGCTCATGCCAATTATTCCATCATTAGCATTGCATTTTATCTCCGGGCAGATCTGACCTTAAAGGTATACTGCAGAAGAGTTAGGAATATTGGAGTATTCCTGGGGTAAGAATTATTGGTTACAAAAATATAAATAAATAAAGTTTTAAGAGATTAAGGTGGTTCTTTAATCAGAGAACCGTGATTAACAAAAACTAACCCGGTTCCCTGCGGTTATACTGAACCGAGAGGAACCGGGAAAAATGACAAATTTAAACGTAACTAGATTAATAATACAAAACAACTAGTAGAGGCAGTAAATGAAAACAAAATACACTTATATTTTAGTATCTGAAGTTTCTTCACGCAGGAGAAAGTGGATGAACGGCACTCCTGAGTGACCAGACTTTTCAGACGGAGAGAAAAATCTGAAGAGGTTAGAACACAGGCAGTTAGTAGAGGCAGTGTTTGAAAGATACTCACATGCAAAGCTACTTGCATGTGTTCTATCTCTGAACAGTCCAACCCCTCAGGCTTACTGCATAAAGTTAGAATATTCTGAGCTTTACTGGGGTTAGAAGATCTGGCGTCATGGGTTGGAGCAGGGTATATACCAGCCGGTGGGTGGGAGGAACCAGGCTTGAGACCTTCCGGCAAGATTTAAAGGGGAAAGGGACATGCCAACCAGTGTGGATAGAACAACATATCCACATCCCTAGAACTACAGGTTTACTTTAAATTACAAAAAGTAAAAAGCAGCAAATGAAATGTAAAGAATACTTATAATATTTTATAAGGCCTCTCACGTCAGAACAAGATGATGATGAGAGGATCTCCGAGCGTCTATTCTTGACAGGTGGAGAGAGAAATCTGAGGGGTTTAGAACTAAGGCAGTTAGTAGAAGGCAGCATTTGAAAAAGTGGCTCATGCAAAAGATTCCATCATTTGCATATGTTCCATCTCTCCGGGCAGTTCTACCTAGAAGGCTTACTGCATTAAGTTAGGAATATCTGAGTATTACTGGGGTTAAAATGAGGAGTTTGCAAGCATCTTTTTGAAAAGTTCTATATCGGAGAACAGCAGCTTTTAAGCGGTGAGAGCCCCATCATTTTGAGGTGCTCAGCCTCATCTTCATCTTCCACAGCCTCACTGGTAGTGAGGTCCAAAGCAACTACTATTTTTCTGAAAAAGAAAATGAGAAATCTTCTAATGTTCTTGGGGGGCAAACTCCTGTTCAGGGAGACTTTGGTTCAACACTTCCTCCTCCTCATACTCCTCAACCTCTAAATGTTCGGGTTGAAGGTGGTGTAGAAGGGTGTGCCTTGTTTGAAAAGGGTTTGTCCCTGAAACAGAGGGGCAGGGACCAGCCACCCCTGCAATGCTTGAATAACCTTAAAGGCTTGAGCAACCTCCTCAGGTAAAGGCATTACTACAGACTCAGTTGAAGTCCCCTTAGGCCGACTAGCAGGGGATTCAATATGTTTGGTCTTTTTTGATTTCTTCAAAGGAAATGGGGAGTCAGCTGGTTCTGAGGGTCTTTTGCCCTGGGCACCCTTATTAGGGGTGGTCTGAACAGTATCTGTGGTTTCACCTGCTTGTTTAGAGGGTGTTGGCTGGTCAGAGCCCAAGGAACACTTTTGCAATTTCTTCTGTAACCTTTCCAAATGTTTTTCCACTGTTTTAGGAGGAAAGGTTTTACAGACGTCACATTCTGCAGAAAAATGATCCTGGCCAAGGCAGACAACACATAAGGAATGTTTGTCTGCCTTGGCAAAGACTTCCCCACACTGGGTACAATTCTTAAAACCAGGTTCACCGGTTTTCTTCTTTGGTTCATCTGACATAATGAAAACCGCTATAAAAACAGAAACCGCAACCCCCAATTTAAAGTGTTTTTTGCAGTTGGTTCTGGAACCAATAAAACTTCTGATAAGAACAGAGAACCGGGCTGGCCTGGTGGTGCTGAGGACTGAGGTGCTGGACATCTGACCTTGCACTCACCCGAAGACCCGTGTTTGGGAAAAGAGCACGGGTCACTGGGGGTCGGAGGGAGGAGAAGGATCGAGCGCCTGAGGGGCTGCCTCCTTCTCCAGGAAGAGGGCCACCAGCTATCGGTGTTGACTGGTTCCTAGCGGTGGCTGGGGACAGTACACTGACACTTAGAAAGGGGAGGAGATGAGGCAGATGCTTGGAGGGGTGCGTGCAGGCTCTTCCATAGGCGCATTGCAGCCCTTCCTAAGGGGAAGGAAAAAGAGTTCTGGGCGCAGCATGATGACAGCCATCCCAGCAGGCCCCATTCCCATGAATAGCGGTAACCTCCACACCAGATCCGTTCCGCAGGGGGCAAGCCTTGGAGGACAGCAGAAGGTAGGCCATGAGCGGGAGGGGCTGAGGATCAGGCATGAAGGTGTGCCGCCTGGGAAGGGAGACAGAAACTAACTGAAAAAAAAAATGAGAACCGGTACCTTGTGAACAGAGGTTAAGCGGTTACTTTACAAACTTAGCGGTACATTTCAAAATAAACTATTAAAACTAAATAAACTAACCAGAGTTTTACTTTCAAAAAATTCTGGAACCGACACTAAGGCTCGGTTTCTCCCCGGTTATCCCGGACTGAAAGAAACCAAGAAAATAATATAAAAAAACACTAAACTAACTAGCGGTTGACAATTTAATAAAAGATAAAGGCAGCAAATGAAAAAAATTGATTAATATACACATTTTTTTGAATTCAGCAAGACAGGAACGACTGATGAGGACAGCACTCAGAGGCATCTGTACTTGTCAGGCAGAGAATGCAATCTGAAGTGTTAGAACACTGGCAGTTGATAAGGGCAGCATTTGAAAATTAGTATGAGCCAATGATGGTTCCATCATTAGCATACATTCTATCTCCGGGCAGGTCTACTTAAAGGGCAGACTGCAAGAGTTATGAATATTGAGAATTCCTGGGGTTAGAAATAAATGTGCTTTAAAAAGGAATGTATAGTCCACAGGACACGGTTACATGCATGCATGAAATTGGCAGTTTCCTTATTGCAGCACTGTCGGTAATAAAGTGGTTTTGACAGTAGACCAATGAAAATGATGTACCTACCGTAATTCTTGATCTTCTTGGACGAAGTTTCCACCACTCATTCACACTAATGAGACTAAGATGGAGGCGCTGTGGGAGGACCCATGTGGGAGAAAATCTTCAGGAGGGCTGGCGCTGAGGAGGACTGTGCGTCGCAGCACTGCGAAGGCTTGGCTTGCGTTATATAGGCTATCTCGGCATCGACCCTCCAACCGCCTCAGTACCTTTTTACCGAGGAGGTGCAGTGTAAACTAATCTAGGAAACTAACCTAACCTGGACATAAGATACTCCGTATGACCTGTGTAAGAAGGGTCAACTCAACAGTGTCTTCACAGCCTAGCCAGCGGGGAGGAAGACCAGAAACAGGAAAAATGAGGTGGGGATGGTGGATGGGCATGTGAATGAGTGGTGGAGACTTCATTTAAGAAGATGAAGAATTGTGGTAGGTATGTAATTTTCATATCTTCCTGGACTAAAAGTCTCCACCACTCATTCACACAAATGGAAGAGTACCAAGCTGAAATCAATCCCCCTGAGCAGGGCAGCAGGAAAAAGAAGCTCACTCAGGACTGAAGTCCATTAAGGATTGTCCTGCCAAAAGAACGGTGCTGTCTGGCATGGACATCCACAGCGTAGTGTTTCACAAAAGTGTGCACAGAGCTCCAAGTGGCTGTGTTGCAAATGTCTGCGATAGGCATGTTCCGAATCTCTGCTAGGGATGCCGTGACTGCTCTGGTAGAGTGGGCGTACACCTGGCCTTCCAGCTTAATTTGGCGCCATCAAGTAGCAATGGCGAAGACACACTACTAACCATGCTGAAATGCATCTAATGGCTACATGCTGTGCCAGCCGGGTCATGCTGAACGATATAGAGCTGCTTGGATTTTCAAATCCTTTTCGTTCTGTCAATGTAGAATCGCAAACCCTCTTGACATCCAGGGTGTGAAAGGTGTGTTCCCTTCATTCTGGAAATTGGCAAAATAGGTTGGAAGGACCAAAGGCTGATTAAGGTGAAATTCGAGACCACTTTTAGGCAAGAATTTAGGTGAGTTCTGAGAACCACCTTGTCCTTGTGAAATACTGTGTGTGTGTGGGGGTCGCCTATGATTAAGGCATGTATTTCAGAGACCCTAAGAGTAGAGGTAATGGCCACCAGGAAGGCTGCCTTCAGGTCAGAAACTTCAAGTCGCTGGTTGTTAGAGGCTCAAAGGGCCTACGGGTGAGCATGTCTAGCATGAGACTGATATCCCACGGGCCACTGGTCTCCTGACTGGGGGCCTAGTGTGTGAGATGCCTTATGAGGAATATCAGACTAGTGGCAGCTGAGTCAGTGACATATTCTGCACTGGCTCGTGCTGGCAGAAATCACATGAGAGATGTACCTTTACTGTCGAATATTGCAGCCCTGCATTTGGACAGGTTTAGTAGCTACTCCAACACTCCAAAACAGTTTTAAGCGAAGTCTCCTACTGTCACCATTCAGTAGGAGGCAGTATAGCAGAGGTTTGAGGCTCTGAGCTGCAGACCTGGGTTTGAATCCCATAGCCCCCACTTGCATACTGTGGCACTCTGAGCAAGTCACTTAACTTCCTTGTGCTCCCAGGTCGCACCTGTAAACAAGCTTCCAGCTTAGTGGTCCTCCTGGTTAAAATAAAAACAAAAAACTTGGTGGGCAAACAAAGGGTCCAAGGCGGACTTTACACCAAAAGGAAATGTTTCACTTCGCTGTGTAAGTCTCCTAGTGGATGGCTCACACAAGAGCCACGGTGATTTCTGAGATTCTCTGAGACATTAAACCTATCCACTTCTATCTCCTCAGGAGCCAGGCATGGAGATGAAGGGATCGCAGGTTGGGATGGACCACTGGTCCGTGTTAGGAGGTCCATTTGTAGGGGTAGTTGCCTCAGCTGGACCTCCGACAATCCAATGATTAACGGAAACCATATCTGACAAGGCCAGTACGAGGCAATGAGAATCATGCTGTCCCCCTGTGCCTCCAATTTGAGCAGCACCCTCAAAAATTAATGAAAGAGGAGAAAATGTGTACAAAAAGCGTCTTGTTCACCACAGTCTGAATACATCCTGACAGAAAGTGCCAGGTTCTGGATTTCTGGAGCAGAACAGAGGCAGTTTTTTGTCGAGTGGGAACGCGAAAGGGTCCAGGTCCGGAATGCCCCACGACGGTTGAGTCGAGTGATCACTTGTGTGGATCTGCCTCTGTTCTGCTGGAAGCGATCCGCCAGATTGTTCTGGAGTCCTGGCAGGTAGACTGCCTGGATCAGGGCCTCGTGCTTGAAGCACTGCTGGCACACTCCCATGGATTTCTCTGCACAGAGGGTAAGAGTGTGCCCTATCCTGGTTGTTGATGTAGTATATCTCAGCCTTGTTGTCTGTCTGAAGGAGTATTACTTTGTGATAGAGGACATCCTTTAGGGCTCTGCCAGTGTACAGGACAGCTCTCATCTCCAAGACATTTATGTGTAGATGGGATTCCTCCCGGCTCCACAGACCCTGGGTGTGGAGGACCTGACAGTGCGCTCCCCAACTGGTCAGAGATGCATCTGTGGTGATGGTAATCTGCGTTTCCAGTGGGGCAAAGGGAAAATCTTGGAGAAGGTTGTCCTCCTGAGTCCACCAAGTGAGTGATCTCATTAGAGGCTCTGTCACCTTGATGTAGAAGGATTGAGGGTGCGTGGTTGGAGACCACTGAGTGCTGAGAATCCACTGTGTGGTTCTCATGTATAGACAGGCCAGGGGCACCCTGAATACGGATGATGCCATGAGACCTAGCATTCTCTGCATTGAGTGAGCTCGAAATGAAAATTATGTACCTACCGTAATTTTGATCTTCTCTTGTATCTTCACCATTCATTACTTCCTGGGTGTAAGCGAGGCGGCACCATCACGGGAGCTTTTTTTTTTTTGTTTTGTTTGCGCACCGCCCGAGTGACGCTGGCGCGCTGGCGCGAGGGGCGCCGTTAGTAGCGATCACCTCCTCCAACTCAGTTCTGTGAGCCGGAGAGGCAAAGCGAAAGCAGAAAATATAGATAGCGAGGCAAGATAGCGGGATAGCAAAAGCAAGGAAGAATGAACTGAAAAGGAATAAGCCGATGGAGGAAGGACAGAGGAGATAAGAGTATCCCTAGCCTAGGGACTGCAGGGCCTCCTTACCTGGGCGACTCTAGGAGGAGAGATAAGGAAGGAAATGAGAAAATAGAAGAAGAAGAAGAAGAGAGAGATGGGATGTTGAAGGGACCAGGATGCCCAACGAGCATAGTTAGCTTACAGCCGAAGGCTCGATTAACAGGGAAGCAAGAATCCCCGGAGATAGAGCTGAAGAGAAGGTTCACCAAACCCGCTAGACAGACTCAGGAGGGCATAGTCCTTATCCTCAACATGCCATTGTTGTTGATACCCCTCGGGTTCCTGGCCATGAAAGGCCTAGGAATTTGAGGACACCCGAGGAGGAGAATGAACCCCAGGCAGCAGGAGAGTGCTGCTCTGGGACTAGAAAAGGAAAATGTAAGCCTTTCAGGCGTTTTAAGCATAGAAATGGGACTCAGACAGACTGGCCAAGGCAGGCCAAAGGCTTTGGGCTGGCTGGGATTGATATGGTCAGCACTGCTCTTCTGTAAAATTGTCCGGGAGGACACTTAAAAGGAGAAACCAATATATAAACTAGCGTAGAAGGGTAGCCTACCTCTCATTTCCTCTTGTTTGTTTTCCTTTTTTTTTTTAACAAATAAAAATTTTGCAGGCTAGTTGCATGACCCCAATACCAAGATGCCTATAGCAGTTGGAGAGAGTTCTCAGCATTTTTTTTTTTTTTTTTTAGCAAAAAGGAACAGACGTGCCCTTGCCTCTGCTCTGCAAGGCAAGAAGGGGATTTGGATTCAGGGCAATATCTGGAACACGGATTGCAGGATCAAAACTGAATAGCCTGAGCCAGGCCAAAACCCCAGAGGTATCTCCGCCAGAAGGATGGCAAGAGATAGTTGTGCAGTCTGATCGCCAAAGCAATCCACAAGATGGCCCATGAATCTTAGAGCAAGTAATTTTCTGGAAAATTAGAACCCCCCACCAAAGAAGATTTTTTTTTTTTGGAAAAATTAAGCAATTTTCCTACATTTTAAGGATTTTTGTTTTTTTTTGCAGAGAGAGGAAGGAGACGGAGGTGGAGAAGCCACAGGAAGAGGCCACTGAGGGGATGGTGGGCGGGGTAGTAATGAATGGTGAAGATACAAGAAGATCAAGAATTACGGTAGGTACGTAATTTTCATATCTTCCCTTGTCAATCTTCACCATTCATTACTTCCTGGTGAGTATTGCCTCTTCCCGGAGGGGAAGAGGCCATACCCTGAGGGAACAAGACCCCAGCCTTCTGCTTGGTGAGAAACAGAAGGAGAAGACACTGGCTTATTCAGAAAGCCTAAGTGGGAGAAGAGCTAGGAGGTGCCTCCCGAGGGCGAGGAGACGGAGGGAGCCCCTGTAAAATCTCCCTAGCTCTAGAAGAGAAAAGCGGGTCCCGGAGGCGGAGCGAATCACCTCGCCCGGGCCAGGGGTGACAACCTAGAAAAGCGAAGCCATGCCGTCCGCCTGATGCAGATCGCTGTCCCGCAAGCCTGGCCACCTCATTGGCGTCATAAGATGCTCCTTGCTTGTGTCTTGCCAGCTCCAGGGCCTACCGCGAGAGGGCAGCAGCTTGTCTGGTTTGCTCGTGTCAGGCATTGATGCCAGCAGCTGGGACATCATCGACCACAAATGCCGGTTGTAGGCAGCGTGGTGAGCCTGATGTGATGCAATAGAGGCACTCGCACGAGAAGAGAACATCTTCGCTTCCCAGCGGTCGAACTGGAGAGAGTCCGATCCGTGGATGGTCGGCGCCAGGCAACGCGCCAGAAGGAGTATCCAGGTAAACCAAACCAGAGGTCGGGTTGGGAAGGAACCTAGAGACTCAGAGGGGGCACAATACCTACGCTGGCAGTCGGCCGGGGCTGGAGAAGAAGCGGCAGGGGACTGCCAGGACCGGATAGACGCCTCCTGGAAGGGGATAGGCCAGGAAGGTACCACCAAATGCCGGGCACTGAATTCACCAAGGAATTACTGCCTCCTGCTCGGTATTGTCTCTCCGAACATAGGAAATCCGAAGATCCCTCACCATCCTCGAGAGGAAATGCTGATATTCAGTGAAATCAGCATCGGAGGACAGATGAGCAGGGGGTTCCTCTCCCTCA
Source organism: Neoceratodus forsteri (assembly GCA_016271365.2). Classification (NCBI taxonomy): domain Eukaryota; kingdom Metazoa; phylum Chordata; order Ceratodontiformes; family Ceratodontidae; genus Neoceratodus; species Neoceratodus forsteri. The sequence goes on from JADMNL010000027.1 coordinate 88,192, forward strand.
GAGGAGGGAGACGAGGATGATGGGGAGCTGGAATGTCCAGAGGATTCCTGCGGCGGTGGGGAGAGTCGAAAGACCCACTCATGCATGTATCTAACATATGAGGGGAAGGCCGACGCAGAACCTCTGAACTGCTCCCAGGATAACGGACCCAGAGGACCGACATGGCCCGGGAGCGGGTGGTGAAGGCAGAGAGATGGGAGAGGGGCACCTCCGAGGAGGCAACTGCTCTCTGCGAGGGCTCTGGAATCTGGGGAAAGGAGCCCTAGTAGGAGGGATCCCGGATATCAGACCAGGCTGCAGAACGGAACTCTGGGGAAGCAGAGCCTGGAAGAGCCCTGGGGGAGAAACTCCCCTGTGACGACGCCGGGACTGCATGGATCCAGAAGGGCAGTCCGCACAAACGCCGCCGGAGGACAACCTAGAACCCTGAGGGGAGGAGCGGGGCTCTGCACTACGGCTCCTGGCCACCCCCCCTGGGGTGGCCAAAGAAGGCCGAGCAGCAGGCCGCCTGCGCCTCAACCCCTCGGACTCCGAGAAGGCCCTCCTCCTCGACCGCAGCGCCCCCCTGTCCCTAGAGGGGGCAACAGCACCCCGGGGGGTAGCTGTCACCGGGCCTCCAGAGAGGGGAGCCTTCCCCTCCATCACCCCCACGTCTGCCCCCCGGGACTCTTGGCCACCCCCAGCCGAGGAACCCTCAGGAGACGACGGTAGGGGGGACAGAGGGAGGGGCCCGCTGCGCCGCCTGGTACCCCTAGCCACCGAGGACCCAGATTCCGAAGAATGGGGGTGCCAGGATGGGTCCACATCTGAGTCATCACCCTCCGAGGAGGACGAGACCAGCAGGACCTCAATGCTGGCCACCCCAGGGGTCCCCGAGGCCACGGGGCCGCGAACGGCCCCAGTACCAAGGGAGACGCCTCCCCCCCCACGCCGGTAGCAGTTAGGCCTAACTCCATACCCCCAGCGGCTCCGGCAGGCCCGGCACCGCCCGGAGGAAGGGAAGGCCTCACGCGCCGCTGAGGCGAGACCGCTGACGGGCGCCGCTATGTCCACCGGGCGCCGCTAACGCACAGAGGCCCAAAGCGTCATCGCTAACGGCGCCGCTGACCGCTGGAGCGCCGCGAACGCGCCGGATCCAAAATGCACTGGGAACGGCGCTGCTGATCACCGGGGCACCGCGAACGGCGCCGATCCGGAAATGGCGCCATGAGGCGGCGCTGGTGGGTCCACCCAAGCCGGCCCAAAAGCCAAGGGCCTCGACACGGGGAGCCTGCACCTCCAAGAGGTGACTGCCGAGGCAGCTGTCAGCGCGGCGGACCCGGGAGGGCTATGAGACTTCAACACTGCTGGAAGGGGCTCCTCCTCGCAAGATAGATGAGGAGACCCCTCCTCCTCGATCAGAGCAGGCCCGGAGGGGACCCGGGAAGGGCCTAAAGATCCGCCCGAGATTCCCGCGAGCGACGCCTGTCCCCGAAAGTCGGCGGGCCTTGCCGAGCTTGAATGCGCCGGACTTCCGGGGACGCCGACGGTCCATTGAGAAACAGGCGCCGACAATCCATATCATGGTTGGATCCCAGGCAACGGGCAAACGCATGCGCCGGTCTGAGACGGAGAAATGCCGGCCACAGGAGCACCGACGCATAGGGGCGCGGCCCGTCTTCGAAAGGCGCTTAGCTCCAGAACCGGACATAACGCGAAACCAACGAGACTAAAAACACAGTAGGAAACACACCCGGCGCCGAAAGATAGAAAAAGAACAGTCTTACCGTATCGGCGTCGAGTGCATAGAAAACGGAGTCGGTACACCACGCAGTACAGGAAAATACATTGAATGCGCTGCTGGACAGGTGCTGCCTGACGGCGGAGAAACAGAACTGAGTTGGAGGAGGAGTCGGTCGCTACTAACTGCCGCCGCGCATGACGTCCACTCGAGGACGGTGCCGTTAGGCAAACTTTAAAAAAACTCCCGATCGGTGCGCTCCGCTTACACCCAGGAAGTAATGAATGGTGAAGATTGACAAGGGAAGATCCACGTTTTCTCCTTGATGAAGCAAGCCATCTGGAGAATGTCAGTTCTCCTGTCCTCTGGAAGAAAGACCCTTGCTCTGGAGGTATCCAGAAGGGCCCCTATTAAAGAGAAGTTGTTGGGAGGGTTGAAGCTGTGATTTTTCCAGGTTCAGTAGCACCTCCATGGATGTGGAGAACTTGGAAGCTGTGGAGACTGCTTCCTGTCTGGATGCGCTTGCTAGGAGCCAATTGTCCAGGTACAGGTACACTTGAATGCTGAGTTTTCTGAGATGCGCTGCGAGTTCCGCAAAACACTTCATAAAGATTTGAGGCACCGAGGAAAGCCCAAAGGGCAGGACTTTGAACTGGTGAGTAGCTGACCCAGAGCCACAAGCCGAGGTACTTCTGTGATGGCTTGGGTGCACTGAACATGCTGGTAGCACCTTCCGTGTCCAAGAATGCCAACCAGTTGTACTGATGAATGAGAGGCAGTAAAGTTCCCAAAGATCATCTCAACTTTTCTTTGAATAGATATTTGTTCAGCTTCCTTAGATCGAGAATAGAGTGCATGCTGCCAGTTTTCTTTGGAAATAGAAAGTAATGGGAGTAGAGCCTTGTGTTCCGTTCTGCCTGCAGAACCACTTTTACTGCCCTGTTTTTCAGAAGGCCCTGAATTTTGGAAGCAAGGAAGTCTGACTGAGTGGCAGACAGTTTGGGCAGCTGCTTGGGTAGAAGACCCGGGGGAGTCTCTGCGAAACAGAGAATATCACTCTGGAATAATCCCGAGGATCTATTTATCCATTGTGATGGATTTCCACTGGTCGTAAAACTGAGTCAGATGACTTCCTACTGCTGAAGAGGTGGCCACCTCAGGCAGTTGAGGTGTGACATAGGCCGCTTCTTCAGAGGGTGGCACAGGGCGCCTTCGGACCCTATGCCATCTGCTGCGTTTTCTTTTGCAGCTGAGGGGTTTGGTTCTTGTTAAAAATTCCTTGGCCTTTGTGACACTTGGCCAGCTGATGGTGGTTTTATGATATTTGTAATATAAAAATATAGTTGTGATTGTCTCACATAAGACAGCCTGTGCTCCTGGTGACACCCCACCCCAAACCAGGTTTTAGTAAAATGACAGGATATACTGTATATTACACCAGTAGATCTCTGTAATGTAATTACCGTCCTTGAGACACTGCATTTTATGGCCTTTTTATGACCTGTTGCTTCTTTGAAGTGGAAACGAAATGGGACTTTATGAGTCTGCCAGAGGATGAAAAAACTAATAAACATTTAGTGACGCCTTAAAAGGAAGAACATTTAATATCAACTGGTGTTAAAAGCTATAAAACCTTTGAAATGCCTTGGGAGAAGAACTGGGAAATCAAAGACTTATAATTTGGGAAATTAGTTTTGCTGATGTCACCTTATTTAAAATACCTCCTGATAAGACATGTTTGTATTTTTTTATATTCTAAAAGGAGGAGCTAGATGACTCATAGAAGGGGTGTGGAGAGACAGTTTAAACTAATACTGTGTCTGAACTTGTTATATATTCCATCTTGGGACTGCAGAAAGACACAGCTCCCTGATCTAACTTTACAGGCACTTTTAGAGGTACACATTAGATAGAAAACGTCTAAATGCATGATGGTAGGAGTTTTTGTGTTGTACTCTGCCCTTGTTCTTTTAAGTGATTCTATGCTTTTTGATACATTGTTCTGTGTTTACATTTTACATAGTTTTATCATCTTCTAGTAAAATCTTCATTTGAAAGATATTGCATGGGTGTGTCTTCCAAGTTCTTTTTTTGCATGTGATGTATACATGGTTAAGTTTGACAGCTGTTCTGGAAAGTCTGATGGTGTTACTAAACTGGGAAAAGGTAAGAATATACCTAAGGTCTTTTATAGAGTTTTAAGGGTTCATTTTGGATACCTAGTTAGGTGCCCTTAGGCAAAAGATATATTGCATCCCCCCCAAAGAGAATATTATCTGAGCCCGGACATGTGGGTACGCTAGCATAAGGTTCACAGTTTGAATCCCCCCAGAACTTGAGACCAAAGGTGATTCGAACCCACAAGCAGACAGGAGGGTTACCCTGTCTGTTACCTGTTCACACTCTTGTGCTCTAAGGTTGGCACTGTGGGAGCAGAGGGCCTGATCTGCGGAGTGCATTTGTGACAGCCTTTACCTCAAATGGACTGCCTGTTATGAAATTGTCAGCAATTTCCACCCCTCAAAGCTGGCCTGGCAGTCTTCATGGCAGTCCTGGTTTTCTGAGTGGTCTCCAGTGCCTGCTCCACTTGTGGGCCAAACAGATAAACACCATCAAAGGGGAAATTCATGACCCTCTGCGGAGCATCATTCGTGAAGCCTGAAGTTCTTAGCCAAGAATGTCGCGGTACAAATCCCAGCCACCACCCTAGAGGCAGTATTAATGATGTCCATAGCAGCTTTCAGCTGCTGACTGTTAGACTCTATGCTCCTAATGATATCCAGGAGCTCCATGTTAGTGTCCGACTCCAGGAGGCTCTCGACCATTGCCTTGAGCGAATGTCAGAGGGTATATTCATACTGAAATGGCCCTGGTAGTGAGCTATGCGCATGCCCAGGGTTGCTGCGGCAAACATTTGTTTCCCCGGAGTGTCGATTTTACGGGACTCTTTATTCACTGGATGGGCTGTAGATTCCTGGGGGAGCACGGCTTTGTCAGTCTCCACCAGAACCACCAGTGCATCTGCGAAGGGCTGAGAAGCAAGGATTGGCCTGTCTTTAGAGGGAATGTGCTTCCTATCAATAGCTTTAGCCACGGAAGGAATAAGCAATGGTCTGTCCCACACTGCTTGTGAAAGAGTCTCAAAAGAGGGTTGCACTGGAGGTGTCAGGTCTACAGGAATTTCAGGAACATACAGGTATTGCAGGTGCAAAAGTTTGCCAGGATCCACCGCAGAAGTCTGGAGAGCCAAGGTGGAATTCATATTCTTCGGCAGAGACTTAAAGGAAGGATATTCGACCACAGGCTCAGCTGAAGTAGAGGGCTTACTCTCTAGCCGTAAAAGCAGTCTTCGTCCACGTCATCTGTCAGGTGTAGATCAGGATCACACTCATCAAAATTCCCCTCTACCCCAGAAGGGTCAGCAAAGATATGAAAAGAAGGAGGAAGTGCCGGAGGTGCCACCCCCGGAATCTAGAACGTCGGCACCCTACTTGGCACGGCACTGCAGCTGGTGCTGGACGAGCACCTGGAGTCCCCAACCCTGACACCAGGATTCCCGAAGGCCTGACACCACCAGAGACCTGAAGTGAAGAGGAGTAGGGGAGAATGCAGTACCTGTGCTGGCTCGCGCCACAGCCATGTGAGGGGAAAGACACAAGAAGCGGCATTGATGGCACCAAGAAGGTGCTGTGCAATCAAGCTGACCCAACAACGGACCAATGGCACCCCTAGACCCGAAGGCCACGGGACTGAATCCACCGGCAAGGGCAGTTGGGACAACTGCGAACCCGTGATTCATAAGAGCAGCCCAATGATGAAACTGCTTCACGGAGGAACCCCGAAGGTCAGGGAGGGCTCCGAACTTGAGTTATGGCCACCAGAGACCCCGGAGGGTAAAGTCGGCCTACCATCTCCTGCTACCGATGACCTCCGCACAGATGTACCAGAGGGTGACCTCGGCGGTACCACTTCTTTGACGGTGGAGGAAGAAAGCTTGAGGTTGAGCATCGCCGAGTCCCGATCGGATCGAACGGCCCTCTTCTTTCTGTGCTTTCAGAAGGACCACCCTTTCTCCGAACACCGGACTGCCCATGGTCAGACCCCATCCTCCAAAGAGGGTGGCGGACCGGATCCAGCCGTGCTGCCAAAACAGATTTTAAGTGAGTCTCCCTACCATCACGTTCATGGTAGACTCCGTCGATGCTTAAGCTGAAAAGTTGTCTTTCGTGTACTTTTTTTAATAAACTACTTAAATCACTACTAAATAATGCTGAATGACTAAGTTGCTGTCATATAGGCGTGCAGATTTGACTCGGTGGGTGAGCATTGTCCTCACTGAAGCGCACTCACGGCAGGGGAAAAAGGAGAGGAGGCGGTTGGAGGGCTGGCTGAGATAGCCTATATGGCACAAAGCCAGCCTCGTTGGCATCACGCATGCAGTCCTACTTCAGCGCTGGCCCTCTTGAAGATTTTTGCTTCGTGGGTCCTAGCGCCTCTGGCGTAGTCCCATTAGTGAGAATGAGTGGTGGAGACTTAGTCCAGGAAGATCTTCGTTTATGTGCAGTTTCTTTACTATATTAAAGGGGTAGTACAGCAGTTTTTTAACTACAAGTATATTTGTATATTTCTGAATAGTGTATAAGGACTGTTTCATTGTGATTATTTCAGCACTTGATCAGTTTGTGTTCATGCAAATGGTCACTGCATGACACACGTTGTTAAACTGCCTTCCTGCATAGACTAAACTTTAGTTGGGTCTGCATTAGAGTTACAGATCGAAATGTGGTACAAATCAAAATCCAGTCAAGTGTCTCCATTACACGGTATTGCTGTATGAATATCAAGGCGTTTGGTGCAACAGCAACGTTCATATAGCCCTGGGTCCCCTGTGTCTTTGTACTAATATGTGCAGACCTTTCACCACTAAGATCTCTGTACCTTTTCTAGTGTTTGATTATCTTCTGTTAGTGATTGAGTACCTTTCTGCACGATGGATCATTTAGTCTCTATTCCTTGCCTCCTTGAGTTCAGAGGCGAAATCCATTGTGGGCAATAGTTAAACTACTACAAATCTAGTGCATTGGGCTTTACTGTAGTTACAAATCAGCACCTATGCATGTGTGTGTGTGGTATCCGGGGAAAGCGGGCAGCAGACAGACATGAGTATATTAATCTACATGGCTTTATCCAGCATTGTTCATGTAATTTGTGGAGTACCCTGTGGTTCAGCCCTCTGACCTCTGTTTTTCTTCATATTTGTTAGCACTTAGCAGTAGAATTATGTTGGCCACACAAGTTTGTTTTGGAGGCGAGCAGGGGCTGCAGACAGCATCAGCGCTTAGACAGGATTTAGAGCTGTCGCAAACTGTACTGGACGGTCAAAAGGAAGTTGGGATTTTTCATGTCGGGAATTGACAAGACCCTTCCAAACTGTATCCAATAGGGTTTCAAATGCTGGAGGAATAGGAGAACTAAATTGACCAGCATGGTAGAAACATTCAAAGACTGCAGACGAAGATGTTTACCTGGGTCAATAGCTGAAGGCTCAAAATCAAGTGAAGATGCACTTTTTTTTAATACTTTATTTTTGTTCATTTGACAATGAACACTCAAAGTACATTCTTTGGTTCTAGGTAAGGATACATTATGTTAGGTAATTCAAGCCCTTCTTTCGTTGTTATAGCACAAAGGGGTAGGATAATCATCTTATATATATATATATATATTAAAGAAAAGGCTTTTGCAGCAAGGCTATGAACAACCATACCTAAATGATTTTATATAAAGTCCGGACAGTCCCTCCTTTACAGATGGGCCAACATTGCTGACTTAGCCCAGGAGTCCATGACGGTGTCAAATACAGACAATTATTCCTTTCATAAAGTAGTACAGATGCCCCTGACATTACTCTCAGACAACCATAAGCATCAATTTTAAATGTATATATAGAAAAAAATTTTAGCAGTAAGATTCCCCAAATCTGCCAGCTATCAATGATCTCAACTCAAATTTCACCACTAGATGGTGGCAACAACCTTAAATTAGAACATGTGCTCTCAAAACATGTCGCAGTAATTTTAATTTTAACCACATTCCCCTTTAACACTTACTGCCTGCAACTGCTTTTAACCTCAAACTGACAATGTGTAAATAGCTGTACTCTTTCAAGTTAGGCTATGACCGTCTTCTCTGTAGTAAAAACAGTCATTGGTACAGTGCATCATCCAGTAAGTTCCAACTTTCAGGTTTCACCCTCTTCTCCCTCCTCATTTGACTGACCAGGTTTGGCAAAATCCACTCTGCTCATGTTCTGCTCATGGTCCGCACCAGCCGGATCATTGTACATGTAGGTTTTTCCAGCATAGATGATTTTCAGCCTCGCTGGCATTTGAAGCGCATGGTTGATTCCCATTTCCTGCAGGCCTGCTCGGACAGCGCCAAACTCACTGTGCCGCATCCTTACAGAATAGCTAGGGTCGGGGAAACGATGCACTATGGAGCCATCTGGGATTGTAAGTGCCCCTGCTGATTTAGCTCTTTGCAAGACCAAGTCCTATATATTTACTCCTGTTGTCACCACCAATACAGTCTGAGGAAGATCCGGGTTTTTGGGCTTTCTACGTGGTGTAATATGGTAGGCCCTGTTAGTCAAGTGTTCATCTTGTAGCTGGAATAGGTCCTGAAGAAGCTGGTGCATATATTCCACCAAATTGCCCCTCTACTCCTTGGAATTCCCAAAATCGGAAGTTGTGCCGGGCACTGTTTTCCAAATATTCCAATCTTGTACAGAGCAGCTTATCCTCTTTCAGCACACCTTCAGTCACAATCACGGCTTTGGAAACTTTGGTGATAAGCTCAGTATGGTTTGTTTCAAGAGTAGTTACTTTAGTTTCCACTTGCGATAGATCAAAACTTGAAATATACAATACTAGACTATCTGCTGAACCGCTTGGAGGATGGCATTTACCGTGGCCTCCAAATCCCAAGTTTCCCATCCGTGGCGAGCGCCGGACCGCTATCAGAAGGCGAGGACCTTTCCCTCTGCCACCATACACATTTTTAACAAAGCCTGGAAAATCAAATCCTCTTGAGGAACAGGAGGATGGCCTGGGTCTGAGGTCCAGACTATGGAAAGAGTCACTGTCACTGCCCTCAGAAATAATGAGTTTGGAGTCAGACTCCACCCTTTCATCTCCACTCTGGAAGAAGAATCGGACAGAGGAGTGGATCGTAAGTTCCCCAATCCAGAACGAGGCTTAGGCAACACCAGTGACACTGGCCCCAATTTCTGAGAAGCCGGCATCAGAGGGAGCACCATGGCAAAAACTGAATCCAGCGCCAATGCCGGCACCAGGAAGAGCTCCAAGAGGCCTAAACCCAGCACTGATGAGCCAGCCGGAACTGAAGTGACTGGTAAAGGCACTGTGGCAGGTTCCATCGCAGTGACAATGAATGGGGGTGTGGCCAGTGAGACAGCAGTCTGTGTCACGGTCACTGACAACGGCCCTTGGGCTCTTGTCGGAGCTGAACGCTCCATCTGGACTGAAGGCCCCGAGACTGGTTCCACAGACAGAGGCACCTGAGCCAGATGCTGCACCCACTGCTCCAAAAGAGCTGCCAGTGGTGGAACTGTCCACCGGATTCCCTATTAATAGACAGGGAGAGAATCCAGGTCTGAGATCTCATTCTCCCGTGAACGGAAACCCCCAGTGATGCCAGTGAGGGTCTTCTGCTCTGGGACACACACGATCTCACAGAGACCTGCAGAAGGTGACCTCGAGCATTACCATTTCTTCCCTTCCTATGGGAAAAGGAAAAACTCGAGGCTGAGTGTGCTGCGACCCGACCAGGGTCAGGAATGGATCCACTTCTTTTATGCTTCCGGAAGACTGCCTTCTTCCCAAGCACAGAATCACCTGTCATCAGAAGTCTCCCCAGCAGGGGAAGTAGACCGGACATGGCTCCGTTGTCGAAGCAGCTTGCCGAGGAGGCTCCTACCATCACTGCCCATGGCCATGGACAGTTGACTCAGTAGGACTACGAGAGACAGAGAAATATTTTTGTACATTCACTAAACTGACACACAAATAAACTCTAACTTTAAACACTAAAAGCTGAAAAGAACTAAACTCTGTTGTCATACAGACATGAAGTTTTGACTCCCAGAGGGTGAGCGACGTCACTGAAGCACACCTGACGGGGACAAAAGGAACTGAGGCAGCTGAGGGCCGGTGCCAAGGTAAGCCATGCAGTGCAAGCCAGTCTTCGTGGTGCTGCGCTTCTGCGCGCAGCTCACCTCGGTGCCAGCCCTCCTGAAAAGTTCTGGCTCCCGCAAGGTCCTAGCGCCTCTAGCTCAGAAGCCATTAGTGTGAATTAATGGTGAAGTTTGATTTCTGTAAGATCTGAAGACCAGCTTCTGTCAAATCTAGGAGGTACTCCAGGAACGACTCACAATGCACAGGTCCAAAGATGAAGTGGCACATCATAAGGGAAAACGCTTTGAACTGAGCCCGCTGATTCTTTTTCTGTGGACAGCTTCCTTTTAAGAAGATCTAGATTACATGATCTGATACGCTGAACCTGGCAACCTGTATATCATTGGAAGCCCAGCCTGCCAATGCAGAGACTGACAGCTCAGGTGCAACAGCTTGCTCTGGGACTAGGATAGCCTACGTAGTGTTTGGTGTAAACAGTGTTGAGCGGTGTTATTTATGACTAGACACTTGCATGGGGACACATGGAAAAAAGCAAAACCCAAAACACTACAAAAGCAAGACATGGAGTTGGACATAAATATTTTATTACAAAATATTACTGAATCTGAAAAAAATAAAAAAAAATTACCAAAGCCTTAATCAGAAACCTGGAACAGCTTCGCAAAGCCAGTTTGATTCGCATGAGTCTGACTTTAAAATTACACTATTTACAATTGTTTAAGCTATATACACATTTCACAGCAATATTATAAAGAAGAATTACGGAACTAGTTCTGTCTTTCAGAAGGGATACATACAGACTACAGTATTAAAGCAAAATATGGTCAAACCAGCACTTTGAACAAAATCATGCTGTGTCACGAGGAGCCATTGCTATTGATAACATTAGGGAAACTAAATATAATAATTCTGAATCCTAGTAAGGTTGCTGTTAAGGCTCTTTTCTGAATGGTGACAAGTTCAATGTTGTAACAAATGCCACGCTGGAAGTGTGAAATTAAAATCTCTGACCTGGGACCTTGTCAAAGGCAGCAGTTCCAGTACTGATGAGATATTGTTTAAATTGAGAGGCTTACAATATCGAAACTGCCAGGATGTCCGCATGTTTGGGGTGTTTCAAGTATTTGCACAGAACTAGCTGGGTATCCTGAATGACACTCAGGTGTTTTCCATTTGTACTTGCCTCGGAAAAGGTTAATTGTCACATTTCAAAACCCCGTCAACTCGACTTTTACTTTAACTCAATTTTGCTGAGACAGCCATTTTGTATCTTGGTTTATAATAGAATGTTCAGACTTCTAAAGTGATACTGAACAAAATTAGTTTTAACCATTACAATTTTTTTTTGTGTTATTTGTTTAGGAGCCTTCCTCCGTGGCACCCCTACCGCCACTCCTTTGGAGCACCCATCGCCCACCACACCCCCGCACCACCATTCTCCCAACCCTGTTATGCAGCCTTACCTGCAGTAACCCGACCTTCCCTCTGTTGGGAGGGCCCCCGCTCCTCCGAGGGGGAACCGCCACCTGGCAATCCATGTATCCGCAGTAAGCTGCCGCAAGGTCAGTCCAGGGCGTTTGTGATGGCGTGGGCCTGGCGCTCGTCACCCGTCTGGCAGGCAGCCAATCTTCTGTGTTCTTGTCCCGCCCATCTAGCCGTAAGGACAGTATCCTGGGGTGGTGGTGTGCAGGGGTGCGTCCAGGCCCCACACTCTCCGCCAATCCACCTGCAGGAGCCCTAGGTTTGCTCCACCCTCTGGGAGGGAAGCGCTCCAATGATGTTTATTCAACCCTCCCTGCCGGTCTCCACTACTGAAACCTAGGCTCGGGGCATGAACCCAGGTCTCCAGCGTGCCGAGCGAAGGGGGTCTCCAATGTGCAGAGTGAATCCCTTCATTCAGCACCACGAAGCTGGCTATTACATTTTCTTTAAGCAATCTGTTTGCTAACCCCACCAGCACCAAAAAAAAGGAGAGGCTGAAATACCAGTCAAGTAACTTCATGCAGTGTTGTAATTATTACAGCTGCAGTGGGCGTAGCCCTGCAGACGTCTTGCGAGCACAGTGAATAAAAGGGAGCCTACCGGATACTGGACAGACTTTTTAACGGTGGGGGTGGATGGCAATCACTGCACGTCACCGCACTATTTTGTCTGCTGGTCGCTGGTGGAACACGGCACTGTCCGCTGTGTTCAAGATGGCTCCTGGCGTTCCTGCGCGTATGCGATTCCAGTAGCCATCTTGGACATGGCGAACTGTGCCAAGAAGGTCAGGCGATGCATGAGTTGTCGTGCATGTGCAGTGAATGCAGTCGGTTATCTTGAACACGGCGGACAGTGCCGTGTTCCACAACCAATCTCAGGTGCAGCCATACTGGCTCTGGCCAGAGTTTGTTTATGGATGGTGGCCTAAATAGGCTTGACTCCCATTACTCTGGAGTGAGCCGAGATTGCCAACAATCGCTACTGTTTACCATAATTAGGTTAGGGGGAGGAGGGGTTTACCTAGGTGCCAACACTGATATGTGTACTGCTGCTTCAGTATAAATAGGAAGAAAAGGCACAATGCATTTCTGTAAAACCCCCCAAAACAAGCTCAATTCCTTCAAGAAGAATTTACAAATTATTAGCTGACAATTTTTTTCTTACTGTATAAGCAGCTACTAGCAAAACAGCATTTTCGTATTCAAACATAAAAGTTACTAGCTGGCCGGTGGCACTGAGAGTTGAGGCGCTGGACGCCACAACTCGTGCCACTCCGTGACCCAGGTTTGGGAACGGACTCGGGTCGTTGGGGGTCAGCAGGGGCAGGAGAGGATTGAGCGTCCAGAGGACTGCTCTCCTCTCCTGGGGTGGGGTTCCGACTCCCGCTGCACTTGCAGCTCCCAGTGGAAGCTGGGGGCAGCGCCGCAAGAGGGGGTCCTGCAGAGGGGATTGAGGTGACAGCAGACATCCTGCGGGTGGGTGTGGGAGCGCACCCATCACGCGCTGGACGTCACTGCACATCTGTGCCTCCAGGAACCAACAAGACGGGGAAAAACAGCTCCAGGGAGGTGATGGCAGCATCCAGTGACCCGATGCCCACATGCCCAGTGTCGTCCCCGATCGACTCTCTGTGGTCCCCACCTCCTCTCATGAGGGCTTGGCAGTTGGGGGAGGAGTTCAGGGGGCGTGGAGGCAAAGGTCGAGTGAGCTGCCTGAGAGATGCCCCGCTAGCTGGAGAGAAGGTTGGGGGGAATAAAAAGCATAAAAAGTTATTTACTTACCATAATTGTTGATCTTCTTGAATATCTTCACCAGTGATTACCACTTATGGGTCTGGGACCGAGACACATGTACCCTGTGGGAGAAAATGTTTTAAAGGAGCAAGCCAACATTGGGTACTTATGTTCCTCATGATTTCATGCATGAAAGGCGCGTGGCAGACAATAACTGTCACCAGTTCCCTCACACACTTCAGTTCTGTTTGAAAGAAACAAAGTGGAGAGAAAATAAAAGAGAAGACTAGAGACTTTCTAGCCCAAAGGATAGGGAAAGGATAGAGGAAACAAAATAAACAAAACAGAACCCGACTACCAACTTAGAATAAGAACAGGGCACACTAGGTGGTACAAGGCATAGCTGGCTCTATATAGCCACAGCCTCTCACCACTAGCCAGACAGATGGTGGCTAGTGGCATAAAAAAATAAGGCAGCAACCCTGATCATGTGGCTCTGGCAGAAGCAGGAGGGGGATGCTTATGAATTAAATCCCTTGCAAATGAGATGGCACAATGTGCCAAAAACAGGAAAAAGACACACCCTGGGAAAAAAGGGCAACTCCATGCTATCAGACAGGGAATTGACTTAACCTGTGAGTTAACCATGTCCCTCATTCTCACATCAGGGAAGACGAAAAGGGGAATCTATGTGCATCTGGAGTTGCAGGACTGGACAGTCCAAGGGACTGGAGAAGTGTTCCATCTCCCCAGGCACCTCTAAGGGTAGTGGGCTAAAGGCCCAGATACACAAGGAAGGAAGGGCATACCAACCACAAAAAAGTCTGACACAGTGAGAGAAGGATTACACCAAAATGACCTGCTTCTCCTGCAACCACAGGGATGTACAGTGGAGTGTACCCACAGCAGGGATATACCCTTGGCTGGGAGGAGGAAATGAAAGACAAAGGGAGGAAGGAGCTACAACCCCCCTTTTTTGTGAGAGGCCCCAAAGGAAACTCTGGGGAGAACACCGCCTCCTGGCTGCCATCACAATCTCAGCTGGTGCTGCCTCTGGTGCTGGCTCAAGCATGGTTTCACCCCAATCATTGTGGCTGGCGCCATCCTCAGTGTTGACCCCCCACCGAGCCATCCCCTACTCTGCGCGCTCAGTGCGATGCCCAGGATCAACACCATGTCTGCTGCTTGAGGTAGCAGCATTCCCTCCTGTGTCGCTAGCAACACTGGAGGAAAGAATCACCTCTAGCTCCGGAACAGGATGCAGCATGGCCCCGGTGCCAGTCCCACCTTCAATACTGCGAACAGTGTTGGAGGGGGGGCCTGGCATTGTGGCAGATGCTGCTCTGCTCAAGCAAAACCACAACCAGTGACAGGAGCAAGGGTGGCACCAGATCGCGACTCTGAGGTGTCCATCGAGGGAGACAGAGCATATAGCTTTGGCCTCACTACCAGGGAAGTCTGCTGTCCAGAACAGACAGATTGTGCAGGGGTTTGCAGACAGCGGTCCAGAAGGAGCCAGCTGTCCACCAGGGCCTCCTACACCACAGCAAGTCAAGGAGGACCCTGTATTTTCATGGAACCAGAGGTCTCAGGAAGGGCCCAGGGTAAAGGCCCAGTGATCTTACCTTGGCCACACAAGGAGTGTGATGCCTGCCTCTGAAGTTAGGGGTTGGTTGACCCACGTTATCGCATGGATCTCATAAGTATGGCAGTCCATGGTGAAGCAGCGACAGTCATCCTTGCTGTGCTGAGGGCCAAGGCAGGGCATACAGGACTGGTGCCGGTCCCTTATAGCCATTTGCTTCTCACAGGGGTAATGATGCATGATGGAAGGCTGTCAGACTTTCTTGCTCTACTTAGCACCTTCTTTTCGGACTTTGGCATGGCAGAAACTGAAGAAAAGCAATAAACAGAAAAGGTACCGGAAAATAAACTTGCCAGTTACACAGCTACTAAATGGTGACTAGGAACTTGAGGCGCTGTTGCTCCCACAGTGTGAAGAATAGAACTGAAATGCGTGAAGGAACCGGCGACAGTTACTGTCCGGCATGTGCGGCACCACATGATGTGTGCAGGCGTTGTCAGCACCAGACGTCTGCTCCCTCCTGTAATAAATCTGCTTCTGCAGGGTACTACTGCCTCTGGCCCCAGACCCATAAGTGGGAATCAATGGTGAAGATTGATTTCTGAATGATCAAAGGGTTAGTTTAGATTGAATGCACACAGAAAACATTAGACTTGAGGGTTCGATCACAGGCCTTCGGGAATTTTCCATGTAGAAAAAATGCAAGCCTAGTTCGAACTAAGGTCTATGGTCAAAACACTGACTCTAACTTTATTTCCTATTTTCAGGGTGCAGTTATTTTAATGCTTTGCTTTATTGCCCCCCCCACCGTGCTGATGTACCTCTTTCAGGGCTGTTCAAATCAAAACTTTCAGGACTTGTCTAACCACAACTTTAGCTACACTTGCACGTGCCCCTCACTCCACAGTGAAATCAGCTCTCTTTTTGCACTTGCCCTTCAAGGAAATTTACTTGTCCACGACAGGGGCAACAGGATTTGCATACCCCTCTGTTTTTGTTTATTTCTGTATCTAACTACCAGTGACATTGTTCAAGTAGCCCAACTGCTACTGCGGTTCCCCAGGCTGCAGGCTAAAATCCAATGCTGTTTTTAAAGGTTTGGTAAAAAGGTTTGTCGTTTTGCTGAGAGGTTCAGGTAACAATTAGGCACAGTCCTACAGGGTGTACCAACTTCCAACTTAAACAGAGACTTTTGCAGAATAACTGATTATGCCTACTACTTAAGTTGGCACCAAGAACCTGAACATTTGCAGTATAATATACAAAGTCCACTGGGGTTAAATCTATTTTGGACCCATATGGTTAGACCATATCAGCTTCTGAAGCACAGAACCCTTGTTAATGCGTGATGCCAACAGCAAGAAAAACTCTTGATAGAATACAGTTTTGCTCTGTGGCAGGATAATACCAGTCACTCAAAGTGCAGTATTTCACATGACCACTTCAGTCTGAGGAACCATCTTTATCTCTTCTTGACCTCCCAGACAAGGATTTCATTGTAGGCAGCGGTAAAGAGGAGTTTGCCAGATGGGGTAAATCTGCTAAGGTGTACCAAGTCGTCGTGCCCAGGGAAATCTTGACATTTTCTACTTTTATGCTTTATCAGGGTTAGCAATCGCTCTGCAATAAAACCAGAAAGAGAAGTGTATAAAATGTTTTAAAAAATGCTTTTTTGTTTTTCCCACAATTTTACGAGAATACCACAACAAACATGCAACATCTTTTTTCTGTGGGATCCTTATTCTAAAAATTCTAGAGTTGTAAGGGCCCAAGCACAGGATGGCTGTGTGTCTTGCTAAAGATCACACAATGAGCCAGTGGCTCTGGTGGGTTTCAAGGCTGGGCAGCTGATGCCACACATGGTCCCGCAGCATGAGATTCAACGTTCTCCCAGGCATCACAGAGCTTTTAATGCAGCAGTTTGTACTCTTCAAGGTCAGGGCACAGTAACTGCTACCTGTATTCGAGCCACAGAGAGTACGCCAAACAAGACAGAGAGACTGCCAATCTGCTGTTTGTCACAGAGCAAGATCAGCAGACTGAAAGTTCATAGCATGTAGCCATCAGGCATTGGCAGCCAAGGAAAGGCTTTATGAGTAAGGTTAAAAATAATAAACATAAATAATAAAACAAGTCAGAGACCCCAAAGGAAGCCTTCCAGGCAAAACGCCAGGGCTGGTGAATAAAAGCTGATTCTTTCAAGATTTTTGATGTGGTGGCCTGTTTTTGGTCCTGAGCGGCCCCATTCATCTCTGGTTACAAGCAGAGAAAGGAAGAAAAAATTAATCACCTTAGTGATGTTGTTTCTTCTAATGGAGTCTTGCTGTATTCTGACATATGCAGTGATATCCAACCTTTGAACTGCCCCGGAGAGGAAAGAGCCAACTTTCCATGCAAGGCATGGAACGCTGAGCTCGACTGAGACTCTGTCTGTTGTTGTTTGAACCCAAACTGCCAGATCTTTACGAGCTATACTCAGTGGGCGTCCTGTGTGGAAATTGTAAACTCACACTAGCCAACTGGCAACTAAATTTAATAAAAAGGTTTTTTTGGTTCCAAGGCAAAGACTCAAGTCAGGAAACCCAAAAACACAACACAACATACACACACCCAAAAATAAAAGGGTGAGAAAAGGGGGGAGGGGGGGCACCACTAGGGTGCCAACACTGTTCCTGCCCACCCACATCCCAAAAACCAGGTTCTGAGAGGGGAGGTCAGAATATAGCAAGACTCCATTAGAAGAAACAACATTACTAAGGTGAGTATTTTTTCTTCAAACAACATGAAGTCTTGCTGTATTTTGACATATGCAGACTACCAAGCAGTACCTCCATGGAGGAGGGACAGAACCTACTTTGGAAACAAGCTCTGAAGCACTGCTGTGCCGAACCGAGCATCACTCCTAGCCTGGATATCCAGAGAGTAATGCTTGGTGAAAGTATGTACTGTTTTCCAGGTGGCTGCTTGACAAATTTCCAAGATAGGAATATCCCTGGCAGCAGCCAGGGAAGCAGCTATACCTCCAGTAGAGTGAGCCCTCAGGCCTGAGGGTGGAATCCTACCTAATTTTTCACAGCAGAATTGTATACAAGAGACAATCTACATGGCAATAGATCTCTTAGTGGCAGGCTTTCCCTTACGAACCTCACCATAAGTGAGGAACAATTGGAAGGAGTCAAACCTGTGACCCTTGGTGCGCTCTATGTAGTAGCTAAGGGCCCTTTTCACATCCAGGCTGTGCAGTCTCCTCTCCCCAGAGGAGGAATGGTCAGTGAAGAAAACAGGAAGAGACACAGACTGGTTAAGGTGGAAATCTGAAACCACCTTAGGCAAAAACTTCCTATTAGTCCTGAGAACCACCTTATCTCTATGGAAAGAGATAAAATCAGGCTCCACTGACAGGGCCTGTAACTCACTTATGTGTCTGGCAGAAGTAATGGCTACCAAGAACACAGTTTTCCAAGTCAAGTACTTAAGCTCTGCTGAGGACAAAGGCTCAAAAGGGGGTTGCATAAGCTGAGCAATGCAAACATTAAGGTCCCAAGCAGGGGCAGGGTCCCTGAAGGGAGGATTGGTATGCAGCATCCCTTGAAGAATTTACAGAATACAGGATGAGCTGAAAGGGAAGAGAGCTTGCCTGTTGACAAGAAGGCAGAGACAGCTGCCAGATGCACTCTAAGTGTAGCTGGTCTGAGTCCCAAGCTATTGAGATGAATCATATAGTCCAAGACTTTAGGCAACCCAGCAGACTCTGGAAAAATATGCTGCCCAGAGCACCAAATAGTGAACTTTTCCATTTGGAGTTGTAAGTCTTTCTGGTGGAAAGCTTTCGAGAAGCCTTTAAAATATCCAGAACAGCTTGAGAGAGATGCAAATCAGCAAACTTTAACTCTTAAAGAGCCAGGCCTTGAGATTGAGAGATTTGAGATTCGGATACCAAACCCTCCCCTGAGAACATGTTAACAGGTTGTAATTCCTGGGAAGGGACAGGGGAAGGTGGACTGCTAAGGACAGCAAGAGAGGGTACCAAGGCTGTCTGGCCCAGTCTGGAGCAATCAGAATCACTTTGCAGGGTTGAGACCTGATTTTGACTAGTACCTTGAACAGGAGAGGGAAGGAGGGGAAGCATAGTGGAACTTCCCTTCCCAATTGAGTACCAGAGCATCCAGGGGGACTGAGCCCAACACTGGGGGTCTGCAGCTAAAAAAAGGAAGTTGTTGATTGCCTGGGGTTGCAAAAGATCCATCTGTGGAGTGCCCCATCTGGAGAAGATCACCTTCAAAATCAGGGGATCTAGGGACCATTCGTGATGGCCCTGAGATATCCTGCTGAGAGCATCTGCCAGGACATTGTCCTTCCTTGGGAGATGCACTGCTATCAGAGAGGTATTCAGGGAATAGGCCAGAGACCACAACTTCATTGCTTTGTGCACAAGGCCAGACCAGTGCACCCTTGCTTGTTGATGTAGCACATTGTGGTGGTATTGTCTGTCCTGGATCTGAATTACTTTGTTCTGAACAGACTTGGAAAAAACTTGAAGTGCTAGAAACACTGCTCTGAGTTCTAAGAGATTGATGTGAAGCAGAGATTCTTGAGGTGACCACAGCCCTTGGGTGGTCAGATCCCCCAAATGGGTTCCCCAGCCCAAGAGGGAGGCATCTCTGGTAAGGATTAGAGAATGAGATTGAGTGACAAAGGGGACTCCTTGCCTTAGGTTGTCCTGATCCTGCCACCATTGCAGGGCCTGGATCAGGGTTCGAGTCACTGGGATTAGCTTGGTCAGAGAATCCTTTCTCTGGGACCAGAAGGCTCTTAAGTGGAACTGAATGTCCCTCATCTGAAATCTTGCTCCTTGGACCACTGCTGTAGAGGCAGCCATGTGGCCCAGGAGCTGCAGAAAATGCCTTGCTGGTCGAGACACCTGAAGGGTGAATGAAGAGGCCAGCGTAACAAGGGTCCTTGCCTTGTCCAGGGGAAGGAAGGCTCTTGCCCTTATTGTATCCAGCTCTGCCCCTATGAAGGTGAGGAGCTGCACTGGCTCTAGAACTGACTTAGAAAGATTCAGGAGGAATCCTAGAGAAGTGAGCAGTTGCTGAGTTATCTGTAGGTGTGACTTGACTTAGTCTGGAGACTGACCCACTACGAGCCATTCGTCCAGGTATGCAAAGATGGAAATCTTTTTTCTTCTTAGGAAAGCAACCACTACTGCCAGGCATTTTGTGAACACCCTTGGAGCTGATGTTAGGCCAAAGAGCATTGCTCTGAATTGATAGTGGCCTGAGGGCAACTCGAACCTGAGGTACTTCCTGTGGGAGCATCTGATGGGAATGTGAAATAGGCATCCTTGAGGTCCAGGGAGACTAGCCAGTCCCTGGCCTTAGAGAGGGTAGAATTATTCCCAGAGTCACCATTTTGAACTTTGGCTTTAAAAGGTGTTTGTTCAAATATCTGAGATCCAGGATGGGCCGCCATTCTCCTGTCTTTTGGGGGCTAGGAAGTACCTGGAGTACAATCCTTTCCCTTGTGTAGGGGTGGCACCCTTTCTATGGCTCTCAGAGCTAAGAGGAAAGAGACCTCTGCCTCTAGGGCAAGGGCCTCTGAAGGATTTGCAGGTGGAAAGGATCTGGTTCTCATCTTGGGAAATTGTTTGAAGCCGAGAACCAGTCCTGGCTTACTACTTCCAGGACCCATTTGTCTGATGTTAAAGACCTCCAGTTCTGGACAAAGTAAGCTAGCCTGCCCCTACTGGTAGTGGAGAATCGGCCCAGGCAAACCCATCAGAGTGCCTGTTTGGCATGGGCTTTAAGCTGAGGGGTGGCAGCAGGCCTGCTTGTACCCGCCTGCCTCTCCTCTGAAGAACCCCTCTGGGCAAAAGGGAAGAGGAGGCCTGGGCTTGGTAGTAAAGGCCTATGAAAAGGCCTGCCCCTGGAATGCTGCCTCTGGGGAGTGGCTTGCTTCCTTAGCCTGAGCACTCCTATAAGTGGTCCTGTACTCATCCATTTTTTCTATGTAATTCTGTCTGCTCCCCAAGCAGAGAATTACCAACAACAGGAAAATCCATGGACTTAGTCTGATGTATCCCAGATAGGTAGTACATCTGAGCCAAGCCATTCTACTAAGGGCCACAGATGTAGCCATGACTCTAGATGAAACATCATTGGAGTCCACTGCAGCATGAAATTGCACTTGGATGCCTCAATACCATCTGCAGCCACCTGATCCCAGCTCCTTTGCAAGCTGGCCAGGGACCTGTTTAGCTAAAGCCATCACAATGTCCCATCTAGACTTCTGGTATCTAGCTGTGTAGGCCATATAATTAGCCTGCCTGAGTCCCAAAGATGCTACCATGTACTGTTTCTTTGCCATGGCATCAATTCCCTGGACTCCTTATCTGGGGGTGTGAGCCAAGGGTATATTTGCCTTATCACAGGTAGCAGCCTGCACTACCCCAACATGGCTGCATTGCTGGGAAAGGAACTCTGTATCTGAGCCTGAAAGAGTATACCTCTTGTCCATTCTTTTGTCCACAGAAGGTATAGAATTAGGAGTCTTTAAAATTTTAAATGTCTGTTTCCCAAAAGACTTATGGAGGGGAATAGACAGCCTCCTAGACTCTGGGATGTCCATCATCTCAACATAATCAGGCTCCTCCTGATCCTCTACTGCTTCCTCCACAGGAAGCTGGAGAGTTTCAGCCACTTTTTGAAAACATAAAGTTGGGGTGGGGGTGGAGGGACTCAGAAAGCCTAGGAGGAGAAACACCTGAAGGTCTGTCTGGGGAGATGTCCTGGTCAATGGGCACATCCAGACTTTCATAATCACCATCACCATCACTATCCTCATACTCTCCTCCTCTTCCTCCGGTTCATAAAAATCCTATAAATTATAATCGGAACATGGGGAACCGACCGAACCGAGCCCCTAACTCAATGGTGCGGTTCGGTCGGAACCGAGTAGCGATTGAACAATCCTTAACGCTATGACTATTTCATCAGCGTAGGAGAAAGAACTTGTGGATCCGAACTGGCTGACTTATCCCTTCTTTTTAACGGAACCGACTCCTCAGAGTCGGTTCTCCTTGCCCTCAAGAAGTTTCACCTGGTCAGAGGGCACTCCTTCTGGTTTGGCTGAAACCGAACCGGCTGGCCATCCGGTCAGCAGACTTTTGGCCTCCCTTTCCCTCAGCCTACCAACTCTCTTTTCCAGGGTAGCTGTAGGAAAATTTTTGCAAATCTGGCAGTCTGAATCGAGATGGTCAAACCCGAGACAATAAACACAGGTGGTGTGAGGGTCAGCCTTAGCAAAGGCTTCCCCCCACACACTACAGTGTTGAAACCCAATGGGCCCGGTTTTTCCTTTGGGTTTCTCAGACATGGCCAGTTCTAACCAAACGTACCCTTTTTTCGGCAATCCGCCAGGCAAGACACCCTTATCGGTTCCTGACTGTGTCACGGGTCGTGGAAAAAAACGTAATGAAATCTGTTTTTTTCAGAACCGATAAGGACCGGTTACCACACTCTGAAAAGTAGAACAAACTTTTTTTTTTTTAACAAACCTGATCGGTTCAAACCGAACCGATCCGACGTTTACAAGTTCCACACAGAAGCAAAACAATAATAAACCTATCTAGTACTCAAGGTACCACAGACAGAGACTGAACCGACAGGTTAGATGGAATAAATTCGGTAAAAAACGACACTTTAACTGACTAAATTGAACCGAGCAAAGCAGAAATCTCCGGAGCGACTGTTCAGCGAGGCGGAGTAAAGAATCTGGCGGTTTGGGTTCAAACAACAACAGACAGAGTCTTAACCGAGCTCGAGCTCAGCGTTCCATGCCTTGCATGGAAAGTTGGCTCTTTCCTCTCCGGGGCAGTTCAAAGGTTGGATATCACTGCATATGTCAGAATACAGCAAGACTTCATGTTTGAAAATTACTACTGTAATGTTAGATCTTTAATAATATCTTCTTCATAGAGTCGCACTGTTCGGTCTCAGGCCAGAGGCAATAGGACTCGTGTGATCAAACTTTTTTTTTCCAGGGCTGTCAATTACTGGCACGGACATATGTGTCAACGTGCATTGGAGCCGAAAACTGTTGCCAGTCTAACTGCCTCAATTCTGTAAGCAAAGAGTGTGGGTGGGGAAAAAAGGGATACAGACAGGTGAGAAAGAAACAACTAACAAAAACTGAAAGCAGGGTGAGGGAAGAGCTTCTCTCCCCACAAGACCCCCCCCCCAAAGGGGTAGGCAGTTTCTGTAACACTGAACAAAACATTCCTGAGCCATGGCTGGCTGCTGTGTAGCCTGCAAAAGGTAGCAAGGTGAGAATACTGACCTACTGCTGTCCAACACCCCAATCACACAAGTCCATGACACTCAATAAATGACTAGTGATATAGTGAGACAGTGCCAGATTAGGACATTTGATTGCCATGAGCACCATACCCCATTCACATAGTACATAGGCAGCTGAACAAGAGCGGATATGAATTTTAACCTGTCAGACTGGCCAAGTAAACTGAAGAAGTCAGCTCACTGTCGATGGTCTGTCTGAGTTTTAATTCAGTGACTGAAGTTCATCAATTACCTTGCTGGCTCACAAGTGCGTGTAAAACAAGGGTACTTTGCCTTGACAGCAGATGCTCTAGTGGGCATACGGTGTCAGTTCATAGCTTTGTTAACATATATTCTGCATCAAAGCACATTCAACTGGCTCCATAAAAAGTTATGCAGATACAGCTCCATGTGTTTTTTTCTGTGAAGAGTTCTGTACCCAGGCAGTCTCCTCCCACACAGGGCTACCCCCTGATTTCAGGGATACCCTGTACCCGGCTAAAGCCTTCCCGGCGAAGGCAGCTGGCTATTCTTCCCTTTATTTATCCCCCCATGGTGTGAGCAACTAGACCGTGCGTTCACAGCACATTGCAGGGGGGAGTGGCTCCCTGGCCCTCCTGCAGGTGTCGCTGTGATACAGGATCCTGCCACCAGCGTTGCACAAGGAGAGTGCACAGCAGCTGCTCAAGCCATGGCCTCTCTGCAAGGTGATTCCAGAGCGTACTGGATATGCTGCCACTGTGTGACGGGTTGGAATTCCATGTTTAACATACATGAAAATTACGTACTCACTGTAATTCCTGATCTTAGACCATCTTCACCATTGATTCACACTGCTGGGTTCAAGCTGGAGGCACTGGGACCCAGTGGAACCAAAAATCTTTGGAGGGTTGACGCCGAGGTAGGCTGGGTGTATGCGCCACCATGAGACTATCTCCAGCTACACAGCCTATCTTGGCAATGGCCCTCAACCGCCTCAGTACCTTTTTACTGAGGAGGTGCGGCATATCCTAACTAAATAAACAACTAACCTAATACAGCACAAGATAGCCCTTTGGACCCATGTCACGAAAAGTCAAGAACAGCGTCTTCACAGCCCAAAATGAAACAAGGGAGGTGAAGATCAGGAAACAGAGAAAATATGCTCAGGGATGGTGGGTGGGTGGGTGAATCAATGTTGAAGATGGTCTAAGAAGAAAATGAAAATTATGTACCTATCATAATTCTGGATCTTTTTGTGTATCTTCACCATTCATCATCTTTAGGGAGTGTGGCCAGAGGTCATGACCCGGGAGCTTTTTTTTTTGGATGGTGGAGTCGATGCACCATCGGCGCCGCCCTCGAGGCTGACGCACTGCATGGTACTCGGGTTGGCCGTTAGATCGTTGCTGACCCCGCTATCCCACCACTTCTGAGTCACGGTAGCGTAAAAAGGGTTGGGAGGGAGCCGGAGGGACAAGGAAGTCTAAGGCAGATAAAGGAAGAGATATACAAACTAAAAGGAGAAACAAACGACTGAGAGGACAAAGGAGAGTTAGAAATCTAAGGGGTTGGGAGGAGCCCCAATCTCTGGAAGTGGAGGGGAAGAATTAGAAATAGGGAGGGAGGATATACCCTGAACCTTTGACCTGTCTCCAGAGTGTATAGGAACTGTGAAGGAGTAGCCAGAAGGCTTCACTGCCAGAATTAAGGCACAGAATCACTGGCAATAAACTCCGAATACGCAGAAGCAGCTATTCTGGAAGAAAATACATGATACAGGGCTGTACTCCCCCTGAAACCAAATCTGGAGGTAAGAAAAGTACACTTACGTAGGATCTTACCGTAACAGTAGATCTTCGAGAGAAGTTCCTTCAGTAGGTCATCACAAGTAGGACTGAAGTAGCCTGATGGGCCGCACGGCAGACTTTTCTAGCAATCCCCAACGGAGGAAGGGGGTGCCCACCCAATGTCATGTGACCAATGTCAGCGTAACGGTATATAGTGGGTGGTCCCCATGCCCACCCTCCAGTTCTCCTGCCGGAACTAGGAAGAGGCCTAACAGCAGGAGCAAACAGGACTGGAGACCCTGTAAAAATTAAAATGAGTGGAAGGAGGGAGGGAAAAATATGACCTACTGAAGGAACCTCTCTCGATCTACTGTTATGGTAAGTTCCTACGTAACTGTACTATCTTACTTCGAGACAGTTCCTTCAGTAGGTCATCACAAGTAGGACGGAGTCCCAAGCAGTCCCTCTAAAAGAGACCGTGAGAAATTAGGGAGGGCAAAACAAAATTCATGGAAAAGACTGAGGTCTGAAAAGGACCCAGCCTAGGACAACAGACCCTGCAGGACAGCTAGGCCAAACTCAGCCCTCCACCTAGAAGCAATGTCCAAACTGTAATGTTTGGTAAAGGTATGGACAGAACTCCAAGTAGCGGCAGCACAAATATCCGCTGCAGAAACATTACGAAGGAAGTTGCAGAAGCGGCCATACCCTAGTAGAATGAACCCTGATAACACCCGGGGGTGGGGTGTTTGTCATACTTTTGATAACAGTATCTGTTGCAGTTGCCAAACCATTTGGAAAGGCTCTGCTTGGAAACCAGTTTACCTTGAGTTCAAGATGCAAAGGAGACAAACAAGTGGTCGCCAGAGCGAAAGTCCTTGGTTTGGTGTGCGTAACACCAGAGAAGCCGGTGCACATCCATCGTATGAAGGAGTGCCTCACACCTGTTAGCGGGAGTCGGATAATATACCGGAAGCTCTACCGATTGGTTCAGAGAAGCCGACACCTTTGAAGGAACCTTGATGGGTTCTGAGAACCGCTTGTCCCGTGAAAAATAATGTAAGGCTCCTTACAAACCAACGTGAAGCTCTGAAATTCTTCGAGCAGAAGATGGCAACCAGAAACAAAGCCTTCCAAGACAGGAAGCGAGGACATAGCCTCATTGCTGTTCAAAAGGAGGCAAGGTGAGCTTTCCAGGACGAAATTCGGGTCCCATGGTGGTGTTAGGCTGTGGATTGAGAGTTCAGATGGAGGATCCTTTCAAAAGTCTCTGAGATATCCAACAGAGCCAAGGGTTTACTATCCACCAGCTCGTGGTACGCCGAGATAGCAGAGGTTCACTTTCAGAGAGGAATAGGCTAGACCTGAATCCGATAAGGGAAAGATGTATTCCATGACCTGTGGGGCCGAGCAAGAAGCAGGGTTGCAGCCCTTCATGGTCGCCCAAATGGAAAACCGCTCCACTTCAACGTAGGTGGAATTGGAGGAAGGTTTTCTGGTTTCGAAAAGATCTGTGCCACTCTAGAGGATACCCCAAAGCGAGAGATGGCTACTTTGCAGGAGCCATGCATGCAGATGCAGGGTCCTGAGCCCCGGATGAACCAGACGACCTTGATCCTGAGTAAGGAGGTCATGTGTCAATGGAAGTGGAAGAAAAAATTACTCACCTTAGTAATGTTGTTTCTTCTAATGGAGTCTTGCTATATTGAAATATGCAGTGAGTCCCAACCTTCGAACTGCTCCGGAGGTGAAAGAGTTAACTTTCCATGCCAGGTATGGAACTCTGAGCGCGAGCTCGGTTGAAAACTCTATCTGTTGTTCTTCAAACTCAAACTGTCAGATCTTTATGAGCAAAAACTCACAGACTCTGTGGAAGCTGTAAACCTACACTAGCCAACTGGCTACTAATTATATAAACACATTTTTTGGTGCCAAAACAAAGACTCAAGTCAGGAGACCCAAAATGACAAATACAACACAGATCACCCCAAAAGGAGGGGTGAAAACAAGGTGGCATCTACTAGGTGTGCATGACTGCCCTGCCCACCCACATCCCAAAAGTAAAGGTTCTGAGAGGGGCATGGGGGGAGGTCATAATATAGCAAGACTCCATTAGAAGAAACAACATTACTAAAGTGAGTAATTTTTTCTTCAAACAACATGAAGTCTTCACATTATGACATATGCAACCACACAGCAGTACCTCCATGGAGGAGGGACAGAACCTACTTAGAAATAGGCTCTGAAGCACAGCTGTGCTAAACCGAATATCACTCCTAGCCTGGATGTCCAGGGAGTAATGCTTGGTAAAGTGTGAACTGTTTTCCAGGTAGCTGCTTGACATATCTCTAGGATAGGGATGTCCCTGGCAGCAGCCAGAGACGCAGCTGTACCTCTGGTAGAGTGAGCCCTCAGGCCTGAGGGAGGAACCTTACCCAGTTTTTCATAGCAGAATTAGATACAACAGACAATCCATCTGGCAATGGATCTTTAGTGGCAGGTTTCCTTGCCAACCTCACCATAAGTGAGGAACAGTTGAGGACCAAACCTGTGACCCTTGGTAATGATCTATGTAGTAGCTAAGGGATCTTTGACATCTAAACTGTGCAACTTCCTCTCACCAGAGGAGGAATGGTCAGTGAAGTACACGGGAGAGACACAGATTGATTAAGGGGAAATCTGAGACCACATTAGGCAAGAACTTTCTGTTAGTCCTGAGGACTACCTTATCTCTGTGAAGAGAGATAAAATCAGGCTCCGCTGACAATGCTTGTAACTCACTTATGCGTCTAGCAGAAGTGATGGCTACCAAAAACACAGTTTTCCAAGTCAAGTGCTTAAGCTCTGCTGAAGACAAGGGCTCAAAAGGGGGTTGCATAAGCTGAGCAATGCAAATATTAAGATCCCAGGCAGGGGCAGGATCCCTGAATGGGGGGTTGGTGTGAAGAACCCTTTGAAAAACTTGGAGAAAACAGGATGGGCTGAAAGAGAAGAGGGTTCACCTGCTGATAAGAAAGCAGACACGGCTGCCAGGTGCACCTTTAGGGTAGCTGGTCTCAGCCCCAAAGTATTTAGATGGACCATATAGTCCAGGACCGTGGGTAAACCAGCAGATTCTGGGGAATATGCTTTTGCAAGCACCATATGGAAAATCTCTTCCATTTGGAATTATAAGTAGCTCTGGTGAAGGCTTTCTAGAAGCCTCAGAATATCAAACACCTTGGGAGAGGTGTAGGTCAGCAACTCTAACTCTTCAAGAGCCAGGCCTTGAGATTGAGAGATTTGAGGTCTGGTACCAAACTCTCCCTGAGCACAGGATAACAGATTGTGATTCCTGGGAAGATACAGGGGAAGGTGGCTGCTAAGGACATAAGGAGTGGGTACCAGGGCTGTCTGGCCCAGTCTGGAGCAATCAGGATCATCTTGCAGGGTTGAGATCTGATTTTGACTAGCACTTTGAACAGGAGAGGGGAAGGGGGGAAAGGCATAGAGAAACTTCCCTTCCCAACTGAGAAGGAAGGCATCCAGGTGGACTGAGCCCAACACTGGGGGCCTGCAACAAAAAAGGGGAAGTTGGTGATTGTCCGGGGCTGCAAAAAGATCTATCTGAGGTGTGACCCATCTGGCAAATACCACCTCCAGTACTAGGGGATCCAAAGGCCATTCGTGATGGCCCTGGGAAATCCTGCTGAGAGCATCTGCCAGGATATTGTCCTTGCCAGGGAGGTGAACTGCTGCAAGGGAGGTGTTCAGGGAGTAAGCCAGAGACCACAACTTCATTGCTTTCGGTGCACAAGCCGTAGACCGAGTGCCCCCTTGCTTGTTGATGTACCACATTGTGGCGGTATTGTCTGTTCTGACCTGAATAACTTTTTTCTGAACAGATTGGAAAAAACTTGAAGTGCTAGAAAAACTGCTCTGAGTTCCAACAGACTGATGTGGAACAGAGATTCCTGAGGGACCACAATCCCTGGTTAGTGAGGTCGCCATGTGAGCTCCCCACCCCAAGAGGGATGCATCTGTAGTAAGGATTAAGGAGTGAGACCGAGGGTGAAGGGAACCCCTGTCTCAAATTGCCCTGGTCCTGCCACCACTGAAGGGCCTGGATCAGGGTTCGAGTCACTGGGATTAATTTGGTTGGGGTCCCTCCTTTGAGACCAAAAGGCTCTCAAATGGAACTGGATGTCCCTCATCTGAAATCTGGCTCCCTGCACTACTGCTGTCGAAGCAGCCATGTGTCCCAGGAGCAGGAGAAAATGCCTTGCTGGTCGAGAGACCTGCAGGGTGAAGGAGGAAGCCAGATAAATCAGGGTCCTTGCTCTTTCCAGAGGAAGGAAGGCTCTGGCTTCTTTTGTGTTCAGTTCTGCACCTACGAAGATGAGAAGCTGGACAGGTTCTAGGACTGACTTTGGAAGATTGAGAAGGAAACCTAGAGAAGTTAGCAGTTGCTGAGTTACCTGAAGATGTAACCTGACTTGGTCTGGAGACTGGCCTACTATGAGCCAGTCGTCCAGGTAAGGAAAGATGGCAATTTTTGCCTTCTTAAATGGGGCAACTGCTACTGCCAGGCATTTTGTGAATCCTTTGGGGCAGATGTGAGGTCTAAGGGCATTGCTTGAACTGGTAATGGCCTGAGGGCAGTCTGAATCTGAGGTACTTTCATGGGAGCTTCTGATGAGAACATGAAAATAGGCATCCTTGAGGTCCAGGGACACTAGCCAGTCCCCTGGCCTTAAAGAGGTAAAATAATTCCAGAGTCATCATTTTGAATTTTGGTTTTAAAAGGTGCTTGTTTAGATACCTGAGATCCAAGGACCGCCATTCTCCTGTCTTTTGGGGTAAGGAAGTTCCTGGAGTACAACCCTTGCCCTGGTGTAGGGGTGGAACCCTTTCCACAGCTCTGAGAGCCAGGAGGGTAGAGACTTCTGCTTTTAGGCAAGAGCCTCTGAAGGATTTGCAGGTGGAAAGCATCTGGCTCTCATCTTTGGAAATTTTTTGAAGCTGAGAACCAGTCCCTGGCTTACTACCCAGGACCCACTTGTCTGATGTTAGAGGCTCCCAGTCCTGGACAAAGTAAGCCAGCCTGCCCCTACAGGTAGTGAAGAATCGGGCGCTAACCCCATTGGGGTTCCTGCTTGGCAGGGCTTTAGGCTGAGGGGTGGAAGCAGGTCTGCTTGCACCCAGTCTGCCTCTCCTCTAAAGAACCCCTCTGTGCATAAGCTGAAGAGGAGGCCTGGCTTGGTAAAGGCCTATGAAAGGCCTGTCCCTGCCCCTGGGAGGCTGCCTTTGGGAGTGACCTGCCTTTCTTGGCTCTGCATTCTATAGGTGGTCCTATATTCATCCATTTTCTTCATGTAATTCTCTGTTTGCTCCCAGAGAGTTGCCCACAACAGGGAAATCCATGGCCTTAGTCTGGGTATCCCAGATAGGCTAGTACATCTGAGCCAAGCTATTCTATGGAGAGCCACAGATGTAGCCATGACTCTAGATGATACATCATTAGAGTCCACTGCAGCATGGAATTGCACCTTAGATGCCTCAAACCATCAGCGGCCACCTGCTCCAGCTCCTTTGCAAGCTGGCCAGGGACCTGCTTTGCTAGAGCCAAAATAGTATCCCATCTGGATTTCTGGTATCTAGCAACATAAGCCATATAATTTGCCTGTCTGAGTCCCAAGGATGCTGCCATGTACTGTTTCTTTGCTATGGCATCCATCCTTCTGGAGTCCTTGTCAGGGGTAAGAGGCCAAGGGAATATTTGCCTTGTCACAGGCTGCAGCCTGCACAACCTCACATGGCTGCACTGTTGTGTACGGAACTCCGCATCAGAGCCAGGGACCCTGGTTTTCCATTTTTATCGGTAACACGTAACAATCACGGAATCCTGCTTGGTTTATGGATTTTGAATTCTTGTACCGTGCCTCAATGGAAATTGCATGTCACTGCACAGAATCTCTAAGATTTCAGTATCTTTTAAATTTTTTTATTTTCTTTCTATGTCCCTTCTCGCAGCATCCGCTTCCACTTTTCAGAGATCCTAGGCTGGGTATCCCCTAGCTTCACCCCAGGTAATGCTCAGGAGCCCTGTGGGCCTGCCCCTATCCTGCCTGGATTGTACCCCCACCAGGTGGGAAGGGAGTGGCACCCAGGTCACCACTCCACACCCCCTTAGTGTGTGTTGGGCAGCTCAGTGGGTCCCCATGGTTCCTGGTTATGAAGTCTGGGGCACCTGGGTCCCTTCTGCCAGTGACCGATGTGGGGTGATCATTCCTGGTTTTCTGGTCTCTGTCCCTGAGTGCACCGACACTAGAGATCCAAGGAGGTAGGTCACATAGAGACATGCCACTGCTCCAGATCCTGACTAGTGTCCTCCCCTCCTGATCACTCTGCAGCACCATTGCACCACTACCCATGATCACTCAGGTGGTGGTAAAGAAGCAGGACCTGCAGCCCACCCTCCACGGAGGAGGAGAGCGTCCCCAGGTGCTCGATCCTACTCCCTGGCCAGACCTCTAGCAACCAAGTTTGCTTCTGACCCAGGATCACTGGCACTGCAAGCAATAGTGCTAGCATCCCAGCGGGTCGAATTCAGATTTCAGCATCTTAAAATGAATGCTGCTGTGCTTTGCATTCTTTCTGCTTTGCTGCAAATAGAGTCAGTAAGAAAATCACCTGCACTGCTTTGTTGTAATCAGCCATTCAGTTTAAGCACCCATGCCTAGTGGTTAGAGTAACAAACAGTGATTGAACTGGGTACATCCAGCAGACTTCGGTTTGAGTCCCACAACCTCCTCTTGCATACTGTGTGACTCCAAGCAAGTCACTTAACCTCCCCAGTGCTTCTAGGTCACTCCTTAAAACAGACAGCTCTGCCTAGTGGGCCTTACCTGTTTTACAAAGAATATAAAAAATATCTATATATGTTTACTACATCATAGAATAGTAGTCAGGGTAAATGTAATTACCACGCTTCACTTGGGCTGCAATGATTTTGTATAGGTAAAGATAAATGTTCAGATACATTTTATCTGTTTTATAAGCTTTTTTAGATTTTAATAAGGTTTTATTGTATTCTTTGCATATAAGCATCTAGGTTGTAGATTGCTAAACACAGGATTACTGTTACCAATTAATTTATTTAACTTTATAATCAGTAGGGCCATCCAAAATCCTCAGTTGTTTGAATGAAAACTAGTCTGAATGAAAGTATGTTCACAAAGAAGAAACGGCCTTACTACTTATGAAAAGACTTCACTGTTAGCACCCCATTTAGGTTAACTGGATCATTTGCACCTTTTCTCCCACCTGCTGTTTCAGTCTCTGTGAAAACAAAAAAGTACTTACATTTGGCCACTGGATTTTGAAAGCACAGCCAATGATATACAGAAGGTAAGACCCCGGGGCTGTATGATGCTGGTGGATGGATTAATGCTCAATTCACATCTGAACAAAGACATGAAAACTGGGAGACACCATTTTCATGGACACCAAGTAAAAAAAAAAAGCATCCACATGTCTGGGAGATGCATGAATCTATTTGAATGTCCTCCACTAATCACTTGTAGATTTTTAGGTGAAGACACTTTATTTCAAAGAAGCAAATTCAAGCAGTTTTTTTTTGCTCCTCCTACCCTCCTACCCCCTGGCCATCCACTCCTTCAGGCCTGCCAAGGCCCCCTACCACTGCTGGCGGAGTCTGACCACCATCCACTGCCCCCTTACTACTGTGCTACCAGGTAACCCAAAGTAACCCTTCATTGAGTGGGCCTCACCCGTGGGAGGCTACTAGGGAGGAGAATTGCCCCAAGAGCTTCTTGTGTATCCTGGGCATGGCAGAGGTCAGAACAGACACATGTCTGGGGCTTCCAGCTTATGGAGGGACCATCCGTCACATGATGTCAAGGCACAAGCCAACATCCGTCATGTTCTCTACTGCAGTGAGGGCTGACATGTTGTCATGCCTCTGGCCTCCACCAGGGACCAGCAAATGCTGAGCCACGAATCCACCCTCCTCCCAGGAGAAGGTGAGTGGACACCAAGCCTTCACCACCAGCTGGTCCTCCAACACCCAAATCTGTTCCCTAACCCGGTCAGCGTGTCACAGGCAGAAATCCATTTCAGGCAGTTAAATTATAGATAGGAAAAACAAAGGTAGTCCACCTTAGTTGTGATGGCTCAGATGAATTCACATCTGAGTTCTAACAAGCAAAGAGACCAAGTCATTTGTAACTTGTGTATGTGAGGTGTGGTGTTGAAGAAAGGGATCATAGTGCTGTCACTACTGCCATAACCTTGAGGGATGTGATCTGCATTGTTGCTGCTACCATCACACTGAAGGGGTGGGGGCTGTAGTGTTTCTGCCATCACCACTGGTGGATGGAGAATGTAGTACTGCTGCCGTCCCACCTGAGGGATGGGGGCCATAGTGCTGATACTGCCATCACACATGAGGAATGGTGAATGTAGTACTGCTGCCATCATACCTAAGTGATGGGAGCCACAGTGCTGCCTCTTCTGTCACACCTGAGGGAAGGAGGTTGTAGTGCTGTTGCTGCTGCTGCTGCTGCCATCACACCAGAGGGATGAGGGCTGTAGTACTGTTTCCATCACACCTTAGGGATGGGGGCTACAGTGTTGCTGCTGCCATCACATCTTGTACCTAAAATAACTTTAAATTGGTACAAGGATGGAAGGATGTGTAATAGTGGAGGTCAAAATTGCTAAAATGCATGTCAGCAGAGTTAAAAATTGTTAAATAAAGTACACAAAACCAAACAACGGTAAAACCGGATTTTGGCTTAGCAGACACCAGTGACAATACCATTTTTTACAATGTGCAAAATGGAATATGCCCTTTCTCAATCCCGGTAAACCAGTGTCCCTGATCAGAGCCTGATAATGTACACCTTTTGTTCATTCTTTTATCAACAGGAGGTATAGTGTGAGGAGCTTTTAAAATTTTTACTGTCTGTTTCCAAAAAGATTTATGCAGAGGAATAAACAGTCTCCTAGACTCTGGGATATCCATCATTTCTACATAATCAGGCTCTTCTTGATCATCCACAGCTTCCTCCATAGGGAGCTGGAGGGTTTCGGCCACTGTTTTAGAAAACATAAAATGAGAAGGGGACTCAGAAAGCCTAGGAAGAGACACTCCTGAAGGTCAGTCTGGAGAGATGTACAATGGGCACATCCAGACTTTCAAATCCACATTCACTCTCCTCATACTCCTCTTCCCTCCTCTGGTTCATAAAATTCCTCTAAATCATACTCTTGAACCGTGGAACCGACGAACCTGCACGCTACTTTGGTGGTGCCGGTTCGGTCGGAACCGGGAGAGTGACTGAACAATTTTATTGCTTTAGCTATTTCTTCAGTGGTTGGAGGGAAGTTTGGCTCCACACCAGCTGATTTTCTAGTTCTCTTTGCTGGAACCGACTCCTCAGAGTCAGCTCTCCTTTGCCCGAGGAAGTATCGCTCTGGTCAGAGGGCACTCCTCTCGTTCGGTTTCAACCAAACCGGCTGGCCATCCGTTCAGCTGACTTTTGGCCTCCTTTCCTTGAGGCTACCAACTCTTTTATCCAGGGTAGCTGCAGGAAAACTTTTACAAATCTGGCAGTCTGCATTGAGGTGGTCAAACCTCAGACAATAAACACATGTGGGTGGGGTCAGCCTTGGCAAAGGCTTCCCACAGACAACACAGTGTTGAAATCCAGTGGGCCCGGTTTTTCTTTGGGTTTCTCAGACATAGTGCCAGCCTAACCAAAACTTGCCTGTTTATGGCAATCTCGCAAGCAAGACTCCCTATCAGTTCCCAACTGTGTCACGGGTCGGGAAAAACCGTAATGAAATCCGCTTTTTAGAACCGATAAGAACCGGGAACCGCACTTCTAAAAGATAGTAATGTAATAGAAATAACCTGATCGGTTTGAACCGAACCGATGAAACCGTTTACAAGTTCCACACATAAAGTAAATGTAAAACCTATCTAGTACTTACAAATACCACAGATAGAGCTTGAACTGACTGGTTGTGGTTTAATTTCGGTTAAAAAAACCGAAAACTTTATACTTTAACCAACAAAATGAACTGAGCAGAAGGAGAAATCTCTGGAGCGACTGTTCAGTGAGGCGGAGTAAAGAATCTGACAGTTTGAGTTTGAAGCACAACAGATAAGAGTTTTCAACCAGCTCGAGCTCAAAGTTCCATGCCTGGCATGGAAAGTTAACTTTTCACCTCCGTGCAGTTCAAGGTTGGGACTCACTGCATATGTCACAATATAGCAACACTTCATGTTGTTTGAACCGTGGTTCCTGGATAGCTGCTGAAGCAGCAGGAACCAAATCTGTCTTGGCCAAAGAGGAGCGATGAGAAACATCTTTGCCTTCTCTGTCTGTAGTTTGAGGAGGACGCTCTGCAGAATGGGAAATGGAGGGAAGACGTGTAAAAATTTCCCTGTCCAGGATAGAGTCAATGTGTTGCTCCAGAAAGCACTTGGCTCTGGAACAAGCGAGCAAAACTTGGGAAGTTTTGTGCTGAATTGAGAGGCGAATAGGTCGAGTTCCGGCCACCCCCAATTTTGGAAGATGGATTCCACCACTTCCTGATGGAAGTTTCCATTCGTGAGCAGGGGTCCTTGATCTGCTAAGACTGTCTTCCAGGAAGTTTGTAATGCCCAGTACGTGCACGTCCACTAGGGACAAGTGATGAAGGACTGCCCAGTTCCACACCCTGGTTGCTTCCCTGCCAAGAGGGTATGACTGGGTTCCTTCTTGCTTGTTGATGTACCAAACCACCGACATGTTGTCCGTTTGGATCAGCAGTGTTCCCTCGGGCAGCAGGGGTTGAAAGGCCTATAAGGCATACAGGACCTCCCTGAGCTCTAGAACATTGATATGAAGAGAAAGCTCCAAGCCGGACCAAAGTCCCTGGGCTTGGTGGTCCCCCAGATGCACACCCCTCCCCATGTTCGAGACATCCACGGTGAGTGTGGCTATGGGTGCTGGTCTTCAAAATGGAAGACCCAAGGAAATATTGTGTGGATTCATCCACCATAGAAGATCATTCCGGACTGCTGAAGAGATGAGAACTGGATGGTCCAGATCGTCCAAAAGCTGGTCCCACTGCACCCTCAGGGACCACTGAGTGATCCTCATGTGGAGCCTGACTAGGGAATGGTACAAATGGAAGCTGCCATGAGGCCTAACAGGCGAAGGACCTCCTGGACAGGATGGTCTGCAAGACGCCACCTGGTGCCTGAGGGACCAGAGTCTCCACCTGTCCGGAGGAGGAAAGCTCTGCACTGGACTGTGTCGAGGACCGCCCCAATAAACTGAAGTCTCTGGGTGGGAATGAGGTATGACTTGGGCCCACTGACAGTGACCCCAAGTCGATTGAACAGGTTCAAGCTAAATGATAGAGCCCCCAATAACGCATCACTGGAAGGGGCTGCTAGTAGCACATAGTCCAGGCAGGGAAACACTGTGATACCCCTGCGGTGTAAAAACGCTGCAACCACTGCTAGGCACTTGGTAAAAACCCGAGGTGCCAAAGACAGGCCAAAGGGGAGTGCTCGGAACTGGAAGTGCTCCCCCCGGAACATGAAATGCGGGAACTGACGGTGGTTGGGGAAAACAGGGATATGTAGGTAGGCATCCTACATATCCAGGGTGCAGAGCCAGTGATTCTCCAACAGTAGCGGCATAAGGCTCTGCAGTGTCAGCATGCAAAACTTCTTGTACTGGCCAAAATGATTCAGCTGACTGAGATCTAGAATGAGTCGGAAGTCCCCTGCTCTTTTCGAACTAGGAAAAATGGGAATAGAAGCCTTTCCCATTTGCCCTGGAGGGACTTTTCTCGATCACTTGTTTTAGCAAGAGCAAATTTATTTCCTCTTGGACGAGGAAAGCCTGTTCCCAAGAGTATGAGGACTTCACTGGAGGGTTTCCCGAGG
The DNA here is from genome assembly GCA_016271365.2 of Neoceratodus forsteri. Classification (NCBI taxonomy): domain Eukaryota; kingdom Metazoa; phylum Chordata; order Ceratodontiformes; family Ceratodontidae; genus Neoceratodus; species Neoceratodus forsteri. The sequence continues at coordinate 124,986 of JADMNL010000027.1, forward strand.
AATTTCCAGGAACTCTATAGTGACCTGTGGCCACTATTTGCTGGACCCACTGCCTGAGGTAATTGCTCTCCACTCCTGCACATGGAGAGCGAACCCCCCTACCTACCGGCCGAGAGGCTGAGGAGGCAGTGGGGCTGGAAGTCAAGATGTGGTGGGTCTGTCAGGGGAGGACCCCACCCGACGTAGATTCTTGGAGGTGGGGGGTAATGTACCTGTAGCCTTCCGCTTGTCTTGGTGATGCGCCTGAGTGGATCTCCCTGCTGCCAGGTCCTCTCTCCGAAAGGGTTGCTGCTGTCTATGCAGCACCCTTGTCCTGTAGTTCTGTGATTATGTCTTTGGTGTCGCCTCGAAAGTACTGAGCCCTGGAAAGCAGCATCCTAAATCGCCGACTGAACCTCCGTTAAGCGAGGCCAGAGAGGTGAAGCCAGGAGTGACGTCTCAGGCAGTCGCCGAGTACGAGCCACCGAATCGACCAATCGTAGGCGGCCTAGAAGCATGCCTACAAGAAATCTTGGAGAGGCGAAGGTCCTTAGCGAGTTCCTCCTTGAGAGGTGAAGGATCCATAGACTGGACCTTCGCCTCCAACCTGGCCATGGTAGCTTTTTGGTGGGACACAATATGGGCCACGTAACTAAGGCAGCGGAGTGTGCACGTGGCCAAAGAATGGACTTTTTTGCCAAACTGGTCCATCTGCCTCGACTCCTTATCTGGAGGAGTAGTGCTCAAGTGCTTAGGCGTAGCAGAACGATCATGAGCTGCTGAAATGACCACGGAGTCTGCCTTCGGATGGGTCTTCAAAAAAGGAGCACCCTTAGGTGCCTGGTAAAGCCTGTCTGCCTGCTTGGGGACAACCGGGATAGAGTGAGGCATCTGCAGACAGTGGTGGTGAGGTCTTGGTGGAGGCCATCCACGGAGGAACTGGGACTGGAGACAGGGACTCCAAATCAAGGTGCTCCATGAGACGCCTGCTCATTGGGTCCTGTTCCTCTGACTCCAATCGAAAAATCTCTGAGGGCCCTCAAAAGATCAGAGATGGAAGGATCCTCAGGTGGCGATTTTGGTGAGGTGTTGCCTCTCGGCTCGGGTTCCTCCATGATTTCCTCCTCCGAAGAGTCCTTCTACCATCAGAACTATCGTTGGCCTCCGCTGGACGATGTTCAAAGCGAGAGGATAGTCCAGTCGAGCCTTCCCGGGAGGTGGACAATCGGACCTGAACTGCTCAGGGAAGGGGACCTATGAAGTGCGGAGATGGAGTCTTGCTTCTAGGTCCAAACCTGCTCTGACCTCGCTTCCTGCCACAAAGACTGTAAGAAAGACTTGAAATCCAGCATAGCCGGAGGGGTGGAGAAGAAGTTGGTTGAGGCTGGGGAAGGAGGAGGAGGTGGTGGTGGGGAACAGTAATCTGGGAGGGTAATACCCATGTGGACCCATGTAATGGGTATATGGATGATAACCTGATAAAACTGTCTCATCGGACTCCATTCAGGAGTGGAACCACCGGTAAGGATCCCAGGATACCCGTGGTGGGTAATGGGGACAGTGAGGGACAGTTATAGAACCCCGTCGCAGCCCTGATGTCGGGGAACCATGTCGGACCCACTGTAGTATGTATTAAATTAGGGTCCTGCGCCAGAACAGTCCACGTTATAGGGACTGACGCCGGCACCGGCGCCACCCAATCCGCATCGGAGGGCTGGTGTTGGCACTGGACGAAGGTCTCAGTGGTAGGAGTTGGGTCCGGCGTCTGGGCCGACGGAATAAGCCTGACCACCGGCCCGCGCCGGACTGTTGTAGGGACTGGTGGCGTTGGAGGTGCCTGCAGTCCTGGCATCGGACTGCTGTGGTAACGGGCGGCGTTGGAGTCGCCAGCGGTCCCAGCATAGGAACTGTAGTGACTGGCAGCGCTGGAAGTGCCCGCAGCCCGTCCTCGGGCTGAGGAGGGGCCTCCAAAGAAAGGCCGTCTGGCCGACGAGGAGCCTCCTGACCCTTGTCCCCAGTGGGGGAGCACAGGGAAGAACCCCTGAAATCAGCTGGTTCACCAGTGACCCCATCAGCCTCGCCGGATGTGTCCGAAGTAGAGTGAGAGGACACAGACGAGGGAAGAACAGGAGGGAGCGAGGCTATCTCCCTTCGGTCCCGCCGGACGTCGGTAGCGCCAGAAGGCCCCGACGGGGGGACCGAACCCGTGCAGTCATCGAGGACGGCTGGTTTAGCGAGCGTGGTTGGGCGATCGGGGAGAGTAACCCCGACTTAACGACTGAGGCCGGGCGATTGCCCCCAGCCGGGGAAGTTGACTTAACAGCCGCCGGGCGGTCTCCGGAGGCTGACTTACCAGCTAGTGCAGCGCAGCCGCCGGAGGAGCCGGCAGCCGACTAATCTGCATGAAGTGTCTTTTTACCTAGGTGTTTCAACGGTGGCTGGGCCTTGCTGGTAGAGGGCCTGACATCGTCCGCAAGCCCGCTCCCTCATCTTCTCCTTGTGTTTCTTAGGGAAGATTTGTCAGACGAGTCCTTAAGCTTGTCCATCTTCTTAAGTGAATGTAGACGGGCCTTGAGAAGATGGGCCTCCCACGCCTGCTGTCTCCGCTTTATGGTAGCCTGACTGAAGGACTAACAGTTGGGACAGGAGGAGACTGGATGGTCTGGGCCTAGGCAGATGACGCACTTAAAATGCCCGTCTTTGTGCGGTATCTGAGTGCTACACCTGGAGCACTTCTACCGGAGAAGACATGTACCTAAATAAACTAAATGAGGAATAGTGAATTTTGTAGAAAACCGGCAAAAACACTTTCCGATGGATGCTGAATGGAGTCTCGCGGCTTACCAGCATGAGGCAACGACGGGCAAGAACTGGAGGGCGGGGGCCACCCACATATACCGTCACGCTGACGCCGGGTGGGCGCCTGGCCAGGGATTGCTAGAAAAGTCTGTCATGCGGTCCCGACGTCAGGCGATGTATGTCCTACTTGTGACGACCTACTGAAGGAACCCTCTCAAAGTAAGATCAACAGTTTCTAAAATTAATTTGAGGGATGAGTCCCTAAGGACGAGAATGGAGTAGGGTAGAGGAGGAGAGAGAGAAGAAGAGAGGGCAACCACCTACTCCCACCCCAAAGGGGTGGAGCCGAAGCACTGAGGAGAAAAGTGCCCCTTCCCTCGCTCCCTCTCCCCTTTTTTCAGGAATAATAAAAAACCCCTGTGCTTCAAGGTCACCCCGCCTCGGCCATCGGAAAGGAAGGATGGAAAAGAAGGGCACACAAAGGAAGGGAGGGAGGGGACTCGAGACTGAGGCCCCAGAGGGATGGAGGGTGGAATTGTGAAGATACACAGAAAGATCAGGAATTACAGTAGGTACATCATTTTCATATCTTATCGGTGTCAATCTTCACCATTCATCACCTTTGGGTGAGTACCAAGCCCTCCCGAAGGGGGCCCTAGAACCTAAAGGACTAAGTCCCTTAGCTCTCAGTGGGTGACACACGGGGAGGGAGAACCTTCATGGGTATGGAGAGGCCTGAGACTGGGGAGAGTGAGACGGGAACCCCCTGGAGGGGGTAGGAGGTTGCTCCGACAGACGCTCCCTACGAGCGAAAAGATGGGATCTCCAGTATGCAGAGGAAATCACCCCTCGCTGGGCCAAGGGTAGCAACCAGGAAAAATGCAGCCATGCCATCCGCCTAGTGCAGATCGCTGTCTCTACCCCTGGAAGCTACCTCTTGGCGTCGTAAGATGCCCCTCGCTATGCCTTGCTAGCTCCAGGCCACATGCAGAGAGTGCAATGGCTGTCTGGTTACCTCCAAATCAGGTACAGAGGTTAGAGTTTACCTAGCCTGGACCACAGGAACTCATCATAGGTAGCATAGTGGGCTTGATGTGCAGAAATTGAAAGAAACAACCGTGTTGAGTAGAAAGTCCTCCTCCCCAAGTCAAAATCCATGGAATCTGCATCTGGGGCTGGTCACGGTGAAGGGCGCAATCCCATCGGGAGTGTCCAGCTGTGTCAGTCCTAACTGAGGATGAGGCAAACTACCTGGAGACTCCAGGGGCACAATACCTCTGGCGCAGATCCCTAGGCACTGGGACTCGGAAAAGGGTCTTTGCCAGAAGCGAACTGACGCCTCCCGGAAGGGAGCAGGCCGGGGGGACCACAAGGGTGTCCACACTGAAATCACCTAGAAAGGCACGTGTCGAATGTCTGGATTGTGCTGAGTGGGTGAGGTGACATGCAAGTCCTCCAAAATCCTCACGAGGAAACACTGATACTCCATGAGATCAGCACTAGGGAGATGTGGACAGAGGACTCCTCTCCTCCTGACGAGAGAAGCAGAGGACCTCGAGATTCAATGACTGGTTGATCAGGGGAGGTTGGAACACCTGCCTGTCCATGGCCCTGACATATGAAGGGAAATAAGCAGCCACAGCCCTGAATTGCTCCCAGGACAGAGGTCCGCTAGGGCCAAGAATGCCTGGGAGAGCAGGAGAAGGTGACAGAGGAGTGGGAACAGAGTCAACAACAGGAATTGTCTGTCCTCTGTCCAGGCGAAAGAGCGCACCTGGGGCCCCAAGGGAAGAGGGAGCTCTAAAAAACTCACCGGCTGACCAACCATGCTGGAACTGCCTGGGCTGCGCACTGAGGATTCTCCCCTGTGAGATGACCAGGACCGTGGAACTCCAAAAGGACAGTCTCCTACCTCTAAAGAATAGGGTCCTCTTGAGGAGACTGAGAAGGAAGGGCGGAGGCCTGCACTACAACTCCTTCCCGAACCCGGGTGAGTCCCAGAAAAGGGTCACCGCATCGAACCCTGACCCCTCGGAATCCGAAAGAGCCCTCCTCCTTGCAAACACCAGCAAAGGCAGCTGACAACCCTGGTCAGTCCCCGAAGGGTCTACCCAAGGAGAAGCGCCCTTCCCTCCTGCAGGTGCTTCGATTGGCCCTAAAGTTGAGCGATCCAGGCACACCACCTGAGAGGGTACCACCACTGAAGGGCAGAAAACCCTCGAGGCCAGGCTGCAGAGCAACAGTGGCCTGCATCACTGCCTGCTGGTCAGCACCCTGACCCCGGACAAGGGGCAACTGCCCACTCCTCAGAGGAGGTCTGGCTCTGGTCAGTCGAGGAAACTACCAGGGTGTCCAAGGGCAGCTAACTCCAAAGAGTCAGACAGCTTGTCCAAATCAGACTCAGGCTCCACCTTCGAGGAGGTGGAGACCAAGTTTGATGCCAGACAGCACGCAGATGCCCACTGCCATCCTGACCGGCGGGGTACCAGTTCGGGTGTCTGCACCCAAGCTACGCCAAAGTCTCCAACTGCACCGCAATGGTGCCTGAAGAAGACATGGCACTGAGGGACTTTAATCCTCATGGTACTGTGTCCTCGCCAGTGCCGCAAGCGCACCAAAGCTAGACACAGCATCGTGCTCAGCCTCGGTGCCACGAATGGCGCCAAGGTGAGAAACAGTTGAAGACGGCACTGTAGAGCCTCCCATGGTGCCATCGGTGCCGTGAACAGTGTTGACAGCTGAGACAGTGCCAAGCAATGGACCGGCGCTGACCACGGCGCCATCAGGGCCCACGACAGCACCGACTGACGGTGTCGAGGACAGTGCCAACTCAGGCTTCCCAGCTCGAGGAGATGACACCAGGGGGAGCTTTCACCTCCGAAGGGGCGATTGCCAGTGCGGTGCCTCCCACTCGCCCGCCGGGGCGGGGGACTAGGCCTCTTGCACTGTGGAAGGGGCCTCTGCAATGGCGAGACTACTAGGAGCGGAAGCCTCTCTTCCACGGGTCCATACAGAACCGGAGGGACCTGAATGAAAGGTCGAGAGACCGCGGCTTGCCCCGATGAGTGTGCGCCTGTCCCTGAAAGTCAGCGGAGCTCATCCAACTTTCCACGTAGCTGCTCAATGACACAACGGTCCATGGAGAAGCAGGCGCTGCACGAACCTATGTCATGAAGCAGGCCAAGACACGCGCTGCAACGGTCATGCTGGTCAGTGACGGAGTACTTGCCCCTGCACAGGCACCGCCACTAGGGGCTGCTCCATTTTTAACATTTCTTGCCCCCTGACCGAGACATGATCCAAGGCAAAACAAGCTAAAAAATGACTATGTTTGCTGACAAAGAAAGTGTCTTACCACAGCAGCGTTGAATGGTGGCGACAACGGAACCGCAGGAATACACAGACGATGTCAAAAATTTTCGCATCGAGACTTTTCAGTGTCAAAGCAGGAACTAGGCCTCTAGCTCAGCAGCTCCACATGAGGTGCGACCTCACAGCAGGAGACGAAGAACTGGCGGGAGGGCGTGGTCGACGACGCCTAATGGCCAACCTGCGAGCGCCATGCAATGCGTCGGCCTCAAGGGCGGGCACCGATGGTGCGTCGACTCCGCCCATAAAAAAAAAAAAAAAGCTCCCACGGGGACGTGACCCCCGGCCACATTACCGAAAGGTGATGAATGGTGAAGAATGACACAGATAAGATTTACTCACCTGTAGTAATCTTGTTTCTTCCAGCGGATCCGCTATTATTACTTCTGCAGTGCTCCTTTAAGCCAGCACTGCCATGGAGCCAAATGGAATGTCATGCTAATAATGGAATCTTTAGCTGTGCATTCAATTCAAAACTGCCCAGTGTAACTGCCTACATTCTAACCTCAGATTTCTTAGGAGCCTGTAAAGAGACCATATTAATATCTAATTAGGATGGGGAGAAAAAAGGTGCTCCAACTGGGGCAACTAATAATCATTAAATCACAGGAAAAAGAGAAGTTCCTTCTTTAAATGTCAGATTCACCTAAGGAACAAAGACCTACTAAGCTAAAAAGCATTACTAAGAAGTACCAGCAGATAGCATACCACCAAGCATTTATACAATCGGCACTGGAGAGTCTTTATCAAGACTGTCAAGGGAGGGAAGATCTGTATTAGTGGATCCCATTGGAAGAAACAAGATTACTATAGGTGAGTATTTTTTCTTCTAACCCCAGGAATCCACTATATTATTACTTCTTGCAGACTATGCAGCAGTACTCACGAGGTGGGTGAAGAATCTACTTAGGTAAAAGGCTCATGGAACTGCTGTACCAAACCTGGCATCACTCCTGGACTGGGTGTGCAGGCTATAATGTTTAGTAAAGGTGTGGACTGACATCCAGGTAGCTGCTTTACAGATTTCCACCAATGGCACCTCTTGGGTAGCTGCAATAGTGGCAGCTGTGCCCCCTGTAGAATGGGCCCTGAGTCCAACAGGGGATACCCTACCTGATTTTGAGTAGCAAAACTGGATACACTGAATCATCCATTGAGAGAGGGTTCTTTTTGAGGCAGGTGTCCCCTTACCTACCTCTCCATAGGTGAGGAAAAGCTGTTGTCTGTCCTGTCTCTGGTCATTGGCGGGAGTCATGTAGTAACTTAAAGCCCTGTTTACATCAAGGCTCTGTAGACTACGCTCCCTGATAGAGTGCTCAGTGAAGAAACTGGCAAGATGACAGACTGGTTCAGGTAGAAGTCCGATACCACTTTGGGGAGGAACTTCCTACTCGTTCTCAACACTACCTTGTCCCTGTGGAAAGACACATGTTCCTTTTCCACACAGAGGGCTTGGGGCTCACTTATTCTCCTGGCAGAAGTGACCGCCACCAAGAAACCTACCTTCCAGGTAACAAACATGAAATCTGCAGAGACCAGGGGGATCAAAAGGAAGAAGCATAAGCTGAGCAATGCAAATGTTCAGGTCCTAGGCTGGCACTGGTTCCCTGTGAGGGTGAAACGGGTGAGACAGTCCCTTGAAGAACCTCCTGAAGATAGGATTTGATGCTAAGGAGGTGTCCCTTTCAGCCGAAATGTATGCCGACACTGAAGTCAGGTGCACTTTCAGGACTGAATGCTGCAGACCTTGGGAATGCAGATGAGTCAAATAGTCCAGCAAGGTTGGTATGCCAGCTATAGCTGAGGTTACACTTTTTTTTTTTTACTTCATTTCTTTATCTTCTCCTTTCCCACTCTCTGAGCCCTCTCCTTCCTTCCTCTCATCCCCATTCCACCTTTGTGAGATCTGCCCCTAGAGTGCCTCCTTCTCTCCATCTGCACAGTGGGGTCTGTCCCTCTTTGGTGGTCGGATGGTACCGAGAGGCTATCATCTAGGGCTGCCGAGAGGTGATTTTTCCGTTTTCTCCCTGGTTCCCCTACCCTTTGGGGCCCGGCGCTAGGACATGCGTCCCAGTGGTGGCGATGCTGTGACGCTTCCAGACCTCTCATGGCCGCCTCATCCCCTTCAATTGTCGGTGCTTCCACCGCCGCGGCGGGATGCAGAACGCTGGATGCGCTTGGCCCCACCCTGAGGAGGAGAGCATCCGCTGGGACGCCCGATCTTCCCTCTCCCCACTGATCCCCAGCCACCCGAGTCCGTTCCGAACCTGGGGCTGGCGTGAGCGCGAGGTGTGGCATCCAGCGCCTCAACTCTCAGCGCCACCAGGCCGACTGGGGTTACACTTTTATCTTTACACCATATAGAACCTTTCCATTTTGAGGCATAGGTTTTCTTAGAAGAAGGCGTCCTATACCCTGTAAGGACCTCCAGGTCCCCTTCAGAGTTGCCAGCCTGCATATTCAAGCCCTCAAGAGCCATGCCTTAAGTCTGAGAGACACCTGAGATTGGTATACATGACCTTCCCTTGGAAGGAGGTCAGTAGGTTGTACCTTTGTGGGAGGTGAATCGGTCTGGCCACTGACATACAGAGTAGGAGGGAGTACCAGGGCTGTCTTGCCCAGTCTGGGGCTACCATTATCATTGAAGCTGGCTATGATCTGAGCTTGATGAGCACCCTGAGTATCAGGGGAAAAGGGAGTACGTAAGGCATAAAGATGCCTTCCTGTCCAATCCAGAATCAGGGCATCCAAGGGGACTGTTCTCTTGGCAGGGGCCCTGCAACAATAGAGGCAGGTGGTGGTTTTGGTGGGATGCAAAAAGATACATCTCTGGAGTGTCCCACCTCTTGAACAGGCCATTCACCACTTGCTTGTTCAGTGTCCATTTGTGATGGGCCTGGTTTATCCTGCTTAAGGCATCCGCCAGGGTATTGTTCTTGCCAGGCAGATGGATAAACTGTAGGGAGGCACTCAGAGAGTAAGCATGGCTCCATATCTTCATTGCCTCTGCACAAAGTGGGGTAGACCTTGTCCCTCCCTGCTTGTTGATGTAGTACACTGTTGTGGTACTGTCTGTTCTGACTTGTACCACCTTTCCCTGGATTAGATGCGAGAAGGCCTGAAGGGCCAGGTAAACTGCTCGCAGCTTTAGCAGATTTATATGCTGGAGGGGATCTGCACTCTCCCAAGTGCCGTGAATGGTGTACTCCCCCAAGTGAGCACCCCACCCTAGCACGAAGCATCTGTCGTGAGAACCGATGAAGGGGGTTCCTATATGAAGGGAACCCTTCTCAAGTTTTCCAGCTCCATCCACCATTGGAGTGCCTGTAGTAACACCCCTTGTTACTGGTATGGGTTTTGATACAAGAGTCCCACCCTTTGGCATCAGTGTCCCTTGAAGTGGAATTGAACACCTCTCACTTGAAACCTGGCACCCATGACTGTGCTTGTTGCTGAAGCCATGTGGCCTAACAGTTGTAGAAACTGTCCTGCTGGCCTTGACTTGCCCAGGACAAACGAGGCTTGCCAAAAGCCAAATGATTTCTGCCCTCTCTGAGGGAGGAAAGCCCTTCCCAGTATGGTGTTTAGTTCTGCACCTATGAACTGCAGTACCTGCACAGGAGTCAGGACTGACTTTTGATACTAAGAAGGAACCCCAGGGTGTGCAACAGATCCTGAGTTACCTGAAGGTGCTCGGTCACCTGCTGGTGAGACATTCCCATGATTAGCCAATCATCCAGGTAGGGAAACACTGGAACACCTAGTCTTCTTAGGTGTGCCACCACTACTGCCATGCACTTGGTAAAGACCCTTGGTGCAGAGGTGAGTCTGAAGGGAAGTGTTGAGAATGGATAGTGGCCTGAGGGAAGTCTGACTCTCAGATATTTGCTGGGAGAGTCCCTTATGGGAATATGCGTCCTTTAGGTCTAAGACGACTAGCCAGTCTCCTTTTTGCAGAGCTGGCAGAATCATGGTCAGTGTGACCATCTTGAACCTGGGTTTTACCAGGTACCTGTTTAGCAGTCTGAGGTCTAGTACAGGCCACCACTCCCATTCTTTTTGTTGTTAGAAAATATTTTGAATAAACCCCTGCCCTTTTGGCTGGAAGGGTGGAACAGGATCTACTGCCCTTGCTAGAAGTAAGGCCTGAACATCCGGTTCTAGCAGTTTTCTTTCTGTGAAAGTAGCTGCTGTGAACTGCTTTGATCTTGGAGGAGGAAGAGATTTGAAACAGAGGGACAGACCCTGACTTACTATTTCCAGAACCCACCTGTTCTGTGGTGATTTTCAGCCATTCCTGAAAATAATGAGTCAGTCTGACCCCTACAGGAGATGGAAAGGCAGCCTGGAGGGAAAAGTCAGGGATTTTATTTTGTTTGTTACTGGGGTTGTGCATATTGGGATCCTCACCTGTAACCCCTTCTGCCTCTGGTTCGATAAAAAAACACCCTGCTGTGACTGGTACTGCTGTTGGGGCACAGCCTACACTTGAAAGAAGGGCCTCCTAAAAGAGGACCTACCCCGGCCTCCCCTTCCATATGTTAAAGTGGCGGGAGAAGCTCTTTCCCTGGTAGAATTACTGTGGAAGTAGCTTTATACTCATTTATATTCTGCATATATGCCTCAGTCTGGGCACCAAAGAGTGAGCGACCCTCAACTGGGAAATCCATAGCCTTACTCTGGGTGTCCTGGGTGAGATTAGTAGCTCTCAGCCAGGCAAATCTTCTCAATGCTATAGTATTTGCCATCCATCGAACAGCTGTGTCATTCATATCAGCGGATATTTGGAACTGATACTTGGAAGCCTCCAAGCCCAGTTCTGCAGCGTCCACCAACTCTGAAACTGTTAGAGAGGGGTTAGCCTCTGCATTATCCGAGATGGACTGCCAAACAGCCTTCTGGTAGAGGGCTGCATAGGCGTGGTAGCTGGCTTGGCGAACTACCAGGGAAGCCGAAAGATACCCTTTTTCAAAAATGCTGTTTTCTTGAGTCCTCTCGGGGGTGGGGGGAGACAAGGAGTTTTTGCCTTTTCACAGGCAGCCTGCTGTACAATCCCTGGTGGTCAGGGTGAGTGAATAAAACTCAGCCCCTGACCTCTTCAGTTGGTATTTATTAATCACACTTTTATCAGTGGGTGTGACAGTATTTGGAGTCAAAGAATTTCAAAGACATCTTTCTTGAAAACGATACATTGGCAACAAGAGCCTTCTAGTGGGTATCAGCCCCATAAGCTCCATATATTAGACATCTTCCTCATCCTGGATCTCTTCTGCAGTTTGTAAATCCAGGTTTCCACCATTTTCCGACAAAGGAAAAATGGGAGGAAAAATCCTCTGTGGGTCTGGAAGGAGAGCCAAAGTCCTGTTCGGTTGAGACCGTAGGTTCAATACCCTCCTCTGCCTGATCATCCTTCTCAAATTCTACTATGTCAGTAGTTAAAGGAGGTACAAAGATATTTTTTTTCAACCAGAGTAACCACAGGTTGCTTTGGGGGTAGTAAGCCCTGCAACACTTGAAGTAAGGCCAGAGCCTGGGTTAGCTCAGCAGGCGATGGGTAGGTACAGGCACCTGGGCAGCCCCGAGGCGTTTCAGTTGGGGACCTCAGCGTGTTTTGTCTTCTTGAGTTTTTTAGCAGGCCCAGAGAGTCAGATGGTTCGTTGCCTCTCTTGTAAGAGCCCTCTCCTGTCTCAGGGGTGGTTTTAGAGGCTCTGGAAGGAACAGCCGAGGATTTAGAGGGGGTGGATTGGTTAGAGCCCATGGACCCCTCTTCAATTTTCTTTTCAGCCTTTCCTTACGTTTTTCCTGTTTTTTCACGGAAAGACTTACATATCTCACAATCCACAGAAAAATGCTGTTGCCCAAGGCTGAGCAGAGATAAATCATGTTTGTCTGCCTTTGCAAACACTTCGGAGCACTTCAAACAATTTTTAAACCCAGAAGGCCCCGTTTTCTTTTTAGGCTCATTTGACATTTTAAAAGAAAACAGGAACCTGGAACCAAAAAGTAAGTGCATGTTAACTGTTTCTGGTTGGTTCGTAACTGAGAAAACCAAATCTATCAGTTCTGATCGGATCCAGAACAGAAAAACAGCTCAGGGAACTGAGAAAAACGTCTCAGAAAAGAAACATTTTACAAAAAACCCCACAGAAATATAACTGGAACCCCAGAAAAAGATTCCGATTTAGGAAAGAAATCAGTTGCCTCTCAGTTCACACGAACTGCAAGGAACCAGAAAACTATGGTAAATTTAAACTATGAGGAAAAAAACACTAAAATAATTAAACTAGGCAGTTAATGAAAATAAACAAAATACATATTTTTTTTGTTAAATGCGCTCAGGAATCACTCTTGATAGAGGGAAGATCTCCAGGGTGTCTAGACTTTGCAGCGGAGAGAAGAAATCTGAGGTTAGAATGTAGGCAGTTACATTGGGCAGTTTTTGAACTGAATGCACAAGCTAAAGATTCCATCATTAGCATGGCATTCCATTTGGTTTTGGGGCAGTGCTGGCTTAAAGGAGCACTGCAAGAAGTAATATTAGTGGATTCCTGGGGTTAGAAAATCAAGAATTATGGTGAGTACACAAGTTTTATATCTTCCAGGACCTTATCTTTACCATTGATTCACACTGCTGGGTTAGAGTATCAAGCTCAGACAAAAGTCCCCCGAGCAGGGTGGTAGGAGACAGAGCTCACTCAGGACAAGAGTCCATTAAGGATTGTCCTGCCCATAGAAGCATGCTGTCTGGTCCAGCCAGGCCCTTAGCTAGGGACGAGAGGTCTGAAAAGGGAGACTGGGAAGAAAGTTCAGCCCTGGAAACCACCAAGGTCAAGGCCACTGGTGATGGTAACTGGGAGCTCCTGCTGAGCTGAAGAATAGTTTCTTTTCTTCCACAGGAGAGAGTTACCAGGGTGGAAACAGATCCCAGTACATCAGGAAAATTTTGAGGTGGGAGAAAAGGAGATTGTGGAGGGTCAGCCAGCCCCTTTAATTGAGGGCAGGGAATGCCATGGATGCAGCCGCGGCTACAGTGGAAACATCCATGTCTTTCTGAGGAGGAGTGTGTAAAATACAAGTGGGGGGATGCTAGCCTGAGCAGGTCTTGCCCCGAGGAATGATAACCAGGGTCCCAATCTCTGTCCGCCTGACCCCTGCGAGTGACCACTGAAGAGGGTGGAGGGGTAAACACATGACATGAGTCATCGGTGCATCATGAAGCCCCTTTAACTAAGGATGAATATGTGGGTACGCTGGCGACAGAGGGACACCGGAAGCGGTGGACGCCGACAAGGCACAAAGTACAGAAGTGCTAGAAGCATAATTGATGTACCTTTGATGTAATAGAGAGGTATTGCCAACGGTGGTAGCCATCGTGGAGGACTGCAATAAGCTGACAATGAGAAGCTGGCATCTGAGCTTTCCTCGACAGTGACAGCTGGTGATGACAGAATGGATGCATTGTCGATGGTGGAAGCTGTTGATGGAAGCATAAATGCATCATCAACGGAAGCCGTTGATAAAAGAATGGATGCATCGCTGATGGTGGAAACAGTCAATGACAGGATGGATGCATCGTCAACGGTGGAAGCCATCGATGGAGGTATAGATGCATCATTGACGGAAGGAGCAGTCGATGACAAAATGGATGCATTGTCGACGGTGGAAGCCGTCAATGATAGAATGGATGCATCATTGACGATGGAAGCCATCGATGGAAGTACAGATGCATCGTCGACGGTGGTAGCCGTCGAGAAGGAAGGTGATGGTTATAAGCTGTCAACAGAAAGATGCATCATTTATTTCATTTTGTTGACCGGTAAGTGCATAGACAAATCCTGCCTATTTTCAGGCAGGACCCGGGAGGGGATACATATGAATGCCAACTGACCTTGAACCAGATTAAGCTGTTAGTGGTATTTTTAGTGATTGAGGGAAATTTGGTCATGACACCGGGGAGGTTCCCCTACTCTCATCAGTAGGGGGACACTCTGGTCACGAGGATGGATCTCTCAGTCTCTGAGACACCCTGCTGCAGTACAGACCTCTCTTCCAGTGTACCTATGCTGCTCATGGATATTTCCTCAGATTCTCAGTCTGTTTCTACCGAGGCGTTGCATCTATCTTTACCTACGACTATGGAGTCCACGCCTGCCTTCCTCTTGACTCCTTCTTCTGCGTCTCCGAAGGGTTCTCATTTACAGGATGTTTCTGCACCGGCTGAGTCGGCTGTACAGATGGAACGCAAGTCTGCAATAGCATTGTGTGCTGCACCGTTACTTGCCCCTGGTTCTTCCGGTTCTACTACACGGGGAGTCACCGCGACCGTTGAGTTGCATTCTGGGACTACGGAACTGGTGCTTGTGGACCTTTAGAAGAGACTTCCCGGCCTACGCCTGCTCAGCCTCCCATTTCTACTGCTGCCTTGCTCCATTCTCGGTTTGGTCTCCCAGTTTCAGGACATTTCGGACCCCACCTGGCCTGCTCCTGAGGCCTTACAAGGGGCAGGTTGGACTCAATCTCCTTCGGGCACTTGGATACCGGATCCCTCGTGGGACGTGGACAGACATGGAGTATTGTTTTCCCCCCCAACAGGCCTGCACCTCTTCTGAGCTCCAACGAGGTACCTCCCTGTAATGACATTTTAGTTCAGAAAGAATGTGATATTTGTCTGCTGCTGTATCTAGGGCTTCGTGGGGGGATATTATGGATTCTAGGGACCTTACTTGTGCTACTGTTTCTCCAATTGTGTCTAAAACTCGGAGTTGCCCCTCATTACTTTTATCCCAGGACCCGGAGGACTCTTCTCCATTACCAACCACGATTCCTTCTCCCACTACTCCTCCTGGTACTTCTGGTCCTCCTTCCTCCTGTGAGCTCTGTCCATACTTTGTAGTTTGCTGGATACACCCAGGAGGGTACCTCACATGTGCTGGTTGACACTCGACCCCCATTTGGAGCACCCTCCTCTTCTAACAGGGGCCTGTGCTCTCCGATTTATTCAAAATAAACTTGAGCAAGCACCCCATCGGAATGCAGTCCGCTCCGCTATCGGGTGGACTTTCTGAGTTCCCTGACTGCTATTATGTGGCTCGACATTCCTGAAAGGCTCATTACACCTTCAGGCCTCTGACATCTATGCTCTGATCCATATCTCTGGGGAGGAGACTTTTGATATTAGTTTCAAAACCTCAGCTAGTTTAGACAGGTTTTGGCATGCTTATACTTCTAAAGAATTCTCTCCTCTGGACTCCCTTTATGTTATACCCTTTACTAAACTGACTGTGCGTACAGTCACTATCATGTTCGGAATGAGGGTGTTAGCATAAGTGATATTTACCACTGGTTACAGAATCGATGTAATGTTCTGTCCTCCCTGAAGCTGTTCTGGATGACTAAGGTTTGTGGATGGGGGTTGGAGGTTTCGGGTTGCTTTTCAGGTGAACTCAGATGTGGTGCACTTACCTAACAGTTTTTTTTAGGTAAGGATAGAGGGTCCGTTTTTATGGTGGGCAACCTCGGGCCTGCTACAAATGTGGGGCCACCACACACTTAAGTAGTACCTGCGACTTATTAAAATGCAGCTTATGTGGTGGGTATGGACACCCTAGTGTTTCTTATAAAAATGTCTTTTAATGTAATTTGTGTAATGAATCGGTCATGCTTATCACCAGTGTCCCTGGGCTAGTAAGAACTGACAGAGGGTGGAATTCAGATGTCTTAGTTTAAAAGGCTCAGGATAAGGCTCAAGACCATCTTACTTCCTTAGTTTCTGTTCCCAAACCTATAGTGATACCCCCCATGAGCTTCCTGTAGCTGACTCCTGTTTCCTGCCTGTACTTAACTCTCCAACTAACTGCAATCTCTCATTCTGAGTTGGACGGTAGACCCTCCCTCCTCCTACCCCTTTCCACTCCTGCCTATTCCAATTTTGGATTCGGAAGGTTTTCAACCTGGCAGGCGGGTTACTAGAGCTGCTGCTCGTAAAAGTTTGAAAGCTCCTGATCTTCCCCTTTCCAATGCTTTTGACTGCCTGAAAGGTGACAAGGACAATACCGATGGTGATTCTGAGGTTTCTGCTTTATTGTCTGACATTGATCTTCCTGCCTCTAAACCCCCTGATGTTTCCAGGAAAAAACTCATGAAAACCAAAAAGGGGAGTAAGAAACGGAAAAATATGGCTGTTACGGATGGTAGTGGTTGAATGATTTTTTTATCCTGGCTACTTTACGGATTGCATCCTTCAAAGTTTGTAGCCTGAAAAGCTATAAGAGACGGATGGTTTTATCCCGGTTTGCTGCCTCACTTCCTTTAGATATCCATTTGTTGCAGGAAACTCATGTCTCTACCTTATTTGAGATACAACAACTTAGGCGTGGGTGGTATAAGGGCCCATCCTATTGGACCTTTGGGAACGACACTGCTGATGGTGTAGCTACATTATTTTTTTCACCACAGTTTTCTGTATCCTGCATCATAGATAATTTCTCTGGAAGGGCACTTATTATGGACTGCTCTATTTATTTATTTATTTTACTCCTCCTCTCCCCTGCGGTCCCCCTCTCTTCGGGAGTCACTTTTATGGCCTTTTCAGCCCTCGCTCACCTGCCTGTAGACCAGAGCAGTCCATCCCCCACCAGGCCTTGGTTTACCCCCAGGCGGGGAATGGGAATTAGGGCCCCTATACACCCCTGAGACTGAGAAATTTTTACGTCGGGGATGCTGTCTCTGGGCAGGCAGGGGCATTGAGGGTCAGGGCCTAGTGCTCCGTCTACCAGGAGACCGCCAAGGTGCTTTTCTGGTGTTCTTTCGCGGCGTGCCATGTCCCCTGGCGTCAAGGCGCTGGCGCCCGGCGTCTGGCCGCGTCGCCCCCTTCTTTCTCTGCCATCGGGCTCTGCACCTCGGGTCTCCACCGGGTCAGTCAAACCGGGCTCTGGTTCCCCTCCCGGAGAGGGGCGAGCAGTCCCTAGGGCGCTCAAGCCCTCTCCCCGGCCCGACCCTCCAGCTTCCGGGCTCGTTCCCGAACCGGGTCGCTGGCGTCGCAAATCAACGCTGTGCGGCGGGCCGCAAGACTGCCCTATTTATGACATTTTTACGTGTAATTGTTGTTTATGGTCCACAAACTAAAGCAGCTTGTATTTCTTTATTTGATTTAATCAAGCCATTTTGTGTACCGTAAACATATCATTGGGGATTTAACTGTTCTATAGATGTTGCATATAGAACAGCTTCTGGGAAAAAGGTTTATTGTAATTCCCTAGCCTTATCCACTTTGATTAAGGATGCGGGTTTAAGGGCGCATATCGTTCTTTACATTCTGATGTGGGATATATGTATCATAGATCTGTATTCCACACTAGGATTGATTATATTTTTGTTTCCAAACATTGTGTTCCTAATCGGATTCTTTTACCCCATACTGAAATTTCAGATCACTGTATTTTAATGGGTGTTTTTTTTTATTGATTATACTTCCTTGTCCCCTGTTTTCGACCTCTCCCCAATGGTAACTGAATAATTATTTATTTTCTTCTTATTTTGTTCAGTCTCAAGTCTGCACTATTTTTCAAGCCCGTATTTCGGTTCTCTGTTGTTATGATTCCATTTGGGATTGGTGGAAAGATTCAAAGCTGGAATTCTGTTCTTTTTTTCAACATCTGGGGAAGAAAATGGCTCGGGATCAATACTTTACATACTTAACTTATCGCAATCAGTTATATAAATTGATGTCCCTTTCTGTCTCTTCTCATGTTGATTATTCTTCTCAAATTTCCAGGATTAAGCGTCTCATGATTTCTTACCAATATGATAGCGCCCGAACTTTAGATTTTTTTTATGCGCGTAGGTACTTCCCTGTCCCCTTCTAACCCATTTTTGGCCTTTAAGGATAGACTTTCTTCCACTGTCATGCATGGTCTAATGGATGAGCACGGTAATGTTGTTTACACTATCCGGAAATGTTTTCTGTTATGCATTCATATATACAACAACACTTTTGTACTATTCCCCACACTGCCACGGATTTATCCTCTGTTCTGTCGGCTCCGGCCCCTCAGATTTCTGCATACCAAATTCCGGACCTTACTGGTCAAATTACACGAGATGAAGTTGCTTGTGCTATCTCACATCTTAAACTGAAGGTGGCCCCTGGACCTGATGGTCTCACACATGAGTTTTATAAGACATTTCAGGAAAATTTATTGGCAGTTCTGACCCAAGTTTATAATTTTATATTGAATTCTTTAGAGAAAAACCCTGAATTCGGTATATCCTTTCTAAAATTCCTATTTAAAAAAGGATGTACATTACATTACTAATTGGAGACCCCTTCATCTCCTCAACACGGATTATAAAATTTTGTCTATGATACTTTGTTCTCGCCTTAGGGACGGTAGCTCCTGATCTCATTGATGTGGCTCAATAGTGTGCCATACCAGGCCATTCTATTCAATCAAACCTTTTTCTTTTCGGGAGATTTTTGAAGCTCGGAAAAGTAAAGGTTATCAGGTTTGTTTTTCTCTGGACCAGACTAAAGCCTTTGATTCTGTACATATTTTATTCCAATTATAAATGGTTTCCACAGGTGACACTTTCCTACAGATGGTTGGACTCCGCCAAGGCTGTCCATTTAGTCCCTTGTTATACACCTTTGCCTTAGATCCCATCATTCGTCAGATTAAATCGGACTCTAGTATTGTTGGACTCGCCCCTTATCCTAATGTGTTACCTGTCAAGATTTCTGCTTATGCGGATGATGTAGTGTTATTTACATTAAATCAAGCCTCAGGTGATACTGCACTCCGAATATTTCAGTCTTTTTCTTTACTTTCAGGGGGTAGTATAAATTTACAAAAAAGTGTCTGCATTTCCTTGGACCCTGTGTCTGCCATTATTCCGGGGGTGAGTGGTATCAGGATTTGTGCTACTCCCCAAAGAATTCTGGGACTCTGGTTTAATGTTCCTGACAGGGCTAGCTATAATTGGGAAACACGCCTCACACTTGGTGAGTCTAAAGTCCGACTTTGGAAGACTTGGAGGCTGGGGAAAAAGAAGAGGGTCCTAGTGGTGAAGAAATTCTTACTCCTATTTTTTGTTTCTTAGCCATATTTATCCCCTCCTAAGACGTTAGAAACCAGGATTTATAGCATATTCTTTCAGATGATTTGGGGAAGTCACTTTAATTCCATCAAACGAGCTGTGACTTATTTACCTGTACATCAGGGTGGTTTGGGTATGATACATCCTATTGCTTTTTTTCTCTCGTTTTTTCTTTTCCACCTTTTTCAGAGCTTTAGATATTTATTTTATGTCTGTGATTCATGGGTTTGCAGTGCCGTGAATCCTATCATGTCTGCTTGGACTGACCTCCTGCCTCCCCCTTCCCGTGTTCCTGGTGTTCCCTCTTACGCCATAGATACCTTCTGTACCCTGAGAGCTTGGAAGTTTAGTAAAACATCTCTATTATTTTTGAACAGGAAACAAATATATGCTGCTTTTCTGACGGTCTCTAAACCGGTGCTTCTTTTTCCACATTGTTCTCCAGCTAGTATGTCTAGTGCTCTCAACATTCTTAAAGATAAAAGAATCCCGTCACATACGTGGGATGTCTCCTGGATGTGTTGCCATGGTAGGTTACAAGTCTGTGGGAATTTGAAACACAAATCCTTACAAGAACGGTTTTGCCCTAAACCCTTTTGTGTTCAATTAGAAGAATCTATGGATCATTTTTTCTTTACCTGTGCTGATGCCAGTCTGTTCTGAAAACATTGGCAAACAAGTGGAAATGGCCTTTCCTGAGCAGAATTACTATCAAGTGTTTATTTTGGGTGATTTCTCTGCTCCATGGCATATTCCATCCTAGCACACTCAGGGTATTGTTTGCTATCTGTAAATATTATTTATGGCAAGCCAGATGCCAATATGTATTACAACAAATTCTGACTGTTCCTGCTGATATTATATCTCATATTGAAACAGCTCTAGTGTCTATTAAGGAATCTGAAGACAAACAGCTTCCACTCTCCAGGTTTCATTCTTTTTGGGCTCATTTTGATTTTTGTTATTAGTTACTATTGTTATATCGCCTTGTGATTTCATTACCTGACGTGTTTTTTTTTTTTATTATTTTTTCTTTGCTGTTCTTGTATCATGTTATACCGAATGTATACGAACTTTCTGTTGTTGTTTATTGAGTTTGGTTTTGTTTTTACAGCTATTCTTGCTTGATGTTATGATTTTCTAAATAAAAATTTGCCTACTCTGCTTCCTGTGAGCAGGGGAACCCATTTTCCTGTGGGATCAAGATGGCGGCTCCCATGGATCCTGGTGTGGAAGTGTTGCAGACAGGAGAGCAGATCAGGATGGCCACTTGAGTGCAACACCGCCAGAGGATGTCTGTCTGGTGGGAGAGCTTGCCTCGGCTCCGATCCTTTACGCAGCGGAGGCTTCTTGTTTACAGTTGGTAGATGTGGATTCCGTCTTGGAATTCCACGATGCGTCCTGTCACTTTGGATATTTTGGGGTCTTCAAGTGAAAAATCAATAGTTTGCAACGTTATCAACAACCGGTTATTGTGAAGGATTTACCGCCTGTAACAGCAGTAGGACATAGCGCTATACATCCACTAACAAGTTCAGTTACCCGTCAGCAGCCGGCAGCTGCTGTCATTTCTACAGAACTAACTACTGAGGTGGGAGGGCCGCAGAGAGTGGTGAGTATATCCTTTCCTTTTCAAGCCAATATGTGCTATGTTCATGGCTCCCCTATGACTCTGCAGGCTGGCAGTATTACTGCGATTTCTTGCAGCTGCCTAAAGCCTTCAGGGTTTTATTACAAACTCCTAAGCTGGCAGCATTGCATGTTGCAACACGGAGCTCGAGACTAGCCCTATCACACTGCAAAAACAGCAGGAGAATGTTATTGCACCAAGAGGGCAGCTCAGTGCACAGACAGCTGCAAACGCGCTTGGTGTCCAGTGCCATGGTTACTAAAGCCGCTGACAGTGTTACAGAAAATGGAAAGGTGCAGCTTCAGAATCCCCAGTACTTCTGTACAGAATGAATTAACTACTTTATCTCAGGCTGGCAATCTTCACGCCAGTCATGGCGAGTGCCTACAGCCTGCAACAAAAATTACTTTGCCTCTGAAGCTTGTTTCCGGTTCAGTTTGGTCACTGGGTCATGGAGGACCTTTAGGACAGCCTTTTGCTAATGAGTCACCACCGCTTAGTAAGGCGGCAGGTTCTGTGTTTAAACAGCCTGAGCCCCATGCTCAGCCTAGCGCGGTTTATCAGTCTGCGGCAGTCTCCCAAGTTGGGGTGACTGAATTCGTTTCTCGAAACTGTTTGCTAAAACTCCGGTTATGACACCAGGGAACATTAAGGGCTAGGGTTTTGCTCCTATTTCGAGGACAGACCTGAAGATTGGTCTCGGAGTAGCCCTTAAGGGGCTGAATGGAACACGCTCTACAGGTGTATGGACACCTGATCCAGCCTGGGACACAGAATTTGCATTTTCACAACATTCTCCAGTGTGAAAACCTGTTTTACCACCTGTAATTTCTACTGAAGGTTCTACAGGGGACATGGATTTGCCTTCTGCAATTCCGACTTTACCTACTATTATGGTCTCTAAAGAACAGTCTCTCCCGTCTGTTCCCCAATAATCCATTTCTGATCCTCCACCAGTGGACACTTGTGCATCTACTCAGAATCCTTCTTTGGAACAACCCCCCCAGCAGAAGCCTTTAATGTCTGACTTATTTTCCTCAGCAAAAGGGAAGCAGCTCCTTGTATAAATGCAGTCTGCATTCACTACTATGGGGACTGGAGAACAGGCAGCCAGATATTATGTGGGGAAAACTTTATTAAAAGAATCACTTCATTTTACCCTCAATGATGTTTTTGCTTTTATTAACATTTCGGGGGAGGACAACTACGATGTTAGCTTTTGGACAGCTCATGCTTTGGATTTGTTTTGGGAGCGGTATGGTCAGGTGAAGTTTTCCCCTATATGGACCCCCTTTTTGGTAATATCTTTAACTAAACCATTAATTAAATTCGTAACAGTAATGTTTAGGAATGAGGGGTCCATGTAGACTATATTACCTTTGGTTATCCCAGAAATGTGAGGTTTGAGTGCTCCTGATCATCTTAGATTCAGAGCAATTTTGGACTGGGGATGGAAGTATAAAGTGAAACTAAGGCAGTCTGATTCAGGTGGATCATAACCCCAGTTCCTTCTTGTTAGGTAGGGATGGGGGGTTGTTTATGGAGGGCAACCAAGGGCTTGTTATAAATGTGGTTCTAAGACTCATCTTTCTAGCGCTTGGATCAGCCACATTGTGATAACTGTGGAGAGGTGGGGCATGTAACAATGCAATGTGCAAATCATTCTAGGTGTGATCTTTGTGAGGAGTATGGTCACGTGTTTCGAGAGTGTCCTTGGGCGGCCAAAAATAAAGCATCTTGCATAAGCCCGGATCTCTTGATACAGAAGGCCTAGAGTGCTGCTAAATCCCCACCTCCTCCTGCCCAACCTCCCCCTCCCTCTCCCTCTTCGCAGACTATTACCAAAAAACAGAGATTAATCATCTGGATCCTGTTGTTAGGTGTTCTTCACCCGAGACTGATAAGGCAGCACAAACTATTTGCTCAGGCCCGCCTAAAGATAAGAAGCCCGCAACAGCTCTCCAGGCATACTGGATCTTCCTCCAGTGTGCTACACTGATGTGCCTCCTACTGCTCCAGAGTCAAGCGTCAAAGTTTTGGCTCAGGGGTCACCATTACCACAACGTAGATCTGTTAGGAATGTGCACTCTAAATCTCCACCTTCTGTCCCTGCTGTAGAAACTAGTAACTCTTATGCAGCACTGTTTACCCCATAGGGTAATACAGACATGCAGTTGGGAGATTCAGACTCCCAGAAATCTTCTTTGTCTACCATCTCACAATCAATTGATAATTATAAAGAGGAAAAAAAGAAAGAAATGATAGTTAAAGGTTATTCAGTATCTGATTTGTCATGCAGTGGTGTTGGGGTTCATTAAATGTTCATAGCTTGCTGAACACAGTCAAACAGCAAGCACTGTTCCATTATGTTCATGAGCAGAATATTTCAGTTTGTTATCTACAAGAAACCTGGTTGCACTCTGTAGAACAATTAACCTCTTTTAAAAGGGACTGGGTTTGGGGGCCAGCTTATTGGGCCTTTGGAATGGATAAGGCAGATGGGATAGGCATTCTGTTTAATTCCTTTTCTTTTTCTTTACATAATATAATTGATTTAATACCAGGTAGAGTTTTGATAATAGATGGGAAATGGCATGACTTGTGTTAT
The DNA here is from genome assembly GCA_016271365.2 of Neoceratodus forsteri. NCBI lineage: Eukaryota > Metazoa > Chordata > Ceratodontiformes > Ceratodontidae > Neoceratodus > Neoceratodus forsteri. The sequence continues at coordinate 148,466 of JADMNL010000027.1, forward strand.
TGTTTCATTAATATATATAATCCACAGTCAAAGGCAGATAGAGTGGCCTGTTTGAAGGCAGTTCAACCTTTTTTAGTGACATCAATCAAGGTGCTTTGGGTGGAGATTTTAATTGTCCAATTCTTGACTCACCTTCACAGAAAAACAAAAAAGTATATTGTGATTCCTATGCTCTGGCACATATTATTAAGGTTGCAGAACTGTGTAATTGCATGGCTTATGCAGATCATGGAGCACATTTTTCTTACACAGAGGAAATTTCATTCCTTAATAGACTATATGTTTGTCTCCCTTCTGTACAAATAAGCACCTTTAGGATGGTTACTAGTGAATTTTCTGATCACTCCTTTTGTTATGTTATCTGCCTTTAAGTGTTCTCCCAGAATATCGGAAGATGCGATGGAAACTGAATGCTAGTCTGGGTTTCCATACATACAGTCAGGGTTACATTTATCTTACAGGCTAGACTATCAGTGGTTTTTCTTTATTCTGACATTGGGGATTGGTGGAGGCAGACTAAGTCAGACTTAATTACCTGGTTCAAAAAACAAGGAAGTAAGACTAAAAATGATAAATTTCTGAAATTTTTATCATTCAGGCAACAGCTTTAGAGACTCATGACTTTGGCGCATGACTCTCGGTACGATTATTCTGCACAAATAAATAATCTAAAAAATGATATGAAAGCTTTCCAGTATGACAGGGCTAAAACACTGCAAGCTATTCTCATTAATGGGACTAAGAAATCTCCTATCGGGGATCCTTTTGAAGTTTGCAAAACTTTGAAAGATTCTTCTTCTATGGCTTTATTACAACAAATGGATGGAGCTATTATTACCTCAAGCAGGCAAATCAGGGAGTTAATTATAGATCAGTACCATTCATTGGAGCACTCCCTCCCTGTTACAGGGGAGTCTACGCTCTCCTATTTAAATTTCATTAAGGTTCCTTTAAGGACAAATGAGACTTCAGCATATTGGAGCCCATTTCTCAAACAGAAATTCAGGCCGTCATTCAGAAACTAAAAAAGGAAAATTACGTACCTACCGTAATTCTTGATCTTCTCTTGTATCTTCACCATTCATTATTTCTGGGTGTAAGCCGGGCCTTCCGTCTGAACTTTTTTTTTTTTTTTTTTTTTTTAAATTGCCCTAACGGCCCCGCCCTCGGAAGCGGCGTCATGCGGGCGGCCGTTAGATGTACCGACTCCTCCTCCAACTCAGTTCTGTGAGCCGGAGAGGCAAAGAAAGCAGAAAATATAGATAGCGAGGCAAGATAGCCGAGGATAGCAAAGCAAGGAAGAATGAACTGAAAAGGAATAAGCCAATGGAGGAAGGACAGAGGAGATAGAACATCCTAATCTAGGGACTGCAGGGCCTCCTTACCTGGGCGACTCTAGGAGGAGAGATGAGTAAGGAAATGAAAAATAGAAGAAGAAGAAGAAAGAGAAGAGAGATGGGATGTTGAAGGGACCAGAATGCCCATGAGCATAGTTAGCTTGTAGCTGAAGGCTCGACTAAAGGGAAGCAAGAATCCCGTAGATAGAGCTGAGAGAAGGTTCACGAACCCGCTAGACAGACTCAGGAGGGCATAGTCCTTATCTTCAACATGCCATTGTTCATGACACCTGCCTCGGGCTCCTGGCATGGAGGCCTTTAACTGGAGGACACCCGAGGAGGAAGAATAAAACCCCAGCAGCATGAGAGTGCTGCTCAGGGGAGATAGAAATGGAAAATGCAAGCCTTTCAGGCGTTTCAAGACAGAAATGGGACTCAGACTGACTGGCTAAGGCAGGCCAAGGCTTAAGCTGGTTAGGATTGGATATGGTCAGCAGAGCTCTATTGTAAAATTGTCCAGGAGGACAGTTAAGGGAGAAACCAATAGCAAAACAGCCAGAAGGAAAGCCTACCTTCTCTTTGCCTTCTTGTTTGATTTCTCCTTTTGACTAGATGCATGACCAGATACCAAGATGCCTATAGCAGTGGGAGAGAGTTCCTCAGCATTTTTTTTTTTTTGTTAAAAGAAGAAAGGAACAGGCGTACTAGTTCCTCTGCTCTGCAAGGCAAGAATGGGGGAAGATTTCAGGGCAACTATCTGAACAGGGATTGCAGGATCAAAACTGAATAGCCTGAGCCAGACCAAAAAACCCCAGAGGTATCTTGCCAGAAGAATAGCAAGAGATAGTAGTGCAGTCTGATCGCCAATGCAATCCACGAGGTGGCCCATGAATCTTAGAGTAAGTAATTTTTCTGGGTGTAGAACCCCTCCCCCCCTTAAGAAAGAACTTCTTTTTTTTTTATTTTATTTTATTTATTTATTTATTTTTGGAAAAATTAAGGAATTTTCCCCTATATTTTATAAACAAAGAGAAAATGCAGAGAGAGGAAGGAGACGGGAGGTGGAGAAGCCACAGGAAGAGGCCACTGAGGGGATGGTGGGTGGGTGTAAGTAATGAATGGTGAAGATACAAGAGAAGATCAAAAATTACGGTAGAGTGCGTAATTTTCTATCTTCCTTGTCAATCTTCACCATTCATTACTCCTAGTGATATCAAGCTCCTCTTCCCCAGGAGGGAAGAGGCCATACCTGAGGGAACAAGACCCCAGCCTTCTGCTGGTGAGAAACAGAAGGAAGACCCTGGCTTATTCAGAAAGCCTAAGTGGGAGGAAGAGCTAGGAGGTGCCTCCGAGGGCGAGGAGGCGGATGGAGCCCTGTAAAGTCTCCTAGCTCTGGATGAGAAAAAGCGGGTCCCCGGAGGCGGAGGCGCATCACTCTCGCCCGGGCCAGGGGTGACAACCTGGAAAAGGCGAAGCCATGCCGTCCGCCTGATGCAGATCGCTGTCCCATGAAGCCTGGAAGCCACCTCATTGGCGTCATAAGATGCCCTTGCTTGGTGTCTTGCCAGCTCCAGGCCTACCGCGGAGAGGCAGCGGCTTGTCTGGTTTGCTCCGTGTCCAGGCATAGATGCCAGCAGCTGGGACATCATCGACCACAGATGCGGTTGTAGGCAGCGTGGTGAGCCTGATGTGATGCAATACATGCACTCTGCGAGAAGAAGAGAACACTCTTAAGCTAGCGGTCGAACTGGAAGAGTCCGAATCCGGTGGGCGGTGCGCCAGGCAACGGCCCAGAAGGGTATCCAGGTATACCAAACCTGAGGACGGGTTGGGAAGGGAACCTAGAGACTCAGAGGGCACAATACCTCGCTGGCAGTCCGCCGGGGCTGGGAAAAGCGGCAGGGAACTGCCAGGACGGATAGGCGCCTCCTGGAGGGATAGGCCAGGAAGGTACCACCAGATGCTGGGCACTGAATTCACCAAGGAATTCACCGCGTCACCCGTTCGTATTGTCTCTCCGAGCGTGGGAAATCCGAAGATCCCTCACCATCCTCGAGGAGAAGCGCTGATATTCTGTGAAATCAGCATCGGAGGACAGATGAGCAGGGTTCCTCTCCCTCAGAGGAGGGCGAGGATGATGGGGAACTGGAATGTCCAGAGGATTCCTGCGCGGTGGGGAGAGTCGAAAGACCAGTCATGCATGTAACTAACATATGAGGGAAGGCAGCAGAGAACCCTGAACTGCTCCCAGGATAACGGACCCGTGGGACCGACATGGCCTGGGAGCGGGGTGGTGAAGGCAGAGATGGGAGAGGGGCACCTCCAAGGAGGCAACTGCTCTCTGAGGGCTCTGGAATCGGGAAGGGAGCCCTAGTAGGAGGATCCCGGATATCAAACCAGGCATGAGAGCGGAACTCTGGGAAGCGGAACCTGGAAGAGCCCTGGGAGAAACTCCCCTGTGTGCGCCGGACTGCATGGATCAGAAGGGCAGTCCACACAAGCGCCAGAGGACACCCTAGAACCCTGGGGAGGCGGGGCTCTGTCGGCTCCTGGCCACCCCTGAGGTGGCCAAGAGATCGAGCAACAGGACGCCTGTCCCTCAACCCCTCAGATTCGAGGGCCCTCCTCCCGACTGCAGCGTTCCCCTAACCCTAGAGGGTAACAGCACCCGGGGTAGCTGTCACCGGGCCTCAGAGAGCCTCCCTCCGTCACCCCGTCTGCCCCAGGTTCGGCCACCCCAGCCGAGGAACCCTCAGGAGACGACGGCAAGGGGGACAGAGGGAGGGGCCCGCTGAGCCGCCTGGTACCCCTAGCCACCGAGGACCCAGATTCCGAAGAATGGGGGTGCCAGGATGGGTCCACATCTGAGCCATCGTCCTCCGAGGAGGACGAGACCAACAGAGACCTCGATGCTAGCCACCCAGGGGTCCCGAGCCTGATCGGCCCAGTGCAGTGCGGCCCCGCTCGCCCCCCGCCCGGCAGCATGAGGCCCAACCCCACACCCCAGCGGCTCCGGCAGACCTGGCACCACCCGGAGAAGGCCGCCCGCGCCCGCCGGTGGCGTTGGCGGCGGCAGCACGCCAGAACTCATCGGCTTTGTGAGCGCGCGAGGCCAAAAACAGCACCGCCAGCGACCGCCCGATCACGGCGCGTGACGGAGCTGGGATCAAAGCGGCGCCCGAGCAGCGCGCTCGATCCTGGCACCGCCAAGCAGGCGCCGGGATCTGAAGCGAGCGCCCGGGAGCAGCGCCGCTCGATCACCGGCACATGACGGCGCGGGATCAACAGCGCCCGTGGGCGGCGTCGAGAATCCACCGAGCGGGCCCAGCCAAGGGCGCCCGGGCAGAGCCTGCACCTCAGAGGTGACTGCGGGCGGTGTCAGCGCTGCGGCCGGGAGGAACTCTGACGCTCCCCAACACGCGGAAGGGCCTCCTCCTCGGCAGAAGGGAGGGAGACCCCTCCTCCTCGGACCGTATAGGCCGGGGGAAGGCCTAAGGATCTCGCCGAGATTCCTCGGCGATACCGTCCCAGTCGTGAGTCTTCCGAGCTTGTCTGCTTATGAACCGAGGCAGACGGTCCATCGAGAAACAAGCGTCCGCAGAATCCATATCATGGTTGGGTCCCAGGCAGCAGTACCCGTCATGCCGGTCCGAGATGGAGAAATACCCGGCCACAGGAGCACCGATGCATAGGAACCCGGCCCGTCTTCAGCAGCTTCGCTCAGAACCCGGACATACATAGCGAAACTATTGAGGAAAAAACACAGTAGGAAAACACACCCGGCCGTACAAATAGAAAGGAACAGTCTTACGGTCGTAGGCGTCGGAGTGCGATACAAATGGAGGTCGGCCGAAAACTACGCGGTTGAAAATGCTCCAGCGAAGCAGGTGCTGCCTCGGCGGCGGGAGAAACAGAACTGAGTTGGAGGAGGGTGGAATTGGCGCACTAGCAGCCCCTCGGCATGGCCCGTCGCTCTCGAGGCGGGGCCGTTGGGCAATTTAAAAAAAAAAAAAAAAAAGCTCCCGTGAGGTGCGCGCCTCGACTTACACCCAGGAAGTAATGAATGGTGAAGATTGACAAGGAAGATCAGATATTTCCCCTGGAACAGGCGGTCTTTCAAATAACTATGTAAAGCCTTCCCTGTGGAGTTGAGTCAATGTTTGTTTTTGTTTCAATATTTTAACAAAAGTTCCACCATTTTCTCTTCTTTTTCAGAGGTTTATCGATTCATTTATTTAAATCAGGGATAAGCGGAACATTAAGAATTGGCTGCCTATTGTATTATTAAATTCGATTATAAAATTTTTACCAGTATTTTGAATACCCGATTGAAAAATTATGCTAGACTGGTGATATCTCCTTATCAATTCTGTGGATTCCAGAGAAAAATTTCAATCAGCTTTAATGATTATACGTGATGTCATTGAACATTTGTCTTTATCCGAACTTCAGGTTGTATGGTAGTGGCTGATTTTGAGAAAGCTTTGATAGGGTGCATTTACCCTTTTGTTTTTGATTTTAGAGCGGTATAGAGTTCCTAGACAATCTGCTAATCTAATTAAGCTGATTTATGAATATAACATGGTCTTTCCCTTTTAAAAGGCAATCTGAGCTCATAGCTTTTAAGGATTAGATACGCCAAGGATGTCCATTGAGTTCTCTTCTTTACATTTTTTCCCTAAATCCCTTGTTGCAATATGTAATAGCCTCGAAAAGTTGGGTTGAAATTCCAGATAGGGTTTCTAGAGATAAAGATTTGATCTTTCAGGCTTATGCAGATGACCTATTGCTTTATTTCTCTAGTCAGTTTGAGGTGTATAAATTGTTGGCGGCTTTCAACACTTATGCTAGGGTTTCCAATGCCAAGTTGAATAGTCACAAAACTAAAAGGTTATTTCTTGGAGCAATCGGCCCAGTTGATATGATACAGGAGGGTATTTTTTTCTCAATCCCACTTAAGATTCTGGGTATTTCATTTGGGACCCAGAATAGAAGATGCGATACCTACCGTAATTCTTGATCTTCTCTTGTATCTTCACCATTCATTACTTACTGGGTGTAAGCGGAGGCGCACCCATCAGGAAACTTTTTTTTTTTTTTAAAGTTGCTTAACGGCCCGCCCTCGAGGAGCGGCGTCATGCGCGAGGCGGCTGCTAGAGCTGATCACCCTCCTCCAACTCAGTTCTGTGAGCCGGAGAGGCAAAATGAAAGCAGAAAATATAGATAGCGAGGCAAGATAGCCGAGGGATAGCAAAGCAAGGAAGAATGAACTGAAAAGGAATAAGCCGATGGAGGAAGGACAGAGGAGATAAGAACATCCTAGCCTAGGAGTGCAGGGCCTCCTTACCTGGGTGACTCTAGGAGGAGAGATGAGTAAGGAAATGAGAAAATAGAAGAAGAAGAGAAAGAGAGATGGGATGTTGAAGGACCAGAATGCCCAATGAGCATAGTTAGCTTGTAGCTGAAGGCTCGACTAAAGGGAAGCAAGAGTCCCGGAGATAGAGCTGAAGAAAGGTTCACGAACCCGCTAGACAGACTCAGGAGGGCATAGTCCTCATCTTCAACATGCCATTGTTCTTGACACCACCTCGGGCTCCTGGCGCGGAAGGCCTTTAACTGGAGGACAGCCGAGAGGGAAGAATAAAACCCCAGCAGCATGAGGCGCTGCTCAGGGGTTTAGAAATGGAAAATGTAAGCCTTTCAGGCGTTCCAAGATAAGCAGGACTCAGACTGACTGGCTAAGGCCGGCCAAGGCTTAGGCTGGCTAAGATTGGATATGGTCAGCAGAGCTCTACTGTAAAATTGTCCAGGAGGCACTTAAAGGGAGAAACCACTTAGCAAAACAGCGAGAAGGATAGCCTACCTTCTCATTTGCCTTCTTGTTTGATTTCTCCTATTCTTTTTTTTTTTTACAGATAGAAAAAATTTTTTTTTTTTTTTTAACTAGATGCATGACCCAGATACCAATATGCCTATAGCAGTCGGAGAGAGTTCCCTCAGCATTTTTTTTTTTTTTTTAGAGAAAGGAACAGACGTACTCGTTCCTCTGCTCTGCAAGGCAAGAATAGAGGGGGGGGGATTAGATTTCAGGGCAACTACCTGAACACGGGATTGCAGGATCAAAACTGAATAGCCTGAGCCAGGCCAAACAACCCCAGAGGTATCTTGCCATAAGAATAGCAAGAGATAGTTGTGCAGTCTGATCGCCAATGCAATCCAGCGAGATGGCCCATGAATCTTAGAGTAAATAATTTTCTGGATTTTAAACCCCCAAGAAGATTTTTTTTTTTTGGAAAATGAAGCAATTTTCCCTATATTTTATATAATGCAGAGAGAGGAAGGAGGCGGAGGTGGAGAAGCCACAGGAAGAGGCCACTGAGGGGATGGTGGGCGCGTAAGTAATGAATGGTGAAGATACAAGGGAAGATCAAGAATTACGGTGAGTGCGTAATTTTCATATCTTCCCTTGTCAATCTTCACCATTCATTACTTCCTGGGTGAGTACCAAGCTCCTCTTCCCAGGGGGGGAAGAGGCCATACCCTGAGGGAACAAGACCCCCAGCCTTCTGCTGGTGAGAAACAGAAGGAGAAGACCCTGGCTTATTCAGAAAGCCTAAGTGGGAGAAGAGCTAGGAGGTGCCTCCCGAGGGGCGAGGAGGCGGAGGAGCCCTGTAAAGTCTCCTAGCTCTGGATGAGAAAAGACGGTCCCCGGCGGAGGCGCATCACCCTCGCCCGGGCCAGGGGTGACAACCTGGAAGGCAAGCCATGCCGTCCGTCTGATGCAGATCGCTGTCCCGCAAGCCTGGAAGCCACCTCATTGGCGTCATAAGATGCCCTTGCTTGGTGTCTTGCCAGCTCCAGGCCTACAGCGGAGAGACAGCAGCTTGTCTGGTTTGCTCCGTGTCAGGCATAGATGCCAGCAGCTGGGACATCATCGACCACAGATGCGGTTGTAGGCAGCGTGGTGAGCCTGATGTGATGCAATACATGCACTCGCCGCGAAGAAGAACACTCTTACGCCTCTAGCGGTCGAACTGGAGAGTCCGAATCCGGTGGTGATGCGTCGCCAGGCAGCGGCGCCCAGAAGGTATCCAGGTATACCAAACCTGAGGACGGGTTGGGAAGGGAACCTAGAGACTCAGAGGGGCACAATACCTACGCTGGCAGTCCGCGGGGCTGGGAAAAAGCGACGGGAACTGCCAGGACGGATAGGCGCCTCCTGGAAGGGATAGGCCAGGAAGGTACCACCAGATGCTGGGCACTGAATTCACCAAGGAATTCACGCGTCACCTGTTGGTGTTGTCTCTCGAGCGTAGGAAATCCGAAGATCCTCACCATCCTCGAGAGAAAAGCAGTGATATTCTGTGAAATCAGCATCGGAGGACAGATGAGCAGGGGGTTCCTCTCCCTCAGAGGAGGGAGACGAGGATGATGGGGAACTGGAATGTCCAGAGGATTCCTGCGGCGGTGGGGAGAGTCGAAAGACCCGCTCATGCATGTAACTAACATATGAGGGGAAGGCCGCCGCAGAACCCTGAACTGCTCCCAGGATAACGGACCCGTAGGACCGACATGGCCTGGGAGGCGGGGTGATGAGGCAGAGAGATGGGAGGGGCACCTCCGAGGAGGCAACTGCTCTCTCTGAGGCTCTGGAATCGGGAAGGGAGCTCTAGTAGGAGGGATCCCGGATATCAAACCAGGCATGAAACGGAACTCTGGAAGCGGAACCTGGAAGAGCCCTGGGGAGAAACTCCCTGTGGCGGCCTGGGACTGCATGGATCCAGAAGGGCAGTCCGCACAAACACCGCCAGAGGACACCTAGAACCCTGGGGAGGGGCGGGCTCTGCTGCTGGCTCCTGGCCACCCCCCCTGAGGTGGCCAAAGAAGACCGAGCAGCAGGACGCCTGCCCCTCAACCCCTCGGATTCCGAGAGGGCCCTCCTCCCCGACTGCAACGTTCCCCTAACCCCAGAGGAGGTAACAGCACCCCGGGGGGTAGCTGTCACCGGACCTCCAGAGAGGGGAGCCTCCCCCTTCGTCACCCCCACGTCTGCCCCCCGGGACTCTCGGCCACCCCCAGCCGAGGAACCCTCAGGAGACGACGGGCAAGGAGGACAGAGGGAGGGGCCCGCTGCGCCTGGTACCCTAGCCACGAGGACCCAGATTCAGAAGAATGGGGATGCCAGGATGGGTCCACATCTGAGTCATCGTCCTCCGAGGAGGGCGAGACCAACAGGACCTCGATGCTGGCCACCCAGGGGTCCCGAGGCCATGGGGCCATGGCTGCCCGGTACGCAGTCTGACGCCGCTCGCCCGCCGCGCCCGGCAGCATGAAGGCCCAACCCCACGGCAGCTCCGGCAGACCGGCACCGCCGGAGGAGGGAAGGCCGCCAGCAGCGTCCCGGGAAATGACAGCACCGTCAGCGGCGCCGCCAAGCTCATCGGCACCATGAGCGGCGCAGAGGCCAAAAGCAGCACCGCCAACGGCGCCGCCCTGATCACGGCGCCGGGATCAAAGCGGTGCTTGAGCAGCGCCCGCTCGATCACACCGGCACATGGCGGCGCCGGGATCTGCAGCGCCGGGAGCGGCGCGCTAGATCACCGGCACATGAGCGGCGCCCGGGATCAACAGCGCCCGCGGTCCACCCGAGCGGGCCCAAAGGAGCCTCGACAGGGGGCCTGCACCTCCGAAGAGGTGACTGCCGAGGCGGTGTCAGCGCTGCGGCCCGGAGGGCTCTGACCTCCCCAACACGGAAGGGGCCTCCCCCTCGGCAAGAAGGAAGAGACCCCTCCTCCTCGGACCATATAGGCCGGGAGGGACCGGGGAAAGGCCTAAGGATCTCGCCTGAGATTCCCTGGCCGACGCCGCCTCTAAAAGTCGGCGGGTCTAACAGCTTGTACGCATGACCGAGGACGCTGACGGTCCATCGAGAAACAAGCGTCGCACGAATCCATATTATGGTTGGGTCCCAGGCAACGAAGACAGACGTCATGCCGGTCCGAGACGGAGAAATGCCGGCCGCAGGAGCACCGACGCATAGGGGCACGGCCCATCTTAGAAGAACGTTTCGCTCCAGAACCGGACATAACGCGAAATAAACAAGATTAAACACAGTCGGAAATACACCCGGGGCCGTACAAAGGAAAGAAAAAGGAACAGTCTTACCGTGGCGTCGAGTGTAGAAAAAGAGTCGGATACGCACTTTTCGGTTAGCTACGCGAACAGGTGCTGCCTCGGCGGTAGGGAGAAACAGAACTGAGTTGGAGGAGGAGGTCGCCATTAACGGCCGCCGCCGCATGACGCCGCTCTCCTCTCGAGGGCGAAGCCGCGGCAACTTTAAAAAAAAAAAAGCCTCGTGACGGTGCGCCGCCCGCTTACACCCAGGAAGTAATGAATGGTGAAGATTGACAAGGAAGATCTGCCAGTAGGAAACTGGGATTCAGTGCTTCAGGTGGTTGAGGCTAAGTTAACTGTTGGAAACACTGGAAATTTTCAAAATTGAAATGTGTTCATATTATTAAACAATTTTGGTACCCAGTTTACAGTATATAGCCATGAATTTCCCCTTCAGTTCATTTGGAAACCAGAGTATATAGTGTGTTTTTTCAGATGTTATGGGGCAACCGACTAAACCCTGTGAAACAATGTTATACTTATTTAAGCACAAAATCAGGAGGACTAGGGGTGGTAGATCCAATGGTGTTTTTACATTCCTTGTTTATAATGTGTTCCATTAAGTGTGGGTTGACCCTATCTGAAGATACTGGGAAGAGATGGATTATCCGGGCGTTGGGCAAATACCTTGCTACTTGGCATACCTTAGGGCCTAAATTAAATCCTTGTGTGCATATTCCATTATATTTTCGGCCGGCTGTCCAAAAATTATATAAATGGAATATTACTAAATAAGTTATCTTAAATAATAAAGTAAAGGGATTTTACTCACTGATAATGGGGCAGTTATATCCACAGGACCCTTGCTTTAAAAATTGCCCGTCCACCGGAATCCTAAGGTCTTGGCTTAATTAAATAATAACAGATTGCCTCCTTTTCAATGGGAAGTCTAATGGTTGATTTTTTATGGTAGATTGAATGTTGAGAGAATGCCAAATATAAAGTAGTGGAAGAAAATGAAAATTACAGTACCTACTGTAATTCTTAATCTTCTTGGACGAGTCTCCACCACTCAGTCACACTATTGGGATCTGCACTGGAGGCACTAGGACCCATGGGGCAAACATTTTTGCTGAAGGGTCAGCGCCAGAGATGGCGCGCGAGCCTAGCGCGGCGAATGACTATCTCAGCGTCGATCCTCCAACTGCCTCAGTACCTTTTTACCAAGAAGGTGCAGCGCAACTAACCTAAAGGTAACCTAACTTAGGACTGGACATAAGATAGTCCGGGCGACCCGTATAAGAAGGGTCAAAATAGAAGTCTTCACAGCCTAAAGATTTGAGGGAGTGAAGACCAACACAGCGGTGAGCTCGGGGGATGGAGGGTGGGCGTGTGAATGAGTGGTGGAGACTCGTCCAAGAAGATCAAGAATTACGGTAGGTACGTAATTTTCATATCTTCCTGGACATAAGTCTCCACCACTCATTCACACTATTGGGAGAGTACCGAGCTAATAATCCCCCGAGAGGGCGGCAGGAAGACCAAGAGCTCACGTTTCTAGGACAGAAGTCCATTAAGGATAGTTCTGCCGAAGGTGGAATGTCGCCTGGCATGAACATCCAGTGCATAATGCTTAACAAAAGTATGCACCGAGCTCCAGGTGGCGGCATTGCAGATGTCTGCAAAAGGCACGTTGAGAATTTCCACTAGGGATGCCGCGACCGCTCTGGTAGAGTGAGCGTAAACCCTACCTTCCAATTTAACCTGTGCCATGGAATAGCAGTGTCGAAGACATGCCACTAGCCATGATGAGATACATCTGATAGCGACAGGTTGACCCAGCCGGGTCTCACTAAAGGAAACAAACAGTTGTTGGGCCTTGTGAAAATTATTGGTTCTATCTAGATAGAAATGAAAGGCCCTCTTAACATCAAAGAATGAAAGACGTTCTCCTTCATTTTGGAAGTCCATAAAGAAGAGAAAGGACCAAAGGTTGGTTTAGATGGAATTCTGACACAACCTTGGGAAGAAATTTAGGATGAGTACGAAGAACTACTTTGTCCTTATGGAACAGTATACGGAGGGTCCGAGACCAGGGCCTGTATCTCAGAGACCCTACGGGTTGAGGTAATGGCCACTAGGAAGGCAGTCTTCCAGGTGAGAAATTTTAGCTCACAGGTAGCCAGAGGTTCGAAAGGTTTCCGAGTGAGCATGTCTAGCACAAGGTTAATGTCCCAGGCTGCAACTGGATGTCTTATAGGGGGTCTGGTATGCAGAATTCCTTTAAGAAATCTCTTAACCATAGGTAACTGAGCCAGGGACAAAGAAAAGCTCATGATACGCTGAAATGGCACTAAGGTGAACTTTGACTGTAGAGTACTGTAGACCTGAATTTGAGAGGTCCAAAAGGTACTCCAAAACCTTGTCTGGTGGGCAGGAAAAGGGATTCAAGGAGGCTTTACACCAGGCGCAGCTTCCACTTAGGCGTGTAAGTTTTCTGAGTGGCTGGCTTCCGAGCAGCCAGAAGAATATCTGAGACTCTTGAGAGCGTTGAACGGTTCACTTCTACCTCTTCAGGAGCCAAGCGTGAAGGTGAAGCGATCTCAGGTTGGGATGAACCACCGAACCCTGAGTCAACAGGTTCATCTGCAGGGGAGTGGTCTCGGAGGAACTGCCAACATATTGTTGAGTGGCGGAAACCATAGTTGTCGAGGCAAAGGAACAATGAGAATCATCTTGGTCCCCTGGGACTCGAACTTGAGAGTACTCTCTGAATTAGAGGAAGGGCGTAAAGGCGTAAGAAAGCGTTTGTCCTGCAGCCTGAGCAGCATCCTGACAGAAAATGCCAGGCCCTGGATTTCTGGAGCAGAAGAGAGGCAGTTTTGCATTGAGTGGGGATGCAAAAAGGTCCAGGTCTGGGGTTCCCCACTCTTCGAATAGTGACTGAACTATGACTGAGTCGAGCGACCACTCGTGAGGATCTGCCTCTGTTCTGCTGAGACGGTCTGCCAAGTCGTTTTGTACACCTGGCAGGTAAACCGCTTGAATTAGAGCTTTGTGTTCCAAGCACCATTCCCACACCCTCATCGCTTCCCAGCATAAGGGGTAAGAGTGAGCACCGCCCTGCTTGTTGATGTAGTACATCACTGCTTTGTTGTCCGTTTGAAGGAGAATGGTCTTGTGACAGAGAATGTCCTTCGACGCTCGGACCGCATAAAGGACGGCTCTCATCTCTAGGACGTTTATGTGCAGCTGGGACTCGAGTTGAGTCCACACCCCTTGAGTGTGGAGAGCGCAACAGTGAGCTCCCCACCCCATTAGCGATGCGTCCATGGTAATGGACATCTGATGATCTAGAGGAGCAAAGGGAAATCCTTCCAGGAGATTGCTCTCTTGGGACCACCAGGTGAGGGACCTCTGTAAGGGTTCTTTCACCTTGATGGGATAAGACTGCGGGTGAGTGGATGGAGACCACTGAGCATCCATTGGGTGGTTCTCATGTGCAGCCGTGCTGGGGTACAGTGAACACTGAGGATGCCATGAGGCCTAGCATACGTTGCAGCGAGAGAGCCGTAACTGATCTGTTCTCTCCAATGTAACGGGCCATCTGAAGGATATCGTTCCTTCTGTCTTCTGGAAGGAAAGCCTTCGCACAAGAGGTGTCCAGAAGAGTCCCTATGAAAAGGAGTCTCTGGGAGGGCTGCAACTGTGACTTCTTGAGGTTCAGCAGAACTCCTATGGACATAAGAAGGCGAGAGGCAGTCTGTACGGCTTGCAGAGTCCCTTGTCTGGAAGGGCTTGCTAGGAGCCAGTCGTCCAGGTAGGAAACACCTGGATACCGACTTTCTGAGATGCTCTCGAAATGCACAACACTTTGTAAAGACTCACAGGCGCCGAGAGATAGCCCAAAGGGCAGGACTCTGAACTGATAATGTTGACCCAGAGCCACAAACTTCAGGAATTTGTGATGCTTCGGGTGAATAGGGGTGTGCTGGTAAGCATCCTGCATGTCGGGAGGCTAGCCAGTCGTGTTGATGAAGCGAGGGTAACAGGGTTCCCAGAGAAATCATTTTGAATTTCTCCCTGGGGAGAAATTTGTTTAGCTTTCTGAGGTCTAGAATGGGGCGCATTCCCCCAGACTTCTTTGGAACCAGAAGAAAAAATTACTCACCTTAGTAATGTTGTTTCTTCTAATGGAGGCTTGCTATATTATGACAGATGCAGTTTGTCCCACCATTAGAACTGCTCCGGAGGTGAAAGAGTTAACTTCCATGCAGTGCATGGAACTTAGAATCTGACTTGGTTTGAGAAGCTCTGTTAGGGTGGTTTCAAACCAAAACCGTCAGATCTTCTGAACAAAAACTCACTAAGGCTCTGTGTGGAAGCTGTAACCTACACTAGCCAACTGGCTACTAAAATATTCACACATTTTCCTGGTCCCAACACCAAGACTCAAGTCAGGGGACCAGAAAAATAAGAAAATAACTAAATAAAGCACAACACCCAACATAAAGGGGCATCAATAAGTGCCAACAGTGGACTGCCCACCCCATACCAGTAGAAGTTCTGAGAGGGCAGGCTGGGGAGGTCATAATACAGCAAGACTCCATTAGAAGAAACAACATTACTAAGGTGAGTAATTTTTCTTCAAACAACATGAAGTCTTGCTATATTATGACAGATACAGACTACACAGCAGTACCTCCAGGAGGAGGGACAGAACCTACTTAGGAATAGGCTCTGAAGCACGGCTGTGCCAAACCGAGCATCCCTCCTGGCCTGGATATCCAGGGAGTAATGCTTGGTGAAAGTGTGTACTGTTTTCCAAGTAGCTGCTTGACATATCTCCAAGATAGGGATGTCTCTAGCAGCAGCTAGAGATGCAGCTGTACCTCTGGTAGAGTGAGCCCTCAGGCCTGAGGGGGGAACCTTACCCAGTTTTTGATAGCAAAATTGGATACAAGAGACGATCCACCTGGCAATGGATCTCTTAGTGGCAGGTCTCCCTTTCCCAACCTCACCATAAGTGAGAAATAGTTGGAGGGAGTCAAACCTGTGACCCTTGGTACGCTCTATGTAGTAATTTAGGGCCCTCTTAACATCTAAGCTGTGCAGCCTCCTCTCACCAGAGGAGGAATGGTCAGTGAAGAACACTGGAAGTGAAATAGATTGGTTAAGGTGGAAATCCGAAACCACCTTAGGCAAAAACTTCCTGTTAGTCCTGAGGACTACCTTATCCCTGTGAAAGGAAATAAAGTCAGTCTCCACTGATAAAGCCTGTAACTCACTTATGCACCTGGCAGAAGTGATGGCTACTAGAAATACAGTTTTCCAAGTCAAATACTTAAGCTCTGCCGAAGACAGAGGCTCAAAGGGGGGTTGCATCAGCTGAGCAATGCAAACATTAAGATCCCAAGCAGGGCAGGGTCCCTGAATGGAGGATTAGTATGAAACAATCCCTAAAAACTTGGAAAATACAGGGTGAGCAGAAAGAAGAGGGCTTCCCTGCTGAAATGAAAGCAGAGACAGCTGCCAAATGCACTTTCAGGGTAGCTGGTCTCAGTCCCAAAGAATTAAGATGGCTATATAATCAATACAGTGGGTAAATCAGCAGATTCGGGAAATATGCTTCCCAGAACACCATATGAAAACCTTTTCCACTTGGAGTTATAGGTAGCCCTGGTGGAAGGCTTCCTAGCAGCTTTCAAGATTTCAAGAACACTTTGAGAAAGTTGTAGATCAGCAAACTCTAACTGCTTAAGAGCCAGGCCTTGAGGTTGAGGGATTTGAGATTCGGATACCAAACTCTCCCCTGAGCACAGGTTAACAGATTATGGTTCCTGGGGAGACACAGGGGAAGATGGACTGCTAAGGACAGAAGGAGTGGGTACCAGGGCTGCCTGGCCCAGTCTGGAGCAATCAGGATCATCTTGCAGGGCTGAGACCTGATTTTGACTAGCACCCTGAACAGGAGAGGGAAGGGGGGAAAGGCATAGAGAAACTTCCATTCCCAATCGAGGAGAAAGGCATCCAGGGTGACTGAGCCCAACACTGGGGGCCTGCAACAAAAAAGTGGAAGTTGATGATTGTCTGGGGCTGCAAAAAGATCTATCTGAGGAGTGCCCCATCTGGCAAAAACTATCCCCAGTACTAGGGGATCCAGTGACCATTCGTGATGGCCCTGTGAAATCCTGCTGAGAGCATCTGCCAGGACATTGTCCTTGCCTGGGAGGTGAACTGCTATGAGGAAAGAGTTCAGGGAATAAGCCAGAGACCACAACTTCATCGCCTCGGTGCACAAGGCCGAAGACCGAGTGCCCCCTTGTTTGTTGATGTACCACATTGTAGTGGTGTTGTCTGTTCTGACCTGTACCACCTTGTTCTGAAGAGATGCAGAAAAAACCTGAAGTGCTAGAAAAACAGCTCTGAGTTCCAACAGATTGATGTGGAGCAGAGATTCCTGAGGGGACCATAACCCCTGGGTGGAGAGGTCGTCCTTGTGAGCTCCCCATCCCAAGAGGGACGCATCTGTAGTAAGGGTCAAGGAGTGGGACAGAGGGATGAAAGGCACCCCTTGTCTCAGATTGCTCTGATCTTGCCACCACTGAAGGGCCTGGATCAGTGCTCGAGTCACTGGGATTAACTTGGACAGGGGATCTCTTCTTTGAGACCAGAAAGCTCTCAAATGGAACTGAATGTCCCTCATCTGAAATCTTGCTCCTTGCACTACAGCTGTGGAAGCAGCTATGTGTCCTAGGAGCTGCAGGAAATGCCTTGCAGGTCGAGAGACCTGCAGAGTGAAGGACGAGGCCAGGGCCACCAAGGTCCTTACCCTTTCCAGGGGAAGGAAGGCTCTGGCCTGCTTTGTGTCCAGTTCTGCGCCTATAAAGGTGAGTACCTGGACAGGTTCCAAAACTGACTTTGGAAGATTGAGAAGAAAGCCCAGAGATGTAAGCAGCTGCTGGGTAACTAGCAGGTGTGATTTCACCTGGTCTGGAGACTGACCCACAATGAGCCAGTCGTCCAGGTAGGGAAAAATGGCAATCTTTTGCCTTCTTAGATGAGCAACTGCTACTGCCAGACATTTTGTGAACACCCTTGGGGCAGAGGTAAGGCCGAAGGGCATTGCTCTGAACTGATAATGGCCTGAGGGCAGTTCGAATCTGAGGTACTTTCAATGGGAGCTTCTGATAAGAACATGGAAGTAGGCATCCTTGAGGTCCAGGAAGCTAGCCAGTCCCTGGCCTTAGGGAGGTAAAATCATTCCCAGAGTCACCATTTTGAATTTTGGTTTTAAAGGTGCTTGTTCAGATATCTTAGATCCAGGATAGCGCCACTCTCCTGTCTTTTGAGGTAAGGAAGTACCTGGAGTACAGACCTTGCCCTGGTGAAGGGAGAAACCCTTTCTACAGCTCTGAGAGCCAGAAGGGTTGAGACTTCTGTTTCAAAGCAAGAGTCTCTAAAGGGTTTGCAGGTGGAAAAGATCTGGCTCTCATCTTTGGAAATTTTTGAAGCTGAGAACCAGACCCTGGCTCACTACTTCCAGGACCCACCTGTCTGATGTTAAAGACTCCCAGTCCTGGATGATAAGCCAGCCTGCCCCTACAGGTAATGGAGCCGACCCTGGGCATCCCATCAGGGTGCCTGTTTGGCAGGGCTTTAGGCTGAGGGGTGGGAGCAGGCCTGCTCGTGCCCGTCTGCCTCTCCCTCTGAAGAACCCCCTCTGAGCATAGGCTGAAAAGGAGGCCTGAGTCTGGTAAAGGCCTGTGAAAAGGCACCCCTACCCTGAGGGCTGCCTCTGAGGAGTGGCCTGCCGTTCCTTGGCTTGTGCACTCCTATAAGTGGTTCTATATTCATCCATTTTCTTCATATAATTCTCTGTCTGCTCCCCAAACAGAAAATTTCCACACAGGAAAATCCATAGCCTTAGACTGGGTATCCTGTGACAAAGTAGTACACCTGAGCCAGGCCAATCTCTGAAGCCACAGATGTAGCCATGACTCTAGAGGATACATCATTAGAATCCACTGCAGCATGGAACTGCACCTTAGATGCCTCAATACCATCAACAGCCACCTGCTCCAGCTCCTTTGCAAGCTGGCCAGGGACCTGTTTAGCTAAGGCCATGACAGTATCCCATCTAGATTTCTGGTATCTTGCAACATAAGCCAAATAGTTTGCTTGTCTGAGTCCCAAAGATGCTGCCATGTATTGTTTTTTGGCCATGGCATCAATCTTCCTGGAGTCCTTGTCAGGAGGATGTGAAGCCAGGGGAATATTAGCTTTATCACAGGCTGCAGCCTGAACTACTAACATGACTGCATTGCTGTGAAAGAAAATCTGTATCAGGACCTGACAGAGTGTACCTCCTGTCCATCTTTTTATCTACAGGAGGCACAGAATTAAGAGCTTTTAAAATTTTTATTGTTTGCTTCCTAAAGATTTATGTAAAGGGATAGACAATCTCCTGGACTCTGGGATATCCATCATCTCTACATAGTCAGGCTCCTCTTGCTCATCAAAGCCTCCTCTAAAGGAAGCTGGAGGTCTCAGTAAGTTTTTTATGAAACAAAAACTGAGAAGGGGACTCCAGCAAGCCTAGGGGAGATTCACCTAAAGGTCTGTCTGGGGAGATGTCCGGTTCAATGGGCACATCCAGACTTTCAAAGTCACATTCACACTGATCATAATCATCCTCCCCCTCCTCTGGTTCATAAAACTCTTCTATATCATATTCTTGAACCGGTGGAACCGACCGAACCGACCTTTTGCCAGATAGTGGCGGTTCGGAGGGAACCGAGGACAGTGACTGGACAATCTGTATTGCCCTGGCTATCTCTGCAGCAGTTGGAGAAGGATTTTGGACTCCACCTGCTGACTTTCTAGTTCTCTTTGCTGGAACTGGCTCCTCAGAGTCAGCTTACGTTGCCGAGAAGTCTGGCCTGGTCAGAGGCACTCCCTCCGGTTCAGCTGGCACCGCACTGGGCTGGCCATCCGGGTCAGCGGACTTTTGGCCTCTGTTCCTGAGCTACCAACTCTCTTATCTAGGGTGGCTGCAGGGAAATTCTTGCAAATCTGGCAGTCTGCATTGAGGTGGTCAAACCCCAGACAATAAACACATGTGGTGTGTGGGTCAGCCTTGAGGCTTCCCACAGACGCTACAGTGTTGAAACCCAGTGGGCCGGTTTTCTTTTGGGTTTCTCAGACATAATGCCAGCCTAACCAAAAACTTGCCCTTTTGATGGCAGTGCAGGCAAGACACCCCTTATCAGTTCCCAACTGTGTCACGGGTCAAGTGGAAAAACGTAATGAAATCTGTTTTTTAGAACCGATAAGAACGAGAACCACCGCTCTAACAAGCCTTAAAGGCTTCAAAACAAAGTTTAAATACAATTCGATCGGTTCAAACCGAACGATAAACATTCTAAGTTCCACACAGAAAACCTATCTATTACTTACAATTCCATAGACAGAGCTTGAACGATCGGTTTCGGTTAAAATAAATAATATCAGCGGTTGAATTTAACTGAGAAAGGCGCTTTAAACCTAGGAAATGAACCGAGCAGCAGGAGGAATCTCTGGAGCGACTGTTCAGTGAGGCGGAGTAAAGAATCTGACTGTTTCGGTTTGAAACCACCCTAACAGAGCTTCTCTAACCGAGCTCGCGCTCTAAGTTCCATGCACTGCATGGAAGTTAACTCTTTCACCTCCGGAGCAGTTCTAATGGTGGGACAAACTGCATCTGTCATAATAGAGCAAGACTTCATGTTGTTTGAAAGTAGTGGGAGTAGAACCCCATGTTTCGCTGATGCAGAGGCACCACTTCTACTGCCCTGTTGTTCAGAAGGCCCTGAATCTCGCGAGAAGGTCTGCCTGAAGGGTTGACAGCCTGGGCTGTCGTTTGGGAAGAGACGATCCGGAGGGTTCTCCAGAAAATTGAGAGAATACCCTCGCGAATTATCCGAAGGACCCATTTGTCTGAGGTTATGGACTTCACTGGCTGTAGAAGTGCATCAGGCGACCTCCACCGAAGAGAAAAAGTCCAGTTGAGGTGGGACTTGGGCGGCAACTCACCAAGGTAGCGCTGGGCGCTTTAGGCACTAGCTTCTGTTGCGCCTTTTTGAGGTTGGACAGGTTGGTTCTTATGGAAACTTCCTCTGCCCGAAAGGACTGACGATTATGAAACTGGCGTTTACCGACATGCCCTCGAGAAGGGGCAGGAGGGTCGAGCCAACAATGGCCGACCCTAGTCTTTGTGTAGCTTCTAGAGCTTGCTCTACCTGAGGACCGAAAGATATGAGCCGTCAAGAGACAGCGCCATCACCTGCTGTTGCGCATCATTCGTGAAGCCAGTACGCAGCCAGGAGTGGGCGGTACAAATACCAGCAGCTGCTGAGCGAGAAGCAGTATCGAAAGCATCCATGGCTGCTTTGACCTGCTGGTTATTAGATTCGATACCTCTGGTAATGGTTTGAAGAAGCTCTGGCTTTGAGTCCGAGTCCGGAAGAGCTTCAACCATTTGCTTGATAGAATGCCACAGGATATACTCATACTGGGAAAAATAGCCCTGGTAACTGGCAATACGCATACTTAGCATGGACGCAGCAAAGACTCTCTTACCTAATGTGTCTATCTTACGAGACTCTTTGTTGATAGGTCGAGCTGTAGTAGTTTGAGGAAGAACAACCTTGTCATTCTCTGCCAGGACTACAATAGGATCCGCAAAGGCTTGGGATGCCAAGATGGGACGATCCTTGGGAGCTGAGTATTTCCTATCAATGGATTTAGCCACCGAAGGGGTAAGAGCAGGATTATTCCATACCATTTGAGACAACGTCTCGAAGGAAGGTTGAATCGGAGGAGTCAAATCCGTAGGGATCTCCGAAGCATGAAGATATTGGAGTCTTAACAGCTTCCCAGGATCGATGTCTGTAGTCTGGAGAGAAAGTGTGGAGCTCAGATTCTTCAACAGAGACTTAAAGGACAGGTCCTCGACCACAGGCTTTGTAGGAATAAAAGATCCTGCTTCGTCCACTTCATCACCCAGCCGAAGGTCTGGGTCAGGCTCAACGTCATCTCCTGACAGTCCAGGAGGGACTGTTTGGACAGAAAGGAGTGAAAATGAAGAGGCAGAAAGAAGCGAGTGAAAGGAGGTCTCTGAGGGCTCCGGCGCCCGAGAAGGCGCTGGCGCCGAAGGACTAGCTGAGAAGCCAGCGGCGTTTTGGCGCGAAAACCTCCAGGACTCCGAAAAACAGGGTTTGAAGGAAAAAGAGCAGGAGATAAAGGCATCGGTGTGGCCCCCTGTGCCGCAGCCATGTGAGGGGGAACACCTAAGCACGGGGTCGACGGCACCGAAGAGGGTGCCGAGCGACTAGGAAAATACAACTGCCCTACCTGGTCGCTCAAAGAGCCCGGAGGCCCACGAGCGACCGAGCCAGGTAGCCAGACTAACCTCCGAGCCCATTGCTCCAAAAGAGCGGCACACTGATGAAACTGCTCATCTGAAGACCTACCTGCGGACGGGGTAGGACTCTGATGTCGAAGCCCTCGGCTACCGGAAACAGAAGTTGGTGACTCCGACGGAGGAGACCGGGAAATAGCCCCAATAACCGAGGGTCTACGCGCAGACATATCAGAGGCGACCTCGGTGATGCCTTTCTCTTTTTAGACCTGTGGGCGAAGAAGAGCTCGAGGCGAGCAGTTGCAGAGAATGCGACCGTTTGTGTTTATGCTTCATGAGGACCACCCATCCCCGGGCATTGGACTGACCGTTGTCAGACCCCCTGTTCGAGAAGGCGACCGGACCCAGCCCGACTGACTGAACAGCTCAATCGAATCTCCTCTACCGTCACCTGACCTGCTCATGGTCGACTCCACAAAGTAGGCTGAGACTTCTTTATTGTATTTAGTTAAAAATAAATATAAACTTAGCGATACTTGTATCGAGATAATACTACAAAATAATAAAACTGAACACTATGCTGCTAGTTTGAAGTTTGACTCTGACAAGCGAGCGGCGTCGTCACTGAAGCGCACTCGAGGCGGGAAAAAAGGAACTGAGGCGGTTGGAGGGTCGACGCACGAGATAGTCATTGGCCACGCCGAAGCCAGGGGCCTCTGAGGTTATCTCCTCGTGGCTTCATCTCTGGTTTCTAATTCTCCAGCAAAAAGTTTGCTCCCTATGGGTCCTAGTGCCTCCACGCAGATCCCAATAGTGTGAATGAGTGGTGGAGACTTGTGTCCAGGAAGATTTATCCTTACCTAGAGTGTATTAATGTGGAGGAAACAATGGAGCATTTTTTTCTACAATGCTTCTATTCGAAGGGGTTATGGGACTTCTTAGCAACACTATGGGGTTTTAAATGGCTTACCTTTATATCTTATGACATATTGATTCTGGGAATATATCCAGCAACATTCTCCCAGTTTCATGAAGAGACTTTATCTTTATTTTTTTGTTGTCTAAGACATTATTTTTGGCAAGCTAGATGTTAATGAGTTCTCTACCAAACGAAAATGCCATATTACTGTTTTAGTAGTTTAGTTTCAAACGAACTGTCTAGAATATATTCTCAGGATGCTCGAAAAGTTGCTCTTGTTGAATTGCAAAAGTGGTGGAAAGGGTTCCTCCACTTTATAAAGTTTAATTAATATAGAAATGTGCTTTTTCCCCTTTTGTATTTTGGTTTTCTCTCTTTTTTTTTTATCACTACTGTTATTATTGGCACCTTGTGTTTTAGGTGTTCTTGTATACTGATTGAATTTTTTGTGTTGTGTCTATGTTATTATTACAATAAAAGTCCCCTACTCTTTTCGATAAGTGCCATGGGATCTTTAACATCCACCTGAACTACCACCAATCCTGGCAGATGGGACCTCGGTTTAACGTCTCATCCGAAAGATGCCACCTCGGAAGTGCAGCACCCCTCTCATGCTGCACTACAGTGTCAGTACTGGGATATTAACCCAAGTGCCAGATGTGGGAACTGAACCCACAGCCCTTTGATCACCAGACTTCAGAGGTGAGTGTGCTACCTACTGAGCCACCGACACTGACATGGACGTTATTGGGGCCGTCAATGAGGAAGAAAGAAATAGAGGGTGAGGAGGGGTACTCTTGCTTTATGTGTCCAGAAATGTAGATCTGTAGAAGGGGGCTTTTATTGGATGATCCCCCATGTAGTGGTAGAATCTTCGATGTTTGTTTCTCGTTGACGAGTGCTGCTTTCAAAAGTTGTTCTAGCTACTGTGTGAGCTGAAGAAGGCAGGAAAATGAACAGAGGATACTGGGGCCGCCCATTCTTATATAGGAAGCAGGATGGTGATGTCATCGGTGGGCAGCCCCTAGTGAAGACTGATAGAAGACGCTGCCATGTGACAGCGCCCTCTGCTGGAACCTCCTAAAAGTAATTACCTACTGCAAGAGACCATTCCGTAGAAGATCTACTGTTACAGGTGAGTAACCTGTTTTTCTAGGGATGTGGATATGTTGTTCATCCACATTTCTTGGCAGACTCCTAGCAGTTCTTTGGGAGAAGGGGGGCAAGGTGCACACCCCCTACTTAGGGAACAGGGACTGGAGAACTGAGGCCCTAAAACCAGCACCCCGGCATGACACAAGGTCGATGTGGTAGTGTGTGATGAAGGTGTTTGCTGTCTTCCAGGTAGCAGCCCAACAGATTTCCTGGATAGGGACATCCCTGGAAGCAGCCACTGGGTGCAGCGGTATGGCGGGTGGAATGAGCCCTTAGCCCGACAGGAGGCTCCCTACCCACCAACCTATAGCAGAGATCAATGCAGGAAGTGATTCACCTGCCAATCATCTGCTCTGCTGCAGGTCTTCCAGGTGCGGCTTAGGCATAGGTGACAAACAGCTGGCGAATCTCTCCCCGAATTTCTGCCATTCTCTCCTTGTAATAGGAGAGAGCACATCTCAGGTCCAGAGTATGGAGCCTGTACTCAGCATCCGAGGTGCAGTTCAGGTAGAACACAGGCAGTCTCATCACCTGGTTGAGAAGGAACTCTTGACACCACCTTCGGGAGGAATTTCGGGTGGGGGCGCAGGACAACCTTGTCCCTGTGGAAGACCAGGTAAAAAACGCCACTGAAGGTGCCTGGAGCTCTCCAGTCCTTCTGGTTGATGAGATAGCCACCAGGAAGGCAGTCTTCCATGACAAATGTGGCATCTCACATTTGTGCATCAGTTGAATGGCTTGCCACAAGTTTGCCAAAACCAGCAGTAAATCCCATGGGGTGGAGGTTCCCGCACTGGAGGGGGTATGACCAGACCCTTGAAAAAGCGCCCAGATCACCTTCTCCTCCGTGCCACCATCTGCTGAGCGCCACGCCTCGTAAAGCAGAGATGGCTGCCAGGTGCGCCTTAAGGGTCGAGATCAAGACCCCTTGGACAGAGACCAAAGGTAATCTAAGATTCTAGCCACTGGACAGGACAGAGGGTCCAGACCCTTGCCCTGACACCAAATGGAAAACCTTTTCCATCTGAAGGCATAGCACCTTCAGGTTGACTCCTTTCTGGATGCTTCTGCTACTGTGAGTACATCCTCAGAGAGACCCAAAGCCTGGAACTCTAGCCGCTCAGGTACCAGGCTGTCAGGTGCAGTGACTGAAGGTCTGGATGGAATACCTTCCCCGATTGACTGAAATCAGGTCTGGGCGTGCCTGAAGACACCTCAGGAGCATGTTGTTGAGGCTGAGGAGATCTGGATACCAGAACTGGTGGGGCCAGTCTGGGGCTACCAGTGTCACCTGTGCCTTGTCCCTCCTCACCTTGAGAAGCACCCTGTGGATCAAGAGAAAAGGAGGTGAGGCACAGAAGAGGCCTGGGGTCCATGGTCTCGAGAAGGCACCCCCCTGCAGCAAGCTCTGCTGAAGGGGGGCGAGCATGAAACAGTCTCGGTTTGGTGTTTTCCCTGGAGGCAAACAGCTCCGTCATCGGTTTGCCCCAGTGGGAGAACAGGCTGTGAGCTACCATTGGATGGAGAGACCACTCCTGGGATGTCTTGGCTACACGGCTGAGGGCATCCACCAGTTGATTTGAGGCTCCTGCCATATGGATGGCTAGGAGATCTGCCTCCAGTCGGCTCACGAGTGCCCAGATGTGGAGTGCTTCCCTGCACAGCAGCCGGGAGTGCGTGCTGCCTATCTGTTGAGGTAGTACATGGTTGTGGTATTGTACGTCTGGACTTGAACCACTTGACACTGAAGCTCCTGACGAATGCTGATAATGTCAGTCTGACCGCTTTGAGCTCCAGCAGGTTGATATGGTATCAGGATTCCTTGGGGGTCCAGAACCCGTGGGCCCTGCTGTTACTCATGTGGGCTCCCCAGCCCATGAGAGAGGTATCGGTGGTGAGGACTACCATCGGCTTGGGGTGAACAAATGGGATCCCTTCCTGCAGATGATCCAGGACGGTCCCCCACTGGAGTGTCCCACATCTTCTGGGTCACAGTGATCAGCTGGTCGAAAAGACCTTGGCACTGAGTCCACTGGGTGGCCAGCTCCCATTGAAGGGGGCTCATATGCCACCAGGCTTATCGGACCACAGTGGTGCAGGCCACCATGTACCCCAGAAGACGCAGAAAGTCCCGGGCAGGGCGCAAGTGCCCAACCAGAAATGACTGGGCAAAAGAGGAGGGAACCTCTGCCCTGTCTGTTAGGAGCTGGGCTCTGGCTCGGCAGGAGTCTAGCATTGCCCCATTGAAGTACATCACCTGCAAGGTGCAAGCTCCGACTTGGCCTCATTGATCAGGAGGCCAAGCTGAGTCTAGTCTGGAGGACCAGATCCCTGGACCTC
This sequence comes from Neoceratodus forsteri, assembly GCA_016271365.2. Taxonomy (NCBI): domain Eukaryota; kingdom Metazoa; phylum Chordata; order Ceratodontiformes; family Ceratodontidae; genus Neoceratodus; species Neoceratodus forsteri. The sequence continues at coordinate 174,732 of JADMNL010000027.1, forward strand.
TCCATCTCTTGCTGGGTGGAACCCGCTAAGAGCCAATCATCGAGGTAGGGGTAGACTCTGACCCTCGATGCCTGAGGAGGGCTGCCACCACTGCAATACATTTGGTGAAGACCTGTGGGGCTGATGACAGGCCAAATGGCATGGCTCGGAACTTGTATAGGTTCCTTCTGCTCAGAAGCGGAGGAAATACAGTTACGTAGAACTTACCGTAAAAGTAGATCTTCAAGAACAGCTCTTGCAGCCAGTTACATCATTAGGAGTGAAGCGGTGGCGCCAGGACCCCAAAATTTTTAGCTAGCAGTATTCAGCGGGACTGCCTCCGGCGTTGGTCCTCCGGCGTCAGGCGTACTACATAAGGAGATGGACCCCAGAATCCCCAGTTCTCCCGCCAGAGACTACCGGCCGCTGGATAACATCAGAAGAGGAGACTGAGGATCCACCATCAAATGGCAATCAAAAAGAGGCTGTGAACGCCTTATCCTAGGAGAAGGATGTTGAAACTAGAATCTACCTCCAGTGGGGATGGTGGGAGGGAAAGTACCTGCTGCAAGAGCTGTTCTCTAAGATCTACTGTTACGGTAAGTTCTTAGGTAATTGTACTATCTTACTTCGAGAAACAGCTCTTGCAGCAGGTTACACCATTAGGACCGATTCCCAAGCAATCCTGGAAATCCCACACCTTTGGGAGGAGGGAAGGTAGAAATCCTTGAACGAAATCAAGCCTAGGACAGAAGTCCCTCAAGGACTGCTAGACCAAAACTGCTTTTCGCCTCAATGCAATGTCCAGGATATACTGCCTGATGAAAGTGTGTCCGGAGCTCCAAGTAGCTGCAGCACAAACAGCCGAGGTGGACACGTTCTTTAAAGCTGCAAAGGAGGTAGCCACCCCTCTGGTGGAATGACCCTTCACCGTGCCCGGTAAGGGTTTGTTGCGCTTCTGGTAGCAGAACGTAATACACTGAATGAGCCACCTGGACAGCAACTGTTTTGAAACAGGAGCTCCCATCATCCTATGGGCAAAGGAGACAAAAAGCTGATCCTACTTTCGGTGGTGTTTGGTCCTGGTCAGGTAGTATCTGAGACGCCTATGCACATCTAAAGCGTGCAGGAAGGCTTCTCCTTGATTACAGTACTTAGGGAAATACACTGGTAAGTCGATATCCTGATTAACGGTGAGAGCTGAGACCACCTTAGACAGAAATTTAGGATTAGTCCGTGAGGATACCCTCTTTGCACATAAATGCACAGAGTTCAGAAATTCTTCTGGCCGAGGTGGCGGCAACTAAAACAATGTCTTCAAGTAAGAAGGCTAGCATGATCCGTGGCTGGTTCAAGGGTGGCAGCGTAAGCTGCTCAGGACAAAGGGTAGATCCCATGGTGGAATTGGATCCTTAATCGGGGCCTAAGGTGGAGGACGCCTCAGGTGCGGCTCGTGGTTGTGTCCACCTGAGCTACAGTGCATTGGCCTATAGAACATGATAGGCTGAGATGGCACAGAGGTGTACCTTAATTGAGGAGTAAGTCAAGCCTGTCTGGAAGAGGGCCAGTAGGTAGTCCAAGACCAACTTCTCTGGACAATCCAAGGCAAAAACGCATGCTTGAACCCATAAACAAAACCTGCACCACCTCTGGCGTAGGTCGCATGAGTAGCCAGTTTCCTTGCAGCAGCGAGAAATGAAAATTACGTACCTACCGTAATTCTTGATCTTCTCTTGTATCTTCACCATTCATTACTTCCTGGGTGTAAGCCGGGCGCACCATCCGCGAAGACTTTTTTTTTTTAAAGCTAGCTCTAGCAGGCGCCGCCTCGAGACTGGCGTAACCGTCATGCGCGGCGGCAGATGGCTGCTTCTGACTCCTCCTCCAACTCAGTTCTGTGAGCTGGAGGCAAAATTATATTGTGGAAAAAGAAAGCGAGGCAAGATAGCCAAGGGATAGCAAAGTAAGGAAAATAAACTGAAAAAGGAATAAGCCGATGGAGAATAGACAGAGGAGAGAGTATTCCTGCCCTAGGGATCGCAGGGCCTCCTTACCGAGGCGACTCTAGGAGGAACAGATAGAGAGAAAAGGGAAGGAGAAAGAATGAAGAAGAGAGAAGAAGAAAGATGGGATGTTGAGGAGACCAGAATGCCCAACGAGCATAGTTAGCTGAGAGGCTTAAGACTCAATTTAATAAGGGGCAAGAATCCCACTGGTAGTGCTGAAGAAGGTTCACGAACCCGCTAGACAGACAAGGAGGGCATAGTCTTTGACCTCAACATGCCATGGTCCTTGATCCTAGCTGCGGGCTCCTGGCCTGAGAGCAGGCCTTGCTTCTGGAAGGACACCCGGCTAGGAAAGGTTGATTCCCAGGCAGCATGTAGAGCTGCTCAAGGGGTATAGAAAGAAAGTTTAGCCTTTCAAGGCAGTTTGTAAGAAATATAACGGAACTCAATCGGACTTGCTATGGCAAGGCAGGAGACTGAAACTGGCAAGAACCGGTCATGGTTGGCACTGCTTTTCCTGCAACACTGTCCTCAGAAGGACCCTTGAAAAAGGGGGGGTTCAAGACAGAGTATGACTCACAGGCTTACAAGGAAAAACATGACCTGAGAAGCCAGGGGCTGCCTTCAACCAGTCGGAGAGAGTTCCCTCAGTTTTAAAGAAAGAAATAACCGTACCCGTTCCTCCTGCTCTGCAAAAAAAAAAGAAAGGGGGTTGATTCTAGGGCTTAGTAATTGATTAGCAGAATATTGTGGGACCAAACTGCACAGACAGAGTCAGGCAAGGTCCCTAAGGAGTGCTCTCGCCTGAGAACATGGCGTGAGATGATGCGGTAGCTCACTCCGCGACCCAGCACTCCTGCAAAAAGCCCACAGATCTTAGAGGTAAATAATTTTCCTGGAAACTTTTAAGGAAAAAGGCAAGGATAGAGAGATGTCCCTTTTTTAATTTTTTTTTTTTTATATATTTTTAGGTTCAGCAAGAGGAGGAGCGAGGCAGGAGGAGCTACAGAAGGAGGCCACTGAGGGGAAGGTGGGAGGGTCAGTAATGAATGGTGAAGATACAAGAGAAGATCAAGAATTACGGTGAGTGCGTAATTTTCATATCTTCCTTGTCAATCTTCACCATTCATTACTCCTAGGTGATACCAAGCTCCTCTTCCCCAGGAGGGAAAGCAATGAACCCTGAGGAGACAAGACCCTCAGCCTCCTGTTAGTGAGAAACAGAAGGGAAGACCCGGCTAATTCACAGAAGCCTAAGTGGGAGAAGAGCTAGGAGGTGCCTCCCGAGGGGCGAGGAAACGGAGAAAGCCCCTGCGAGTCTCCTAGCTCTAGAGGAAAGAGATGGGTCCCCAGGCGGGCGCATCACCCCTCGCCAAGCCAGGGTGACAACCTTGAAAAGCAGAAGCCATTCCGTCCGCCTAATGCAGATCGCTGTCCGCAAGCCTGGAAGCCACCTCATTGGCGTCATAAGATGCCCTTGCCTGGTGTCTTGCCAGCTCCAGGCCTATAGCGGAGAGGGCAACAGCTTGTCTGGTTTGCTCCGTATCAGGCATCGGCTAGGAGTTGAGAAGCTCGACCACAGGTGCGATTGTAGGCAGCGTGGTGAGCCTGATGTGATGCTATCGAGCAGCCATGCAGAGAAGAAGAGAACACTCTTAGCTAGCGGTCGAACTGAAGAGTCCGGGTCCGGTGGGCGGTCGTGCGCCAGGCAGTGGCGCCCGGAGGGAGTGTCAAGGTAGACCAAGCCAGAAGGGGGGTTGGGAAGAGTAACTACAGACTCCGAGGGGGCACAATACCTACGCTGACAGTCAGCCGGGGCTGGAGAAGAAGCGGCTGGCGACTGCCAGGATCGGATAGACGCCTCCTGGAAGGGGATAGGCCAGGAAGGTACCACCAAGTGTTGGGCACTGAATTCCCCAAGGAATTCACGCGTCTCCCGTTCGGTATTGTCTCTCCGAATGTAGGAGATCCGAAGGTCCCTCACCATCCTCGAAAGGAATCGCTGATATTCAGTGAAATCAGCATCGGAGGAGAGATGAGCAGGGGGTTCCTCCCCCTCAGAGGAGGGAGACGAGGATGATGGGGAGCTGGAATGCTCAGAGGACTCCTGCGGCCGGTGGGAGAGTCGAAGACCCGCTCATGCATACATCTAGCGTATGAAGGGAGGCCGCTGCAGAACCTCTGAACTGCTCCCAGGATAGCGGTCCCGTGGGACCGACATAGCCCGAGGCGGGGTGGTGGAGGCAAAGAGATGGGAGAGGGCACCTGCGAGGAGGCAACTGATCTCTGCCAGGGCTCTGGAATCCGAGGAGCGGGCCCGAGCTGGCGGGTCCCGGACAACAAACCAGGCCGCAAGGCGGAACCCTGAGGAGGCGGGCCTGGAAGAGCCCAGGGAGAATCTCCCTGCGGCAAGTGGGACTGCATGGATCAGGAGGGCAGCCCACAACAAGCTACGGAGGACACCCTAGAGCCCGGAGAAGGGAGGTTCAGCGCTTCTGACTCCTGGCCACCCCAGGTGGCCAAAGAAGACCGAGGCCTGTCCCCTGCCCCTCAACCTCGGACTCTGAGAGCCCTCCTCCTCGACCATGGCGTTCCCACCCCCGAGAGCAACAGCACCCGGAGGGTTGCTGTCACAGTCCCCGGGAGGAGCCTCCCATAGTCACCCCACGTCTCCCTCCTGGGACTCAAGGCCACCCCAGCCGGGGGCTCTCAGGAGAGGACAGAAGGGGACAGAGGAGGGCCCGCTGCACCGCCTGGTACCTCGTGCCACAGGGACCCAGACCCGAAGAGTGGGGGTGCCAGGATGGGTCACGTCTGAGCCACCCGGCCTCCGAGGAGGGCGAGACCAGCGGACCTCAACACTGGCTATCCCAGGGGTCCCGAGGGCAACAGCGCCCGTGGATGGCACGGTACCCGAGGCGGCGCATGCCCCGAACATCGGCAACAGCCAGGCCGGTCCCAGCTCCCCGGCACCAACGGTAGCAGCACCGCTCGGCGTCGAGCCCGAGCCGGCACGGGAGGAAAGCCAGGCCCACGGTGCCGGGGCCAAGCGGCGCTCAAATGGCACGGTATCCAAAAGCGGCGCTGCGAGCGGCACCACACGATCACCGGCACTGGGATCTGAAGCGGCGCGCGAGCAGGGCGCCTCGATCACCGGCACCGTGAGCGGCGCGGGATCCAGCGGCGCTGAAGGCGGCGTCGAGGTCTGCCGGTGTCGGCCCAGAAATCATGGGCCTCGACACTGGGGGCCTGCACCTCTGAGGAGGTGACTGCCGGCGGTGTCGGCGTCGCGGCCCGGAAGGACACAGCGCTCGACACCATGGAAGGGCCCTCCTCTTGGCAAGAATAAGATGGAAGCCCCTCCTCCATGGACCGTATAGGCCGGGAGGGACCGAGGGAAGGGCCTAGAGACCTTACCTGGGAGTCCGTGAGCAGCGCCGTCCCAAGTGGGCGGGGCCTTGCCGAGCTTAGGCAGCGGACTCGAGGGCCAGCGGTCCATGGAGAAGCAGGCATCGCCTGAATCCATATCATGGTTGGGTCCAGGCATCGAAGACACCACGTCATGCCGGTCCGAGGCAGAAATAGCCGGCCACAGGAGCACCGGCGCAGCCAGGGCGGCCAATCTTAAACGCTTCGCTCCAGAGACGGACATACGAAACAATTAAAGGTACAAAACACGGTAGGAAAACACCTGGCGCCGTTACCAGATGAAAAAGAACAATTACCGTGGTATGGCGTGAGTCTGACGAAGAGGAGTCGGCCTGGGTATTGCGCGCCACAGACACTACTCTCGAAAGCAGGTGCTGCCTCGGCGGTGGGAGAAACAGAACTGAGTTGGAGGAGAATCGGTAGCTACTGACCGCCCCTCGCCATGTAATATAGACGTCGGTCTCAGCGGCGCCGTTGAGCTAGCTTTTAAAAAAGCTCCGTGGCGGGTCTAGCGCCTCCGGCCACACCCAGGAAGTAATGAATGGTGAAGATTGACAAGGAAGATTGTCTGCTACCTCTTGCGAGACCCGTGTTGCATCATGTTTTCGGAACATGTAGATATTGTAGAGCAGAAGCTTCCCAGGATCTATTTCCGTGGACTGGAGAGAAGAGTAGAATTTAAATTCTTGAGCAGAGACTTAAAGGAAAGGTCCTCAACAATAGGCTCTGCAAGAGGATTGATTCCTGCCCCAGGGCAGAATCAGCATCAACATCATCACCCAGCGAAGATCTGGATCAGGCTCAAATCATCTCCTGACAGTCCGGGGGACTGCATGAACCTGAACGGGATGAAAACCAACAGGAAGAAGAGAAGGAGAAAAAATCAGAGTCAAAAACCTCTGGAAACTAGACGGCACCATACAAATCCCCGGCGCCGCCAAAGAGAGGGCGCCGACATAGATAACGGCATCATGCCTGGAGCCGACAGGGAGCATGACACCACAGACTGTGCCAACATCACCCGCGGCTCTGCAAAGGACCTCGGCACTGGAGAAGCCAGCACCGCAGTCGACGGCACAGTCATAGAAGTCTGAGAACTGCGATTTGAAGTTAAAGGATGAAAATGGCAGGAGATAAAGGCATTGGTGTGGACCCCTGCACATGAGTGAGCCACACTAAGAAGAAGGCGCCGTGTGACTAGGAAGTCCTAACTGCCCTGCCTGCTGTTCCAAACAGGCCTGAAGGCCCCGGAGGATGGACTGGCCGGTCCGGGCAGTCAGGACAACCTCGAACCCACTGCTCCATAAAAGCGGCCCAATGGTGAAACTGCTCATTGGAAGCCCCTCCAGTAGGCAGAGAGAAGCTCCAGTGTCAAAGAGGCTGGCTACCAGAGACAGAAACGATGACTCCGAAAGAGGCGGAGACTGGCTGCTGACCCTAACAACCGACTGTCTACGCGAAGACGTACCAGAGGGCGACCTCGAGTGATGCAGTTTCTTCTTCGACCTGTGGGCTGTAGAAGAACTCGAGGACGAATGGTGCCGAGAATGGGACCATTTCTTTTTATGCTTTCGGACAGATTGCCTATCTCGCCGAGCACTGGATCATCCGCTGTCAGACCCCTCTACGGGGAAGGTGGCAGACCAGACCCGGCCTGGATGACTGAACATCTTTTATACAAAGTCTCCCTACCGTCACCTGCCCCACTCCGTCAATGGAGGGCTAAAGACTTCTCTCTTGTACAGGTAAGAATTTATTAAAATATAATCAGTACTTATCATTGATAAAATACAAAATAAAACTGAAAACTAAGCTGCTAGTTTTAAGTTTGACTCCCGGTGGGCGAGCAACATCATCACTGAAGTGCACTCAACGGCAGGAAGAAAGGAACTGAGGCAGTTGGAAGGTCGATGCCGAGATAGTCTATACCGAATGCGCCTGGCTCCCAGTGCTGCTTCCTTGCGGCCCCATTTCAAGCGCCATCCCTCCTGAAATTGTTTGCTCCCACTGGGTCCTAGCACCTCAGGCATACTCCCATCAGTGTGAATGAGTGGTGGAGACTTTATGTCCAGGAAGATCCGATTCTTGTGGCACCCTGCTGGTCACCCTCCTCTCCTCAGAATGAACTCAGTTTACCACCACCCTCTGTATTTTATCACTTAACCAGTTTCTGAACCAGTTTACTTCCTTGGGACCCACTCCCAGGCTGCTCAGCGTGTTTACAAGCCTCCTATGTGGAACAGTGTTGAAGGCATTACTGAAATCCAGGTAGGCCACAACTACTGTCGGATGAAGACGTTCACCCAGTAAATGGCTGTAGGTTCGAATTTAAATGCAGACTGCATGTTTCTGAGCAAAGCCTGGAAAGTAAGATCCTCCTGAAGCACATATATAGGGACCAGGTCTAAAATGTCTAGACTAAAGAAAGTGATTCTCGCCACATTCAGAAATTATGAGGTTGGGGGTCAGTCATCCCCATGAATACCCACCTTGTAAGGGGAGTCGTAGAGGGGTGTGGGTTGCAGGCCCCCTAATTCAGAACAAGGCAACACTGGAGACACCAGCAGCAAAGGACGCGGGGCTGGTGTCAAAGGCAGTGCTGGAACCAGAACCAAATTCAGCACTACGAGAACCCCTGGCACGGAGGACAGTGCCGGCACCAGAACAGACGTTAATGACCAAGTCCCCACTGGGGTGACTGACCACAGCACTGCGGCCAGCTGCATCCCTGCATGGGAAAGGAGACGCTAGTGGGACAGTTAGTGGTGAGGACGCTAAATTTGTTGCTGGAGCCAAAATGTTCTTCCTGGCCCAATGGCCCCACCTACGACTTCAGTTCCACCAACCCCAAAGGGGCCAGGACCAGATCTACTGCTGGAGGCATACGAGCCCAATGCTGCATCCACTGCTCCACAAGAGCTTCTCAATGATTGAACTGCCCACTCAAGTCCCCACTTACAGACAGAAAAGGACTCCAGGCTAGAGACTCCAACCTCCTGGAACCAGAGTCCCTCAATGACATCAAAGGTGAGTGTCTCCAGCCCCTAGGGACTGGAGATCTTGCGGCAGACCTCGCAGAGGGCGACCCTGACTGGTGCCATTTCTTCCCCGTCTAGCAGGAAGAGGAAGAAGTTGAGGCAGAGTGGTGCTGGGACCCCGACCAAGAACCGTCCCCCTGCTTTAAGTGTTTCTGTGAGGACTGTCCTCCTCCTGGGCACTGGACAGCCCGTAGTCAGAACTCTTCCACGATGGAGAAAGTGGACTGGACACAGCCCTGCTGCTGCAGCAGCTTCCCTCTACAGGCTCCCTACAGTCCTCTATGGCCTTTGACCACTGGCGCTTGGCAGGACTGAGAAGGAAACTGACAGAATAAAATGTGATAATACTCTAAACTGACACAAAAATAACAACCTCTAGCTTTAAACACAGCTGAGAAGAACTGAACACTGTTGTCGCACAGACGTGAAGCTCTGACTTCCAGCGGATGAGTGATATTGTCACTGATGTGCACTCGAAGGTGGGAATAAAGGAAATGAGGTGGATGAGGGCTGGTGCTAAGGTAAGCTCATGCCCGTGAGCTCAGTCTCACAGAGCCATACATGTGCGCAGCTTACCGAGGTGTCAGCCCTCTGAAAAGGTCTGGCTCCCCTGGTGTCCTAACGCCTCCGGTTCAGACCCCACTGGTGGGACTCAATGGTGAAGATGGATTCCTGGAAGATCGTGCAATTTGCATGACACCACTAATAAACTCTCACTGCTAAAATCCCATGACATGTACTGAGCTGCGTGAGTACAACGGACCATGACACAGATCTCTGAAAGCTCCTACAGAGTACTCTCAACTCGTCTTCTGCACCAGTAGGTTGTGGCTAATTTCAGTCACAGGGGGTTGGGATGCGTTCACAGCACCACTCACTGCAAAAGGTATGGGCAGGAGGATGGCAGGCTCAATCAAATAAATGTACATTTGAAAAGCTACACAGTTAGAAGTTGGCCCACTGGCATGGCATAGTGGTTGTGCTGCATCTTGTGACACTGGTAACCAGGGCCGAGAAAGAGCCTGGGTCGTCAGAGGGAGGGAGAGAGAAATGAGAGTCCCACTGGATGCTCTTCTCCTCAGGGAAGGAGGGGGTGTATCCTCTGCTGTGTGGCTGTCATCTGGGCTACCAGGAGTGGAGGTGCAAGCCGAAGGACATCTAGCAGAGGTGGGATGCCGACAGGATGGAGAAGGGCGAATGCACAACATTGCATGTCTGCTCTCTGCTGGCATCCGTAAGTGGGTGGCAAAAGAACAGAACAAAAAGGGAAAAGCTCCCACTGCTGCAGCATGACATCCCTGTAGTGACCCCAGGCCTTGCCCCAGCTGACCTGGACTCTCTCCTGACTACTCAACCTGCCTATTCCTGGGGGACTACGCTATGCCAGGCGACATCCATTGTGGGGAAGAGATACCACGAGTGGTGAGGTTGGAAGACAGTCCCTGGAAAAGGCGGCGTGACAGGGCTGGGGCCATGCAGGGTTCTGAGAGGAGGCCAAGAGCTGGTTGGAGAGGAGGATAAAACATAAAGAAAAAACTACAAAGTTAGTGAAATGCTTTTTCCCCTGTCTCCTAATGCAGCAGACCCACACTTACAAGTAGGGCATTTTACATGCATGTTCCTCTAAGTTCTGTAAATTAGTACATACCATTAGAGCCAACTGCAATGAGGCTTCCATTGGGAGACAGACTTAAACTGGTGGCCCAGTGTGACAACCCAATCTTCTTAATTGCCTGAAATAAAACAAAAACATGCAGACTCTTATGATAGGTAGTAATCTAAGGTCAGAAGGTACTTCAGATGCATCAAGTCCCCCCTCTGCTTCATAAGCAGATATGCTGTGTAAACATGTATTAAATTACAAGATAGATTTCCCACCAAATGAACTACCCCACATGCCCTGTTTCTTTTGGTAAGCAGATATTAGTTCAGGCCTTGTTAAGGTTTGTACCATCTTCACTCATGAACTTGCATCTGAAATGAAACATAGATCATGACGGCAGAAAAAGATCAGAGGTCCATCCAGTCTGCCTTATTCCCTATAATCCCTGGAACCTTCCCTGGAATCCATTGTTCCTCCAGAGTACTAGCCCTCCTCATCCTGTCCCCATTCTCCTCCCTGGTCTTGTCACCCTGGGTGACCATGATTCCTTCATTCAATCCATGCCTGCTTGAATCCCGACTGTGTTCACCCACCACCTCATCTGGCAGAGTCTTCCAAGGTTCCACCACCGTTTCTGTAAAGCAGTACTTCTCACGTTCCTCCTGAACCTCCCTCCCATTAATTTCCACTCGTGACCACGAGTTGGTATTCAGGGAAAATAATTTCCCCCCGTTTACCCTGTTAATTCCTTTAAGAAAAGTACAGTTATGTAAGAACTTAGGGTAACAGCAGATCTTCGAGAGGATCTTTTGCAGCAGGCCACACCGGTAGGACTTAGCCGCCAGGCACTAGGACAACATGGAAACTTTCTAGTTAGTCTACCAGAGGGGGCCGCCCACCACTGATGACACCCTCTGATGTCGGCCTATCCTATAATAATGCAGGTCCCCCATAGCCTCCTCAGTTCTCCCACTGGAGACTGCGGAGAAAAGTAAGAGCCCACCTGGGGGAACCAAGGAGGAAGATTCTCTGGTCTGGAAAGGGAATGCTATGGAGAAGGCCCGAGGGCCACAAGAGAAGAATAGAGTGGGAAGGAGGGAAGGAAAGCATGGTCTGCTGCAAGAGATCCTCTCAAAGATCTACTGTTATGGTAAGTTATTACATAACTGTACTATTTGAGTTCGAGGGTTATCTCTTGCAGCAGGCCACAATGATAGGACGAGTCCCAAACAGTTCCGCAACAACTGTCAATCAGGGTGTGGTTGGTCGTAAGGTCCCTAAGAAAGAGGCCTTGCAGAATCAGCCAGACTGAAGTTGGCTCTGTGCCTAGAGGTGATGTCTATACTGTAGTGTTTAGTAAACGTATGGACAGTGCTCTAAGTAGCTGCTGCACAAATCTCTGCAGTGGAAACATTTCTGAAACATGCCACGAAGTGGCCTGCCCTGGCTGAATGGCCATGAACCACATCAGAATGTTCCTTGCCGTACTTGCTGTAACAAAAAAACAATACAACTGACTAACCATTTGGATAAACACTAAAACAATACAATTGGCTAACTATTTGGATATACACTGTTTGGAAACCAAAATGCCCTGTTTCCCAGGGGAGAAGGAAACAAATAATTGGGAGGGCTTCCTATAGTCCTTTATCTGGTGTGTACAGTACCTCAAAATTCTATGCACATCCAAAGTATGGAGCAATGCTTCCCCTGGACTGGCATGTTCTGGGAAATAAACGGGCAGCTAGATGGATTAATTTACAGTAAACTCAGACACCAACTTTAGGAAGAAAATGAAAATTACATACCATAATTCTTGACCTTCTTGGACAAGTCTTCACCATTTATTCATACTTCTGGGTTACAAGGCGGAGCACTGGGACCCTCAGGTGCGAAAATCTTCAGGAGGGTCGGCATCGAAGTAGGACCCGCACATGCATGGCACCATGAGACTGTCCTGTGCCTGTGGGGCTACCTTGGCATTGACCCTCCAACTGGTCAGTACCTTTTTTTACCGAGAAGGTGCAGCGTAAAACAACCTAAGAAACACCTAACCTAATAAGGGCTTAAGACAGCCCGACTGACCTGTTTGAGAACGATCATTCTAAACAATGTCTTCACAGCCCAATCCAAATGAGGGAGTGAAGACCAGGAACAGACTAAGTGAGCTCGGGGATGGTGGGTGGGCGTATGAATAAATGGTGAAGACTTGTCCAAGAAGATCAAGAATTATGGTGAGTACATAATTTTCATTATCTTCCTGGACTTAAACTCTTCACCATTTATTCAAACTTCTGGTCAGAGTACCAAGCTAAAACCAATCACCCGAGCAGAGTGGTAGGAGAGGAGCTCACTCAGGACAGAAGTCCATTAAGGACTGTCCTGCCAAAGGAAGCATGGTGTCTGGCATAGACATCCAGAATGTAGTGCTTCACAAAAGTGTGCACTGAGTTCCAAGTAGCCACTGTGCAAATGTCATACGAACACACAATGAAGCCAGCAGATAAAGGCCTAACAGCCTATCAAGTCTGCTCGAGTGTGCAGCTCTCAGTGCTGTGCACTGATGCTGCCCCTACTGTCACCCCCCCACCAACTGATCCCACTGATTTTATCTGTGTCAATCTTCACCATTCATCACAGATGGGTACAGGCGGAGATCAGGACCCGTGGAGCCTTTTTTTCTTTTCTTTAAAGGATAGGGCGGGCCGATGCAGCCTGTAACAGTGTATGAGAAGGTATTTTTGGTGGGTGGGGGTGCACGCTAGATGCCAGAGAATATGTAATGGTGTATGGGGAGGTAATTTTGTGGGTGGGGGTGCCACTAGATGCCAGGGAATATGTAATGGTGCATGGGGAGGATAATTATGTGGGTGGGAGGTGCCACTAGATGCCAGGGAACATGTAATGGTGTATGGAGAGGGTAATTTGGTGGGTGAGGAGTGCCACTAGATGCCAAGTAATATGTGATGGTGTATGGGGAGAGTAATTTGGTGGTGGGGTGCCACTTGATGCCAGGGAAGATGGAATGATGTATGGGGAGGGTAATTTTGTGGGTGGGGGGTGCCTCTAGATGCCAGGGAACATGTAATGTTGTATTGGGAGGGTAATTTGTTAGCTGAGGGGTGCAACTCGATGCCATCGAACATGTAGTGGTGTATGGGGAGGGTAATTTGGTGGGTGGGGGAGCCACTAGATGCCCGGAAACATGTAATGGTCTATGGGGAGGGTAATTTGGTTGGTGGGGGTGCCACTAGATGCACAGGAACATGTAATGAGTATATTGGTAGAAATTTGATAGCTGAGGGTGCCACTTGATGCAGAGAACATGTAATGGTGTATGGGAGGAGTAATTTGGTGGAGTGGGAGTTTCTAGATGCCATCGAACATATATAATAGTTGTATAGGAGAATAATTTAGGTTGGTGGGGGTACCACTAGATGCCAGGGAAGATGAAATGGTGTATGGTGAGGATAATTTGGTGGGTGGGGGTAGCCACTAGATGCCGTGGAACATGTAATAGTGTAAGGGGAGGATAATTTGGTGGGTGGGGTGGAACTAGACGCTAGATAACAAGTAATGGTGTATGGGGAGGGCAATTTGGTGGGTGGGGGTGCCACTTTATGCCAGGGAACATGTAATGGTGTACTTTGAGGGCAATTTGGTGGGTGGGAGTCCACTAGATGGCAGTGAATATGTAATGGTGAATGGAGAGGGTAATTTGGTGGGTGAGTGGTGCCACTAGAGGTCAAGAAATATGTAATGGTGTACGGGGAGGGTAATTTAGTTGGTGGGGAGTGCCACTAGAGGCCAGTTAATATGTAGCGGTGTATGGGGAGGGTAATTTGGTGGGTGTGGGGTGCCACCTGTAGCCAGGAATAAATAACATTGATACAGGGATAGTAATTTAATTTCCCAGGGGGTGCCACTAGAGACTTGAGAATACATCACAGTGTACAGGGAGGGGTAATTTGGTGGGTGGGGGTGCCACTAGAAGCCAGGAATATATAGCAGTGTATGGAAAGAGTAATTTGGCTGGTGGGGAGTGCCACTAGGTGCCAGGGAATATGTGATGTATTTGAGTATTTTTAGTGGGTGAGGGAGTGCCTGGATCACCAAAGGATGTGCAGTGAGTGTATAGGGGAGTATGTTGTGGTGGGTTAAGTGGTGCCACTAGATGCCAGGGGATAATAATGATTAGCTAATAGGGAGGAGTAATTTGGTGGGTGGAGGTGCCCACTAGATTCCAGGAAAGATGTAATAGTGTTTGGGAAGAGTTAATTTAGTGTGTGGGGTTAGCCACAAGATGCTGAAGAACATGTAATAGGTATATAGGAAGGTAAGTATACAGGTGGGGGTGGCACTAGATGCCAGGTAACATACTAATGGTATGGGGCGATAATTTGATGGCAGAGGGTGGCACTAGATGCCAGGGAACATATAAAGGTGTATAGGAGGTAATTTGGTGGGTGAGTGGCACTAGGATGCCACAGAAAATGTAATGGTGTATAGGGGAGGGTAATATGGTGGGTGGGAAGGCACTAGATACTAGGAACAGAAATAATGGTGTAGGGAGAATCATTTTTTAGGGTGGGGTGCCACTATGGAGACATGGTAATAAGTTGTATGGGAGGGTAATTTGGTGGGTGGAGGTGCCACTAGATGCCAGGGAACATGTAATGGTGAATCGGGAGTTTAATTTGGTGGGTGGAGGTGCCTCTAGATACCAGGGACATGTAATGAGTGTATAGGAGGAGTAATTTGGTGGGTGGGGGGTGCCACTAGATGCCAGGAATATATAATGGTGTATGGGAGGGTAACTTGGTGGGTGAGGGGTGCCACTAGATGCAGGGAATATGTAATGCTTTATAGGGAGGAGGTAATTTGGTGGGTGGGGGGTGCCACTGGATGCCAGGGAATATGTAATGGTGTATGGGAGGTGTTTTGGTTGGTGGGGTGCCGCTGGAGTACCAGGAAATATGTAATGGTGTATCAGGAGGAGTAATTTAGTGAGTGGGGTGCCACATGCCAGAGAATATGTATTGGTGCATGAGGGTATTTTTTTTTTTGAAATTTCTCTATCTCCTCACAGCCTGCCTCCTCCTCCGACCGCTTGTGTGACCCCAGACATCCTGCCTGGAACCCTGCCCACACGGGCCACTGATCCCCACATGGAGCGCGGTTTACCCCAGGCGGGCCAGGTGGGGGTTCTAACCCGTAACCGTTCGTGCGATCTGCCGTGGGTCTGTTAGGCGAGACACGGGCACATCATGGAGCCACGTCCAAGGTCACTCCAACTCTCCCGGAGGAGGCAGGCTCTTTTCCTCGTTTCTCCCTCCCCGAGCAGCCAACAACCTCCCCTGACGTCATGACGCGCACGTCGACGTCCATGCTGCTCAATGGCCAGCAATCCCCTAGTGGGGCTTGCAGTTCCCTGTGCCTCCGCTCAGGGTCCTGCAAGTGCTGGGCATTGGCCGGATCCCACCCCGGATCAGGCAAGCTGTGGAGTCGGACGCTCAAGCCTGTCTCTCCCCGGCCGACCACAGGCACCCCGGAGTCCTCCCGAACCCGGGTGCCCGGCGTGGAGTGAGGTGTGGCGTCCAGCGCCTCAACTCTCAGCGCCACCGGGCCGGCTGGGGAGGGAAGTTTTGTGGGTGGGGGGTGCCACTAGATGCCAGGGAACATGTAATGGTGTATGGGGAGGGTAATTTGGTGGGTGAGGGGTGCCACTAGATGCCAGAGAATATGTAATGGTGTATGGGGAGAGTAATTTGGTGGTGGGGTGCAACTTGATGCCAGGGAACATGGAATGATGTATGGGGAGGGTAATTTTATGGATGGAGGTGCCACTAGATGCCAGGGAACATGTAATAGTGTATGGGGAGGGTAATCTGATGGGTGGGGATACTAGGAGGTACCACTGGATGGCAGGAGATATGATAGGTGTAAGGTGGGTGATTTGGTGGGTAGGGTACCACTAGATGGCAGGAATATGTAATGGTGTATGGGAAGTAATTTGATGGGTGGGTGTGCCACTAGATGGCAGGAATATGTAATGATGTATGGGGAGAGGATAATTTGGTGGGTGGTTGGTGCCACTGGATTGCAGCAATATGTAATGGTGTATGGGGAGATGATTTGGTGGGTGGGGTGCCACTAAATGCAGGGATATGTAATGAAGTGTATGGGAGGGTAGTTTGGTTGAGGTGGGGTGGAACTAGATGCCAGTTTAGCAATATGATGATGGTATGGGGAGGGTTATTTGGTGGGTGGGGTGCCACTGGTTGTCAGTTGATGTATGATGAATGGTGTATGGGAGGGTAATTTGGTGAATAGGAGTGCCTCTAGATGCCAGTTTGCATATAGGAAGTGTACATGGGAAGTAATTTGGTGGGTGGGGGTGCCACTAGATTGCAGGGAGATAAGTAATGTTGTATGGAGCGGTAATTTGGTGGGTGGTGGTGCCCACGAGATGACGAGGAATAATAACTGGTGTATGGGGAGGGCAATTTGGTGGGTAGTAGACCTCTAGATGGAAGAGCTATGTAATGGTGTATGGGAAATTTGGTGGGTGATGGGTGGCCACTGGGCGGCAGGCTATAAGTAATGGTATGTGGGGAGGAGTGATTTGGTGGGTGGTGGGTGCCACTGGGCGCCATGGAATATGTAGCGTGTTTGGGGAGGTAATTTGGTGGTGGGGTGCAGCTAGATGGAAAGGAATACAACTGTGTATGGGAGACAGTTGAAGAGTGGGTGGGCGCCAGTAGATGCCAGAGAATAAGTAATGGTATGTTTTGAGGGGTAATTTGGAGGCGGGGTGCCACTGGGCAGCCAGGGAATATGAGCGGTGCATGGGAGGGTAATTTGGTGGGTGGGGGTGGCATTAGATGCCAGGAATATATAACGGTGTGGGAGGGTAATTTGGTGGGAGGGGTGCCACTGGATGCCAGGGAATATGTAGCAGTGTCGGGAGGAGTCACTTTGGTGGGTGGGGGTTCCAGTAGATGGAGGGAATATGTATTGGTGTATGGGGAGGGACAATATGGTGGGTTGGGGGTGCCAGTGGATGGCAGGGGAAATGTAATGGTGTATGGGAAGGCAATTTTTGGGTGGAGGGTGCCAGCAGATGCCAGGGAATATAACAGTGGTGAATGGAGGTCAATTTTAGTGGGTGGGATGTGCCACTACATGCCAGGAAATATGAAATGGTGTATTGGAAGGGTATTTTGGTGGGTGGGATGGTGCCACTAGATGCCAAGGAAATATACTCAATGGTGTATGGGGGAGGTAATTTAGTGAGGTGGGGTGTGCCACTAGATAGCAGATTTATATGTAATGGTGTATGGGGAGTCCAATTTGGTGGGTGAGGTGTGTCTAATAGAAAGCCAGTTTAGATGTATTGATTGTATGAGGAAATTTGGTGGTTTAGGTTGCCACTAGATGCCAGTTGTAATAGCAATGGTGTATGGGAGGATGAATTTGGTGGAATTGGGGTGGACCTAGTTGTGAGTTTATGATATGATAGTTGTATGGGAGTGTAGTTTGGTTGGGTGAGTAGAGCCACTAGATGGCAGGTAATATGTAATGGTGTATAGGGAGGAGTAATTTGGTAGAGTAGGTGGGAGCCACTAGATGGCAGGGATAATATATGGGTGCATGGGAGGTAATTTGGTGGGTGGTGGGGCCACTAGATGGCAGGAGAATATGTAATGGTGTATGAGGGAGGGTAATTTGTTGGGTGGTGGGTGCCACTAGATGGCAGGAATATAGAGAATGATGTATGGGAAGAGTAATTTGTTGGGTGTGGTGCCACTAGATGGCAGGGAATAATATAATAGGTGTATGGGGAGAGTGATTTGTTGGGTGGGGTTGCCACTAGATGGCAGGGAATATGTAATGGTGTTTGGGGAGGGTAGTTTGTTGTGTGGGGGGTGCCACTAGAAGGGAGGGAATATGTAATGGTGTATGGGTAGGGTAATTTTGTGGGTGGGGGGTACCACTAGATGGCAAGGAATATGTAATGGTGTATGGGGTGGATAATTTGGTGGGTAGGGGGTACCACTAGATGGCAGGGAATATGTAACAGTGTATGGGGAGAATAACTGTGGGGAGGGGGTGCCACTAGATGCCAGAGAATATGTCACGGTGGACGGGGAGCATAATTTGGTGGGTGGGGAGTGCCACTAGATGCCAGGGAATATGTCACGGTGGATGGAGAGGGTAATTTGGTGGGTGGGGTTTGCCACTGATACTTGAACAATATGTCACGGTGGATGTGGAGAGGTAATTTGTTGGGCGAGGGTGCCACTAGATGCCAGAGGGAATAGGAAACGATTGTATGGGGAGGGTCATTTGGTGGGTGGGAGGTGCCACTAGATGCCAGGGAATATGTAATGCTGTATGGGGGTGTCATTTGGTTGGTGGGAGTGATGCCAGATGGCGGGTATATATAATAATGGTGTATGGGGGTCATTTGGTGGGTGGGGGTGCACGCTAGATGGCAGGAATATCTAATGGTGAATTTGGAGGAGGTCATTTGGTGGTTGGGGTTGCCACTAGATGGCGGTGATATGATAATGGTGTATAGAATTGGAGTAATTTGGTGGGTGGGGGTGCCACTAGATGGCAGAGATATTTAATGGTGTATGGGTAGGGTAATTTGATGGGTGAGAAGTGCCACTAGATGGCAGGGAATGTATGTAATGGTGTATGGGGAGGAACCAATTTGGTGGGTGGGGGGTTGCCACTAGATGCCAGGGAATAAGTAATGGTGTATGGGGAGGGTAATTTGGTGGGTGGGGTTGGCACTAGAAGTCAGGGAACAAGTAATGGTGTATGGGGAGGGTAATTTGGTGGGTGGGGGTGCCACTTGATGACAGGGAACATGTAATGGTGTATGGGGAGGGTAATTTTGTGGGTGGGGGTAGCCACTAGATGCCGGGGAACATGTAATGGTGTATGGGGAGGGTCACTTGGTGGGTGGGGGTGGCACTAGATGCCAGGGAACGTGTAATGGTGTATGGGGAGGGTGATTTGGTGGGATGGGGTGTGCCACTAGATGCAAGGGAACACGTAATGGTGTATGGGGAGGGTAATTTGGGGGGTAGGGGTGCCACTAGATGCCAGGGAACATGTAATGGTGTATGGGGAGGGTAATATTGTGTGTGGGGTACCACTGGATTCCAGGAAATATGTAATGGTGTATAGGGAGGGTAATTTGGTGGCTGGGGGTGCCACTAGATGCCAGGGGGATATATGTTAGTGTATGGGGAGGAGTGGTTTGGTGGGTGTGGTGTGGCAATGGATGCCAGGAGCCGTGATGGTGTATGGGAGGAGTGAATTGTGGTGGGTGGGGGTGGCACTGGATGCCCAGAGGAACATGAATGGTGTATGGGGAGGATGTAATTTGGTGGGTGGGGGGTGGCAGATGCCAAAGGACAAGTAATGAGTGTATGGGGAGAGTCATTTGTTGGGTGGGGGTGCCACTAGATGCTCGTGAACATGTAATGGTGAATGGGGAGGGTAATTTGGTGGGTGGTGGGTGCCACTAGATGCCAGGGAACATGTAATGGTGTATGGGGAGGGTAATTTGGTGGGTCGGGGGTGCCACTAGATGCCAGGGAACATGTAATGGTGTATAGGGAGAGTAATTTGGTGGCTGAGGGGTGCCACTTGATGCCAGAGGACATGTAATGGTGTATGGGGAGGGTCATTTGGTGGTTGGGGGTGCCACTAGATGCCAGGAAACATGTAATGGTCTATGGGGAGGGTAATTTGGTGGGTGGGAGTGTCACTAGATGCCAGCAAATTTGTAATGGTCTATTGGGAGGGTAATTTGGTGGCTGTGGGGTGCCACTGGGAAGCCAGGGAACATGTGATGGTGTATGGGAGGAGTGAATTTGTGGGTGGGGTGGCACACAGCTGCCAGGGACATCATGATAGTGTATGTGGAGGAGGGGTAATTTGGTGGGTGGGAGTGCCACTAGATGCCAGGGAGGATGATGAGACATATGGTGTAGGAGGTAATTTGGTGGGCGGGGTTGCCAATGGATGGCGGGAACATGTAATGAGTTACATGGGAATTATAATTTGTGGGATGATGGTGGCACTAGATGTCAGGAACAAGTAATGATTGTGACGGGAGGAGTGAATTTGGTGATTGGGGTGCCACTTGATGCCAGGGGAACATACATGGTGTATGGGAGGAGTGATTTGGTGGCTGTGGGTGGCCTCTAGATCCAGGGACATATGTATGAGTGTATGGGTGGAGTAATTTGGGGGTGGAGATTGTGCCACTAGATGCCAAGGGGACAAGTAATGGTGTATGGGAGAGTCATATGTTGGGTGGGGGTGCCACTAGGTGCCAGTGGACGTATGTATGGTGTATTGGGAGGAGTGAATTTGGTGGTTGGAGGTTGTGCACTAGATGCCAGGGATCATGTAATGTGGTGAATCGGGAGGAGTAATTTGATGGGTGGGGTGCCGATGATGGATGCCAGAGACATATAAATGGTGTATGGGGAGGGTAATTTGGTGGTTGGGGTGGCACTAGATGCCAAGGAACAAGTAATGGTGTATGGGGAGAGTCATTTGTTGGGTTTGGGTGCCACTAGGTGCCAGTGAACATGTAATGGTGTATGGGGAGAGTAATTTGGTGTTTGGAGGGTGCACTAGATGCCAGGGATCATGTAATGGTGAATCAGGAGGGTAATTTGGTGGGTGGACGTGCCATTAGATGCCAGGGAGCATGTAATGGTGTATGGGGAGGGTAATTTGGTAGGTGGGGGGATGCCACTAGATGCCAGGGAATATGTAATGGTGTATGGGAGGGTTACTTGGTGAGTGGGAGTGCCACTAGATGCCATGGAACATGTAATGGTGTATGGGAGAAATGGTGGTGGTGGGGTGCCACTTGATGCCAGGAACATGGGAGATGATGTATGGGAGGAGTATTTGTGGTTGGGGGTGCCACCTGGATGCCAGGGGAACATGCAATAGTGTATCGGGAGAGTAATTTGATGGGTGGGGGTGGCACTAGATGCCGAGGAACAAATAATGGTGTATGGGAGGTTGATTTCTTGGGTGGGGTGGCACTAGATGCCAGGTAACATGTAATGGTGTGTCGGGAGGGTGAATTTGGTGGAGTGAGGTGGCACTAGATGCTTCAGGGACATGTAATGGTGTATGGGAGAGTGATTTGGTGTGTGGGTTGCCACTTGATACTAGGGACATGTATTGGTGTGTGGGAGGTGATTTGGTTATTGGGATGGCCACTAGATGTCAGGCAGCATAGAATGATAGTGTATGGAGATGAATTTAATGGGTTGGTGTGCTACTAGATGCCGTATGACATGTAATGGTGTATGGGAGGATAATTTGGTGGGTGGGGTGGCACTACATGCAGGGGAGACATGAGAATGGTGTATGGGGAGGGTAATTTGGTGGTTGGGGGTGGCACTAGATGCCAAGGAACAAGTAATGGTGTATGGGGAGAGTCATTTCTTGGGTGGGGGTGGCATTAGATGCCAGGTAACATGTAATGGTGTATGGGGAGGGTAATTTGGTGGGTGGGGGTGGCACTAGATGCCAGGGATGTAATGGTGTATGGGGTGAGTAATTTGGTGGGTGGTGGTGCCACGTGATACCAGGGAACATGTAATGGTGTATGGGGAGGGTAATTTGGTGTGTGGGGGTAGCCACTAGATGCCAGACAACATGTAATGGTGTATGGGGAGGGTAATTTGGTGGGTTGGGGGTGCTACTAGATGCCATGTAACATGTAATGGTGTATGGGGAGGAGTAATTTGGTGGGTGGGGGTGGCACTAATGCCAAGACATGGAGAATGAGAATGGTGAATGGGAGAGGGGTAGGTGGGTGGAGGGGTGACACAAGGTTGCCCGGGAGACATGTAATGGTGTTTGGGGAGGAGTGATGGGTGGGTGGGGGTGCCACTAGATGCCAGGGAACATGTAATGGTGAATTGGGAGAGTAATTTGGTGGGTGGGGGTGGCACTAGTTGCCAGGGAAGATGTAATGGTGTATGGGAAGGGTAATTTGGTGGATGAGGCTAGCCACAAGATGGCAAGGAACATGTAATGGTGTATGGGGAGAGTAATTTGGTGGGTGGGGTGTGCTACTAGATGCCAGGGAACATGTAATGATGTATGGGAAGGGCAATTTGCCGGTTGGGGGTGCCACGAGATGCCAGGGAACATGTAATGGTCAATGGGGACGGTAATTTGGTGGGTGGGGGTGGCACTAGATGCCAGGTAACATGTAATGGTCTATGGGGAGGGTAATTTGGTTGGTGGGGGAGGCACTAGATGCCAGGAAACATGTTATGGTGTACGGTGAGGATTATTTGGTGGATGGGGGTGCCACTAGATGCCACAGAACATCTAATGGTGCATGGGGAGAGTAATTTTTGGGGTGGTGCCACTAGATGCTAGGGAAGATGTAATGGTGTATGGGGAGGGTAATTTGGTAGGTGGGGAGTGCTACTGGATGCCCAGGACACATGTAATGGTGTATGGGAGGAGATGTTGGTGGGTGGGGGTGGCACTAGATGCCAGGGAACATGTAATGTGTATGGGAAAGATGAATTTTGTGGGAGGGTGGCACTAGATGCCAGGCAACACAGTAATGGTGTATGGGAGGAGTGATTTGGTGGGTGGGGTGGCACTAGATGCCAGGGGACATGTAATGGTGTATGGGAGGATGAATTTGGTGGATGGGGTGGCACTGGATGCTAGGAACAAGTATGGTGTATGGGGAGGTCATTTTCTTGGGTGTGGGTTTGCCACTAGATATATGAACATGTAATGGTGTATGGAGAGTGTAATTTTGTGGGTGGGGGTGCCACTAGATGCCAGGGAACATGTAATGGTGTATGGGGAGGGTAATTTGGTAGGTGGGGGGTGTAACTAGATGCCAGGGAATATGTAATGGTGTATAGGAAGGGAAATAGGTTGGTGGGGGGTGCCACTAGATACCAGGAAATATGTAATGGTTTATGGGGAGGATAATTTGGTCGGTGGGCGGTGCCAGTGGATGCCAGGAAATATGTAACGGTGCATGGGGAGTTTATTTTGGTGGGTGAAGGGTTCTGCTAGATGCCAGGGAATATGTAATGGTATATGGGGAGTGTAATCTGGTGGGTGGGGGTGCCTCTAGATGCCAAGGAATGTGTAATGGTGAATGACGAGGGTAATTTGGTGGGTAGGGGTCCCACTAGATGCCAGGGAATATGTAAAGTTGTATGGGGAGGATAATTTGGTGGGTGAGGGGTGCCACTAGATGCCAAGGAATATGTAACAGTGTATGGGGAGAGTAATTTGGTGGTGGGGTGCCACTTGATGCCAGGGAACACAGAATGATGAATGGGGAGTGTAATTTTGTGGGTGGCGGGTGTCACTAGATGCCAGAGAACATGTAATGGTGTATGGGAAGGGCAATTTGCTGGGTGGGGGTGCCACGAGATGCCAGGGAACATGTAATGGCCTATGGGGAGGGTAATTTGGTGGCTGGGGGGTGCCACTAGATGCCAGGGAACATGTAATGATGTATGGGGAGGATAATTTGGTGAGTAGGGGGTGCCACTAGAGACCAGAGAATATGTAGTGGTGTATGGGGAGGGTAATTTGGTGGGTTGGGGTGCCATTAGCTGCCATGAATGTGTAATGGTCAAGATGGAGGGTGAATTTGGTGGGTGGGAGGTGCCACTGGTGCCAGGGATAGATATGAATGGTGTATGGGAGAGTAATTTGGTGGTGGGGTGTGCCACTGGATGCCAGGGAACAATGTAATGGTGTGTGGGAGGAGTAATTTGGTGGGTGGGGTGGCACTAGATGCTGCGGTGGCATGTAATGGATTGTATGGGAGGTGGATTTGGTGGGTGGGGTGGCACTGGATGTCAGGAGACATATAATGGTGTGTGTGGAGAGTGATTTGGTGGGTGGGGTGGCACTGGATGCAGGACCATGTAATGGTGTATGGATAGAGATGAATTTGGTGGTTGGGGTGGCACTGGATGCTGAGGAACAAATAATGGTGTATGGGGAGAGTCACTTGTTGGGTGGGGGTGCCACTAGATGCCAGGGAACATGTAATGGTATATGGGAAGGGTAATTTGGTGAGTGGGAGGTACCACTAGATGCCAGGGAATATGTAGTGGTGTATGGGGAGCGTAATTTGGTGAGTGGGGGTGCCACTAGATGCCAGGGAATATGTAATGGTGTATGGGGAGGGTAATTTGGTGGGTGGGGGGAGCCTCTAGATGCAAGGGAATATGTAATGGTGTATTGGGAGGGGAATTTGGTGGGTGGGGAGTGACACTAGATGGCATGGAATATGTAATGGTGTCAGGGAGGATGATTTGTTGGGTGATGGATGCCACTAGGGCCAGGGAATATGTAAGGTGAGCGGGAGGGATAATTTGGTGGTTGAGATTGTGTCACTGGGCATAGGGGAATATGTAATGGTGTATGGGAGGTGAATTTGGTGGGAGGCGGGATGCCACTAGATGCCAGGAATAATATAGCAGTGAGCAGGGAGGAGGTAATTTGGTGAGTGGGGGTAGCACTAGATGCCAGGTAACATGTAATGGTCTATGGGAGAGTGAATTTGGTTGGTGGGGAGGCACTAGATGCCAGGAACATGTAATGGTGTATGGGAGGGTGATTTGGTGAGTGGGGGATGCCACTAGATGCCAGGGAACAGGTAATGGTGAATGGGGAGGGTAATTTGTTGGGTGGGGGGTGCCACTAGATGCCAGGGAAAATGTAATGGTGTATGGGGAGGGTAATTTGGTGGGTGGTGGGTGCACTGAATGCCAGGGAATATGTAGTGGTGTATGGCGAGGTAATTTGGTGGGTGGGGTGCCACTGGATGCCAGGGGAATATGTAATGGTGCATGGGAGGGGTAATTTGGTGGGTGGGGGTCCCACTGGATGCCAGGGAATATGTAATGGTGTATGGGGAGAGTAATTTGGTGGTGGGGTGTGCCACTAGATGCCAGGGAACGTGTAATGGTGTACGGGGAGGGTAATTTTGTGGGTGGGGGTGCCACAACATGCCAAGGAATATGTAATGGTGTATCGGGAGGGTAATTTGGTGGGTGGGGGTGCCTCTAGATGCCAGGGAACATGTAATGGTGAAAGAGGAGGGTAATTTGGTGGGTGAGGGTGGCACTAAATGCCCGGGAAAATGTAATGGTGTATGTGGAGGGTAATTTGGTGGGTGGGGCTAGCCACAAGATGCCAGGGAACATGTAATGGTGTATGGGGAGGGTAATTTGGTGGGTGGGGGGTGTTATTAGATGCGAGAGAACATGTATTGGTGTATGGAGAGGTGAATTTGGTGGGTGGGGTGGCACTGGATATCAGAGACATGTAATGGTGTATGGGAGGTGATTTGGTGGGTGGGGGTGGCACTGGTTGCCAGTGAACATGTAATGGTCTATGGGGATTTTAATTTGGTGGGTGGGGTGCCTCTAGATGCAGGGAACATGTAATGGTGTATGGGAGGGTGAATTTGGTGGGTGGGGGTGCCACTAGATGCCAGGGAACATGTATTGATGAATGGGGAGGGTAATTTTTTGGGTGGGGGGTTCTACTAGATGCCAGTGAAAATGTAATGGTGTATGGGGAGGGTAATTTGGTGGGTGGGGGGGTACCACTCGATGCCAGGGAAGATGAAATGTTGTATAGGGAGGGTAATTTGGTGGGTGGGGGAAGACACTAGATGGCAGTAAACATGTAATGGTGTATGGGGAGGATAATTTGGTGGGTGGGGTGGCACTAGATGCCAGGGAACAAGTAATGGTGTATGGGGAGGGTAATTTGTTGGTTGGGGTGCCACTTGATGCCAGGGAACATGTAATGGTGTATGGGGAGGGTAATTTGGTGGGTGAGGGGTGCCACTGGATGCCAGGGAATTTGTAATGGTGTATGGGGAGAGTAATTTGGTGGTGGGGTGCCACTTGATTTTAGGGAACATGGAATGATGTATGGAGGATGATTTTATGGGTGGGATACCACAAGATGCCAGGTAACATGTAATGGTGTATGGGAGGAGTAATTTGGTGGGTGGGGTGCCACTTGATGCCAGGAATATGTAACAGTGTGGGGAGGAGGTAATTTGGTGGGTGGGCGGTGCCACTAGATGCCAGGAATATGTTACCGTGTATAGGGAGGGTAATTGGGCGGGTAGGGTGCCACTAGATGCCAACAAATATGTGACCAGTGTGGGGAGATGGTTTGGTGGGTGGGGAATGCCACTAAATGCCAGAGATATGTTACATTGTATGGGAGAGTGTAATTTGGTGGGTGGGGCTGCCACTGGATGCAGGGAATATGTAACTGATTGTATGCACGATGATTTGGTGGGTGTAGGGTGCCACGATATGCCAGCAAATATGTATAGTTATTATGGGAGGGTAATTTGGTGGGTGGTGGTGCCACTAGATGCTGTGAAAATGTAGCAGTGTATGGGAGGAAGTGGCTTGGTGGGAGGGGTGCCACTAGATGCCAGGGAGTATGTCACGGTGGATGGGAGGCGTAATTTGGTGGTGGGGGTGCCACTAGATGCCAGGGAATATGTCACGGTGGATGGGGAGAGTAATTTTGTGGGTGGGGGTTGCCACTAGATGCCAGGCAATATGTCAAGGTGGATGTGGAGGGTAATTTGTTGGGCGGGGGTACCACTAGATGCCAGGGAATAGGAAATGGTGTATGGGGAGGGTCATTTGGTGGGTGGGGGTGCCACTAGATGCCAGGGAAAATGTCATGGTGTATGGCGAGGGTCATTTGGTGGGTGCGGTGCCACTAGATGCCAGGGAAGATGTAATGGTATATGGGGAAGGTCATTTGGTGTGTGGGAGGTGCCACTAGATGCCAGGGAATATGTAATGGTGTATGGGGAGTGTCATTTGGTGGGTGGGGTGCCGCCGATGGCAGGTAATTTATAATGGTGTATGGGGGGGTCATTTGGTGGGTGGGTGGTGCCGCTAGATGGCAGGGAATATCGATAATGGTGTGTGGGAGGGTCATTTGGAGGTTGGGAGTGCCTGCAGATGGCAGGGAATATGTAATTGTCTATGGGGAGAGCAATTATTTGGGTGGGGGGTGCCAGTAGATGGCAGGGAATATGTAGTGGTGTATGGTGAGGGTAATTTGGTGGGTGGGGTGTGCCACTAGATGGCAGTTTATATGTAATGGTGTATGTGGAGTGTAATTTGCTGGGTGGGGTGTGCCACTAGATGCCAGTTTATATGTAATGGTGTATGGGGAGGGTAATGTGGTGGGTGGGGCTGCCACTAGATGCCAGTTTAGTAATATGATGGTGTATGGGGAGGGTGATTTGGTGGGTGGGGGTGCCACTGGATGCCAGTTTAGTAATAATGATAGTTGATGGGTGGGATGATTTGGTGGTTGGGGGTGCCACTAGATGCCACTTTAATAAGTGGTATATGGGAGGGTAGATTTGAGTGGGTTAGGGGTGCCACTAGATGGCATTAAATGTGTAATGAGTGTATGGGAGGAGACAGTTTGGTGGTGATTGAGGTGCCAGTGGATGGCGGGTAATAATGTAATGGTGTATGGGAAGGGTGCTTTGTGGGTGGTGGGCACCACTGGATGGCAGGAGTATATGTAATGGTGTTTGGGAGGCGTAATTTGGTGGGTGTTGGGCGCCACTGGATATGAGGAATATGTAATGGTGTATGGAGTTGAGTAATTTGGTGGGTGAGGGTGCCACTAGATGGCAGGGAATATGTAGCGGTGTATGGGAAGTAACTGTGGGAGGAGGTGCCACTAGATGTCAGGGAATATGTCACGGTGGATGGGAGTGTGATTTGGTGGGTGGGGGTGCCACTAGATGCCAGGAAATATGTCACGGTGGATGTGGAGGGAATTTGTTGGTGAGGGTGCCAATAGATGTCAGGGAATAGGAAGCGGTGTATGGGAGGGTCATTTGGTGGGTCTTGGTGCCACTAGATGCCAGGAAGATGTAATGGTATATGGGGAAGGTCATTTGGTGTGTGGGAGGTGCCACTAGATGCCAGGGAATATGTAATGCTGTATGGGGAGTGTCATTTGGTCAGTGGGAGTGACTCCAGATGGCAGGTAATATATAATGGTGTATGGGGGGGTCATTTGGTGGGTGGGGAGTGCCGCTAGATGGCAGGGAATATGTAATGGTGAATTTGGAGGGTCATTTGGTGGTTGGGGGTTGCCACTAGATGGCAGGGAATATGTAATGGTGTATGGGGAGTGTCATTTGGAGGTAGGGGTGCCTGTAGATGGCAGGGAATATGTAGTGGTGTATGGGGAGGGCAATTTTGTGGGTGGGGTGTGCCTCTAGATGCCAGGGAATATGTAATAGTGTATGGAGAGGGTATTTTGGTGGGTGGGGTGTGACACTAGATGCCAGTGAATATATAATGGTGTATGGTGAGGGTAATTTGGTGGGTGGGGTCTGCCACTAGATGGCAGTTTATATGTAATTGTGTATGGGGAGTGTAATTTGGTGGGTGGGGTGTGCCACTAGATGCCAGTTTATATGTAATGGTGTATGGGGAGGGTAATGTTGTGGGTGGGGGTGCCACTAGATGCCAGTTTATATGTAATGGTGTATGGGGAGGGTAATTCGGTTGGTGGGGGTGCCACCAGATGTCAGTTTATATGTAATGGTGTATGGGAAGGGTAATTTGTTGGGTGGGGGTACCACTAGATGCCACTTCATATGTAGTGGTGTATGGGAAAGCGTAATTTGGTGGGTTGGAGGTGCCACTAGATGGCAGGAAATATGTAATGGTGTATGGGGAGGGTAATTTGGTGGGTGCTGGGTGCCACTAGATGGCAGGTAATATGAAATCGTGTATGGGAAGGGTACTTTGTGGGTGGTGGGCACCACTAGATGGCAGGGTATATGTAATGGTGTATGGGGAGGGTAATTTAGTGGGTGGTGGGTGCCACTGGATGGCAGGGAATATGTAATGGTGTATGGGGAGGGTAATTTGGTGGGTGGTGGGCAGCACTAGATGGCAGAGAATATATAATGGTGTATGGGAGACAGATTTGGTTGGTGATTGGGTGCCTGGATGGCGGATAATGTGATGGTGTATGGGAGGAGTAGTTTGGTGGGTGGTGGGAGCCACTGGATGGCGGGGAACATGTAATGGTGTATGGGGAGGGTAATTTGGTGGAGTGGCAGGGTGCCATAGATGGCCAGGGAACATGTAATGGTGTATGGGAGAGTATTTAGTTGGGTGGTGGGAGCCACTAGATGTGCAGGGAAATATGTAATGGTGTATGGTGGGGTAATTTGGTGGGTGGGGTTGTGCCACTAGATGGCGGTTATAATATGATTGTGTATGGGGAGTGTAATTTGGTGGGTGGGGTGTGCCACTAGATTGCAGTTGTAATATGATGGTGTATGGGAGGATAATGTTGTGGGTGGGGTGCCACTAGATGCCAGTTTATATGTAATGGTGTATGGGGAGGTGAATTCGGTTGGGTGGGGTGCCACTGGATGTCAGTTTATAATATGAATGGTGTATGGGGAGATGATTTGTTGGGTGGGGTACCACTAGATGCCACTTCATATGTAGTGGTGTATGGGAAAGGGTAATTTGGTGGGTTGGGGTGCCACTAGATGGCAGGAAATATGTAATGGTGTATGGGGAGGGTAATTTGGTGGGTGCTGGGTGCCACTAGATGGCAGGTAATATGAAATCGTGTATGGGGAGGGTACTTTGTGGGTGGTGGGCGCCAGTAGATGGCAGGGTATATGTAATGGTGTATGGGGAGGGTAATTTAGTGGGTGGTGGGCACCACTAGATGGCAGGGAATATGTAATGGTGTATGGGGAGGGCAATTTGGTGGGCGGTGGCCGCCACCAGATGGCAGATAATATGTAATGGTGTATGGGGAGGGTAATTTGGTGGGTGGTGGGAGCCACTTGGTGGCAGGGAATATGTAATGGTGTATGGGAGGATGATTTGGTGGGTGGTAGTTGCCATGGATGGCAGGGAACATGTAATGGTGTATGGGAGGAGAATTAGGTTGGGTGGTGGGTGCAGCTGGATGGGGGAGATATTAAATGGTGTATGGGAGGGTAATTTGTTGGGTGTGGTGCCACTGGATGGCAAGGAATATATAATGGTGTATGGGAGGGTAATTTGTTGGGTGGGGGTGCCACTAGATGGCAGGGAATATGATGGTGTTTGGGGAGGTAGTTTGTTGGGTGGGGTGCCACTAGAAGGTGGGGATATGTAATGGTGTATGGGTGGGAGTAATTTGGTGGGTGGGAGGTGCCACTGGATGGCGGGAGATATGTAATGGTGTATAGAATTGGGTAATTTGGTGGGTGAGGTGTACCACTAGATGGCGGGAATATGTAATGGTGTATGGGAGGTGATTTGATGGGTGGGGGTGCCACTAGATGGCTGAGGAATATGTAATGGTGTATGGGAGGGTAATTTGGTGGGTGGTTGGTGCCACTGGATTGCAGGCAATATGTAATGGTGTATGGGGAGGGTAATTTGGTGGGTGGGGGGTGCCACTAAATGCAAGGGAATATGTAATGGTGTATGGGGAGGGTAGTTTGGTGAGAGGGGGTGGAACTAGATGCCAGTTTATATGTAATGGTGTATGGGGAGGGTTATTTGGTGGGTGGGGTGCCACTAGTTGCCAGTTGATATGTAATGGTGTATGGGAAGGGTAATTTGGTGAATAGGGGTGCCTCTAGATGCCAGTTTGTATGTAGAGGTGTATGGGGAGAGTAATTTGGTGGGTGGGGGGTGCCACTAGATGGCAGGGAATATGTAATGTTGTATGGAGACGGTAATTTGGTGGGTGGTGGTGCCACGAGATGACAGGGAATATGTAATGGTGTATGGGGAGGGCAATTTGGTGGGCGGTGGCCGCCACCAGATGGCAGATAATATGTAATGGTGTATGGGGAGGGTAATTTGGTGGGTGGTGGGAGCCACTTGATGGCAGGGGATATGTAATGATGTGTGGGAGGGAATGTGATTTGGTTGGGTGGTAGTTGCCACATATGGATGGCCAGGGAACATGTAATGGTGTATGGGAGAGTGATTTGTTGGGTGGTGGGTGCCACTAGATGTCAGGAATATTAAATGGTGTATGGGAGGGTAATTTGTTGGGTGTGGTGCCACTAGATGGCAAGGAATATGTAATGGTGTATGGGAGGGTAATTTGTTGGGTGGGGTGCCACTGGATGGCAGGGATAATGTAATGGTGTTTGGGAGGTGATCTGTTGGGTGGGGGTGCCACTGGAGGTGGGGAGATATGATGGTGTATGGGTGAGGTAATTTGGTGGGTGGGGGTGCCACTGGATGGCAGGGATATGTAATAGGTGTATAAGTTGGGTAATTTGGTGGGTGGGGTGCCACTAGATGGCGGGAATATGTAATGGTGTATGGGAGGAGTAATTTGATGGGTGGGTGTGCCACTAGATGGCAGGGAATATGTAATGGTGTATGGGGAGGGTAATTTGGTGGGTGGTTGGTGCCACTGGATTGCAGGCAATATGTAATGGTGTATGGGGAGGGTAATTTGGTGGGTGGGGGGTGCCACTAAATGCAAGGGAATATGTAATGGTGTATGGGGAGGGTAGTTTGGTGAGTGGGGGTGGAACTAGATGCCAGTTTATATGTAATGGTGTATGGGGAGGGTTATTTGGTGGGTGGGGTGCCACTAGTTGTCAGTTGATATGTAATGGTGTATGGGGAGGGTAATTTGGTGAATAGGGGTGCCTCTAGATGCCAGTTTGTATGTAGAGGTGTATGGGGAGAGTAATTTGGTGGGTGGGGGGTGCCACTAGATTGCAGGGAATATGTAATGTTGTATGGAGACGGTAATTTGGTGGGTGGTGGTGCCACGAGATGACAGGGAATATGTAATGGTGTATGGGGAGGGCAATTTGGTGGGTAGTGGGAGCCTCTAGATGGAAGGGAATATGTAATGGTGTATGGGGAGAGTAATTTGGTAGGTGATGGGTGCCACTGGGCGACAGGCTATAAGTAATGGTATGGGAGGGTGATTTGGTGGGTGGTGGGTGCCACTGGGCAGCCATGGAATATGGCGTGTTTGGGAGGGTAATTTGGTGGCTGGGGTGCAGCTAGATGGAAAGGAATATGCAACTGTGTATGGGAGGACAGATTTGGTGGGTGGGCGCAGTAGATGCCAGGGAATAAGTAATGGTATGTTTTTGAGGGTAATTTGGAGGCGGGGGTGCCACTGGGCAGCCAGGAATATGAGCGGTGCATGGGAGGGTAATTTGGTGGGTGGGGGTGGCATTAGATGCCAGGGAATATGTAACGGTGTATGGGGAGGGTAATTTGGTGGGAGGGGGTGCCACTAGATGCCAGGGAATATGTAACGGTGTATGGGGAGGGTCATTTGGTGGGTGGGGGTTCCAGTAGATGGCAGGGAATATGTATTGGTGTATGGGGAGGGCAATATGGTGGGTTGGGGGTGCCAGTAGATGGCAGGGAATATGTAATGGTGTATGGGGAAGGCAATTTTTTGGGTGGAGGGGTGCCAGCAGATGCCAGGGAATATGTAGTGGTGAATGGAGAGGTCAATTTTGTGGGTGAGATGTGCCACTACATGCCAGGAATATATAATGGTGTATTGGAGGAACATTTTGGTGGGTGGGGTGTGCCACTAGATGCCAAGGAATATATAATGGTGTATGGGAGGAGTAATTTAGTGGGTGGGGTGTGCCACTAGATGGCGGTTATATGTAATAATTGTATGGGGAGTGCAATTTGGTGGGTGGGGTGTGCTAATAGAAGCCAGTTTAGATGTATTGGTGTATGAGGGGAAATTTGGTGGTTTGGGGTGCCACTAGATGCCAGTTTATATGTAATGGTGTATGGGGAGGGTAATTTGGTGGGTGGGGGTGAGACTAGTTGCCAGTTTATATGTAATGGTGTATGGGGAGTGTAATTTGGTGGGTAGTGGGCGCCACTAGATGGCAGGTAATATGTAATGGTGTATGGGGAGGGTAATTTGGTGGGTGGTGGGAGCCACTAGATGGCAGGGAATATGTAATGGTGCATGGGGAGGGTAATTTGGTGGGTGGTGGGCGCCACTAGATGGCAGGGAATATGTAATGGTGTATGGGGAGGGTAATTTGTTGGGTGGTGGGTGCCACTAGATGGCAGGGAATATGAAATGGTGTATGGGGAAGGTAATTTGTTGGGTGTGGTGCCACTAGATGGCAGGGAATATGTAATGGTGTATGGGGAGGGTAATTTGTTGGGTGGGGTTGCCACTAGATGGCAGGGAATATGTAATGGTGTTTGGGGAGGGTAGTTTGTTGTGTGGGGGGTGCCACTAGAAGGGAGGGAATATGTAATGGTGTATGGGTAGGGTAATTTTGTGGGTGGGGGGTACCACTAGATGGCAAGGAATATGTAATGGTGTATGGGGTGGATAATTTGGTGGGTAGGGGGTACCACTAGATGGCAGGGAATATGTAACAGTGTATGGGGAGAATAACTTTGTGGGAGGGGGGTGCCACTAGATGCCAGGAGAATATGTCACGGTGGGCCAGGGAGCATAATTTGGTGGGTGGGGAGTGCCACTAGATGCCAGGGAATATGTCACGGTGGATGGAGAGGTAATTTGGTGGGTGGGGTTTGCCACTAGATGCGAGACAATATGTCACGGTGGATGTGGAGGGTAATTTGTTGGGCGGGGTGCCACTAGATGCAAGGAATAGGAAGCGGTGTATGGGGAGGGTCATTTGGTGGGTGGAGGTGCCACTAGATGCCAGGGAATATGTAATGCTGTATGGGGGTGTCATTTGGTTGGTGGGGGGTGATGCCAGATGGCAGGTAATATATAATGGTGTATGGGGGGTCATTTGGTGGGTGGGGGTGCAGCTAGATGGCAGGGAATATCTAATGGTGAATTTGGAGGGTCATTTGGTGGTTGGGGGTTGCCACTAGATGGCAGGTAATATGTAATGGTGTATGGGGTGGGTAATTTGGTGGGTGGGGTGTGCCACTAGATGGCAGGGAATATTTAATGGTGTATGGGTAGGGTAATTTGATGGGTGGGGGGTACCACTAGATGGCAGGGAATATGTAATGGTGTATGGGGAGGGTAATTTGGTGGGTGGGGGGGTGCCACTAGATGCCAGGGATATGTAATGGTGTATGGGGAGGGTAATTTGGTGGGTGGGTTGGCACTAGAAGTCAGGGAACAAGTAATGGTGTATGGGGAGGGTAATTTGGTGGGTGGGGGTGCCACTTGATGACAGGGAACATGTAATGGTGTATGGGGAGGGTAATTTGGTGGGTGGGGTGCCACTGGATGCGGGAACATGTAATGGTGTATGGGGAGGGTCACTTGGTGGGTGGGGTGGCACTAGATGCCAGGGCGATGTAATGGTGTATGGGAGGGTGAATTTGGTGGGATGGGATGTGCCACTAGATGCAAGGGAACCATGAATGGTGTATGGGAGGGTAATTTGGGGGGTAGGGGTGCCACTAGATGCCAGGGAACATGTAATGGTGTATGGGGAGAGTAATATGTGGTGTATGGGTGCCACTGGATTCAGAAGAATATGTAATGGTGTATAGGGAGGGTAATTTGGTGGCTGGGGGTGCCACTGAGATGCCAGGAGATATGTATTGGTGTATGGGAGGAGTAGTTTGGTGGAGGTGTGGTGTGGCAATAGATGCCAGGAGCCGCATGTGGGTGTATGGGGAGGGTAATTTGGTGGGTGGGGGTGGCACTCGATGCCAGAGAACATGTAATGGTGTATGGGGAGGGTAATTTGGTGGGTGGGGTGGCAATAGATGCCAAGGAACAAGTAATGGTGTATGGGGAGAGTCATTTGTTGGGTGGGGGTGCCACTAGATGCTAGTGAACATGTAATGGTGAATGGGGAGGGTAATTTGGTGGGTGGTGGGTGCCACTAGATGCCAGGGAACATGTAATGGTGTATGGGGAGGGTAATTTGGTGGGTCGGGGGTGCCACTAGATGCCAGGGAACATGTAATGGTGTATAGGGAGGGTAATTTGGTGGCTGAGGGGTGCCACTTGATGCCAGAGGACATGTAATGGTGTATGGGGAGGGTAATTTGGTGGTTGGGGGGTGCCACTAGATGCCAGGAAACATGTAATGGTCTATGGGGAGGGTAATTTGGTGGGTGGGGGTGTCACTAGATGCCAGCGAATTTGTAATGGTCTATTGGGAGGGTAATTTGGTGGCTGAGGGGTGCCACTTGAAGCCAGGGAACATGTAATGGTGTATGGGGAGATGATTTTATTGGGTGGGGTGGCACTGGCTGCCAGGGACGTATGATGGTGTATGGGAGGATTGATTTGGTGGAGTTGGGGGTGCCACTGGATGCCAGGGAAGATGAAATGGTGTATGGGGAGGGTAATTTGGTGGGCGGGGGTTGCCAATAGATGACGGGGAACATGTAATGGTGTATGGGGAGTATAATTTTGTGGGTGTGGTGGCACTAGATGTCAGGAACAAGTAATGGTGTACGGGGAGGGTAATTTGGTGATTGGGGGTGCCACTTGATGCCAGGGAACATGCAATGGTGTATGGGAGGTGATTTGGTGGCTGTGGGTAGCCTCTAGATGCAGGGACATATGATGGTGTATGGGTAGAGTAATTTGGGGGTGGGGTGTGCCACTAGATGCCAAGGAACAAGTAATGGTGTATGGGGAGAGTCATATGTTGGGTGGGGGTGCCACTAGGTGCCAGTGAACATGTAATGGTGTATTGGGAGGGTAATTTGGTGGTTGGAGGGTGCACTAGATGCCAGGGATCATGTAATGGTGAATCGGGAGGGTAATTTGATGGGTGGGGGTGCCATTAGATGCCAGGGAACATGTAATGGTGTATGGGGAGGGTAATTTGGTGGTTGGGGTGGCACTAGATGCCAAGGAACAAGTAATGGTGTATGGGGAGAGTCATTTGTTGGGTTTGGGTGCCACTAGGTGCCAGTGAACATGTAATGGTGTATGGGAAGGGTAATTTGGTGTTTGGAGGGTGCACTAGATGCCAGGGATCATGTAATGGTGAATCAGGAGGGTAATTTGGTGGGTGGACGTGCCATTAGATGCCAGGGAGCATGTAATGGTGTATGGGGAGGGTAATTTGGTAGGTGGGGGGATGCCACTAGATGCCAGGGAATATGTAATGGTGTATGGGAGGGTTACTTGGTGAGTGGGGGTGCCACTAGATGCCATGGAACATGTAATGGTGTATGGGGAGAGTAATTTGGTGGTGGGGTGCCACTTGATGCCAGGGAACATGGAATGATGTATGGGGAGGGTAATTTTGTGGGTGGGGGTGCCACTAGATGCCAGGGAACATGCAATAGTGTATCGGGAGGGTAATTTGATGGGTGGGGGGTGGCACTAGATGCCAAGGAACAAGTAATGGTGTATGGGGAGAGTTATTTCTTGGGTGGGGGTGGCACTAGATGCCAGGTAACATGTAATGGTGTATCGGGAGGGTAATTTGGTGAAGTGAGGGTGGCACTGGATGCCAGGGACATATGATAGGTGTATGGGAGGGTAATTTGGTGTGTGGGGTGCCACTTGATACTAGGAACATGTAGATGGTGTATGGGAGGTGATTTGGTTATTGGGATGGCCACTAGATGCAGGCAGCATGTAATGATGTGTATGGGGAGAGTAATTTGTAGGAGTTGGTGTACTACTAGATGCCATGTAACATGTATATGGTGTATGGGAGAGTGAATTTGGTGGGTGGGGGTGGCACTACATGCCAGGGGAGACATGGAAATGGTGTATGGGAGGGTGATTTGGGTTGGTTTGGGGTGGCACTAGATGCCAAGGAACAAGTGATGGATTGTATGGGAGAGTCATTTCTTGGGTGGGGTGGCATTGGATGCCAGGTAACATGTATAATGGTGTGTGGGAGGAGTGATTTGGTGGGTGGGGTGGCACTGGATGCCAGGGAATGTAATGGTGTATGGGGTGAGTAATTTGGTGGGTGGTGGTGCCACGTGATACCAGGGAACATGTAATGGTGTATGGGGAGGGTAATTTGGTGTGTGGGGGTAGCCACTAGATGCCAGACAACATGTAATGGTGTATGGGGAGGGTAATTTGGTGGGTTGGGGTGTGCTACTAGATGCCATGTAACATGTAATGGTGTATGGGGAGGGTAATTTGGTGGGTGGGGGTGGCACTACATGCCAAGGAACATGAAATGGTGAATGGGGAGGGTAATTAGGTGGGTGGAGGGGTGACACAAGTTGCCAGGGAACATGTAATGGTGTTTGGGGAGGGTAATTGGGTGGGTGGGGGGTGCCACTAGATGCCAGGGAACATGTAATGGTGAATTGGGAGAGTAATTTGGTGGGTGGGGGTGGCACTAGTTGCCAGGGAAGATGTAATGGTGTATGGGGAGGGTAATTTGGTGGATGAGGCTAGCCACAAGATGGCAAGGAACATGTAATGGTGTATGGGGAGAGTAATTTGGTGGGTGGGGTGTGCTACTAGATGCCAGGGAACATGTAATGATGTATGGGAAGGGCAATTTGCCGGTTGGGGGTGCCACGAGATGCCAGGGAACATGTAATGGTCAATGGGGACGGTAATTTGGTGGGTGGGGGTGGCACTAGATGCCAGGTAACATGTAATGGTCTATGGGGAGGGTAATTTGGTTGGTGGGGGAGGCACTAGATGCCAGGAAACATGTTATGGTGTACGGTGAGGATTATTTGGTGGATGGGGGTGCCACTAGATGCCTAGAACATCTAATGGTGCATGGGAGGATGATTTTTGGGGTTGGTGCCACTGGATGCTGGGAAGATGTAATGTAGTATGGGAGGTGATTTGGTGGGTGGGGGTGCTACTGGATGCCAGGGACATGTAATGATGTATGGGAGGGTAATTTGGTGGGTGGGGGTGGCACTAGATGCCAGGGAACATGTAATGGTGTATGGGAAGGGTAATTTTGTGGGAGGGGGTGGCACTAGATGCCAGGCAACACGTAATGGTGTATGGGGAGGGTAATTTGGTGGGTGGGGGTGGCACTAGATGCCAGGGAACATGTAATAGTGTATGGGGAGGGTAATTTGGTGGATGGGGTGGCACTAGATGCTAAGGAACAAGTAATGGTGTATGGGGAGAGTCATTTCTTGGGTGTGGGTTGCCACTAGATGCCATCGAACATGTAATGGTGTATGGAGAGTGTAATTTTGTGGGTGGGGGTGCCACTAGATGCCAGGGAACATGTAATGGTGTATGGGGAGGGTAATTTGGTAGGTGGGGGGTGTAACTAGATGCCAGGGAATATGTAATGGTGTATAGGGAGGGAAATAGGTTGGTGGGGGGTGCCACTAGATACCAGGAAATATGTAATGGTTTATGGGGAGGATAATTTGGTCGGTGGGCGGTGCCAGTGGATGCCAGGAAATATGTAACGGTGCATGGGGAGTTTATTTTGGTGGGTGAAGGGTTCTGCTAGATGCCAGGGAATATGTAATGGTATATGGGGAGTGTAATCTGGTGGGTGGGGGTGCCTCTAGATGCCAAGGAATGTGTAATGGTGAATGACGAGGGTAATTTGGTGGGTAGGGGTCCCACTAGATGCCAGGGAATATGTAAAGTTGTATGGGGAGGATAATTTGGTGGGTGAGGGGTGCCACTAGATGCCAAGGAATATGTAACAGTGTATGGGGAGAGTAATTTGGTGGTGGGGTGCCACTTGATTTCCAGGAACACAGGGATGATGGATAGGGGTGTAATTTGTGGAATTGGCGGGTGTCACTAGATGCCAGAGGAGACATGTAATGGTGTATGGAAGGACGGTTGCTGGATTGGGGTGCCACGAGGATGCCAGAGACATGTAATGGCCTATGGGAGGATGATTTGGTGGCTGGGGTGCCACTGGATGCCAGGGAACATGTAATGATGTATGGGGAGGATAATTTGGTGAGTAGGGGGTGCCACTAGAGACCAGAGAATATGTAGTGGTGTATGGGGAGGGTAATTTGGTGGGTTGGGGTGCCATTAGCTGCCATGGAGTATGTAATGGTGAATGGGGAGGGTAATTTGGTGGGTGAGAGGTGCCACTGGTGCCAGGGAATATGTAATGGTGTATGGGGAGAGTAATTTGGTGGTGGGGTGTGCCACTAGATGCCAGGGAACATGTAATGGTGTGTGGGGAGGGTAATTTGGTGGGTGGGGGTGGCACTAGATGCCAGGTAACATGTAATGGTGTATGGGAGATGATTTGGTGGGTGGGGTGGCACTGGATGTCAGGGGACGTATGATTGGTGTGGGGAGTGATTTGGTGGGTGGGGTGGCACTGGATGCAGGACCATGTAATGGTGTATGGATGGGATAATTTGGTGGTTGGGGTGGCACTGGATGCCAGGACAAATGTGGTGTATGGGAGGTCCTTGTTGGGTGGGGTGCCACTAGATGCCAGGGGAACATGTAATGGTATATGGGAGGAGTAATTTGGTGAGTGGGAGGTACCACTAGATGCCAGGGAATATGTAGTGGTGTATGGGGAGCGTAATTTGGTGAGTGGGGGTGCCACTAGATGCCAGGGAATATGTAATGGTGTATGGGGAGGGTAATTTGGTGGGTGGGGGGAGCCTCTAGATGCAAGGGAATATGTAATGGTGTATTGGGAGGGGAATTTGGTGGGTGGGGAGTGACACTAGATGGCATGGAATATGTAATGGTGTACGGGGAGGGTAATTTGTTGGGTGATGGATGCCACTAGAGGCCAGGGAATATGTAAAGGTGAACGGGGAGGGTAATTTGGTGGTTGGGGTGTGTCACTAGACGTCAGGGAATATGTAATGGTGTATGGGGAGGGTAATTTGGTGGGAGCGGGATGCCACTAGATGCCAGGGAATATGTAACGGTGAACGGGGAGGGTAATTTGGTGAGTGGGGGTAGCACTAGATGCCAGGTAACATGTAATGGTCTATGGGGAGGGTAATTTGGTTGGTGGGGGAGGCACTAGATGCCAGGGAACATGTAATGGTGTATGGGGAGGGTGATTTGGTGAGTGGGGGATGCCACTAGATGCCAGGGAACAGGTAATGGTGAATGGGGAGGGTAATTTGTTGGGTGGGGGGTGCCACTAGATGCCAGGGAAAATGTAATGGTGTATGGGGAGGGTAATTTGGTGGGTGGTGGGTGCACTGAATGCCAGGGAATATGTAGTGGTGTATGGCGAGGGTAATTTGGTGGGTGGGGGTGCCACTAGATGCCAGGGAATATGTAATGGTGCATGGGGAGGGTAATTTGGTGGGTGAGGGGTCCCACTGGATGCCAGGGAATATGTAATGGTGTATGGGGAGAGTAATTTGGTGGTGGGGTGTGCCACTAGATGCCAGGGAACGTGTAATGGTGTACGGGGAGGGTAATTTTGTGGGTGGGGGTGCCACAACATGCCAAGGAATATGTAATGGTGTATCGGGAGGGTAATTTGGTGGGTGGTGGTGCCTCTAGATGCCAGGGAACATGTAATGGTGAAAGAGGAGGGTAATTTGGTGGGTGAGGGTGGCACTAAATGCCCGGGAAAATGTAATGGTGTATGTGGAGGGTAATTTGGTGGGTGGGGCTAGCCACAAGATGCCAGGGAACATGTAATGGTGTATGGGGAGGGTAATTTGGTGGGTGGGGGGTGTTATTAGATGCCAGAGAACATGTATTGGTGTATGGAGAGGGTAATTTGGTGGGTGGGGGTGGCACTAGATATCAGGGAACATGTAATGGTGTATGGGAGGTGAATTTGGTGGGTGGGGGTGGCACTGGTTGCCGTGAACATGTAATGGTCTATGGGGATTTTAATTTGGTGGGTGGGGTGCCTCTAGATGCCAGGGAACATGTAATGGTGTATGGGGAGGGTGTAATTTGGTGGGTGGGGGTGCCACTAGATGCCAGAGACATGTATGTGATGAATGGGAGGTAATTTTTGGGTGGGGGTTCTACTAGATGCCAGTGAAAATGTAATGGTGTATGGGAGGAAGTTTGGTGGGTGGGGGTACCACTCGATGCCAGGGAAGATGAAATGTTGTATAGGGAGGTAATTTGGTGGGTGGGGAAGACACTAGATGGCAGTAAACATGTAATGGTGTATGGGGAGGATAATTTGGTGGGTGGGGTGGCACTAGATGCCAGGGAACAAGTAATGGTGTATGGGAAGGGTAATTTGTTGGTTGGGGTGCCACTTGATGCCAGGGAACATGTAATGGTGTATGGGGAGAGTAATTTGGTGGGTGAGGGGTGCCACTGGATGCCAGGGGATTTGTAATGGTGTATGGGGAGAGTAATTTGGTGGTGGGGTGCCACTTGATTTTAGGGAACATGGAATGATGTATGGAGAGGGTAATTTTATGGGTGGGGGATACCACAAGATGCCAGGTAACATGTAATGGTGTATGGGGAGGGTAATTTGGTGGGTGGGGGTGCCACTTGATGCCAGGGAATATGTAACAGTGTGTGGGGAGGGTAATTTGGTGGGTGGGCGGTGCCACTAGATGCCAGGGAATATGTTACCGTGTATGGGGAGGGTAATTTGGCGGGTAGGGGTGCCACTAGATGCCAGCAAATATGTGACAGTGTATGGGGAGGGTAATTTGGTGGGTGGGGGAATGCCACTAAATGCCAGGGAATATGTTACATTGTATGGGGAGGGTAATTTGGTGGGTGGGGGCTGCCACTAGATGCAGGGAATATGTAACGGTGTATGCGGAGGGTAATTTGGTGGGTGTAGGGTGCCACGATATGCCAGCAAATATGTAATGTATTATGGGAGGGTAATTTGGTGGGTGGTGGTGCCACTAGATGCCAGCGAAAATGTAACGGTGTATGGGGAGAGTAACTTGGTGGGAGGGGGGTGCCACTAGATGCCAGGGAATATGTCACGGTGGATGGGGAGCGTAATTTGGTGGGTGGGGGTGCCACTAGATGCCAGGGAATATGTCACGGTGGATGGGGAGAGTAATTTTGTGGGTGGGGGTTGCCACTAGATGCCAGGCAATATGTCAAGGTGGATGTGGAGGGTAATTTGTTGGGCGGGGGTACCACTAGATGCCAGGGAATAGGAAATGGTGTATGGGGAGGGTCATTTGGTGGGTGGGGGTGCCACTAGATGCCAGGGAAAATGTCATGGTGTATGGCGAGGGTCATTTGGTGGGTGCGGTGCCACTAGATGCCAGGGAAGATGTAATGGTATATGGGGAAGGTCATTTGGTGTGTGGGAGGTGCCACTAGATGCCAGGAATATGTAATGGTGTATGGGGGTGTCATTTGGTGGGTGGGGTGCCGGATGGCAGGTAATTCTCAATGGTGTATGGGGGTCATTTTGGTGGGTGGGTGGTGCGCTGGATGGCAGGGAATGTATATGATAATGGTGTGGGGAGGGTCATTTGGAGGTTGGGAATTGCCTGCGATGGCAGGAGATATGTAATTGTCTATGGGAGAGCAATTATTTGGGTGGGGGGTGCCAGTGGATGGCAGGGGAATATGTGGTGGTGTATGGTGAGGGGTGATTTGGTGGGTGGGAATTGCCACTGGATGGCGGATTTATAATAGCAATGAATTGTATGTGGGTGTAATTTGCTGGGTGGGGTGTGCCACTAGATGCCAGTTATAATATAATGGTGTATGGGGAGGGTGATGTGGTGGGTGGGCTGCCACTAGATGCCAGTTTAGTAATATGATGGTGTATGGGGAGGGTGATTTGGTGGGTGGGGGTGCCACTGGATGCCAGTTTAGTAATATGATAGTTGATGGGTGGAGATGATTTGGTGGTTGGGGTGCCACTAGATGCCACTTTAATAAGAGTGGTATATGGGAGGAGTGATTTGGTGGGTTGGGGTGCCACTAGATGGCATTAAATGTGTAATGGTGTATGGGAGGAGACAGTTTGGTGGTGGTGAGGTGCCAGTAGATGGCAGGTAATATGTAATGGTGTATGGGAAGGGTACTTTGTGGGTGGTGGGCACCACTAGATGGCAGGGTATATGTAATGGTGTTTGGGGAGCGTAATTTGGTGGGTGTTGGGCGCCACTAGATGGCAAGGAATATGTAATGGTGTATGGGGTGGGTAATTTGGTGGGTAGGGGGTACCACTAGATGGCAGGGAATATGTAACGGTGTATGGGGAGAGTAACTTTGTGGGAGGAGGGTGCCACTAGATGTCAGGGAATATGTCACGGTGGATGGGGAGTGTGATTTGGTGGGTGGGGGGTGCCACTAGATGCCAGGAAATATGTCACGGTGGATGTGGAGGGTAATTTGTTGGGCGGGGGGTGCCAATAGATGTCAGGGAATAGGAAACGGTGTATGGGGAGGGTCATTTGGTGGGTGCGGTGCCACTAGATGCCAGGGAAGATGTAATGGTATATGGGGAAGGTCATTTGGTGTGTGGGAGGTGCCACTAGATGCCAGGGAATATGTAATGCTGTATGGGGAGTGTCATTTGGTCAGTGGGAGTGACTCCAGATGGCAGGTAATATATAATGGTGTATGGGGGGGTCATTTGGTGGGTGGGGAGTGCCGCTAGATGGCAGGGAATATGTAATGGTGGATTTGGAGGGTCATTTGGTGGTTGGGGGTTGCCACTAGATGGCAGGGAATATATAATGGTTATGTGGAGTGTCATTTTGGAGGTAGGGGTGCCTGTAGATGGCAGGAATATGTAGTGGTGTATGGGAGACAATTTTGTGGGTGGGGTGTGCCTCTAGATGCCAGGAATATGTAATAGTGTGGAGGGTATTTTGGTGGGTGGGGTGTGACACTAGATGCCAGTGAATATATAATGGTGTATGGTGAGGGTAATTTGGTGGGTGGGGTCTGCCACTAGATGGCAGTTTATATGTAATTGTGTATGGGGAGTGTAATTTGGTGGGTGGGGTGTGCCACTAGATGCCAGTTTATATGTAATGGTGTATGGGGAGGGTAATGTTGTGGGTGGGGGTGCCACTAGATGCCAGTTTATATGTAATGGTGTATGGGGAGGGTAATTCGGTTGGTGGGGGTGCCACCAGATGTCAGTTTATATGTAATGGTGTATGGGAAGGGTAATTTGTTGGGTGGGGGTACCACTAGATGCCACTTCATATGTAGTGGTGTATGGGAAGCGTAATTTGGTGGGTTGGAGTTGCCACTAGATGGCAGGAAATATGAATGGTGTATGGGGAGGAGTAATTTGGTGGGTGCTGGGTGCCACTAGATGGCAGGTAATATGGAATCGTGTATGGGGAGAATTGCTGTGGGTGGTGGGCACCACTAGATGGCAGGGTAGTATATGATGGTGTATGGGGAGGGTAATTTAGTGGGTGGTGGGTGCCACTGGATGGCAGGGAATATGTAATGGTGTATGGGAGAGTGATTTGGTGGGTGGTGGGCAGCACTAGATGGCAGAGGATATTAATGGTGTATGGGAGGACAGATTTGGTTGGTGATGGGGTGCCTGGATGGCAGATATATGTGATGGTGTATGGGAGGGTAGTTTGGTGGGTAGTGGGAGCCACTAGATGGCAGGGAACATGTAATGGTGTATGGGGAGGGTAATTTGGTGGGTGGCGGGTGCCACTAGATGGCAGGGAACATGTAATGGTGTATGGGGAGGGTAATTTG
This sequence comes from Neoceratodus forsteri, assembly GCA_016271365.2. Lineage (NCBI taxonomy): Eukaryota > Metazoa > Chordata > Ceratodontiformes > Ceratodontidae > Neoceratodus > Neoceratodus forsteri. The sequence goes on from JADMNL010000027.1 coordinate 219,434, forward strand.
GTGGGTGGTGGGAGCCACTAGATGGCAGGGAATATGTAATGGTGTATGGTGAGGGTAATTTGGTGGGTGGGGTGTGCCACTAGATGGCAGTTTATATGTAATTGTGTATGGGGAGTGTAATTTGGTGGGTGGGGTGTGCCACTAGATGCCAGTTTATATGTAATGGTGTATGGGGAGGGTAATGTTGTGGGTGGGGGTGCCACTAGATGCCAGTTTATATGTAATGGTGTATGGGGAGGGTAATTCGGTTGGTGGGGGGTGCCACTAGATGTCAGTTTATATGTAATGGTGTATGGGGAGAGTAATTTGTTGGGTGGGGGTACCACTAGATGCCACTTCATATGTAGTGGTGTATGGGAAAGGGTAATTTGGTGGGTTGGGGTGCCACTAGATGGCAGGAAATATGAAATCGTGTATGGGGAGGGTAATTTGGTGGGTGCTGGGTGCCACTAGATGGCAGGTAATATGAAATCGTGTATGGGGAGGGTACTTTGTGGGTGGTGGGCGCCAGTGGATGGCAGGAATTGTATGTAATGGTGTATGGGAGGAGTGATTTGGTGGGTGGTGGGCACCACTGGATGGCAGGGGATAATGTGATGGTGTATGGGGAGACAGTTTGGTGGGTGGTGGCGCAGGATGAGCGGATAATGTAGTGGTGTATGGGAGGAGTAATTTGGTGGGTGGTGGGAGCACTTGATGGCAGGGAATATGTAATGGTGTATGGGAGATGATTTGGTGGGTGGTAGTTGCCCTGGATGTGGGGAACATGTAATGGTGTATGGGGAGGTGATTAGGTTGGGTGGTGGGTGCCGCTAGATGGCAGGGAATATTAAATGGTGTATGGGGAGGGTAATTTGTTGGGTGTGGTGCCACTAGATGGCAAGGAATATGTAATGGTGTATGGGGAGGGTAATTTGTTGGGTGGGGGGTGCCACTAGATGGCAGGGAATATGTAATGGTGTTTGGGGAGGGTAGTTTGTTGGGTGGGGGGTGCCACTAGAAGGTAGGGAATATGTAATGGTGTATGGGTAGGGTAATTTGGTGGGTGGGGGGTACCACTAGATGGCAGGGAATATGTAATGGTGTATAGGGTGGGTAATTTGGTGGGTAGGGGGTACCACTAGATGGCAGGGAATATGTAATGGTGTATGGGGAGGGTAATTTGATGGGTGGGGGTGCCACTAGATGGCAGGGAATATGTAATGGTGTATGGGGAGGGTAATTTGGTGGGTGGTTGGTGCCACTGGATTGCAGGCAATATGTAATGGTGTATGGGGAGGGTAATTTGGTGGGTGGGGGGTGCCACTAAATGCAAGGGAATATGTAATGGTGTATGGGGAGGGTAGTTTGGTGAGAGGGGGTGGAACTAGATGCCAGTTTATATGTAATGGTGTATGGGGAGGGTTATTTGGTGGGTGGGGTGCCACTAGTTGCCAGTTGATATGTAATGGTGTATGGGGAGGGTAATTTGGTGAATAGGGGTGCCTCTAGATGCCAGTTTGTATGTAGAGGTGTATGGGGAGAGTAATTTGGTGGGTGGGGGGTGCCACTAGATGGCAGGGAATATGTAATGTTGTATGGAGACGGTAATTTGGTGGGTGGTGGTGCCACGAGATGACAGGGAATATGTAATGGTGTATGGGAGGAACAGTTTGGTGGTGGGTGGCAACACTGGATGGCAGATTATGTAATGGTGTATGGGGAGGGTAATTTGGTGGGTGGTGGGAGCCACTTGTGGCAGGGGATATGTAATGATGTATGGGAGGGAATGTGATTTGGTGGGTGGTAGTTGCCACTATGGATGGCCAGGGAACATGTATATGGTGTATGGGAGAGTGATTTGTTGGGTGGTGGGTGCCACTAGATGTCAGGAATATTAAATGGTGTATGGGAGGAGTGATTTGTTGGGTGTGGTGCCACTAGATGGCAAGGAATATGTAATGGTGTATGGGAGGGTAATTTGTTGGGTGGGGGTGCCACTGGATGGCAGGGGATATATGATGGTGTTTGGGGAGGGTGGTCTGTTGGGTGGGGGTGCCACTGGAGGTGGGGAAATGATGATTGTATGGGTGGGAGTGATTTGGTTGGGTCGGGGTGCCACTGGATGGCAGGGGATATGTATTGATTGTATAGGATTGGGTGATTTGGGTGGGTGGGAGTGCCACTAGATGGCAGGAATATGATAATGGTTATGGGAGGAGTAATTTGATGGGTGGGTGTGCCACTAGATGGCGAGGAATATGTAATGGTGTAATAGGGGGAGGGATTTGGTGGGTGGTTGGTGCCACTGGATTGCAGGCAATATGTGATGGTGTATGGGAGGTGAATTTGGTGGGTGGGGGTGCCACTAAGTACAGGGAATATGTAATGGTGTATGGGAGGGTGGTTTGGTGGGTGGGGTGGAACTAGATGCCAGTTTATATGTAATGGTGTATGGGAGGGTTATTTGGTGGGTGGGGTGCCACTAGTTGTCAGTTGATATAGATGGTGTATGGGGAGGTAATTTGGTGAATAGGGTGCCTCTAGATGCCAGTTTGTATGTAGAGGTGTATGGGGAGAGTAATTTGGTGGGTGGGGGGTGCCACTAGATGGCAGGGAATATGTAATGTTGTATGGAGACGGTAATTTGGTGGGTGGTGGTGCCACGAGATGACAGGGAATATGTAATGGTGTATGGGGAGGGCAATTTGGTGGGTAGTGGGAGCCTCTAGATGGAAGGGAATATGTAATGGTGTATGGGGAGAGTAATTTGGTAGGTGATGGGTGCCACTAGACGGCAGGCTATAAGTAATGGTATATGGGGAGGGTAATTTGGTGGGTGGTGGGTGCCACTAGACGCCATGGAATAGGTTAACGTGTTTGGGGAGGGTAATTTGGTGGGGGGGGGTGCAACTAGATGGAAAGGAATATGCAACTGTGTATGGGGAGGACAATTTGGTGGGTGGGGGGGCGCCAGTAGATGCCAGGGAATAAGTAATGGTATGTTTTGAGGGTAATTTGGAGGCGGGGGTGCCACTGGGCAGCCAGGGATATGGGCGGTGCATGGGAGGGTAATTTGGTGGGTGGGGGTGGCATTAGATGCCAGGGAATATGTAGCGGTGTATGGGGAGGGTGAATTTGGTGGGAGGGTGCCACTAGATGCCAGGAGATATGTAGCGGTGTATGGGGAGGGTCATTTGGTGGGTGGGGGTTCCAGTAGATGGCAGGGAATATGTATTGGTGTATGGGGAGGGCAATATGGTGGGTTGGGGGTGCCAGTAGATGGCAGGGAATATGTAATGGTGTATGGGGAAGGCAATTTTTTGGGTGGAGGGGTGCCAGCAGATGCCAGGGAATATGTAGTGGTGAATGGAGAGGTCAATTTTGTGGGTGAGATGTGCCACTACATGCCAGGGAATATGTAATGGTGTATTGGAAGGGTATTTTGGTGGGTGGGGTGTGCCACTAGATGCCAAGGAATATATAATGGTGTATGGGGAGGGTAATTTAGTGGGTGGGGTGTGCCACTAGATGGCAGTTTATATGTAATGGTGTATGGGGAGTGCAATTTGGTGGGTGGGGTGTGCTAATAGAAGCCAGTTTAGATGTATTGGTGTATGAGGGGAAATTTGGTGGTTTGGGGTGCCACTAGATGCCAGTTTATATGTAATGGTGTATGGGGAGGGTAATTTGGTGGGTGGGGGTGAGACTAGTTGCCAGTTTATATGTAATGGTGTATGGGGAGTGTAATTTGGTGGGTAGTGGGCGCCACTAGATGGCAGGTAATATGTAATGGTGTATGGGGAGGGTAATTTGGTGGGTGGTGGGAGCCACTAGATGGCAGGGAATATGTAATGGTGCATGGGGAGGGTAATTTGGTGGGTGGTGGGCGCCACTAGATGGCAGGGAATATGTAATGGTGTATGAGGAGGGTAATTTGTTGGGTGGTGGGTGCCACTAGATGGCAGGGAATATGAAATGGTGTATGGGGAAGGTAATTTGTTGGGTGTGGTGCCACTAGATGGCAGGGAATATGTAATGGTGTATGGGGAGGGTAATTTGTTGGGTGGGGTTGCCACTAGATGGCAGGGAATATGTAATGGTGTTTGGGGAGGGTAGTTTGTTGTGTGGGGTGTGCCACTAGAGGAGGAATATGTAATGGGTGTATGGGTGGGGTGAATTTTGTGGGTGGGGGGTACCACTAGATGGCAAGGAATATGTAATGGTGTATGGGGTGGATAATTTGGTGGGTAGGGGGTACCACTAGATGGCAGGGAATATGTAACAGTGTATGGGGAGAATAACTTTGTGGGAGGGGGGTGCCACTAGATGCCAGAGAATATGTCACGGTGGACGGGGAGCATAATTTGGTGGGTGGGGAGTGCCACTAGATGCCAGGGAATATGTCACGGTGGATGGAGAGGGTAATTTGGTGGGTGGGGTTTGCCACTAGATGCCAGACAATATGTCACGGTGGATGTGGAGGGTAATTTGTTGGGCGGGGGTGCCACTAGATGCCAGGGAATAGGAAACGGTGTATGGGGGAGGGTCATTTGGTGGGTGGGAGGTGCCACTAGATGCCAGGGAATATGTAATGCTGTATGGGGAGTGTCATTTGGTTGGTGGGGGTGATGCCAGATGGCAGGTAATATATAATGGTGTATGGGGGGGTCATTTGGTGGGTGGGGGTGCCGCTAGATGGCAGGGAATATCTAATGGTGGTTGGAGGGTCATTTGGTGGTTGGGGTTGCACTGGATGGCAGGTAATATATGATGGTGTATGGATTGGGTAATTTGGTTGGGTAGGGTGTGCCACTGGATGGCGGGGAATATTTAATGGTGTATGGGTGAGAGTGATTTGATGGGTGGGGGTGCCACTAGATGGCAGGGAGATATGTAATGGTGTATGGGGAGGTGAATTTGGTGGGTGGGGGTGCCACTGGATGCCAGGGATATGTAATGGTGTATGGGAGGGTAATTTGGTGGGTGGGTTGGCCACTAGAGTCAGGGAACAAGTAATGGTGTATGGGAGGGTGATTTGGTGGGTGGGGGTGACACTGATGACAGGGAATATGTAATGGTGTATGGGAGGGTACTTTGGTGGGTGGGGTGCCACTAGATGCCAGGAATGTGAAATGGTGTATGGGAAGGGTACTTTGATGGGTGTGGGGTGCCACTAGATGCCAGGGAATATGTAATGGTGTATGGGGAGGGTAATTTGGGGGGTGGTGGGTGTCACTAGATGCCAGGCAATATGTAACGGTGTATGGGGAGGGTAATTTGGGGGGCGGTGGGTGCCACTAGATGCCAGGGAATATGTAACGGTTTATGGGGAGGGTAATGTGGGGGGTGGTGGGTGCCACTAGATGCCAGGGAATATGTAACAGTGTAAGGGGAGGGTTATTTGGGGGGTGGGGTGTCACTAGATGCCAGGGAATATGTAATGGTCTATGGGAAGGGTAATTTGGTGAGTGGGGGTGCCACTAGATGCCAGGGAATATGTAACGGTGTATGGGGAGGGTAGTTTGGTGGGTGGGGGGTGCTACTAGGTGCCAGGGAATGTGTATGGGGATGGTAATTCAATGGGTGGAGGGTGCCACTAGATGCCAGGGAATATGCAACGGTGTATGGGAAGGTTCAATCAGTGGGTGGGGGATTCCACTAGATGCCAGGTAATATGGAACGGTGTATGGGGAGGGTCATTTGGTGGGTGAGGGGTGCCATTTGATGTCAGGGAAGATGTAATGGTGTATGGGAGGGTCACTTGGTGGGTGGGGGTGCCACTAGATGCCAGGAAGATGTAATGGGTATCTGGGGAGGGTGATTTGTGGGATTGGGGGTGCCACTGGATGGCAGGAGAAATGTAAGGGTGTATGGAGGAGTGAATTTGGTGGGTGGTGGGTGCCACTAGATGCCAGGGGATATATGATGGTGTATGGGAGGGTGCTGGGAGTGGGGGTGCCACTAGATGCCAGGAGATATGTAATGGTGTATGGGAAGGGTACTCTGGTGGGTGGGGTGCCACTAGATGCCAGAGATGTGAAATGGTGCATGGGAGGGTACTTTGAGTGGGTGTGGGGTGCCACTAGATGCCAGGGAATATGTAATGGTGTATGGAGGGTGCTTTGGTGGGAGGGGTGCCACTAGACAGCAGGGAATATGTAATGTGTATGGGAAGGGTGATTTGGTGGGCGGTGGGTGCCACTGGGCATCCAGGAATATGTAATGGTGTATGGGAGGGTGATTTGGTGGGTGGGGGGTGCCACTATCACGCTAGGGTTTATGTAATGGTGTATGGAGAGGATAATTTGGGGGTGGTTGCTGCCACTAGATGCCAGGCAATATGTACTAGCGGTGTATGGGGAGGGAGTAATTTGGGCGGTGGGTGCCACTAGATGCCAGGGAATATGTAACGGTTTATGGGAGGAGTAATTTGAGGGTGGTTGCTGCCACTAGATGCCAGGCAATATGTAGCGGTGTCTGGGGAGGAGTAATTTGGGGCGGTGGGTGCCACTAGATGCCAGGAGATATGTAGCAGTTTATGGGAGGGTAATGTGGGGGGTGGGGTGCCACTAGATGCCAGGAATATGTAATGGTGTATGGGAGGGTACTTTTGGGAGTGGGGTGCCACCAGATGCCAGGATATATATAGTGGTGTATGGGAAGGGTACTCTGGTGGGTGGGGTGCCACTGATGCCAGGGATATGTAATGGTGTATGGGAGGGTGCTTTTGGAGGTGGGGTGCCACTAGATGCCATGGAATATGTAATGGTGTATGGGAAGGAATACTCTGGTGGCTGGGGTGTGCCACAAGATGCCGAGTTATAAGTAATGGTATGTGGGGAAGGTAATTTGGTGGGTGGGGTGTGCCACTAGATGTCAGGGAATATGTAATGGTGTATGGGGAGGGTCACTTGGTGGGTGGGGGTGCCACTAGATGCCAGGGAAGATGTAATGGTATACGGGGAGGGTAATTTGTGGATTGGGGTGCCACTAGATGGCAGGGAAAATGTAAGGGTGTATGCGGAGGGTAATTTGGTGGGTGGGTGGTGCCACTAGATGCCAGGGAATATGTAATGGTGTATGGGAGGGTGCTTTGGGGTGGGGGTGCCACTAGATGCCAGAGATATGTAATGGTGTATGGGAAGGGTACTCTGGTGGGTGGGGTGCCACTAGATGCCAGGGAATGTGAAATGGTGCATGGGAGGGTACTTTGATGGGTGTGGGGTGCCACTAGATGCCAGGGAATATGTAATGGTGTATGGAGAGGGTACTTTGGTGGGAGGGGGGTGCCACTAGACAGCAGGGAATATGTAATTGTGTATGGGAAGGGTGATTTGGTGGGCGGTGGGTGCCACTAGACGCCAGGGAATATGTAATGGTGTATGGGGAGGGTGATTTGGTGGGTGGGGGGGTGCCACTATACGCTAGGGAATATGTAATGGTGTATGGAGAGGATAATTTGGGGGGTGGTTGCTGCCACTAGATGCCAGGCAATATGTAACGGTGTATGGGGAGGGTAATTTGGGGGGCGATGGGTGCCACTAGATGCCAGGGAATATATAACGGTTTATAGGGAGGAGTGAATTTGGGGGTGGTTGCTGCCACTAGATGCCAGGCAATATGTAGCGGTGTCAGGGAGGGGAATTTGGGGGCGGTGGGTGCCACTAGATGCCAGGAGATATGTAGCAGTTTATGGGAGGATGTAAGGGGTGGGGTGCCACTAGATGCCAGGAATATGTAATGGTGTATGGGAGGGTACTTTTGGGGGTGGGGGTGCCACTAGATGCCAGGGATATGTAATGGTGTATGGGAGGGTACTCTGGTGGGTGGGGTGCCACTAGATGCCAGGGATAATGTAATGGTGTATGGGGAGGGTGCTTTTGGAGTGGGGTGCCACTAGATGCCATGGAATATGTAATGGTGTATGGGAAGGGTACTCTGGTGGCTGGGGTGTGCCACAAGATGCCAGTTTATAAGTAATGGTATGTGGGGAAGGTAATTTGGTGGGTGGGGTGTGCCACTAGATGTCAGGGAATATGTAATGGTGTATGGGGAGGGTCACTTGGTGGGTGGGTGTGCCACTAGATGCCAGGGAAGATGTAATGGTGTATGTGGAAGGTAATTTGTGGGGTGGGGGTGCCACTAGATGGCAGGGAAAATGTAAGGGTGTATGCGGAGGGGAATTTGGTGGGTGGGTGGTGCCACTAGATGCCAGGGAATATGTAATGGTGTATGGGGAGGGTAATTTGGTGGGTGGGGGTGCCACTAGATGCCAGGGAATATGTAATGGTGTATGGGAAGGGTACTCTGGTGGGTGGGGGTGCCACTAGATGCCAGGGAATGTGAAATGGTGCATGGGAGGATGCACTGATGGGTGTGGGGTGCCACTAGATGCCAGGAATATGTAATGGTGTATGGAGGGTACTTTGGTGGGAGGGTGCCACTAGACAGCAGGAATATGTAATTGTGTATGGGAAGGGTGATTTGGTGGGCGGTGGGTGCCACTGGGCAGCAGGGAATATGTAATGGTGTATGGGAGGGTGATTTGGTGGGTGGGGGTGCCACTACGCTAGGAATATGTAATGGTGTATGGAGGATGATTTGGGGGTGGTTGCTGCCACTAGATGCCAGGGAATATGTAATGGTGTATGGGGAGGTGGTTGGGGGTGGGTGCCACTAGATGCCAGGAATATGTAGCGGTTTATGGGAGAGTAATTTGGAATTGGTTGCTGCCACTAGATGCCAGGCAATATGTAATGGTGTATGGGAAGGATGATTTGGGGCGGTGGGTGCCACTAGATGCCAGGGATATGTTAGCGTTTATGGGAGGGTGATGTATGGAGGTGGGGTGCCACTAGATACCAGGAATATGTAATGGTGTATGGGAGGTGCTTTGGGGGTTGGGGTGCCACTAGATGCCAGGGGAATATGTAATGGTGTATGGGAAGGGTACTCTGGTGGGTGGGGGTGCCACTAGATGCCAGGGAATATGTAATGGTGTATGGGGAGGGTACTTTTGGGGATGGGGGGTGCCACTAGATGCCAGGGAATATGTAATGGTGTATGGGAAGGGTACTCTGGTGGCTGGGGTGTGCCACAAGATGCCAGTTTATAAGTAATGGTATGTGGGAAGGGTAATTTGGTGGGTGGGGTGTGCCACTAGATGCCAGTTCATATGTAACGGTGTATGGGGAGGGTATTTTGGTGGGTGGGCGTGCCACTAGATGCCAGTTTATATGTAATGGTATATGGGTAGGGTAATTTGCTGGGTGGGGGTGCCACTAGATGCCAGTTTATATGTAGTGGTGTATGGGAGATGAATTTGGTGAGTAAGTGGTGCCACTGGATGGCAGGGATAATGATAGTTGTATGGGAGGGTGAATTTGGTGGGTGGTGGGTTGCCACTGGATGGGCAGGGTATATGAAATGGTTGTGTGGGAGATAATTTGGTGGGTGGTGGCGCCACTAAATGGTGGGGAATAATGTAATGGTGTATGGGGAGGAGTAATTTGGTGGGTGGTGGGTGCCTCTAGATGGCGGGAATATGTAATGGTGTATGGGGAGGAGGTAATTTGGTGGGTCGTGGGTGCCATAGTAGCGAGGAATATGTAATAGTGTATGGAAGAGGTAATTTGTTGGGTGGAGGTGCCACTGGATGGCAGGAACATGTAATGGTGTTTGGGAGGATAATTTGTTGGGTGGGGGTGCCAGTAGATGGCAGGGAGATATATAACGATGTATGGGAGGATGAATTTGGTGGGTGTGGGGTGCCACTAGATGGCAGGGAAATATGTAGCGATTGTATGGGGAGGAGTAATTTGGTGGGTGGGAGTTACAACTAGATGCCAGGGTAAAATAACATGTGTATGGGAGGGTAATTTGATGTGTGGGGGGTGCCACTAGATGCCAGGGAATATGTAACGGTGTATGGGGAGGGTTATTTTGGGGGGTGGGTGCCACTTGATGCCAGGGAGTATGTAACAGTGTATGGGGAGGGTAATTTGGTGGGTGGTGGGCACCTCTAGATGGCAGGAAATATGTAATGGTGTATGGGGAGGGTAATTTGGTGGGTGGTGGGTGCCACTAGGTGGCAGGGAAGATGAAATGGTGTCTGGGGAGGGTAATTTGTTGGGTGTGGTGCCACTAGATGGCAGGGAATATGTAATGTTGTATATGGAGGGTAATTTGTTGGGTGGGGTGCCACTAGATGGCAGGGAATATGTAATGGTGTTTGGGGTGGGTAATTTGTTGGGTGGGGTGCCACTGGATGGCAGGAATGTATATGTGTGGTGTATGGGTGGGGTAATTTGGTGGGTGGGGGGTGCCACTAGATGGTGAGGAATATCTAATGTTGTGTATATGGAGGATGATTTGTTGGGTGGGGGTGCCACTGGATGGCAGGGAATAATATGATGGTGTTTGGGGAGATGATTTGTTGGGTGGGGTGCCACTGGATGGCTGAGAGATAGTAGTGGTTATTATGGGTGTGGTGATTTGATTGGAGTGGAGATTGCCACTAGATGGCGGGGATATGTGATGGTGCATGGGTTGGGTGATTTGATGGGTGGGGGTGCCACTAGATGGCAGGAATATGTAATGGTGTATGGGAGGGTGATTTGGTGGGTGGTGGTGCCACTAGATGCCAGGGAATGTGAATGGTGTATGGGAGGTGAATTTGTTGGGTGGGGGTGCCACTAGATGCCAGGGAATATGATGGATGTATGGGAGAGTGAATTTGGTGGCTGGGGGTGCCACTGGATGCCATGGAATATGGGAATGGTGTATGGGAGGTGCTTTGGTGGGTGGGGTGCCACTAGATGCCAGGGGAATGTGAATGGTGTATGGGAGGGTGATTTGTGGGTGTGGGGTGCCACTAGATGCCAGGGAATATGTAATGGTGTATGGAGGGGTAATTTGTTGGTTGGGTGCCACTAGATGGCAGGGAATATGTAATGGTGTATGGGGAGGGTGAATTTGTTGGGTGGGGGTGCCACTGGATGGCGGGGAATATACAGTGATTGTATGGGAGGAGTGATTTGGTGGGTGGTGGGGTGCCACCAGATGCCGGGAATGTCATGGTGTATCTGGGAGGTGAATTTGGTGGGTGGGGGTGCCACTAGATGCCAGGGAATATGTAATGGTGTATGGGAGGGTTATTTTGGGGTGTGGAGTGCCACTTGATGCCAAGAGATATGAAATGGTGTCTGGGAGGTGGTTGTTGGGTGTGGTGCCACTAGATGGCAGGGAATATATAATGTTGTATGTGGAGGGTAATTTGTTGGGTGTGGGAGTTGCCACTGGATGGCAGGGATATATGATGGTTGCGTAGGTTGGGTGAATTTGGTGGGAGGGGTGCCACTGGATGGCGGCAGTAATATGTAATGGTGTATGGGTGGGAGTGAATTTGGTGGGTGGGGGTGCCACTAATTGCAAGGGAATCGTAATGGTGTATGAGGACGTTAATTTGGTGGGTAGGGGGTGCCTCTAGATGGCAGGGAATATGTAATGGTGTATGGGGAGGGTAATTTGGTGGCTGGGGGGTGCCACTAGATGCCATGGAATATGGGAAATGGTGTATGGGAGGGTGCTTTGGTGGGTGGGGGTGCCACTGGATGCCAGGAATGTGAAGATGGTGTATGGGAGGTACTTTGATTGGTGTGGGGTGCCACTGGATGCCAGGAGATATGTAATGGTGTATGGGGAGGGTGCTTGGTGGGTGGTGGGAGCCACTAGACAGCAGGAATATGTAATGGTGTATGGGGAGGAGTAATTTGGTGGGCGAGTGGGTGTCACTGGCGCCAGGGAATATATAAATGGTGTATGGTCAGGGTGATTTGGTGGGTGGGGATGCCACTAGATGTCAGAGGAATATGTAATGGTCTATGGGAGCGTGATTTGGTGGGTGGGGGTGCCACTGGGCAGCTGGGGATATCTAATGGTGTATGGGGAGGTTAATTTGGGTGGTGGTGGGTGCCACTAGATGCCAGGCAATATGTGACGGTGTATGGGGAGGGTAATTTGGGGGGCGGTGGGTGCCACTAGATGCCAGGGAATATGTAACGGTGTATGGGGAGGGTAATGTGGGGTGGTGGTGGTTGCCACTAGATGCCAGGGAATACGTAACAGTGTATGGAGAGGGTAATTTGTTGGGTCGTGGGTGCCACTATATGCCATGGAATTTGTAACGGTGTATGGGGAGGGTAATTTGGGGGGTGGTGGGTGCCACTTGATGCCAAGGAATTTGTAACGGTGTATGGGGAGGGTAATTTGGGGGGTGGTGGGTGCCACTAGATGCCAGGGAATATGTAATGGTGTATGGGGAGGGTAATTTGTTGCGTGGGTGGTGCCACTAGATGGCAGGGAATATGTAATGGTGTATGGGGAGGGTAATTTGTTGGGTGGTGAGTGCCACTAGATGCCAGGGAATATGTAACAGTGTATAGGAAGGGTAATTTGTTGGGTGGGGGTGTCACTAGGTGCCAGTGAATATGTAACGGTGTATGAGACAATAATTTGGTGGGTGGGGTGCCACTAGATGCTAGAGATATGTAATGATGTATGGGTGAGGAGATTTTGTGGTTGGTGGGTGCCACCAGATGCCAGAAATATGATGGTGTATCTGTTGGCAGATGAAATTTGGTGGGTGGTGGGTGCCACTAGATGCCAGGGAATAGATAGCGGTGTAGGGGAGGGTTATTTGGGGGGTGGGGTGTCACTAGATGCCAGGGAATATGTAATGGTCTATGGGAAGGGTAATTTGGTGAGTGGGGGTGCCACTAGATGCCAGGGAATATGTAACGGTGTATGGGGAGGGTAGTTTGGTGGGTGGGGGTGCTACTAGGTGCCAGGGAATGTGTATGGGGATGGTAATTCGATGGGTGGAGGGTGCCACTAGATGCCAGGGAATATGCAACGGTGTATGGGAAGGTTCAATCAGTGGGTGGGGGATTCCACTAGAGGCCAGGTAATATGGAGCGGGGTGTATGGGAGGGTCATTTAATTGGGTGAGGGGTGCCAGTAGATGGCAGGGAAGATGTAATGGTTGTGTAAGGGAGGGTCACACTTGGTGGGTGGGGTTGCCACTAGATGCCAGGGAAGATGTAATGGTGTATGGGAGAGTAATTTGTGGGATGGGAGTGCCACTAGATGGCAGGGAAAATGTAAGGGTGTATGCGGAGGGTAATTTGGTGGGTGGGTGGTGCCACTAGATGCCAGGGAATATGTAATGGTGTATGGGGAGGGTACTTTGGGTGGGGGTGCCACTAGATGCCAGGGAATATGTAATGGTGTATGGGAAGGGTACTCTGGTGGGTGGGGGTGCCACTAGATGCCAGGGAATGTGAAATGGTGCATGGGAGGGTACTTTGATGGGTGTGGGGTGCCACTAGATGCCAGGGAATATGTAATGGTGTATGGAGAGGGTACTTTGGTGGGAGGGGGGTGCCACTAGACAGCAGGGAATATGTAATGGTGTATGGGAAGGGTGATTTGGTGGGCGGTGGGTGCCACTAGACGCCAGGGAATATGTAATGGTGTATGGGGAGGGTGATTTGGTGGGTGGGGGTGCCACTATCGCTAGGGGAATATGTAATGGTGTATGGAGGATAATTTGGGGTGGTTGCTGCCACTAGATGCCAAAGCAATATGTAGCGGTGTATGGGGAGGTAATTTGGGGGCGATGGGTGCCACTAGATGCCAGGGAATATGTAGCAGTTTATGGGAGGGTAAGGTGGGGGTGGGTGCCACTAGATGCCTGGGAATATGTGCGGTGTATGGGGAGGGTTATTTGGGGGTGAGGTGTCACTAGATGCCAGGAATATGTAATGATCTATGGGAGGGTAATTTGGTGGGTGGTGGTGCCACTAGATGCCAGGAATATGTGACTGGTGTATGGGAGGGTAGTTTGGCGGGTGGGGTGCCACTGGGTGCGGGGAATGTGTGTGTGGAGGTAGTAGTCGAGTGGGTGGAGGTGCCACTAGATGCCAGGGAATAATACAGCGGTGTATGGGAAGGGTCACTCAGTGGGTGGGGGATTCCACTAGATGCCAGGTAATATGGAACGGTGTATGACAAGGGTGATTTGGTGGGTGAGGGGTGCCACTAGATGTCAGGGAATATGTAATGGTGTATGGGGAGGGTCACTTGGTGGGTGGGTGTGCCACTAGATGCCAGGGAAGATGTAATGGTGTATGTGGAAGGTAATTTGTGAGGTGGGGGTGCCACTAGATGGCAGGGAAAATGTAAGGGTGTATGCAGAGGGTAATTTGGTTGGTGGGGGGTGCCACTAGATGGCAGGGAATATGTAATGGAGTATGGGAAGGGTAATTTGATGAGAGGGGGGTGCCACTAGATGGCAGGGAATATGTAATGGTGCATGATGAGGGTAATTTGGTAGGTGGGGGTGCCACTAGATGGCATGGAATGTGGAATAGTGTATGGGGAGGGTAATTTGTTGGGTAGGGGGTGCTACTAGATGGCAGGGAATATGTAATGATGTATGGGGAGAGTAATTTGGTGGGTTGGGGGTGCCACTAGATGCCAGGGAATATGTAATGGTGCATGGGGAGGGTAATTTGGTGGGTGGGGGGTGCCACTAGATGGCAGGGAATATGTAATGGTTTATGAGGGTCATTTGGTGGGTGGGGGTGCTTAATGTGCAGAATATGATGGTGTATGGGGGACGATTTAGTGGGTGGGGTGCAGCTAGATGGCAGGAATATGATGGTGTATGGGAGGGTCATTTGGTGGGTGGGGTGCCAGTAGATGGCAGGGAACTGTCAATGAATTGTGGGGAGCACGATTTTTTGGGTGGGGGATGCTAGTAGATGCCAGAGAATATGTAGTGGTGTATGGGGAGGGCAATTTTTGTGGGTGGGTGTGCCACTAGATGCCAGGGAATATGTAATGGTGTATGAGGAGGGTATTTTGGTGGGTGGGGTGTGCCACTAGATGCCAGGGAATATATAATGGTGTATGGGGAGGGTAATTTGGTGGGTGGGGGGTGCCACTAGATGGCAGGGAATATGTAATGGTTTATGAGGGGTCATTTAGTGGGTGGGGTGCGCTAGATTGCAGGAGATATGTAATGGTGTATGGGGAGACATTTGGTGGGTGGGGTGCGCTAGATGGCAGGAATATGTAATGGTGTATGGGAGGGTCATTTGGTGGGTGGGGTGCCAGTGGATGGCGGGGTGGCTGCAATGGTGTGTGGGGAGGGCAATTTTTTGGGTGGGGGATGCTAGTAGATGCCAGAGAATATGTAGTGGTGTATGGGGAGGGCAATTTTTGTGGGTGGGTGTGCCACTAGATGCCAGGGAATATGTAATGGTGTATGAGGAGGGTATTTTGGTGGGTGGGGTGTGCCACTAGATGCCAGGGAATATATAATGGTGTATGGGGAGGGTAATTTGGTGGCTGGGGTGTGCCACAGGTTGCCAGTTTATAAGTAATGGTATGTGGGGAGGGTAATTTGGTGGGTGGGGTGTGCCACTAGATGCCAGTTCATATGTAATGGTGTATGGGGAGGGTATTTTGGTGGGTGGGCGTGCCACTAGATGCCAGTTTATATGTAATGGTATATGGGTTGGGTAATTTGCTGGGTGGGGGTGCCACTAGATGCCAGTTTATATGTAGTGGTGTATGGGGAGGGTAATTTGGTGGGTGGTGGTGCCACTAGATGGCAGGGAATATGTAATGGTGTATGGGAAGGGTAATTTGGTGGGTGGTGGGTGCCACTGGATGGCGGGGTATATGAAATGGTGTGTGGGAGGTAATTGGGTGGGTGATGGGCACCACTAAATGGCGGGGAATATGTAATGGTGTATGGGGAGGGTAATTTGGTGGGTGGTGTGTGCCTCTAGATGGTGGGGAATATGTAATGGTGTATGGGGAGGGTAATTTGGTGGGTCGTAGGTGCCACTGAATGGCAGGGAATATGTAATGGTGTATGGAGAGGGTAATTTGTTGGGTGGGGGGTGCCACTAGATGGCAGGGAATATGAATGGTGTTTAGGGAGGATAATTTGTTGGGTGGGGGGTGCCAGTAGATGGCAGGGAATATGTAACGGTGTATGGGGAGGGTAATTTGGTGGGTGTGGGGTGCCACTAGATGGCAGGGAATATGTAACGGTGTATGGGGAGGGTAATTTGGTGGGTGGGGGTTACAACTAGATGCCAGGGAATGTGTAACGGTGTATGGGAAGGGTAATTTGATGTGTGGGGGGTGCCACTAGATGCCAGGGAATATGTGACGGTGTATGTGGAGGGTAATGTGGTTGGTGGTGGGTGCCACCACATGCCTGGGAATATGTAACAGTGTATGCGGAGGGTAATTTGGTGTGTGGGGGGTACCACTAGATGCCAGGGAATATGTAACGGTGTATGGGAAGGGTAATTTGGTGGGTGGTGGGCACCTCTAGATGGCAGGGAATATGTAATGGTGTATGGGAAGGGCAATTTGGTGGGTGGTGGGTGCCACTAGGTGGCAGGGAATATGAAATGATGTCTGGGGAGGGTAATTTGTTGGGTGTGGTGCCACTAGATGGCAGGGAATATGTAATGTTGTATGTGGAGTGAATTTGTTGGGTGGGGGTTGCCACTGGATGGCGGGGAATATGTAATGGTGTTTGGGGAGAGTGATTTGTTGGGTGGGGGTGCCACTGGATGGCGGGAATAATGTGTGGTGTATGGGTGGGTAATTTGGTTGGGTGGGGTGCCACTGGATGGCGAGGAATATGTAGGTGCGTGATGGGTGGGTAATTTGGTGGGTGGGGGTGCCACTGGATGGCCGGGAATATGTAATGATGTATGGGAGGGTGATTTGGTGGGTGGTGGGTGCCACTAGATGGCAGGCAATAAGTAATGGTGTATGGGTAGGGTATTTTGGTGGGTGGTGGTGCCACTAAATGCAAGGGAATACGTAATGGTGTATGAGGACGGTAATTTTGTGGGTAGGGGGTGCCTCTAGATGCCAGGGAATATGTAATGGTGTATGGGGTGGGTAATTTGGTGGCTGGGGGGTGCCACTAGATGCCATGGAATATGAAATGGTGTATGGGAGGGTGCTGCAGTTGGGTTGGGGTGCCACTGGATGCCAGGGGATGTGGAAGTGGTGTATGGGAGGGTGCTTTGATGGGTGTGGGGTGCCACTGGATGCCAGGGATATGTGAGTGTGTGGAGGGTAATTTGTTGGGTGGGGGTGCCACTAGATGGTGGGAGATATGTAATGGTGTTTGGGAGGAGGTAATTTTTTGGGTGGGGGTGCCAGTGGATGGCAGGGAATATGTAACGGTGTATGGGAGGAGGTAATTTGGTGGAGTGGGGTTGCCACTAGATGGCAGGGAATATGTAATGGTGTATGGGTAGGGTAATTTGGTGGGTGGGGGTGCCACTAAATGCAAGGGAATACGTAATGGTGTATGAGGGCGGTAATTTGGTGGGTGGGGTGCCTCTAGATGGCAGGAGATATGTAATGGTGTATGGGAGGTGAATTTGGTGGCTGGGGCTGCCACTAGATGCCATGGAATATGGAATGGTGTATGGGAGGGTACTTTGGTGGTTGGGGGTGCCACTGGATGCCAGAGATGTGAGAATGGTGTGGGAGGGTGCTTTGATTGGTGTGGGGTGCCACTAGATGCCAGAGAATATGTAATGATGTATGGAGGGTGCTTTGGTGGGTGGTGGGAGCCACTAGACAGCAGGAGATATGTAATGTGTGTGGGGAGGAGTATTTTGGTGGGCAGTGGGTGTCACTGGGCAGCCAGGGGAATATAAATGTTGTATGGTCAGGGTGATTTGGTGGGTGGGGATGCCACTGGGCGTCAGGAATATATAATGGTCTTTGGGAGCGTGATTTGGTGGGTGGGGGTGCCACTAAATGCAAGGGAATCGTAATGGTGTATGGGGACGGTAATTTGGTGGGTAGGGGGTGCCTCTAGATGCCAGGAAATATGTAATGGTGTATGGGGTGGGTAATTTGGTGGCTGGGGGGTGCCACTAGATGCCATGGAATATGAAATGGTGTATGGGGAGGGTACTTTGGTGGGTGGGGGGTGCCACTAGATGCCAGGGAATGTGAAATGGTGTATGGGGAGGGTACTTTGATTGGTGTGGGGTGCCACTAGATGCCAGGGAATATGTAATGATGTATGGAAGGGTACTTTGGTGGGTGGTGGAGCCACTAGACAGCAGGAATATGTAATGGTGTATGGGAGGAGTAATTTGGTGGGCAGTGGGTGTCACTAGATGCCAGGAATATGGAAATGGTGTATGGTCAGGGTGATTTAGTGGGTGGGGATGCCACTGGGCGTCAGGGGAATATGTAATGGTCTTTGGGAGCGTGATTTGGTGGGTGGGAGCTGCCACTAGGCAGTGGGGATATCTAATGGTGTATGGGAGGTTAATTTGGGTGGTGGTGGGTGCCACTAGATGCCAAGCAATATGTGGCGGTGTATGGGAGGGTAATTTGGGGGCGGTGGGTGCCACTAGATGCCAGGGATAATAGCGGTGTATGGGAGAGTGATGTGGGGGTGGTGGTGGTTGCCACTAGATGCAGGGGATACGTAACAGTGTATGGAGGTAATTTGTTGGAATTAAGTGGGTTGCCACTATATGCCAAGGAATGTATGACGGTGTATGGGAGGGTAATTTGGGTAGTTAGTGGGTGCCACTTGATGCCAAGGAATTTGTAGCAGTGTATGGGAGGGTGGATTGGAGTGGGTGGGGTGCCACTGGATGCCGGGGAATAGTAATGGTGTATGGGAGGGTAATTTGTTGGGTGGTGGGTGCCACTAGATGCCAGGAATATGTAACAGTGTATAGGGAGGGTAATTTGTTGGGTGGGGGTGTCACTGGATGCCAGTGAATAATGTAACAGTGTATGGAGACAGTAATTTGGTGGGTGGGGTGCCACTAGATGCTAGGGAGATATGATAATGATGTATGGGAGGGAGATTTTGTGGGTGGTGGGTGCCACTAGATGCCTGGAATATATGGCAGTTATTGTGTGGAGATGATTTGGTGGGTGGTGGGTGCCAATGGATGCCGGGGATATGTAATGGTGTTTGGGAGGAGTGATTTGTTGGGTGGGGGGTGCCACTGGATGGCAGGGAATATGTAATGGTGTATGGGAGGGTGAATTTGGTGGGTGGGGGTGCCACTAGATGCCAGGAGATATGTAATGGTGTATGGGAGGAGTGAATTTGGTGGGTGGGGGTGCCACTAGATGCCGGGGAATATGTAATGGTGTATGGGAGGGTAATTTGGTGGGTGGGGTGCCACTAGATGCCAGGGAATATGTAGCGGTGTATGGGAGGTAATTGTGGGGTGGTGGGTGCCACTAGATGCCAGGAATTGTAACGGTGTATGGGGAGGGTGAATTTGTTGGGTGGTGGTGCCACTTGATGCCAGGGAATCGTATCGGTGTTTGGGAGGAGTGAATTTGGTTGGTGGGTGCCACTGGATGCCAGGGATAATATGGCGGTGTATGGGAGGATGAATTTGGGTTGAGGGGTGCCACTAGATGCCAGGGATATCTAATGGTGTAGGGGAGGGTAATTTGGTGTGTGGGGTGCCACTAGATGCCAGGGAATATGTACTAGTGTATGGGAGGATGAATTTGTTGGGTGGGGGTGCCACTGGATGGCGGAATATGTAATGGTGTATGGGAGGGTAATTTGTTTGGTTGTGTGCCACTAGATGGCAGGGAATATGTAATGGTGTATGGGAGGGTAATTTGTTGGGTGGGGGTGCCACTAGATGGCAGGGAATATGTAATGGTGTATGGGAAGGGTAATTTGGTGGGTGAGGGGTGCCACTAGATGCCAGGGAATATGTAACGGTGTATGTGGAGGGTAATTTTGTGGGTGGGGTGCCTCTAGATGCCAGGGAATATGTAATGGTGTGTGGGTAGGGTAATTTGGTGGGTGGTGAGTTCCACCAGATGCCAGAGAATATGTAATGGTGCATTTGGCGGGTAATTTAGTGGGTGGTTGGTGCCACTAGAAGCCAGGGAATATGTAACGGTGTATGGGAGGAGTGATTTGGTGGGTGGTGGGTGCCACTGATGCCAGGGAATATGTAGCGATTGTTATGGGGAGGAGTGATTTGGGGGTGGTGGGTGCCACTAGATGCCAGGGAATATGTAATGGTTTATGGGGAGGGTAATTTGGTGGGCGGGGCGTGCCACTAGATGCCAGGGAATATGTAACAGTGTATGGGAAGGGTATTTTGGTGGGCGGGGGTGCCACTGGACGCCAGGGAATATGTAATGGTGTATGGGGAGGGTAATTTGGTGGGTGGTGGGTGACACTAGATGACGGGGAATATGTAACGGTGTATGGGGAGGGTAATTTGTTGGTTGGGGTGCCACTAGATGCCAGGGAATATGTAACGGTGTATGGGGAGGGTAATTCGGTGGGTGGGGGGTGCCACTAGATGCCAGGGAATATGTATTGGTGTTTGGAGAATTTCATTTGGTTTTGAGGGTGCCACTAAATGCAGGGAGATATGTAATGGTGCTATGGGGAGGGTCATTTGGTGGGTGGGGGGTGCCACTAGATGGCAGGGAATATGTAATGGTGTATGGGGAGGGTACTTTGGTGGGTGGGGTGTGCCACTAGATGCCATCGAATATGTAATGGTGTATGGGAAGGGTAATTTGGTGGGCAGTGTGTGCCACTAGACGCCATGGAATATGAAATGGTGTATGGGGAGGGTAATTTGGTGGGCGGGGGGTGCCACTAGACACCAGGGAATATGTAATGGTGTATGAGGAGGGTAATTTGGTGTGCGGGGGTGCCACTAGACGCCAGGGAATATGTAATCGTGTATGGAAAGGGTAATTTGGTGGGTGTGGGTGCCACTAGATGCCAGGGAATATGTAATGGTGTATGGGGAGGGTAATTTGGTGGGTGGCGGTGCCACTAGATGCCAGAGAATAATGATAGTTGTATGGGAGGGAGTGATTTGGTGGGTGGTGGGTGCCACTGGATGGCAGGCAGTATGTAATGGTGTATGGGTGGGGTAATTTTGTGAGTTGGTGGTGCCACTAAGTACCAGGGGAATGCGTAATGGTTTATGAGGGACGATGATTTGGTGGGTTGGGGTGCCTCTAGATGCCAGGGATATGTAATGGTGTATGGGAGGGGTGGGTTGGTGGGGGTGCCACTAGATGCCATGGAATATGAAATGGTGTATGGGGAGGGTACTTTGGTGGGTGGGGGGTGCCACTAGATGCCAGGGAATGTGAAATGGTGTATGGGGAGGGTACTTTGATGGGTGTGGGGTGCCACTAGATGCCAGGGAATATGTAATGGTGTATGGAGAGGGTAATTTGTTGGGTAGGGGGTGCCACTAGATGGTAGGGAATATGTAATGGTGCATGGGGTGGGTAATTTGATGGGTAGGGGGTGCCACTAGATTGCAGGCAATATGTAATGGTGCATGGGTAGGGTAATTTGGTGGGTGGGGGGTGCCTCTAGATGGCGGGGAATATGTAATGGTGTATGTGGAGGGTAATTTGGTGGCTGGGGGTGCCACTAGATGCCATGGAATATGAAATGATTGTATGGGGAGGGTCATTTTGGGTGGGTGGGGTGCCAGTGGATGGCAGGGGATATGTGCTGGTGTATGGGAGGACAGTGTGGTTGGGTGGCGGGTGCCCGTGGATGGCAGGAGGTATGCAGTGTTAGTGTGGGGAGGCAGATTTTTGGGTGGGGATGCTAGTGGATGCCAGAGATATGTGAGTGGTGTATGGGAGGCAATTTTTGTGGGTGGGTGTGCCACTAGATGCCAGGAGATATGTAATGGTGTATGGGAGGGTATTTTGGTGGGTGGGGTGTGCCACTAGATGCCAGGAATATATAATGGTGTATGGGAGATAATTTGGTGGCTAGAGGTGTGCCACAAGATGCCAGTTTATAAATAATGGTATGTGGGAGGAGTAATTTGGTGGGTGGGGTGTGCCACTAGATGCCAGTTCATATGTAATGATTGTATGGGAGGGTATTTTGGTGGGTGGGCGTGCCACTAGATGTCAGTTTATATGTAATGGTATATGGGTTGGGTAATTTGCTGGATGGGGTGCCACTGGATGCCAGATTTATATGTGGTGGTGTGTGGGGAGGAATTTGGTGGGTTGGTGGTGCCACTAGATGGCAGGGAATATGTAATGGTGTATGGGGAGGGTAATTTGGTGGGTGGTGGGTGCCACTAGATGGCGGGGTATATGAAATGGTGTGTGGGGAGGGTAATTTGGTGGGTGATGGGCACCACTAAATGGCGGGGAATATGTAATGGTGTATGGGGAGGGTAATTTGGTGGGTGGTGGGTGCCTCTAGATGGTGGGGAATATGTAATGGTGTATGGGAAGGGTAATTTGGTGGGTCGTAGGTGCCACTAAATGGCAGGGAATATGTAATGGTGTATGGAGGGTAATTTGTTGGGTGGGGGGTGCCACTAGATGGCAGGGAATATGTAATGGTGTTTGGGAGGATAATTTGTTGGGTGGGGGGTGCCAGTAGATGGCAGGGAATATGTAACGGTGTATGGGGAGGGTAATTTGGTGGGTGTGGGGTGCCACTAGATGGCAGGGAATATGTAACGGTGTATGGGGAGGGTAATTTGGTGGGTGGGGGTTACAACTAGATGCCAGGGAATGTGTAACGGTGTATGGGGAGGGTAATTTGATGTGTGGGGGGTGCCACTAGATGCCAGGAATATGTGTGAGGTGTATGTGGAGAGGTAATGTAGGTGGGTGGTGAGGTGCCACCACATGCCTGGGAATATGTAACAGTGTGTCACGGAGGTAATTTGGTGTGGGGGTACCACTAGATGCCAGGAATATCTAGCGGTTTATGGGGATGGTTATTTTGGGGGGTGGGTGCCACTTGATACCAGGGAATATGTAACGGTGTATGGGGAGGGTAATTTGGTGGGTGGTGGGCACCTCTAGATGGCAGGGAATATGTAATGGTGTATGGGGAGGGCAATTTGGTGGGTGGTGGGTGCCACTAGGTGGCAGGGAATATGAAATGGTGTCTGGGGAGGGTAATTTGTTGGGTGTGGTGCCACTAGATGGCAGGGAATATGTAATGTTGTATATGGAGGGTAATTTGTTGGGTTGGGGGTGCCACTAGATGGCAGGGAATATGTAATGGTGTTTGGGGAGGGTAATTTGTTGGGTGGGGGGGTGCCACTAGATGGCAGGGAATATGTAGTGGTGTATGGGTAGGGTAATTTGGTGGGTGGGGGTACCACTAGATGGCAGGGAATATGTAATGGTGCATGGGGTGGGTAATTTGATGGGTAGGGGGTGCCACTAGATGGCAGGGAATATGTAATGATGTATGGGGAGGGTAATTTGGTGGGTGGTGGGTGCCACTAGATGGCAGGCAATATGTAATGGTGTATGGGTAGGGTATTTTGGTGGGTGGTGGTGCCACTAAATGCAAGGGGAATACGTAATGGTGTATGAGGACGGTAATTTGGTGGGTTGGGGGTGCCTCTAGATGCCAGGGAATATGTAATGGTGTATGGGGAGGGTAATTTGGTGGCTGGGGGGTGCCACTAGATGCCATGGAATATGAAATGGTGTATGGGGAGGGTACTTTGGTGGGTGGGGGGTGCCACTGGATGCCAGGGAATGTGAAATGGTGTATGGGGAGGGTACTTTGATTGGTGTGGGGTGCCACTAGATGCCAGGGAATATGTAATGATGTATGGAGAGGGTACTTTGGTGGGTGGTGGGAGCCACTAGACAGCAGGGAATATGTAATGGTGTATGGGGGAGGAGTAATTTGGTGGGCAGTGGGTGTCACTAGACGCCAGGGAATATGTAAATGGTGTATGGTCAGGGTGATTTAGTGGGTGGGGGATGCCACTAGACGTCAGGGAATATGTAATGGTCTTTGGGAAGCGTGATTTGGTGGGTGGGGGCTGCCACTAGACGCTAGGGGATATCTAATGGTGTATGGGGAGGTTAATTTGGGTGGTGGTGGGTGCCACTAGATGCCAGGCAATATGTGACGGTGTATGGGGAGGGTAATTTGGGGGGCGGTGGGTGCCACTAGATGCCAGGGAATATGTAACGGTGTATGGGGAGGGTAATGTGGGGGTGGTGGTGGTTGCCACTAGATGCCAGGGAATACGTAACAGTGTATGGAGAGGGTAATTTGTTGGGTCGTGGGTGCCACTATATGCCAAGGAATTTGTAACGGTGTATGGGGAGGGTAATTTGGGGGGTGGTGGGTGCCACTTGATGCCAAGGAATTTGTAACGGTGTATGGGGAGGGTAATTTGTGGGGTGGTGGGTGCCACTAGATGCCAGGGAATATGTAATGGTGTATGGGGAGGGTAATTTGTTGGGTGGTGAGTGCCACTAGATGCCAGGGAATATGTAACAGTGTATAGGGAGGGTAATTTGTTGGGTGGGGGGTGTCACTAGGTGCCAGTGAATATGTAACAGTGTATGGGAACAGTAATTTGGTGGGTGGGGGTGCCACTAGATGCTAGGGAATATGAAATGATGTATGGGTGGGAATTTTTGTGGGTGGTGGGTGCCACCAGATGCCAGGGAATATGTAGAGTGTATGTGGGAGGTAATTTGGGAGTGGTGGGTGCCACTAGATGCCAGGAATACATGTGATTGTATGGAGGGAAATTTGGAGGGATCGTGGGTGCCACTAGATGCCAAGGAATTTGTAACGGTGTATGGGGAGGGTAATTTGTTGGTTGGGGTGCCACTAGATGCCAGGGAATATGTAACGGTGTATGGGGAGGGTAATTCGGTGGGTGGGGGGTGCCACTAGATGCCAGGGAATATGTATTGGTGTTTAGGAATGTCATTTGGTGGTTGAGGTGCCACTAAATGCCAGGGAATATGTAATGGTGCTATGGGGAGGGTCATTTGGTGGGTGGGGGGTGCCACTAGATGCCAGGGAAGATGTAATGGTGTATGGGGAGGTTACTTTGGCGGGTGGGGGGTGCCACTAGATGGCAGGGAATATGTAATGGTGTATGGGGAGGGTACTTTGGTGGGTGGGGTGTGCCACTAGATGCCATCGAATATGTAATGGTGTATGGGGAGGGTAATTTGGTGGGCAGTGTGTGCCACTAGACACCATGGAATATGAAATGGTGTATGGGGGGGGTAATTTGGTGGGTGGGGGGTGCCACTAGACACCAGGGAATATGTAATGGTGTATGAGGAGGGTAATTTGGTGTGCGGGGGTGCCACTAGACGCCAGGGAATATGTAATCGTGTATGGAAAGGGTAATTTGGTGGGTGTGGGTGCCACTAGATGCCAGGGAATATGTAATGCTGTATGGGGAGGGTAATTTGGTGGGTAGGCAGTGCCACTAGATGCCAGAGAATATGTAATGGTGTATGGGGAGGGTAATTTGGTGGGTGGTGGGTGCCACTAGATGGCAGGCAATATGTTATGGTGTATGGGTAGGAGTGAATTTGGTGGGTGGTGGTGCCACTAAGTACAGGGAATCACATGTAGTGGTGTATGAGGGAGTAATTTGTTGGGTGGGGGTGCCTCTAGATGCCAGGGGATATGTAATGGTGTATGGGAGGGTAATTTGGTGGCTGGGGGGTGCCACTTGATGCCATGGAATATGAAATGGTGTATGGGGAGGGTACTTTGGTGGGTGGGGGGTGCCACTAGATGCCAGGGAATGTGAAATGGTGTATGGGGAGGGTACTTTGATGGGTGTGGGGTGCCACTAGATGCCAGGGAATATGTAATGGTGTATGGGAGGGTAATTTGTTGGGTGGGGGGTGCCACTGGATGGTAGGGAATATGTAATGGTGTTTGGGGAGGGTAATTTGTTGGGTGGGGGGTGCCAGTAGATGGCAGGGAATATGTAACGGTGTATGGGGAGGGTAATTTGGTGGGTGTGGGGTGCCACTAGATGGCAGGGAATATGTAACAGTGTATGGGAAGGGTAATTTGGTGTGTGGGGGGTGCCACTAGATGCCAGGGAATATGTAACGGTGTATGCAGTGGGTAATGTGGTCGGTGGTGGGTGCCACCACATGCCAAGGAATATGTAACAGTGTATGCGGAGGGTAATTTGGTGTGTGGGGGGTGCCACTAGATGCCAGGGAATATGTAATGGTGTATGGGGAGGGTTATTTTGGGGGGTGGGTGCCACTTGATGCCAGGGAATATGTAACGGTGTATTGGGAGGGTAATTTGGTGGGTGGTGGGCACCTCTAGATGGCAGGGAATATGTAATGGTGTATGGGAAGGGAGATTTGGTGGGTGGTGGGTGCCACTAGGTGGCAGGGAATATGAAATGGTGTCTGGGGAGGGTAATTTGTTGGGTGTGGTGCCACTAGATGGCAGGGAATATATAATGTATATGGAGGGTAATTTGTTGGGTGGGGGGTGCCACTAGATGGCAGGCAATATGTAATGGTGTATGGGTAGGGTAATTTGGTGGGTGGGGGGTGCCACTAAATGCAAGGGAATATGTAATGGTGTATGAGGATGGTAATTTGGTGGGTAGGGGGTGCCTCTAGATGGCAGGGAATATGTAATGGTGTATGGGGAGGGGAATTTGGTGGCTGGGGGGTGCCACTAGATGCCATGGAATATGAAATGGTGTATGGGGAGGGTACTTTGGTGGGTGGGGGTGCCACTGGATGCCAGGGAATGTGAAATGGTGTATGGGAAGGGTACTTTGATTGGTGTGGGGTGCCACTAGAAGCCAGGGAATATGTAATGGTGTATGGGAAGGGTACTTTGGTGGGTGGTGGAAGCCACTAGACAGCAGGGAATATGTAATGGTGTATGGGGAGGAGTAATTTGGTGGGCGGTGGGTGTCACTAGACGCCAGGGAATATGTAAATGGTGTATGGTCAGGGTGATTTGGTGGGTGGGGGATGCCACTAGACGTCAGGGAATATGTAATGGTCTATGGGAAGCGTGATTTGGTGGGTGGGGGGTGCCACTAGATGGTAGGGGATATCTAATGGTGTATGGGGAGGTTAATTTGGGTGGTGGTGGGTGCCACTAGATGCCAGGCAATATGTGACGGTGTATGGGGAGGGTAATTTGGGGGGTGGTGGTTGCCACTAGATGCCAGGGAATATGTAACAGTGTATAGGAAGGGTAATTTGTTGGGTGGGGGGTGTCACTAGGTGCCAGTGAATATGTAACAGTGTATGGGAACAGTAATTTGGTGGGTGGGGGTGCCACTAGATGACAGGGAATATGTAATGGTGTTTGGGGAGGGTAATTTGTTGGGTGGGGGGTGCCAGTAGATAGCAGGGAATATGTAACGGTGTATGGGGAGGGTAATTTGGTGGGTGTGGGGTGCCACTAGATGGCAGGGAATATGTAATGGTGTATGGGGAGGGTAATTTGGTGGGTGGGGGTTACCACTAGATGCCAGGAGATATATTTGATTGTATGGGAGGGTAATTTGGTGTGTGAGATTGTGCCACCAGGTGCCAGGGAATAATAGCAGAGATGTCACGGAGGGTAATGTGGTTGGTGGTGGGTGCAACCACATGCCAGAATATGTAACAGTGCATCTGGGAGGGTAATTTGGTGTGTGGGGGTGCCACTAGATGCCAGGGAATATGTAACGGTGTATGGGAGGTTATTTTGGTGGGTGGGTGCCACTTGATGCCAGGAATATGTAGATTGTATGGGAGGGATAATTTGGGGGTGGTAGGTGCCACTAGTTGCCAGGAATCACGTAACAGTGTATGGGAGGAGGTAATTTGTTGGGTGGTGGGTGCCACTTGATGCCAGGGAATCGTGTCGGTGTTTGGGCAGGAGTATTTGGGGGTGGTGGGTGCCACCAGATGCCAGGGAATAATAGCTGATTGTATGGGATGGTAATTTGGGGGTGGGGTGTCACTAGATGCCAGGGAATATCTAATGGTGTATGGGAGGAGTGTTGGTGTGTGGAGGTGCCACTAGATGCCAGGAATATGTAACAGTGTATGGGGAGGATAATTTGTTGGGTGGGGGTGCCACTAGATGGCAGGGAATATGTAATAGTTAATATGGGAGGAGTAATTTGTTTGGTTGTGCCACTAGATGGCAGGAATATGTAATGGTGTATGGGGAGATAATGTAGTTGGGTGGGGTGCCACTGGATGGCAGGGAGATATGTAATGGTGTATGGGAGGTAATTTGGTGGGTGGGGGTGCCACTAGATGCCGGGAATATGTAGCGGTGTATGTGGAGGTAATTTTGTGGGTGGGGTGCCTCTAGATGCCAGGAATATGAATGATGTGTGGGTGGGAGTAATTTGGTGGGTGGTGAGTTCCACCAGATGCAGAGAATATGTAATGGTGCTTCGGTGAGGTAATTTGGTGGGTGGTTGGTGCCACTAGAGCCAGGAGTAATGTAGCGGTGTATGGGGGAGGTAATTTGGAGGTGGTGGGTGCCACTAGATGCCAGGGAGAATATGTGATTGTATGGGAGGGTAATTTGGGAATTGGTGGGTGCCACTAGATGCCAGGGGAATCAATGATGAGTGTGGGCGGGGTACTTTGGTGGGTGGGGATGCCACTGGTTGCCAGGGAATATGTAATGGTGTATGGGAGGTACTTTGGTGGGTGGGGGTGCCACTAGATGCCATCGAGATATGTAATGGTGTATGGGAGGAGGTATTTGGTGGGCAGTGTGTGCCACTGGGCAGCTATGGAATATGTAATGGTTTATGGGAGGGGAGTAATTTGGTGGGCGGGCGTGCCACTGAGGCATCAGGGAATATGTAACGGTGTATGGGAAGGGTATTTTGGTGGGCGGGGGTGCCACTAGGCATCCAGGGGAATATGTAATGGTGTATAGGAGGGGTAATTTGGTGGGTGGTGGGTGACACTAGATGGCCAGGAGAATATATAACGGTGTATGGGGTGTAATTTGTTGGTTGGGGTGCCACTAGATGCCAGGGAATATGTAACGGTGTATGGGGAGGGTAATTCGGTGGGTGGGGGGTGCCACTAGATGCCAGGGAATATGTATTGGTGTTTGGAGAATTTCATTTGGTTTTTGAGGGTGCCACTAAATGCCAGGGAATATGTAATGGTGCTATGGGGAGGGTCATTTGGTGGGTGGGGGGTGCCACTAGATGGCAGGGAATATGTAATGGTGTATGGGGAGGGTTCTTTGGTGGGTGGGGTGTGCCACTAGATGCCATCGAATATGTAATGGTGTATGGGGAGGGTAATTTGGTGGGCAGTGTGTGCCACTGGGCGCCATGGAATATGAAGTGGTGTATGGGAGAAGTTAATTTGGTGGGCGGGGGTGCCACTAGACACCAGGGGATATGTAATGATGGTGTATGAGGAGAGTGATTTGGTGTGTGAGGGTACCACTGGGCAGCAGGGAATATGTCGTGTATGGAAGAGTGATTTGGGTGGGTGTGGGTGCCACTAGATGCCAGGAATATGTAATGCTGTATGGGAGGAGTGATTTGGTGGGTGGGCAGTGCCACTAGATGCCAGAGAGATAATATGATAGTTGTATGGGGAGATGATTTGGTGGGTGGTGGGTTGCCACTGGATGTGGCAGGCAATATGTAATGGTGTATGGGTGAGATGATTTGGTGGGTGGTGGTGCCACTAAGTGCAGGGAATCACAATGGTGTTATGAGGGACGGTGAATTTTGGTGGGTTGGGGTGCCTCTGGATGCCAGGGAATATGTAATGGTGTATGGGGAGGGTTAATTTGGTGGCTGGGGGGTGCCACTAGATGCCATGGAATATGAAATGGTGTATGGGGAGGGTACTTTGGTGGGTGGGGGTGCCACTAGATGCCAGGGAATGTGAAATGGTGTATGGGGAGGGTACTTTGATGGGTGTGGGGTGCCACTAGATGCCAGGGAATATGTAATGGTGTATGGAGAGGGGAATTTGTTGGGTGGGGGTGCCACTAGATGGTGGGGATATGTAATGGTGTTTGGGAGGTGAATTTGTTGGATTGGGGGTGCCACTAGATGGCAGGAAGATATGTAACAAGGTGTATGGGAGGGTGAATTTGGTGGGTGGGGTTACCACTAGATGCCAGGAGATGTGCAGCGGTGTATGGGGAGGGTAATTTGGTGTGTGGGGTGCCACTGGATGCCATGGAATATGTAGCAGTGTATACAGTGGGCCAATATGGTGGGTGGTGGGTGCCACCACATGCCAGGGAGATATCAACAGTGTGTCACGGAGGTGATTTGGTGTGTGGGGGGTGCCACTAGATGCCAGGGAATATGTAATGGTGTATGGGGAGGGTTATTTTGGGGGGTGGGTGCCACTTGATGCCAGGGAATATGTAACGGTGTATTGGGAGGGTAATTTGGTGGGTGGTGGCACCTCTAGATGGCAGGGAATATGTAATGGTGTATGGGGAGGGTAATTTGGTGGTTGGTGGGTGCCACTAGGTGGCAGGGAATATGAAATGGTGTCTGGGGAGGGTAATTTGTTGGGTGTGGTGCCACTAGATGCCATGGAATATGAAATGGTGTATGGGAAGGGTACTTTGGTGGGTGGGGGGTGCCACTGGATGCCAGGGATGTGAAATGGTGTATGGGAGGTAGTTTGATTGGTGTGGGGTGCCACTAGATGCCAGGGAATATGTAATGATGTATGGGGAGGGTACTTTGGTGGGTGTTGGAAGCCACTAGACAGCAGGGAATATGTAATGGTGTATGGGAGGAGTAATTTGGTGGGTGGTGGGTGTCACTAGACGCCAGGGAATATGTAAATGGTGTATGATCAGGGTGATTTGGTGGGTGGGGGATGCCACTAGACGTCAGGGAATATGTAATGGTCTATGGGAAGCGTGATTTGGTGGGTGGGGGGTGCCACTAGATGCTAGGGGATATCTAATGGTGTATGGGGAGGTTAATTTGGGTGGTGGTGGGTGCCACTAGATGCCAGGCAATATGTGACGGTGTATGGGGAGGGTAATTTGGGGGCGGTGGGTGCCACTAGATGCCAGGAATATGTAACGGTGTATGGGAGGGTGAATGTGGGGGTGGTGGTTGCCACTGGATGCCAGGGAATCTGTGAACGGTGTATGGAGGACAGATTTGTTGGGTCGTGTGGGTGCCACTATGGCCACTAGGGAATTTAATAGCGGTGTATGGGAGTGATTTGGGAGTTGGTGGGTGCCACTGTGCCAAGGAATTTGTAGCGGTGTACTTCGGGAGGGTGATTTGGGGTGGTGGGTGCCACTAGATGCCAGGATATGTAATGGTGTATGGGAGGGTGAATTTGTTCAGTGGGTGGTGCCACTGGATGGCAGGAGATTATGTAATGGTGTATGGGAGGGTATTGGATTGGGTGGTGAGTGCCACTAGATGCCAGGAAATATGTAACAGTGTATGGGAGAGTAATTTGTTGGGTGGGGGTGTCACTAGGTGCCAGTGAATATGTAACAGTGTATGGGAACAGTAATTTGGTGGGTGGGGGTGCCACTAGATGCTAGGGAATATGTAATGATGTATGGGTAGGGAAATTTTGTGGGTGGTGGGTGCCACCAGATGCCAGGGAATATGTAATGGTATATGCGGAGGGTAATTTGGTGGGTGGTGTATGCCACTAGATGCCAGGGAATATGTAACGGTGTATGGGCAGGGTAATTTGGTGGGTGGTGGGTGCCACTAGATTGAGGGGAATATGTAATGGTGTATGGGAAGGGTAATTTGGTGGATGGTGGGTGCCACTAGATGCCAGGGAATATGTATCGATGTATAGGGAGGGTAATTTGGTGGGTGGTGGGTGCCTCTAGATGGCAGGGAATATGTAATGGTGTATGGGAGGTGATTTTGTGATTGGTGGGTGTGCCACTGGATGGCAGGAATATGAAATGGTGTCTGGGAGGTGGTTGTTGGGTGTGGTGCCACTAGATGGCAGGAATATGTAATGTTGTATATGGAGGGTAATTTGTTGGGTGTGGGTGTGCCACTAGATGGCAGGGAATATGTAATGGTGCATGGGGTGGGTAATTTGATGGGCAGGGGTACCACTAGATGGCAGGCAATATGTAATGGTGTATGGGTAGGGTAATTTGGTGGGTGGGGGGTGCCACTAATTGCAAGGGAATACGTAATGGTGTATGAGGACGTTAATTTGGTGGGTAGGGGGTGCCTCTAGATGGCAGGGAATATGTAATGGTGCATGGGGAGGGTAATTTGGTGGCTGGGGGTGCCACTAGATGCCATGGAATATGGAAATGGTGTATGGGAGGGTGCTTTGGTGGGTGGGGGTGCCACTGGATGCCAGGGGATGTGAGAAGTGGTGTATGGGAGGATGACTTTGATTGGTGTGGGGTGCCACTAGATGCCAGGGAATATGTAATGGTGTATGGGGAGGGTACTTTGGTGGGTGGTGGGAGCCACTAGACAGCAGGGAATATGTAATGGTGTATGGGAGGAGTAATTTGGTGGGCGGTTGGTGTCACTAGACGCCAGGGAATATGTAAATGGTGTATGGTCAGGGTGATTTGGTGGGTGGGGGATGCCACTAGATGTCAGGGAATATGTAATGGTCTATGGGAAGCGTGATTTGGTGGGTGGGGGGGTGCCACTAGACGCTAGGGGATATCTAATGGTGTATGGGGAGGTTAATTTGGGTGGTGGTGGGTGCCACTAGATGCCAGGCAATATGTGACGGTGTATGGGGAGGGTAATTTGGGGGCGGTGGGTGCCACTAGATGCCAGGGAATATGTAACGGTGTATGGGGAGGGTAATGTGGGTGGTGGTGGTTGCCAGTAGATGCCAGGGAATCGTGCAGTGTATGGAGGGTGAATTTGTTGGGTCGTGGGTGCCACTATGCCATAGATTTGTAACGGTGATTATGGGAGGGTAATTTGGAGTTGGTGGGTGCCACTTGATGCCAAGGAATTTGTAACGGTGTATGGGGAGGGTAATTTGGGGGGTGCCACTAGATGCCAGGGAATATGTAATGGTGTATGGGGAGGGTAATTTGTTGCGTGGGTGGTGCCACTAGATGGCAGGGAATATGTAATGGTGTATGGGGAGGGTAATTTGTTGGGTGGTGAGTGCCACTAGATGCCAGGGAATATGTAACAGTGTATAGGGAGGGTAATTTGTTGGGTGGGGAGTGTCACTAGGTGCCAGTGAATATGTAACAGTGTATGGGAACAGTAATTTGGTGGGTGGGGGTGCCACTAGATGCTAGGGAATATGTAATGATGTATGGGTAGGGAAATTTTGTGG
Source organism: Neoceratodus forsteri (assembly GCA_016271365.2). Taxonomy (NCBI): domain Eukaryota; kingdom Metazoa; phylum Chordata; order Ceratodontiformes; family Ceratodontidae; genus Neoceratodus; species Neoceratodus forsteri. Next base: position 252,617 of record JADMNL010000027.1, read on the forward strand.
TTGGTGGGTGCCACCAGATGCCAGGAAATATGTAATGGTGTATGCGGCGGGTAATTTGGTGGGTGGTGGGTGCCACTAGATGCCAGGGAATAGATAACGGTGTAAGGGGAGGGTTATTTAGGGGGTGGGGTGTCACTAGATGCCAGGGAATATGTAATGGTCTATGGGAAGGGTAATTTGGTGAGTGGGGGTGCCACTAGATGCCAGGGAATATGTGACGGTGTATGGGGAGGGTAGTTTGGTGGGTGGGGGGTGCTACTAGGTGCCAGGGAATGTGTATGGGGATGGTAATTCGATGGGTGGAGGGTGCCACTAGATGCCAGGGAATATGCAACGGTGTATGGGAAGGTTCAATCAGTGGGTGGGGGATTCCACTAGATGCCAGGTAATATGGAACGGTGTATGGGGAGGGTCATTTGGTGGGTGAGGGGTGCCATTAGATGGCAGGGAAGATGTAATGGTGTATGGGGAGGGTCACTTGGTGGGTGGGGGTGCCACTAGATGCCAGGGAAGATGTAATGGTGTATGGGGAGGGTAATTTGTGGGGTGGGGGTGCCACTAGATGGCAGGAAAATGTGAGATGTGTACGGGAGGTAATTTGGTGAGTGGGTGGGTGCCACTAGATGCCAGGAATATGTAATGGTGTATGGGAGGGTACTTTGAGGTGGGGTGCCACTAGATGCCAGGGAATATGTAATGGTGTATGGGAAGGGTACTCTGGTGGGTGGGGGTGCCACTAGATGCCAGGAGATGTGAAATGGTGCATGGGAGGTACTTTGAGTGGGTGTGGGTGCCACTAGATGCCAGGGAATATGTAATGGTGTATGGAGGGTGTACTTTGGTGGGAGGGTGCCACTAGACAGCAGGGAATATGTAATGGTGTATGGGAAGGGTGATTTGGTGGTGGTGGGTGCCACTGGGCCCAGGGAATATGTAATGGTGTATGGGAGGGTGATTTGGTGGGTGGGGGTGCCACTATCGCTAGGGAATATGTAATGGTTGTATGGAGGAATAATTTGGGGTGGTTGCTGCCACTAGATGCCAGAGCAATATGTAGCGGTGTATGGGAGGTGATTTGGGGCGATGGGTGCCACTAGATGCCAGGGAATATGTAGCGGTTTATGGGAGGTGAAGGTGGGGGTGGGTGCCACTAGATGCCTGAGAATATGTGCGGTGTATGGGAGGGTTATTTGGGGGTGAGGTGTCACTAGATGCCAGAGAATATGTAATGATCTATGGGGAGGGTAATTTGGTGGGTGGTGGTGCCACTAGATGCCAGGGAATATGTGACGGTGTATGGGGAGGGTAGTTTGGCGTGTGGGGGTGCCACTAGGTGCCGGGGAATGTGTATGTGGAGGGTAATTCGATGGGTGGAGGGTGCCACTAGATGCCAGGGAATAATACAGCGGTGTATGGGAAGGGTCACTCAGTGGGTGGGGATTCCACTAGATGCCAGGTAATATGGAGCGATGTATGACAAGGGTGATTTGAGTGTGGTGAGGGGTGCCACTAGATGTCAGGGAATATGTGATAATTGTGTGGGAGGGTGAATTTGTGAGGTGGAGTGTGCCACTGGATGGCAGGGAAAATGTGAGGTGTGTGAGGAGATGAATTTGGTGGTGGGGGGTGCCACTAGATGGCAGGAATATGTTAATGGTGTATAGGAGGGTAATTTGATGGGTGGGGGTGCCACTGAGATGGCAGGGAATATGTAATGGTGTATGGGAGGGTAATTTGGTAGGTGGGGGTGCCACTAGATGGCATGGAATGTGGAATAGTGTATGGGGAGCGTAATTTGTTGGGTAGGGGGTGCTACTGGATGGCAGGGAATATGTAATGATGTATGGGGAGAGTAATTTGGTGGGTTGGGGGTGCCACTAGATGCCAGGGAATATGTAATGGTGCATGGGAGGGTAATTTGGTGGGTGGGGGTGCCACTAGATGCCAGGGAATATGTAATGGTGCATGGGAAGGGTAATTTGGTGGGTGGGGGGTGCCACTAGATGGCAGGGAATATGTAATGGTTTATGGGGGTCATTTAGTGGGTGGGGGTGCCGCTAGATTGCAGGGAATATGTAATGGTGTATGGGAGGACTCATTTGGTGGGTGGGGTGCCAGCTAGATGGCGGGAATATGTAATGGTGTATGGGAGGTGATTGTGGTGGGTGGCGGGTGCCCGTGGATGTGGGGGAGTATGCAATGGTGTGTGGGGAGGACAGATTTTTTGGGTGGGGGATGCTAGTGGATGCCAGAGAGATATGTGAGTGGTGTATGGGAGACAGATTTTTGTGGGTGGGTGTGCCACTGGATGCCAGGAGATATGTAATGGTGTATGGGAGGGTATTTTGGTGGGTGGGGTGTGCCACTAGATGCCAGGAATATATAATGGTGTATGGGAGAATAATTTGGTGGCTAGAGGTGTGCCACAGGATGCCAGTTTATAATAATGGTACATGGGAGGAGTAATTTGGTGGGTGGGGTGTGCCACTAGATGCCAGTTCATATGTAATGGTGTATGGGAAGGGTATTTTGGTGGGTGGGCGTGCCACTAGATGCCAGTTTATATGTAATGGTATATGGGTTGGGTAATTTGCTGGGTGGGGGTGCCACTAGATGCCAGTTTATATGTAGTGGTGTATGGGAAGGGTAATTTGGTGGGTGGTGGTGCCACTAGATGGCAGGGAATATGTAATGGTGTATGGGGAGGGTAATTTGGTGGGTGGTGGGTGCCACTAGATGGCGGGGTATATGAAATGGTGTGTGGGGAGGGTAATTTGGTGGGTGATGGGCACCACTAAATGGCGGGGAATATGTAATGGTGTATGGGGAGGGTAATTTGGTGGGTGGTGGGTGCCTCTAGATGGTGGGGAATATGTAATGGTGTATGGGGAGGGTAATTTGGTGGGTCGTAGGTGCCACTAAATGGCAGGGAATATGTAATGGTGTATGGAGGGTAATTTGTTGGGTGGGGGGTGCCACTAGATGGCAGGGAATATGTAATGGTGTTTGGGGAGGATAATTTGTTTGGTGGGGGGGTGCCAGTAGATGGCAGGGAATATGTAACGGTGTATGGGGAGGGTAATTTGGTGGGTGTGGGGTGCCACTAGATGGCAGGGAATATGTAACGGTGTATGGGGAGGGTAATTTGGTGGGTGGGGGTTACAACTAGATGCCAGGGAATGTGTAACGGTGTATGGGGAGGGTAATTTGATGTGTGGGGGGTGCCACTAGATGCCAGGAATATGTGTGAGGTGTATGTGGAGAGGTAATGTGAGGTGGGTGGTGAGGTGCCACCACATGCCTGGGAATATGTAACAGTGTGTCACGGAGGTGAATTTGGTGTGTGGGGGTACCACTAGATGCCAGGAGATATGTAGCAGGTTTATGGGAGGGTTATTTTGGGTGGGTGCCCACTGATGCCAGGGAATATGATGGTGTATGGGAGAGCAGATTTGGTGGGTGGTGGGCACCTCTAGATGGCAGGAATATGTAATGATGTATGGGAGGCAATTTGGTGGGTGGTGGGTGCCACTGGGTGGCAGGAGGAATGAGAATGGTGTCTGGGAGGGTAATTTGTTGGGTGTGGTGCCACTGGATGGCGGGATATGTAATGTTGTATGGAGGTAATTTGTTGGGTGGGGGTGCCACTAGATGGCAGGGAATATGTAATGGTGTTTGGGAGGGTAATTTGTTGGGTGGGGGGGTGCCACTAGATGGCAGGGAATATGTAGTGGTGTATGGGTAGGGTAATTTGGTGGGTGGGGGTACCACTAGATGGCAGGGAATATGTAATGGTGCATGGGGTGGGTAATTTGATGGGTAGGGGGTGCCACTAGATGGCAGGGAATATGTAATGATGTATGGGGAGGGTAATTTGGTGGGTGGTGGGTGCCACTAGATGGCAGGCAATATGTAATGGTGTATGGGTAGGGTATTTTGGTGGGTGGTGGTGCCACTAAATGCAAGGGAATACGTAATGGTGTATGAGGACGGTAATTTTGTGGGTAGGGGGTGCCTCTAGATGCCAGGGAATATGTAATGGTGTATGGGGTGGGTAATTTGGTGGCTGGGGGGTGCCACTAGATGCCATGGAATATGAAATGGTGTATGGGGAGGGTACTTTGGTGGGTGGGGGGTGCCACTAGATGCCAGGGAATGTGAAATGGTGTATGGGGAGGGTACTTTGATGGGTGTGGGGTGCCACTAGATGCCAGGGAATATGTAATGGTGTATGGAGGGTGTAATTTGTTGGGTGGGGGGTGCCACTAGATGGTAGGGAATATGTAATGGTGTTTGGGGAGGGTAATTTTTTGGGTGGGGGGTGCCAGTAGATGGCAGGGAATATGTGATGTATGGGAGGAGTAATTTGGTGGGTGTGGGGTTGCCACTGGATGGCAGGAATATGTAATGGTGTATGGGTGGGAGTGAATTTGGTGGGTGGGGGTGCCACTAAATGCAGGGAATAAATAATGGTGTATGGGGACGGTAATTTGGTGGGTAGGGGGTGCCTCTAGATGGCAGGGAATATGTAATGGTGTATGGGAGGGTAATTTGGTGGCTGGGGCTGCCACTAGATGCCATGGAATATGAAATGGTGTATGGGAGGTACTTTGGTGGGTGGGGGTGCCACTGGATGCCAGGAATGTGAGAATGGTGTATGGGAGGTACTTTGATTGGTGTGGGGTGCCACTAGATGCCAGGAGATATGTAATGATGTATGGAGGGTACTGGTGGGTGGTGGGAGCCACTAGACAGCAGGGAATATGTAATGGTGTATGGGGAGGAGTAATTTGGTGGGCAGTGGGTGTCACTAGACGCCAGGGAATATGTAAATGGTGTATGGTCAGGGTGATTTAGTGGGTGGGGGATGCCACTAGACGTCAGGGAATATGTAATGGTCTTTGGGAAGCGTGATTTGGTGGGTGGGGGCTGCCACTAGACGCTAGGGGATATCTAATGGTGTATGGGGAGGTTAATTTGGGTGGTGGTGGGTGCCACTAGATGCCAGGCAATATGTGACGGTGTATGGGGAGGGTAATTTGGGTGGCGGTGGGTGCCACTAGATGCCAGGGAATATGTAACGGTGTATGGGGAGGGTAATGTGGGGGTGGTGGTGGTTGCCACTAGATGCCAGGAATCGTAACAGTGTATGGAGGGTAATTTGTTGGAATTACGTGGATTGCCACTATATGCCAAGGAATTTATAGCGGTGTATGGGAGGGTAATTTGGGGGGTGGTGGGTGCCATTTGATGCCAAGGAATTTGTAACGGTGTATGGGGAGGGTAATTTGTGGGGTGGTGGGTGCCACTAGATGCCAGGGAATATGTAATGGTGTATGGGGAGGGTAATTTGTTGGGTGGTGAGTGCCACTTGATGCCAGGGAATATGTAACAGTGTATAGGGAGGGTAATTTGTTGGGTGGGGGGTGTCACTAGGTGCCAGTGAATATGTAACAGTGTATGGGAACAGTAATTTGGTGGGTGGGGGTGCCACTAGATGCTAGGGAATATGAAATGATGTATGGGTGGGAATTTTGTGGGTGGTGGGTGCCACCAGATGCCAGGGAATATCTAGCAGTGTATGTGGAGGGGAGTAATTTGGGGGTGGTGGGTGCCACTAGATGCCAGGGAATAAATGTGATTTTATGGAGAATTGGAGATCAGTGGGTGCCACTAGATGCCAAGGAATTTATGAGGTGTATGGGAGGGTAATTTGTTGGTTGGGGTGCCACTAGATGCCAGGAATATGTAGCGGTGTATGGGAGGAGTGGTGATTGGGTGGGGGTGCCACTAGATGCCAGGGAATATGTATTGGTGTTTGGGGAATGTCATTTGGTGGTTGACGGTGCCACTAAATGCCAGGGAATATGTAATGGTGCTATGGGGAGGGTCATTTGGTGGGTGGGGGGTGCCACTAGATGCCAGGGAAGATGTAATGGTGTATGGGGAGGTTACTTTGGCGGGTGGGGGGTGCCACTAGATGGCAGGGAATATGTAATGGTGTATGGGGAGGGTACTTTGGTGGGTGGGGTGTGCCACTAGATGCCATCGAATATGTAATGGTGTATGGGGAGGGTAATTTGGTGGGCAGTGTGTGCCACTAGACACCATGGAATATGAAATGGTGTATGGGGAGGGTAATTTGGTGGGTGGGGGGTGCCACTAGACACCAGGGAATATGTAATGGTGTATGAGGAGGGTAATTTGGTGTGCGGGGGTGCCACTGGATGCCAGGAATATGTAATAGTGTATGGAGGGTAATTTGGTGGGTGGGGTGCCACTAGATGCCAGGGAATATGTAATGGTGTATGGGAGGGTAATTTGGTGGGTGGGGGTGCCACTAGATGGCAGAGATATGTAATGGTGTATGGGGGAGTATTTGGTGGGTGGTGGTGCCACTAGATGCAGGGAATATGTAATGGATGTATGAGGAGGGTAATTTGGTGGGTGGGGTGCCTCTAGATGCCAGGGAATATGTAATGGTGTATGGGAGGGTAATTTGGTGGGTGGGGTGCCACTAGATGCCAGGAATATGAAATGGTGTATGGGAGGAGGTGACATTTGGGTGGGGGTGCCACTGGATGCCAGGAATGTGAAATGGTGTATGGGAGGGTGCTTTGTGGGTGTGGGGGTGCCACTAGATGCCAGGGAATATGATGGTGTATGGGAGGGTGATTTGTTGGGTGGGGGTGCCACTGGATGGTGGGGAATATGTAATGGTGTTTGGGAGGAGTGATTTGTTGGGTGGGGGTGCCACTGGATGGCAGGGAATATGTAACGAGTGTATGGGGAGGAGTAATTTGGTGGAGTTGGGGTGCCACTAGATGGCAGGGAATTGTAACAGTGTATGGGGAGGGTAATTTGGTGGGTGGGGGTGCCACTGGATGCCAGGGAATATGTATTGTGTGGGAGGAGTGATTTGGTGGTGGTGGGGTGCCACTAGATGCCAGGGAATATGTAAGCAGTGTATGGGAGAGTGATTTGGTGGGTGGGGGTGCCACTAGATGCCAGGGAATATGTAATGGTGTATGGGAGGGGGTTATTTTAGAAGTTGGGGTGCCACTTGATGCCAGGAATATGTAACAGTGTATGGGGAGGGTATTTGGTGGGTGGGGGCACCTCTAGATGCCAGGGAATATGTAATGGTGTATGGGGAGGGTTCATTTGGTGGGTGGGTGTGCCACTAGATGCCATGGAGATGTAATGGTGTATGGGGAGGGTAATTTGGTGGGGTGCCACTGAGCGCCATGGAATATGAAATGGTGTATGGGAGAAGTAATTTGGTGGGCGGGGGTGCCACTAGACACCAGGGAATATGTAATGGTGTATAAGGAGGTAATTTGGTGTGTGGGGTGCCACTAGATGCGCAGGGATGTAATGGTGTATGGGAAGGGTGATTTGGTGGGTGGGGGTGCCACTAGTGCAGGGAATATGTGATGGTGTATGGGAGTGGTGATTTGGTGGGTGAGGGGTGCCTCTAGATGGCAGGAATATATAATGGTGTATGGGAGGGTAATTTGGTGGCTGGGGGTGCCACTAGATGCCATGGAATATGAAATGGTGTATGGGGAGGGTACTATTGGTGGTGGGGGTGCCACTGGATGCCAGGAATGAGAGAATGGTGTATGGGAGGTGCACTGATTGGTGTGGGGTGTGCCACTAGAAGCCAGGAATAAGTAATGGTGTATGGGAGGGTACTTTGGTGGGTGGTAAGCCACTAGACAGCAGGGAATATGTAATGGTGTATGGGGAGGAGTAATTTGGTGGGCGGTGGGTGTCACTAGAAGCCAGGGAATATGTAAATGGTGTATGGTCAGGGTGATTTGGTGGGTGGGGGATGCCACTAGACGTCAGGGAATATGTAATGGTCTATGGGAAGCATGATTTGGTGGGTGGGGGGTACCACTATATGCTAGGGGATATCTAATGGTGTATGGGGAGGTTAATTTGGGTGGTGGTGGGTGCCACTAGATGCCAGGCAATATGTGACGGTGTATGGGGAGGGTAATTTGGGGGGTGGTGGTTGCCACTAGATGCCAGGGAATACGTAACAGTGTATGGGAGTAATTTGGTGGGTGTGGGTGCCACTATGTGCCAAGGAGTTTATGCGATTGTATGGGAGGTAATTGGGGAATTGGTGGGTGCACTTGATGCAGGAATTATGTAGCAGTGTATGGGAGGAGTGATTTGGGGGTGGTGGGTGCCACTAGATGCCAGGGGATATGTAAGTGGTGTATGGGAGGGTAATTTGTTGCATGGGTGGTGGCCACTAGATGGCAGGAATATGTAATGAAGTGTATGGGAGGAGGTAATTTGTTGGGTGGTGGTGCCACTAGATGCCAGGAGAATATGTAACAGTGTATAGGGAGGGTAATTTGTTGGGTGGAGGGTCACTAGGTGCCAGTGGAATAGTAACGGTGTATGGGAACAATGAATTTGGTGGATTGGGGTGCCACTAGATGGCGGGAATATGTAATGGTGTTTGGGAGAGTGATTTGTTGGTGTAGGGGTGCCAATGAATAACAGGAGATATATAGCAGGGTGTTTGGAGAGGTAATTTGTTGGGTGTGGGGTGCCACTAGATGGCAGGAATATGTAATAGGTGTATGGGGAGAGATAATTTGGTGGGTGGGGTTACCACTAGATGCCAGGAATAGCAGTTATGGGAGGGTAATTTGGTGTGTGGGGTGTGCCACTAGATGCCAGCGAATATATCCGAGGTGTATCACGGAGGGGTAATGTGGTGGGTGGTGGGTGCCACCACATGCCAGGGAATATGTAACAGTGCATGCGGAGGGTAATTTGGTGTGTGGGGGGTGCCACTAGATGCCAGGGAATATGTAGCGAGTGTATGGGAGGGTTATTTTGGAGATTGGGTGCCACTTGATGCCAGGGAATATGTAGCGATATATGGGAGGATAATTTGGGTTGGTGGGTGCCACTAGTTGCCAGGAGATACGTAACAGTGTATGGGAGGTAATTTGTTGGGTGGTGGGTGCCACTTGATGCCAGGAATCTGTGAATCGGTGTTTGGGCAGGGTAATTTGGGGTTGGTGGGTGCCACTAGATGCCAGGGAATATAACTGTTGTATGGGAGGGTAATTTGGTGGGTGAGGGTGTCACTAGATGCCAGGGAATATCTAATGGTGTATGGGGAGGGTAATTTGGTGTGTGGAGGTGCCACTAGATGCCAGGGAATATGTAACGGTGTATGGGGAGGATAATTTGTTGGGTGGGGGTGCCACTAGATGGCAGGGAATATGTAATGGTGTATGGGGAGGGTAATTTGTTTGGTTGGGTACCACTAGATGGCAGGGAATATGTAATGGTGTATGGGGAGGGTAATTTGTTGGGTGGGGGTGCCACTAGATGGCAGGGAATATGTAATGGTGTATGGGGAGGGTAATTTGGTGGGTGGGGGTGCCACTAGATGCCAGGGAATATGTACCGGTGTATGTGGAGGGTAATTTTGTGGGTGGGGTGCCTCTAGATGCCAGGGAATATGAAATGGTGTGTGGGTAGGGTAATTTGGTGGGTGGTGAGTTCCACCAGATGCCAGAGAATATGTAATGGTGCATTCGGCGGGTAATTTAGTGGGTGGTTGGTGCCACTAGAAGCCAGGGAATATGTAACGGTGTATGGGGAGGGTAATTTGGGGAGTGGTGGGTGCCACTAGATGCCAGGGAATATGTAACGGTGTATGGGGAGGGTAATTTGGGGGGTGGTGGGTGCCACTAGATGCCAGGGAATACGTAATGGTGTATGGGGCGGGTACTTTGGTGGGTAGGGGATGCCACTAGTTGCCAGGGAATATGTAATGGTGTATGGGGAGGGTACTTTGGTGGGTGGGGGTGCCACTAGATGCCATCGAATATGTAATGGTGTATGGGAGGGTAATTTGGTGGGCAGTGTGTGCCACTAGCACGCATGGAATATGTAATGGTTTATGGGAGGGAATTTGCTGGGGCGGGCGTGCCACTAGGCATGGGGAATATATAACGGTGTATGGGAAGGGTATTTTGGTGGTGAGGTGTGCCACTGGGCAGCCAGGGAGATATGTAATGGTGTATGGGAGGGTAATTTGGTGGGTGGTGGGTGACACTAGATGGCGGAGATATGTAGCGGTGTATGGGGAGGGTAATTTGTTGGTTGGGGTGCCACTAGAATGCCAGGAGATAATAACAACGGTGTATGGGGAGGAGTGATCCGATTGGGTGGGGGTGCCACTAGATGTGCAGAATATGTATTAGTTTGGAGAATTTCATTTGGTTTTGAGGGTGCCACTAAATGCCAGGGAATATGTAATGGTGCTATAGGGAGGGTCATTTGATTGGTGGGGTGCCACTAGATGCCAGGAAGATGTAATGGTGTATGGGGAGGTTACTTTGGGAGGTGGGGGTGCCACTAGATGGCAGGGAATATGTAATGGTGTATGGGAGGGTAGCACTTTGGGTGGGGTGTGCCACTAGATGCTGTGAATATGTAATGGTGTATGGGAGGGTAATTTGGTGGGCAGTGTGTGTGCCACTGAGCCCATGGAATATGAAATGGTGTATGAGGAGGGTAATTTGGTGTGCGGGGGTGCCACTAGACGCCAGGGAATATGTAATCGTGTATGGAAAGGGTAATTTGGTGGGTGTGGGTGCCACTAGATGGCAGGGAATATGTAATGCTGTATGAGGAGGGTCATTTGGTGGGTGGGGGGTGCCACTAGATGGCAGGGAATATGTAATGGTGAATGGGGAGGGTCATTTGGTGTGTGGTGGCTGCCACTAGATGCCAAGGAATATGTAACGGTGTATGGGAAGGGTAATTTGAGGGGTGGTGGGTTCCACTAGATGCCATGGAATATGTAGCAGTGTGTATGGGGGAGATAATTTGGGGGGTCATGGGTGCCACTAGATGCCAGGGAATATGTTGAGTGCATGGAGAGGTAATTTGGGGATGGGGGTGTCACTGGATGCCAGGGATATGTAATGGTGTATGGGAGGGTATTTTGGTGGGTGGGAGTGCCCCATGATGCCAGGAGATATATGGAAACTGTATTATGGGAGGGTCATTTGGTGGATTGGGGGTGCAACTAGATGGCGGGAATATGTAATGCTGTATGAGGAGGGTCATTTAGGTGGTGGGGGTGCCACTAGATGCCAGGAACTACGTAACAGTGTATTGGGAGGGTAATTTGGTGGGTTGGTGGTGCCACTAGATGCCAGGGAATATGTAACGGTGTATGGGAAGGGTAATTTGTTGCTTGGGGGTGCCACTAGATGCCAGGGAATAGGAAACGGTTTATGGGGAGGGTCATTTGGTGGGTGCGGGGTGCCACTAGATGTCAGGGAAGATGTAATGGTGTATGGCGAGGGTCATTTGGTTGGTGCGGTGCCACTAGATGCCAGGGAAGATGTAATGGGATATGGGGAGGGTGATTTGGTGTGTGGGAGGTGCCACTAGATGCCAGGGAATAAGTAATGGTTCATGGGGAGGGACATCTGGTGGGTGGTGGGTGCCACTAGATGGCAGGGAATATGTAATGGTGAATGGGGAGGGTCATTTGGTGGTTGGGGGTTGCCACTAGATGGCAGGGAATATGTAATGGTGTATGAGGAGGGTTATTTGGAGGTTGGGGGTGCCTGTAGATGGCAGGGAATATGTAATGATGTATGGGAGGAGCAATTTTTGTGTAGAGTTGCCAGTAGATGGCAGGGAGATAATGTAGTGGTGTATGGGAGGACAGTATTTTGTGGGTGGGGTATGTGCCACTGGATGCCAAGGAATATATAATGGTGTATGGGGAGGTATTTTTGGTGGGTGGGGTGTGCCACTAGATACCAGAGATATATAATGATGTATGGGAGGAGTAATTTGGTGGGTGGGGTGTGCCACTAGATGGCAGTTTATGTAATGATGTATAGGGAGTGTGCCACTAGATGCCAGTTTATATGTAATGGTGTATGGGGAGGGTAATGTGGTGGGTGGGGTGCCACTAGATGCTAGTTTATATGTAATGGTGTATGGGGAGGTAATTTGGTGGGTGGGGGTGCATGGATGCCAGTTATATGTAATGGTTTATAGGAGGAGTGATTTGGTAGGTGGGGTGCCACTAGATGACGGAAATATGTAATGATTAGTTATGGGAGGATAATTTGTAGGGGTGGGGTGCCACTAGATGGCGGGAATATGTAATGTTGTATGGGAGGAGTAATTTGGTGGGTGGAGGTGCCACTGGATGGCAGAAAATGTAATGGTGTATGGGAGGGGTAATTTGGTGGGTGGTGGGTGCCACTAGATGGCAGGGAACAAGAAATGGTGTATGGGGAGGGTAATTTGGTGGGTGCCACTAGATGGCAGGGAATGTGTAATGGTATATGGGAAGGGTAATTTGGTGGGTGGTGGGCGACACTAGATGGCAGGGAATATGTAATGGTGTATGGGGAGGGTAATTTGTTGAGTGGTGGGTGCCACTAGATGGCAGGGAATATGTAATGGTGTATGGGAAGGGTAATTTGTTGGGTGTGGTGCCACTTGATGTGGGGAATATGTAATGGTGTATGGGAGGGTAATTTGTTGGGTGGGGAGTTGCCACTAGATGGCAGGTAATATGATAGTTGTATTAGAGTTGGAGTGATTTGGTGGGTGAGAGTTGCCACTAGATGGCAGGGAATATGTAATGATGATGGGAGGGTAGTTTGGATGGGTGGGAGTACCACTAGATGGCGGGGAATATGTAATGGTGTATGGGAGGGTAATTTGGTGGGTGGTGGGTGCCACTAGATGGCTGTAATATAATGGTGTGTTATGGGAGGAGTATTGGTTAAGTGGGTGGGGGTGCCACTAAATGCAAGGGAATAATGTAATGGTGTATGGGAGGAGGTAATTTGGTGGGTGGGGGTGCCACTAGATGCCCAGGAATATGTAATGATGTATGGGAGGTAATTTGGTGGGGTGGGTGGTGCCACTAGATGCCAGGAATAAGTAATGGTGTATGGGGAGGGTACTTTGGTGGGTGAGGGGTGCCACTAGATGCCAGGGAATATGTAATGGTGTATGGGAAGGGTACTTTGGTGGGTGGGGGTGCCATTAGATGCCAGGGAATGTGAAATGGTGTATGGGAAGGGTACTTTGATGGGTGTGGGGTGCCACTAGATGCCAGGGAATATGTAATGGTGTATAGGAAGGGTGATTTGGTGGGCGGTGGGTGCCACTAGGCATGCAGGAATATGTAATGGTGTATGGGGAGAGGTGATTTGGTGGGTGGGGAGTTGCCACTGGCGGCTGGGGGATATGTAATGGTGTATGGGAGGTAATTTGGAGGCGGTGGGTGCCACTAGATGCCAGGGAATATGTAACGGTTTATGGGAGGTAATGTTGGGGTGGTGGATGCCACTAGATGCTAGGGAATATGTAAGCGGTGTATGGGGAGGGTTGTTGGGGGTGGGGTGTCACTAGATGCCAGGGAATATGTAATGGTCTATGGGAGGTGAATTTGGTGGTGGGGGTGCCACTAAGTGCCAGGGAATGTGTATGGGTGAGAGTAATCGATGGGTGGAGGGTGCCACTAGATGCCAGAGAATATACAGCGGTGTATGGGAAGGGTCACTCAGTGGGTGGGAGTTCCACTAGATGCCAGGTAATATGGAACGGTGTATGGGGAGGGTCATTTGGTGGGTGAGGGGTGCCACTAGATGCCAGGGAAGATGTACTGGTGTATGGGGAGGGTCTCTTGGTGGGTGGGGGTGCCACTAGATGCCAGGGAAGATGTTATGGTGTATGGGGAGGGTAATTTGTGGGGTGGGGGTGCCACTAGATGGCAGGGAAAATTTAAGGGTGTATGCAGAGGGTAATTTGGTGGGTGGGTGGTGCCTCTAGATGCCAGGGAATATGTAATGGTGTATGGGGAGGGTACTTTGGTGGGTGGGGGTGCCACTAGATGCCAGGAATATGTAATGGTGTATGGGAGGGTACTTGTGGTGGGTGGGGGTGCCACTAGATGCCAGGGAATATGTAGCGGTGTATGGGAGGAGTAATTTAGAGGCGGTGGGGTGCCACTAGATGCCAGAGGAATATAGCAGTTTATGGGAGGGTAATGTGGAGGTGGTGGGTGCCACTAGATGCCAGGGGCATGTATTAACAGTGTATGGGGAGGGTTATTTGGAGGTGGGATGTCACTAGATGCCAGAATATGTAGTGGTCTATGGGAGGGTAATTTGGTGGGTGGGGTGCCACTAGATGCCAGGAGATATGTGGCGGTGTATGGGGAGGGTGAGTTTGGTGGGTGGGGGTGCCACTGGGTGCCAGGGAATGTGTATGAGGAGGGTAATTCGATGGGTGGAGGTGCCACTAGATGCCAGGGAATATACAGCGGTGTATGGGAAGGGTCACTCAGTGGGTGGGAATTCAACTAGATGCCAGGTAATATGGAGCAGTGTATAGCAAGGGTGATTTGGTGGGTGAGGGTGCCACTAGATGTCAGGAATATGTAATGGTGTATGGGAGGGTCACTTGGTGGGTGGGGGTGCCACTAGATGCCAGGGAAGATGTAATGGTCTATGGGGAAGGTAATTTGTGGGGTGGGGGTGCCACTGGATGGCAGAGAAAATGTCAGGGTGTATGCGGAGGGTAATTTGGTTGTGGGGGGTGCCACTAGATGGCAGGGAATATGTAATGGAGTATTGGGAGGGTAATTTGTTGGGTGGGGGGTGCCACTAGATGGCAGGGAATATGTAATGGTGTATGGGGAGGGTAATTTGGTAGGTGGGGTGCCACTAGATGGCATGGAATGTGTAATAGTGTATGGGGAGTGTAATTTGGTGGGTAGGTGTGCCACTAGATGGCAGGGAATATGTAATGATGTATGGGAGGGTAATTTGGTGGGTGGGGGTGCCACTAGATGCCGGGAATATGTAATGGTTTATGGGGGTCATTTAGTGGGTGGGGGTGCCGCTAGATGGCAGGGGAATATGTAATGGTGTATGGGTAGGTCATTTGGTGGGTGGGGTGCCAATGTAGATGTGAGGAATATGTAATGGTGTATGGGAGGAGGGCAATGTGGTGGTGGCAGCGTGCCAGTAGATGGCAGGGGAATATGCAATGGTGTATGGGGAGGACAATTTTTTGGGTGGGGATGCTAGTAGATGCCAGGAATATGTAGTGGGTTATGGGAGAGCAATTTTTGTGGGTGGGTGTGCCACTAGATGCCAAGGAATATATAATGGTGTATGGGAGGGTAATTTGGTGGCTGGGGGTGTGCCCAAGATGCCAGTTATATGTAATAGTATGTGGGGAGGGAATAATTTGGTGGAGTGGGGTGTGCCCCTAGATGCCAGTTATATGTAATAAGTGAATGGGAGGGTATTTTGGTGGGTGGGGTGCCACTAGATGCCAGTTTATATGTAATGGTATATGGGTGGAGATGAGATTGCTGGGTGGGGTGCCACTAGATGCCAATTTATATGTATTGGTGTATGGGAGAGTAATTTAGTGCGTGGTGGTGCCACTAGATGGCAGGAATATGTAATGGTGTGTGGGAGGAGTAATTTGGTGGGTGGTGGGTGCCACTAGATGGCGAGGGTATGAAATGGTGTGTGGGAGGAGTAATTTGGTGGGTGGTGGTGCCACTAGATGGCAGGGAATATGTAATGGTGTATGGGAGGGTAATTTGGTGGGTGGTGAAGCCCTCTAGATGGCGAGGAGATATGTAATGGTGTATGGGAGGGTAATTTGGTGGGTGTGAGGTGCCACTAGATGGCAGGAATATGTAATGGTGTATGGAGGGTAATTTGTTGGGTGGGGGTGCCACTAGATGGCAGGGAATATGTAATGGTGTTTGGGGAGGGTAATTTGTTGGGTGGGGGGTGCCAGTAGATAGCAGGGAATATGTAACGGTGTATGGGGAGGGTAATTTGGTGGGTGTGGGGTGCCACTAGATGGCAGGGAATATGTAATGTGTGTATGGGAGGAGGAATTTGGTGGGTGGGGTTACCACTAGATGCCAGAGATATAATGGTGTATGGGAAGTAATTTAAGTATGAGGGTGTGCCACTAGATGCAGGAATATGTAGCAGTTATATGCACGGAGGCCAATGTGGTAGGTGCCACCACATGCCAGGGAATATGTAACAGTGCATGCGGAGGGTAATTTGGTGTGTGGGGGGTGCCACTAGATGCCAGGGAATATGTAACGGTGTATGGGGAGGGTTATTTTGGTGGGTGGGTGCCACTTGATGCCAGGGAATATGTAACGGTGTATGGGGAGGATAATTTGGGGGGTGGTAGGTGCCACTAGTTGCCAGGGAATACGTAACAGTGTATGGGGAGGGTAATTTGTTGGGTGGTGGGTGCCACTTGATGCCAGGGAATACGTATCGGTGTTTGGGCAGGGTAATTTGGGGGGTGGTGGGTGCCACTAGATGCCAGAAGTATGATAGCGGTGTATGGGGAGGGTAATTTGGGGAATTGAGGGTGTCACTAGATGCCAGGGAATATCTAATGGTGTATGGGGAGGGTAATTTGGTGTGTGGAGGTGCCACTAGATGCCAGGGAATATGTAACGGTGTATTGGGAGGATAATTTGTTGGGTGGGGGTGCCACTAGATGGCAGGGAATATGTAATGGTGTATGGGGAGGGTAATTTGTTTGGTTGGGTACCACTAGATGGCAGGGAATATGTAATGGTGTATGGGGAGGATAATTTGTTGGGTGGGGGTGCCACTAGATGGCAGGAATATGTAATGAGTGTTGTGGGAGGGTAATTTGGTGGGTGGGGTGCCACTAGATGCCAGGGAATATGTAGCAGTGTATGGGGAGGAGGTAATTTGGAGGTGGTGGGTGCCACTAGATGCCAGGAATACGTAATGGTGTATTAGGCGGGTAGTTTGGTGGGTGGGGATGCCACTAGGTGCAGAGAATATGTAATGGTGTATGGGAGGGTACTTTGGTGGGTGGGGGTGCCACTAGATGCCATCGAATATGTAATGGTGTATGGGGAGGGTAATTTGGTGGGCAGTGTGTACCACTAGAGCGCCATGGAATATGTAATGGTTTATGGGAGGTAATTTGGTGGGTGGCAGTGCCACTAGGCGCCAGGGAATATGTAACGGTGTATGGGAAGGGTATTTTGGTGGGCGGGGTGCCACTAGGCGCCAGGGAATATGTAATGGTGTATGGGAGAGAGGTAATTTGGTGGGTGGTGGGTGACACTAGATGGCAGGGAATATGTAGCGGTGTAGGAGGAAGTAATTTGTTGGTTGGGGGTGCCACTAGGTGCCAGGGAATATGTAACGTGTATGGGAGGGAGTAATTCAGTGGGTGGGGGTGCCACTAGATGCCAGGGAATATGTATTGGTGTTTGGGGGAGGTTACTTTGGTGGGTGGGGGTGCCACTAGATGGCAGGAATATGTAATAATGGTGTATGGGGAGGGTACTTTGGTGGGTGGGGTGTGCCACTAAGATGCCATCGATAATGTAATGAATTGTATAAGGGAGGGGTAATTTGGTGGGCAGTGTGTGTGCCACTAGGCACACATGGAATATGAAATGGTGTATGGGAGGAGGTAATTTGGTGGGCGGGGTGCACTAGACACCAGGGACTATGTAATGGTGTATGAGGAGGGTAATTTGGTGTGCGGGGGTGCCACTAGACGCCAGGGAATATGTAATCGTGTATGGGAAGGGTAATTTGGTGGGTGTGGGTGCCACTAGACACCAGGGAATATGTAATGGTGTATGGTGAGGGTAACTTGGTGGGTAGGCAGTGCCACTAGATGCCAGAGAATATGTAATGGTGTATGGGGAGGGTAATTTGGTGGGTGGGTGTTTCCACTAGATGCCAGGAGTTATTTTTATACGGGTCTGGTGATTGGAGGGTGGGGATCACTAGACACAGGGAATATATTTATCATACTGAAGCTGGTGATCAGAGGCGGGGACCACTAGGCACCGGGAATATGTGTTGGTGTACAGAAAGGGATCGATGGAGGTGCCTCTAGATGCCTGGGAGTTAATTTTTGATACGTGGCTGGTAATCAGAGGGTGGGTGGAGGATGTCCTCCATTGACAGATTGTGACCCACTATGGTGTTAGGGCTCACTTGTCTGGAATCCACCACCTGGAACACCTTAATGGCACAATGCTGCTTGCTGCAAGTAACCCACTCTCTTGGGGTCAGGTGTTGTACATCTGCCTGTCTCAATCGGTCTCAGACCGTGCTCTTATGGAAGCCACCTGTCTTAATCTCCGCTGTCCGTGCCTTTTTTTTGTACTCCTGCATGGACCTGGGGTTGCCATGCAAATTGATGGACGTGGCACTGCTTCCATGCAGCAGCATGGGCCTGTGGTGCCCCGCTATCCATCGAGCAGTTGCCCTGGTCGAGGTGGCCTCAAGAGCATTTGTTTCTGCCTTTGTAGTTAGGCCTCCCTTCCTCGCATGCCCTGTTCCTCTTCCACATCACAATCATCATATTCATCCTAGAGAATGACAGGTGTTACCTGTGACTGTGCAGTCCCAAGCAGGTCCCAGACACTGCAGTCCATACTCTAAACAGCATGCAACTCACCACAATAGACTCCAGTAACCGACTATGGCTAGTGCTGTCTAATCTCCCATTTTATAGTGCAACGATGCAATAAGGTGAGGCGCAATTTTAAGTGACAGATGGTATCTGTCCATTGAATGGCTGATTAGCTGATTTGCATGTCGGGCTGAATATCGTATATTGTGCTTAGTACAACTGTGTTGAATGTACTCAGGCAAGGCGCTTCTGTGATATGTGCACTGAGTCGTGCATTCGGGTGATGACACAGACACCTGCCATGCTGCAGATGCTGCATGGGAGGCAATGAGGTCAGTGGCACCATTGTGCCAGTGGTGCTATTTCACTGTTCACATATGGCACTCTAGCACTGATAGTGCGACTGGGCCATGGTACGGTAGGCCACTACAGGAGGGTGACACAGGCACTCAAACACACTACACATTGAGTACCAATTGCTCTGTGGCGGACCGTATGGAGAGCCCCTTGACCCTGTTGTCCCCACTATCGCGGGTTGTTCGGTGACAGTGCTGACAGAGAATGAGAAAAGATCTGCACGTGGTGGATCATAAGCACTGAAGACCATTTTTGACTCAACCAGCAGTAGAGATGGCACAGAGGGAGTGCTGCTGTGTGGAGCGTGGTGCTGTCCATTTGGTGGCCATAGTGAGCCCGCTGCTGGGGCGCTTTAGTGATGCACCCCAGACAGGGCTAGGAGTGCAGTGTGGGAGGAGGTGGTGGCATTAGAGGAGGCCACAGGAATCGGGTGCATGGCCGAGCAGTGTCACCACCGATACGGGGACCTCCGGCATACAGACCCGGACAGACTTGCCTGCCTGCGGCCATGTGCCAGGAGGGGCACGGTGCCACGGCCAGGTAGGTGTCCCATCCATACACTGTTATCATCCGTATGGGTATCATGGTTGCATGTGTCCAGCACATGGGGGGGCCATCCAGTGTTGGCCATGGTGGAGGTGGGTGGGGTTGATGGGTATGGCTGGGTGGGATTGCACAGACATGGGGGTGGGGGGACTTTGGTCCCAGAATGTACAGATGTTTCTCTCTCCATGTTTGCACCTTAGGAACAGGGGAGCACCGGTGGGTAAGGGAGAGGAGGCGCAGCCTAGAGGACCAGCAGGCCGGAAGAGATGCAGGACCACAGAGGCGCAGGGACCAGCCTGATGATGGTGAGTGCCTTACATCCATGATTCTATTGCATGGTTGGTAACAGGGTGGGCAGCGGGGCATGTGCACCAACCACTACCACCACCATGCATGTAACTTACATAATTGAACATCTATTTGCCCGTTAGATAAAGGCCTAGAGGTCTATCAAGGCTGCTCAAATGTGCAGCTAGCACCATTTCATTCAGCTGCCCTTCCTTCCATCTTCTCTCCTTCTTATTAACCCTCCCTTGTCCTGTCACATCCTCATTTGAAGCAGTCCACTGTTCTACTGCATACCATCTCAGCAGGTAATACATTCCACCCATTACCACTCCTCTATGTAAAAAGTGTCTACTCATCTCCTCCTGAATGTTCCTCATCCCAGTCTCTTATCATGGCCTCCTGGTGGCCCTCCTCTCCACTTTGAACAGCCCTCTGTACCCATCTTGTTTATTCCTTTCTATGTATTTAAAGGTTTCAACCATGTCACCCTAGTCCTCCTCTTCCATTGAGTACATGTTCAACTCCTTCAACCTCCTCATTATGATAAGTCCCCCAGCCTCTTGATCATCTTTGTATCATGCTGCACCCCTCTAGTAACCCAATATCCCTCTTCAGATACACAGTACCAGTACTGCACATGATACTCGGGTGTGGTCTAACTATTGGCTATACAATGGCAGAATCACCTCCTCCCTCCTCAAGGATATACCCCTTGCTATACAACCCAGCATTTTTGTTGGCCTTTGCAGCTGCCTTCCTACATTGTGCGAGTTGTTCATTGACTCTTGTAATGAGCACACCCAGATCCTTCTCCTCCTCTGTCTGGGCTGCTATTTCACCCCTAGCTGGTAAATCCTCCTTTGGTTCTTCATCCCAAAATGCAGCACCTTGCACTTTTTGGCATTAAATCCCAGTTGCCAGGTGTCTGACCAGGTTTCAAGCTTTGCCAGATCATCCTGCAACCCCTGCCATCCCTCTAGGTCATCCACCACCGTGCCTACCTTTGTATCATCACCAAACAAACTGATCTTGCCCTTGATGTCCCATGATATGTCTGCAATGAATATCCCAAACAACACTGGTCCCAGCACTGAGCCCTGTGGAACACAACTCATCACTGCCCTTGGTTGTGAGAGCTCTCCACTCACCACCACCCTCTGTTGCCTTCCCTGCAGCCAGTTTCCTACCCATCTCACCAGCTTTGCACCCGCCCCTGTGCCTACTAACTTCCTTCCCAGCCTTCCATGTGGCACTGAGTCGAATGCCTTGCTGAAGTCCAGATACAGGACATCCACTGCATGGCCCCTGTCCAGTTGCCTAGATACCCAGTCATAGAACTCACCCAGGATGGTTTGGCAGGATCTGCACATATGAAGCCATGCAGTCTGCTGTCCTGTAGTCCTTGGCCTCTAGGGAGGGCCACCTGTGCCCTCCTTCAGGAAAGTCTCCATTAGCTTACCCACGATGGTGTGAGGCTCACTGGTCTGTAGTTTCGGTTCATCCTTGGGGCTACTCTTGTGGAGGGCACCCGCATCAGCCATCCTCCAGTCCTGAGGTACACACCCCGAATGTAGTGAGTCATTAAATAGCTCTGCCTAAGGTTCTGCAAAGACCTCTGCCAGCTCCTTCAGTACTTCTGGGGTGGATGCCATCTGGGCCTGGCGCCTTGTCCACCATCACGCCTTCAAACCTTCTTGAACTCCTTGCTCTCCATGATTTCCCATCTGTCACCACTTTCTCTGCTTCTGCCATTTTATGCCACCTTGGGTCACCCCCTTTCTTTAGTAAATACTGGCAGTACTCATTTAGTACTTCTGCCATATCCTTTTCCCTACTTCCACCCAACCCCCCCTCCTTCTAATCCTTACTATGGTCATTCACAGCTCCTTTTCTCCTGATGTACTTAAAAGTCTTCCCCCTTCTAATGCCTTGTGCCAGCTTGAGTTCTGTGGATGTTGGTCTCTTGCCTGCCTTTGTCACCTCCTGATCTGTCATCTCCTCCCCTGTCTCCTGCTCCTCCCCCTTCCTGTTTTCTTCTACTTCCTAAAGGCAGCTGTTTTCCTCATACCTTTTCACGAGCTTCCTTGATTCAGCAGTTGGTTCTTAGCCCTAGCCTCTTGCTCTGGGCTTTCAGCTTGGTTTTGGTTGCTCCACTATCCCCAGCTTTATGAGTCTCACCTCTGGTTAGTGTCCATCCTAGATTGAATTCTGGCCAGGTACCTTTTACCACTTTCCCCATCCTCCCAAAGTCGGCCCTCCTGAAGTCCAGCACTCATTGTGCCAGATTCCACTCCTTCCTGCCCATATTCAATGTGAGCCTACTGAGTTGAGTCACTCCCTGACAGTGGTTCCTCCACTGTAAGTAATTTCAGAAAGTTCCTCATTTGCCAGCACAAGGTCAAGGGCTTTTTAAACCTGGTTGGTTCACTGACCATTTGCAGCAGGAAACTGTCCTTGAAGGCATCCAGCAGTACCTGCCCTTCTGTTCCTGGTTGTTGGGGTGCTCCAGTCCACTCTGACATGTTGAAGTCCCCACAATCACCACACTACCCTTCGCAGGTCCTCCTGATCTGTCCCACTAGTTCCCTGTCTAATTCCTCCATCTGTGATGATGCCTGCAGCACCACTCCCATTCTAAGAATCCTATTTTTGGAATCATGGATTGCATCCAAAGCTGTCCTCTACCCTCCTCTCCTTCCTCTCTGTACACTTCAGTCTCCTTCACATATAGTGCCACCACCACCTTTCCCAATAATCACTCTGTCCCTCACAAAATAATCTGTACCCCTGTTACAGACAGTTCCCAGTCATTTTATTGGGTGGCCCATGTTTCCTTATGACTGCAATGTCACCTTCTCCTCTGCCATGAGAACCTGTAACTCTGCAGTTTTCCTCCCAAGGCTCCTAGCATTAAGGGTAACCACCTTCCACCATTTTCCCTCCCCTTCCTGCCCTCCTTTCTAGCATCACCAACAGTACTGCTATTTGTCCTTTGTCACTGTTATGGGGGGTAAGCTCATATGGTTTCCCAACCTGTGGTCTCTGCATATCTCTTCCCCAACTGCCACCCCAACTCCTAGTTTTAAATTCCTAACTTCCTCTATGTACTCCTCCATCCTCTGTTTCAACACTTTCTTTCCTACTCACTCAAGTGTAGTCTGTCCTTGGCATAGAGACTACTGTCCTCCCAGGTCCCTCCCACCTCCCAACAGCCCATACCATTTAGCATAACACCAGGTTCTTAGCCATCCATTAAATTTCTCTATTCTCAGCTTTCTTGTTGTGTTGTTTTGGCACTAGGAGTATATCTGAAAAGTTACTGATGCTTCCTGCCTTCACGCTAATTGTGCTAGTTCCTCAAACCTCCTCTGACTTTATCTACTGTCTTGTCAGCCATGTTCGTTTGTCCCAAGATGTATAATTAAATGAGGCTTGTCCCTACCCCTTCTAGTGCATATTTCAGAACAGACTGTCCCTCCCTTTCTACTGTCATTCCTGGAATGGCCTCCACCCAAATGCAACTATGCCTCTCCCCCTTGCTACCCCACCTAACTCCTCTTAGTATTGAGTACCCCAGTACTAAGATTCCCACCCTCTTACTCCCTGCTTGCTTCCATTCATCTCCCTCTCTCATTTCCCCGCTTCTTTTCTTCCTCCTCCTGCACATTATTTCCCTTTCTCCTGTTGCAATTCTCCCAGCAGAACTTTCCCTCTCCAGTTTGGTCCAGGCATTTATTCATTTTCTCTAATTTCATCATTTCCTCCTCTACCTTCTTCCTCTCTAGCAGTGCACAACTATTTTCTGAAGGTCCTTCTCAAATTCGCTCCCTCTTCTTAATAACCTGTTCTGTCCTTTCCCTCCATGACTTTTGCCACTTCTTCGCCTCCCCTCACAAGTCCCTATTTCTCCTTCCATTTGTCTTTTGTCTCTGACCTGGTTTCCCGCAATTGTTCTTCCTGGCCTGGGCCCCTTTGTCTCTACTTTCCTTCTTCGACCCTCTCATCATCACTGTTGGCTTAAATAGCCTTCCTCATCTCCACTTCTTCTTCCTCCAGTATTGGGCTCAACCCACCCCAATCTGCCTTGCCTGTCTTAGTTCCTCCTGCAGACCTCAATCTCCTTTCTAAGTTTATCTGTGTGTTGCACACTAAACATCCTCCACACTTTCCAGGTAGTTTTTAGAAATATTGGTGCACTACACTTGTTGCAGCCACCACCCTACCTATTGCTGTCATTGCCCTGGCAACCCCCCACCCTTCAGATGCAGGATGCAAACACTCCCCAAGTCTCCCCTCTCTCTCCTCTATCAATTGCAAAACATTTTTGTTGTTCCTTTAGCTCCCTTTTACTATACATTTAGATATATTGAGCAACTGCTTTTATATTCCTATCCTTCCTATCCACACTCAAAAACAGACTTTAAGTAGCCATTGCACAACCTTCTTCAAACTCCTACTCCTCGCACCACAATGCAATATCAATGCGAAGAAGCAATAATAAGCTCTAGTTTGCATTTACTTCCCTTCACTGAGAGAGCAGTCACTCTTCGCTGCTGCTGTTGTACCTGGATGTCTGCTTTGCTATGACAGGTATATTCTTTTGCCTGTTTGTGGAAGTGATGTCAGAACCCTGGTATAAAGGAAATAATGGACCAAGGGTGGGACCAGCCCAAGTCTTCCATAAACAATCAGGTAGCTGAGGCTTGGTCCGGACCATTAGCACCCTTCCCCACTCTGCACTCAAACTTTTGACTGAGTAGAAGCCAGCAACAATGAATCACAATTCTACTCAAAGCTCCAAAATAGGTTTGCTACCCAAAGAAACAGGACTCCAATTCAAACAGTCTTCACCAACAACACATCAAAATAGGCTTGGAATTAGAAGATATATGTCTCCAACTCAAAGAAACAGACCTAGTTAAATCACACCAAATTATGTTTTAAAACAGAAGAAATATGCCTCTGGCAAGTGCTGCCTGCCACACAGTGAATCAAACCAAATGAGACCACTTATAGCTACCAAAACAGTGTTCAAAAATTCGAACAGCCCCAAACAATACCCTGCTAGCCCCTTAGTAGTAGAAAAGAAAAGAAATAACTCTACCAAGTAGAATCCACAGAAACAATGTAATATGGACAATAAGCTACTTAACTGTAGATCTGATCATGTCCCCCTTCTAGTTCCTTCTGAGAAGCCAAAGCACTGGAGTTCCAAACTCTGTGATTTCCCTTGTGCTGCTTTCAAATCAGAGTTCAAACTATTTGACTTCCCATGTGCTGCTTTCCAAAATCAAAACTTGTTACAGTCAGCACTGTCCAGTGGCATTGTTAAGTCTTGGAGTGCATCAATGGTGGTCCATTCATGCACTGGGCACATGGCTGTGCCATTGCCATTCCTTATCCAGCCAGCCATCTCACTGTGACGGCCATGGTGGTGCTATGTGGGACATGCGCAGTGGGAGTGTGCAGTGGTCCACATGGCTGTGGGTGCCTGGGTAGGCAGGTCTTGTGGATGCAGTCACTGTGGGTGGTCGCACACCATCACAGGGGCATGGCACATGACTGTATGCCATGCACAATGGGTGGGCTGCAGTGGGCTGGACAGTCATACGTATTGACTCTGCTCCCTTATCCTAGGTGGACAATGCTGGATGGTCCTGGAACAGGGCATAGAGGAACTGCTGCAGCTGGCACAGGTGTCCCTGACACTGCTGTACTGGAAGGAGTGTCATGGGGTCCAGAGAAGAAGCACCCAGAGGTGCCACAGGAGTGGAGAGTGGGGAAGAGAATAGGTCCTCTATGACCCCCTGACACACCTAACCACCATGGACCCACCCTCACACCCCTTCTTCCCTCTCTCCTTTGTACACCTCTGCCCCATGCCCGCCCCCACTGGGTTTGTGGCCCTTCCCCCACCCTTGTATTTATTTGTACATATGTTTGAATGTTTATCTTTTTTAATACATACATTTTGTTATGACAACTGTGGTGGTCTCTGATTTGCAGCAGGCTACAGGTGCTCAGCTGCAGTAGTATGCATGGCATCAGGGGTGGTGCAAGCATGAGCGTGTGTGTGTCCGGAAGGGAACCGCCTATGGTGTGGGTGGTGGGATCAGTCACTGTCTGTCATTTGTGTGTTGTTCACTGTCCACTGGAGTGCAGTATGCAGTGGTCCATGGTGCATGTACTGTGTGCATGGCACCCCTGTCAGAGCATCCATGGCCTGTGCAGCTGACACCCTTGCATGTCTGTGATATGCACGGTCTGCTGGCATGTCAGTGGTGACTGTCCATGCTGGACAACCACTGTACCTGGTACAATGCCAGGGTGCCTCCCATCACCAATATAGTGCACATCTGCCTCCGGTGGCACAGTGGCCTCCACTGTTGTTGTCCGCTCTCCATGGTGTCACTTGTGTCTGTTGCAGGGGATGTGCTCCACTGTCTGTCACTTGTGATCCGGCCACATGCTTGCTTGACATACAGCTTCGGGTGCCTGCATGAGGTGGTTGCTTTCCTGTGCCATATAGGAGTGCTGGCCATGTGTACACAGCTTCTGTGGCCACTGGACAGTGGCTTGGTTGACCCACTACTGTGTCCCTGTGCCCCGGGGTAAGGGTGGCTGTTTGTCCATGCACTGTGTTGTATCCTGTGTGGCACTTGCTTCCATCCAACACTGTGTGTGTCTGTGCTGGCTGTTATTGTCAGTGCTGGGATGGGATGCGTCCTTGGGAGGGTGTGCAAGGGTGCTGTACTGCTGGTGGTGGGGTCCAGGGCATGTCCTGTTGCATGTGGGGAACCTCATGTGCGGACGCATGGTCAGTCTCTCAACTGTACCTCGGGGGGACGTGCAGAGTGGCACTGTGGATGCAGTTGTTGTATCACTCTCTGCTGCCACCCACTGCAGGGGGAACATTGTTGGGCTGCCTTGCATGGCTCCTTGGTGTATAGGGTTGCATTGTCACAGTGAGGGGTGGGTGTCCTGCACTGTTGGGCACTACTCCTGGGAAGGGTGTATGGGGATTGTGGTGCAGGGTGTGCTCTGCATTGGTGGGATGGTGTGGCACAGTGTGGTTGGCACTCCTTGTGTGCTGGTCACAGCTTGCCAGGGGGTGTGCTGGGGCTGTGGGTTGGTTGCTGGTTTCCATGGGCCAGTGGTTATTCCAGCTCTGTGCATGGGGTGTTGGGGGTGATGTCTGTTCTGCTGTGTGCTCCTCTGCCCATTTGTGTCATGGGTGGTGGGCCCCTGCATCCTGTCCCCGCGCATCCCTGGTTGTGCTGTTGCACTGCTACCCTGCTCCACGGGGCATCCTTGATTGTGCAAAGGGGCATTTGGACTGCTCTAATGAGCATCCCTGGTTGCGCTACTTTGCATCTGAAATGTGCAACTGCCCATCCCTGGTTCCGCTATGGCACAGGTGGCATGATATTCAGTTGTGTGCCTCAGGCGCATCTTGAGCTCTGCAGTTTTTGAATATCACGCTTCTTGCACATGGGCACAATGGACTTGCGCTTGCTCCTGCTGTTGCATATTTTTGGGGCTCAGTTTGAATATCTGGGCCTCAGTGTTTAGAACCACACTACAATACAGACTAATTAACCAATGATTGAGATGATTTAACACATAGTTTACAATCTCACTGTGAGAGAGATAAATTAACACATACTAAATTAATTTAATAGTTACTCTATTATAACACCACTCCACTATATTATATTATATAATATTGTTTGTATGCTATTGTCTTGTGTTGTATTATATTATATTATATTATATTATATTATATTATATTATATTATATTATATTATATTATATTACATTACATTATACTTCTGGGGAGGGGTGCGTCACTGGCAGGTGTGGGGAAGGCAAAGCAGGAAGATGAGGTAGCAGAGGTGGAAATCATGGCAGAGAGAGTGAGGGAAGCCCTTGGGTCCCATAAGATGGAGAAAGCACCAGGGCCAGATAAATTACATCCCAGAGTGCTGAAGGAACTGGCGGATGTCCTTGCAAAACCCCTGATGGAGCTCTTCAGCATCTCTCTGAGGATGAGATGGGTGCACCAGGATTGGAAGGTGGCACATACAGTGCCTAGCCACAAGTGGGGATCAGGGGAGGTGGCAGGGAACTACAGGCCCATCAGCTTGACATTGATAGTGGCAAGGAAATGGAGGACATTGTCAAGAAGAGACTAGGGGGGACCTGGAAAAGTTGGGGAGCCTGGATTATAGACAGCATGGATTCATCCTGGGGAAATCATGTCAGACAAACTTTGTGGAGTTCTGTGACTGGCTGATGAGTGCCATGGACCTGGGAAGACCAGTGGACATCCTCTTTCTTGACTTCAGCAAGGCATTTGACTCTGTTCCTCACATGGGTCTGTTGAACAATGTAGGAGAAATGGGAGTGAGGAACCAGATAATCAGATGGATAGGAAATTGTCTCCAGAACTGGACCCAGAGGGTCGTAGTTGGAGGGATAGTCACATCCCCAAGGAGGGTCATTATTGCAGTCCATCAGGGATCAGTCCTTAGGCCCCTCCTGTTCAATGCCTATGTATCTGACATTAGGAAATGCAGCAGGAGTGAGCTGAGTCTCTTTGTGGATGACTCAAAACTAGGAGTGGTGGTGGATGGGGAGGAAGGAGGGTGGTCCTACAGGGGGACCTGGAGGCTCTGGAAAAGTTGTCTATAAAGTGGAAGCTGAGGTTCAAAGCAGGAATATGCAGGGTACTGCACCTGGGAGCCAGAAACCCAGGCCATGTCAACATCCTGGGGTGGGGAAATGCTACAAGTATTGATGGCTGAGAGGGACCTGGGGTGGTAGTAGATGTCAAGATGAACAACTCAGAGAGTTGTAGGAGGGCAGTGGCAAAGGCCAACATGATGCTTGGATGCAATGCTAGGGGCTCACCTCTTGAAGGTGTGAAGTAATAATCCCACTGTATAACTGCTTGGTGAGGACAAACCTCGAGTCCTGCATGCAGTTTTGAAGGCCACATTTAAAGAGGGACATTGAACAGCTGGAGAGAGGGTCCAGAGAATGGCAACCAAAATCATTCTGGGATTGTGGGTAAGGACCTAAGGGGGGAGGCTTGAAGAGCTAAATATACACATTGGAAGAGAGAGGGGCTGGGGAGAAATGATAGATGTTTTAATGCACATGAAGGGGTAAATATTGGAGGAGCAGTCAGGATACTCCAAAGAAAGGAGGTGGGGCACTTAGAGGGCATGGGTGGAAGCTGGAAGGTGGGAGAGTCAGTGGAGAAAGGAGGACGTGCTACTTCACTGAGAGGGTGGTGGAGTCATGGAATGCACTGCCTCAGTGGCTGGTGGAAGCAGAAACAGTGGAGGGGTTCCAGAAGAGGTGGGGTTCTGGAAGCAAAAACCAGTGCAGTGAGAAAATCCAGGACTGGGAAGGCAGAAGCCAGAGAGGGAGGAGAGGGGAAGCTAGGTCAGTTAACAGGGTGGGGGCTGACAAAATGAGCAGAAAGAAAAGACCATTAGGCTTATTGTTTTGGCATTTTAGAATGTTAGAATATTATATTATATTATATTATATTATATTATATTATATTATATTATATTATATTATATTATATTATATTATATTATATTATATTATATTATATTCTGTAACAGGGATAATTTCGCACAGTTAAGCATAACACTAGAGCATTTAACTCATTGTTTAGACCCACAATCCGAAAGGCAATATAACTCTTGTTTGAGATAAATTAACACACAGATTAGCCGCACACTTTTCACAAAGATAATTGAGCACATTTAATCATTACACAGTTACAGTAATAATTTACCATATAATTCAACTCCACACTATCACAGAGATATTTTAAAACACCACTATGTCACAGCCATAATTTAATGCAGTTAAAATACTACAGCATTATATCATATCATATCACATCATAATATATCATATCATATTGTATTATATTATCTTATATTAATCACCACTCTGTCACACTGATAATTTCATGCAGTTAAGCACAACACTGAAAGAGAGCGTAATTAACTCTTTGTTTAGATTCTCAGCACTAGAGATACAATTTAACCCATTGTTGAGATAGTTACACATAGTAAAATAATATAAAATAATATAATATATCATATCATGTCATATAAATATAATATAACATGATGGTGTGCTGTTATAATGTTATAGACATTAAAGCAATTAACTATGTGTTAATTTTTCTCTGTGAAAGTGTGGTGTCTCTATTGTATAGAGTTTTTAAACAATGAGTTAGATGCTCTCTGTTGCAGTGTTGTGCGTCACTGCATGAAATTACACCTGTTACAGAGTTGGGATTAATGTAATAGAATAGAATATATTATGATAAGATATAGTATAATATAAGATAATTCAACATCATATGATATATAATATAATATAATATAATATAATATAATATAATATAATATAATATAATATAATATAATATAATATAATATAATATAATATAATGTGATGTTATAACATTTTAACTATTACTTTAATTAACTCTGTGACAATTTATCTCCGTGACAGTGTGGTACTAAACTGTGTTAAAATATCTCTGCGATAGAGTGGTGCTGAACTATGTGCAAATTATCTCAAACATGTGTTAAATTGTATCTCTTACAGTGAGAATCTAAACAGTTAGTTAAATTCTCTCTGCTACAATCTTGTGCTTAACTGTGCATTATTAGCCCTGGATATGATATGATATGATATAATATAATTTATTACAATGTAATATGATATGATATACGATATGATACAATATAATGATGTGCTCTTATAATATAACTGCATTAATTTATTTCTTTGGCAGAGTGGTGTTACAGCGTGTAAAAAAATATCTCTGCGATAGTGTGGTGCTTATCTATGTGTTAAATTATCTCTGTAACAGTGTAGTGATTACATGTGTTACATTATCTCTGTGACAGTGTCGTGCCAATCTGTTGGTGAAATTATCTCAAACAAGAGTTTAATTGACTCTTATGCAGTGTGATTCTAAACAATGTGTAAAATGCTCTCTGTTACAATGTTGTGCTTAACTGTGTGAAATTATCTGATATGGAGCAGTGAGTAATATAATATAATATAATACAATATAATATAATATAATATAATATAATATAATATAATATAATATAATATAATATTATGTAACGTAATATGATATGATATGACATGATTGGATATGTTACAATATGCTACAATATGATATATTATGATATGATAAGAAATGTAATATAATATAATGTAGTGTAATATAACATATAAAATAATATAGTATAACATGATATATTATAATATAACATATAATACAATATAACTATTTAATATATATATATATATATTATTATAATACAATATAATTATAATTATATATAATGTAATGGAGTTGTGTTATAGTAGTATAACTATTAAATTATTTGTTAATTTATTCTTGTGTCAGAGTGATGTTAAACTATGTGTAAAATCATCTAAAACATGGGTTACATTGCTTTATTGTTGTGTAGTTCTAAACAATGAAATAAATGCTCTCTTTTACAGTGGTGTGCTCAACTGTGTGATTACGTGCCTGTTACGAAGTGGTGATTAATATAATATAATATAATATAATATAATATAATATAATATAATATAATGTAATATTGTAATATAAAAATAAATAATAAAATATAATGTAATAGTGTTGTGTTATAATATTATAAATATTAATTAACTAAGTGTTAATTTATCTGTGTGTCAGTGTGATGCTAAACTCTGTGTGAAATTAACTCTAAGTGTGTGGTGCTAAACTATGTGTTTATCTCTGTGACAATGCAGCACTAAAACTTTGTGTTAAAGTATAACTGTGAGAGTGTGATGGTAAACTATCTTAAATTATCTCTTTTACAGTGTGGTGCAAAACTGTGTGTTAAATTAACTTTGAGAGGGTGGTGCTAAACTATGTGTTTAAATATCTCTGTGCCATCGCAGCACTAAAACTATGTGATCAATTATATCTGTGACAGTATAGTGCTAAACATTGTTACTGTATCTCTACCACAATGCAGTGCCAAACTTTGTGTTAAATTATCACTGTGAGAGTGCAATGCTAAACTATTTTAAAATATTTCTTTCACAGGGTGGTGCTAAACTGTGTGTTAAATTAACTCTGAGAGGGTATTATACAATGTTTTTAATTATCTCTGAGACAGAGCAGCAGTACTAAAACTGTGTAAATGTATTTATTTGACAGTGCAAAGCTGAATTATGGTTTAACTTATCTCTGTCACAGTGTGGTTCTAAAGTATGTGTTAAATTACCTCTGTAACAGTGTGGTGCTTAAATGCGTTACATTATCCCTGTGACAGTGTGTTGCTAATTTATGTGTTAAATTATCTCAAACATGGGTTAAATAGTTAAATACTCTCTGTTGCAGTGTGGTTCTCATCAATGAGTTATATGCTGTCTGTTTCAGTCTTTTACTTATCTGTGTAAAATTATATTTGTTACATTATAGTGATAATTGTAATGTAACAGAGCATAACTATGTAACATACCATAACATTGCAGTGCTAAACTATGTGATGTTACCACTGTGAGTGTGCACTGCTAAACTGTTTTAAAGTGTTTCTTTTACAGTGTGGTGCTAAACTGTATGTTACAATATCTCTGTAATAGTGTGGTGCTGAACTATGGTTTAAACTATCTATATATCACAGTGTTGCTCTAAATTATGTGGAAAATTATCTCTGTAACAGAGTGGGGCTAATTTATGTGTTAAATAATCTCCCTGATGTCTATGGGTTTTTTAACATGCAAGACAGTATGGTGATAAACTCTGCAGTAAATTAGCTCTTTGACAGTGTGGTGCTAATTTTTGTGTTAAATTATCTCACTCAAGGGTTAAATTGTTTCTGTTGCAGTGTGGTTCTAAACAATGAGTTAACTGCTCTTTCAGTGTTGTGCTTAACTGTGTGGTGATTAATATATTATAAAGTAATATATCATATCAGAACATAACATCACATAACTAACATAAATTAATATAATGGTGTGGTGTTATAGCTATTAAATTACTTAACTATGTGTTAATATATCTCAGTCAAACAGTGGTGCTAAACTATATGTTAATTTAAAACACTGTTTAGCACCACACTGCAAAAGATGTGCACTGCATTGTTTAGAACCACAATTTAGCACCACATTAAAAGAAACAATTTAGACAGTTTAACATTGCACTCTCACAGTGATAATTTAACATATCCTTTAGCACTACACTGTCACAGAGATAATTTACATCTAGTTTAGCACTACACTGTCAGAGTGAATTTCACACATAGTTTAGCACCATACTTTGTCTGACATAAATTAACACTTAGTTAAATAATTTATTTTATTGTGTTATGTTATGCTACCTTATGTGATGTGTTGACCATCACAGACATAATTTCACACAGTTATCCACAACACTGCAACAGAGACAATATAACCCATGTTTGAGATAATGCAACACATACATTTGGACCACACTCTCACAGAGATTATGTAACAATTTTATGCACCACACTCTTACCAAGGTAATTTAGCACATACTTTTCTCATCACACTCTCACAATAATATTTTAACACATAGTTTAGCACCACACTTTGACTGAGAGAAATTAACACATAGTTAAGTAATTAAATAGTTATATTATAACACCACAGCATTATGTTATGTTATGTTATGTTATGTTATGTTATGTTATGTTATGTTATGTTATGTTATGTTATGTTATATGTCATGTCATGTCATGTCATGTCATGTCATGTTATGTTATGTTATGTTAAAGGAATAATGCATGACAGGGTGTGTGTCGTGCTGGGATAACATCACGCCTGGGGTGATTAGGCACGAGGGCCTCAGGCCGAGTGTGACTAATCACCCCAGAAGTGACGCTATCCCAGCACGACACACACCCTGGAGTGCATTATTCCTATTATACAATGGCTCATTGTTATACAGAATAAAAAAAATCATTTTAAAGATGTTTTTGTGTGGAAAAATATTTTGGTTTTTTAAAAGAAGATGAAACAATCAATGGAAGGATCCATAAAAACAATCAATGGAAGGATCCATAAAACAATCAATGGAAGGATCCATAAAATGCTCATCTGCAGGTTCACAGTGAGGCTGAGACTAGACCCGTGATGTTATGCTGGATACCATCACACCCGCGATGTTATGCTGGGATAACATCATGGGTCCAGCCCAAGACTGACCAATCAGAGTCCAGAATTTTTTCTTGCCATTGTATAATATGTTATGTTATACTAATCACCCCACTTTAACATAATATATTTCACAGAGTTAAACACAACACTGAAACAGAGACCAATTAACTCATTGTTTAGAACAACACTGCAGCAGAAACTATTTAACCCGTGTCTGAGATAATTTTACACATAAATTTACACCATACTGTCACAGAGATAAGGTAACATATACTTTAGAACCACACTGTTGTAGTGATAATTTAAACCAAAGTTCAGCACTACACTATTATAGAGATATCTCTCTAAATAGTTTATCACCACACTGTCTTGCGAGATAAAGTAACCCACAGATGGCAGAGAGATAATGTTACACATAAATTTGCACCACTCTATTAAAGAGATAATTTTCCACATCAAACACATGGGAAGTCACAGAGTTTGGAACTGTCTGATTTTGAAATCAGCACAAGGGAAGTCACAGAGTTTGGAACTGTCTGATTTTGAAAGCAGCACAAGGGAAGTCACAGAGTTTGGAACTGTCTGATTTTGAAAGCAGCACAAGGGAAGTCACAGAGTTTGGAACTGTCAGATTTTGAAAGCAGCACAAGGGAAATCACAGAGTTTGGAACTGTTTGATTTTGAAAGCAGCACAAGGAAAGTCACAGAGTTTGGAACTGTCTGATTTTGAAAGCAGCACAAGGGAAGTCACAGAGTTTGGAACTGTCTGATTTTGAAAGCAGCACAAGGGAAATCACAAAGTTTGGAACTCAGTGCTTTGGCTTCTCAGAAGGAACTAGAAGGGGGACAGAATCAGATCTACAGTACAATAGCTTATTGTTGTTTTACATTGTTTCTTGTGGATTCTACTTGGTAGAAGGTTATTTATTTTCTTTCTTACTACTAAGGGGCTAGCAGGGTATTGTTTGGGGCTGTTGGAATTTTGAAACCTGTTTTGGTAGCTATAAGTGGGCTCATTTGTTTGATTCACTGTGTGGCAGGCTGCATTTAGGCTTGCTGATCCAACCAATCAGCAACTTCACTACTCCCCAATAGCCAACTATCAATATCTCTCTCATAATGGGGAGTTTACTTCTGATACTCCTTTCACTGTCAGCCATGGGGTTCCACAAAGAAGATGTCCCTGTCACACAAACTAGGGTGATCCATCCGCCCAGTCTCTCTGAACCATCCCATTTGGCTGATGCTCAAACCCTCACATATGCTCTACCATTGCTGCATCGACTACAGTGGTGTGATCACCATAAAGAGACACATACACACACATATATTTCAACCAAGGCTCCACTGCTGGATATACAGATCCCCTAAGCCTAACCACCAAACTGCTACTTGGTGTCTCGACACAATCTCTTAAACCCACAGGGAGCACCCCAAAAGAGTGGCAACAGAATAAAAGAAGAAGGACCAAAGACAGCCCCCTCTCCCTATCACTGGCAGCCCTCACGAAACTCCTGCTCTTTCTATTACTCTGTATTGGTAATGTGGAAATCAACCCTGGACCCTGTGAATGTATCACCTCTCCATCAGACCTAACCTCAATTAAAGGCCTCAGTTTCCTGCATATTAATGTATGCAGTCTGCTGAAAAAACTCACACTGATACAAGCCTGGGTTGCCCATACCTTGCCAGACTTTCTTGTGGTATCTGAGACATGGCTCAAAACCACCACAGCAGACAGGGATGTTAACCTACCTAACTACCAGCTATTCAGAGCTGATCGCCAAACAAGGGGAGGTGGAATAGCCATATATGCAAAATCCGGTATAGCTGTATCCTGTATTGCTGCAACATCTATGCCCAAGGCGTTTGAATGCCTATCCTAAAGTCTCTCTCCCAATACAGCAGCTTTTCAGCTAGTTGGTTGCTACAGACCCCCCTCTGCTGAACACAAGCTCTTATCCCATCTGGGGAACCTGCTCAAACCCAGCACTGAAGAAGTCATTATTCTAGGTGACCTGAATTTCAACTGGCTTACCCAGGCAGCTGCACCTCTGGTATCATTCTGTGATACATATGGGTTCACACGGCTAATTAATGAACCAACAAGAATTAATGCAATGAATAGTAATAACATCACACTACTTGATATCATGCTAGTGAATAAACCACATCTATTCACACACACTGGAGTGCTTTCTCTGCGATATAAGTGATCACTGCCCCATCACAGGGGTAAGATCCACCAGCATAACAACAAGCCCTGCAAAATTCCTCATGAGAAGATCCAAGAAAAACATCAATATTGAAGGATATTTGCATGATCTAGCTTACTCTCCACACTGGCAAGAGTTTTATCTTGCCCATTCTGTTGAAAAAGCTCAGCAGGTGCTAAATAACATTATAATAAATGCCCTTAACACCCATGCCCCAATCTCTAGTATCTGAATAAAAAAACAAATCCTGTCGTTGGTTTACAGCTGACCTCAAAGCTGCACTGCTGGAGAGAGACAAACTCTGGAAAATGGCAAGAAAAACCAAGAATGCAAATGACTGGATGATCTTTAGGAAAGCCAGGAATAGGTGCACCAAGAAAGTTAGGGATGCAAAGGCTGCCTTCTACTTGGCCGAACTCGACTCTTCCTACCATAATCCTGCTAGGTTTTGGGGCACCATCAAGGGTATGGTGGGGCAGGACGCTAACACCCCCCTTCCAACTCAATTACACAACAGTTATGGCCCTATCACTGGCAAAATGGAAATTCTGGATGCCTTCAATAACCACTTCACAATGGCTGGTCTTGCCTTTGACACCTCTCCAGCTAACCTGCTGAGGGAACAATTAAGCTCCCATTACACTGGTGATCAGAGAGTTGACTCTTCCTTCAGCTTCAAATCTATACTGTTGAAACAAGTAGAGGATCTATTATGGCAACTGGATACCAAAAAAAGCACAGGGGCAGACTCTCTGACCCCTACTTAAAGATTGCATGCCATGTACTTGCAGTCCCCAACACACCTCTTTAACCTATCCCTAAACTCTGGCTCTATTCCCACACTGTGGAAGACAGCTCAAGTGGTTCCTTCTAAAATCAGGGGACCCTATGGATCTTAATTACAGGCCCATTTCCATTCTACCAGTGCTAGCCAAGATGCTGGAGAAATTAGTGAGTAATCAGTTAAGGAGTATCTTGACAATGCTAACCTCCTAAACCCAGCTCAATCTGGATTCAGGGCCAAGCATAGCACTATCACTGCACTAGCCAAGGTCACAAATGACTGGCAATCTGAATTAGATAAAAAGAATAATGTCTGTGCAGTATTCCTGGACCTGAGCAAAGCATTCGATACTGTGGACCACGAGCTACTACTTTCATCCCTATACTCCACTGGCCTAGATCCATCCTCCCTTAAGTGGTTCAGATGCTATCTCACCGGTAGGTCACAGCAGGTAAAAGCTGAAGGTGACCTATCCCCATTAAAACCACTGTTAAGAGAAGTCCCCCAAGGTTCTATTCTGGGTCCTATCCTTTTTGCCATTTATATAAATAACATTGATTCAACCCTTACCAATTCCTCTGTACACCTCTTTGCTGATGACACTGTTCTGTATGTCAGCAACCCTTCACCTGCAGCTGCTCATGAAATCCTACAAACAGAATTCTCCTTGCTACAATATCAGCTACCGAGAAAAAGCTTCTGTTAAATGCAAAGAAAACTAAAGCAATGATGTTCACAAATCAAAGCTCCACCAGCACATCCTCTCCAATCATTCTCCCCAGCTATGCATTATACTTGGAGAAAATCTGGAGTATGTAGAAAACTTCAAATACCTAGGTGTGTGGATTGACAACAGACTTGACTTCACTCATCATTTAGAAGAACTGTTAAAAGCTTTCGCCAAAGGCGTCCTTCTCTATAGATTAAAACCCTTCCTAAACAGAGATTCAAAGATGAGGTTAGTCCAGGCCATTTTCTATCAGTTGTTGACTACTATGCAGACTTCCTTTATAGTCACTGCCCCATCTCCTACCATCACAAGTTGGATACCTTATATCATAGAGCAATAAGGTTCATTACAGATCTGCCATCTAATACTCATCATTGCTCTCTTTATGCTGCAGTTGGGTGGGTTTCCTTCACCTCAGAAGGAACAGAAATGCAGCACTATGGATTTACAGAGCATTGTCAAAAACTTCCAAACTATATCCTGGACTGCTTCACCCAGACCTCTCCTAGCTCCTATGCCCTAAGAAGCAACAACATCATCCTGCTCAAATTGCCCAAATTCAACACCAGGCTAGGGAGGGCAGCAATCAGCTATTCTCTAGCTATAGCATGAAACACCCTACAAAATCCCTAAAACTGTCCAATATCATTCCATTTGCATCCTTTAAACAGCATTGTACAGTCTTCTTCAAGAGAAATGCAATTGCTACCACTAGAGCTAGCATTGTCATCTCACAAATCTCCCTTCAAACCATATATGGCATATTCCTTCCAGACAGACACCCCATCTTATGGCACCAGTAATACCTTCACCATCCTAGTATTACATTATGTTGATGTCTGCCATGCCCCACCACTGGGATATGTATATACTGTACATACTGTAAATATTAGCTTAACTTTCCTGTAACCGTTTTTTATCATGTGAATTTACTGTACATCACTGTGTTTATTAACGTTATTTTCCCCTGTATGTATAACTGTCTTATATAAGTGTATGATGTATCTGTTGTGTATCAACTATTGAACCGTGACCTTATCAGGTCCATCTTGTAAATGAGCCTTGCTCAATGATGTTCACCTGAATAAATAAAGATTTGATGATGATGATGATGATGAAATGTGGCCACACTGTGATATACTTTAAACCATAGTTCAGCACCACACTATCAAAGAGGTATTTTAACACAACGTTCAGCATCATCCTGTCACAGAGAAAATTGAATAGTTGATCAGCACACTGTCTTGCAAGATAAAGTAACCCATAGATGTCAGACAGATCATTTAACACACAGTTTAGCATCTCCTTATTACAGTTACATTTCTACACAAAGTTTAGCACCACACTGTAAAAGAGACAATTTACGACATTGCACTCATGAAAGTGGTAATTTAACACTGCAGTGTGACAGAGATAATTTAACACATAGTTAAGGACCACAGTGTAAAAGAGACAATTTAGATAGCTTATCATCACACTCTAAAAATTATATAGTAATACATAGTTTAGCAGAACAGTTTGACTGAGATATATTAACACATAATTTAGTAGTTATAACACCACACCATTATATTAATTTATGTTAGGTATGGGATGTTATGTTATGTTCTTATGTTATATATTACTTTATAATAATCACCACACAGTTAAGCACAACACTGAAAGAGAGAGCATTTAACTCATTGTTTAGAACCACTCTGCAACAGAAACAATTTAACCCTTGTGTGAGGTAATTTAACACAAACATTAGCACCACACTTTCAAAGACCTAATTTAATGCATAGTTTATCACCATAGTGTCTTGCATGTTAAAATACCCATTGACATCAGGGAGATTATTTGACACATAAATTAGCCCCACTCTGTTACAGAGATAATTTTTCACATAATTTAGAGCCACAACCTGATATATAGATAGTTTAAACCATAGTTCAGCACCACACCATCACAGAGGTATTTTAACAAACAGTTTAGCACCACACTGTAAAAGAAACAATTGAAATAGTTTAGCAGTGCACTCACAGTTAAGCACTGCAATGTTATGTTATGTTATGTTATGTTATGTTATGTTATGTTATGTTATGTTATGTTATGTTACATTTATCACCGTAATGTCACAAAGATAATTTCACACAGATAAGTAAAAGACAGAAACAGAGAGCATATAACTCATTGATGAGAATCTCACTGCAACAGAGATTATTTAACAATTTAACCCATGTTTGAGATAATTTAACACATAAATTAGCAACACACTGTCACATGGATAATGTAACACATACTTTAGAACCACACTGTGATAGAGATAAGTTAAACCATATTTCAGCTTTACACTGTCAAAGAAATACATTTACACAGTTTTAGTACTGCACTGTCACAGAGATAATTAAAAACATTGTTTAATACCACATTCTCAGAGTTAATTTTAACACACAGTTTAGCACCACCCTGTAAAAGAAACATTTTAAAAGAGTTTAGCATTGCACTCTCACAGTGATAATTTAGCCCAGAGTTTGGCACTGCATTGTGGTAGATATAAAGTAACAATTTTTAGCACTACACTGTTACAGACAAAATTTATCACACAGTTTTTGTGCTGCGATGTCACAGAGATAATTAAACACATAGTGGATCACCACACTCTCAAAGTTAATTAAACACATAGTTTTGCACCACACTGTAAAAGAGACAATTTAAGATAGTTTACCATTGCCCTCTCATAGTTATACTTTAACACAAAGTTTTAGTGCTGCATTCAGAGATAAACACATAGTTTAGCACAACACACTCAGAGTTAATTTAACACACAGTTTAATTTATCACACTGTCACACAGATAAATTAACACATAGTTAATTTAATATTTATAATATTATAATACAACTAATATATTATTTATTTTTATATTACATTATTATATAATATTATATTATGTTATATTATATTATAATAATCACCACTACGTAGCAGACATGATATCACACAGTTAAGCACAACACTGTAAAAGAGATCATTTATTTCACAGTTTAAAATTACACAACAACAGAACAATTTAAACCATGTTTTAGATGATTTTACTAATAGTTTAGCATCACTCTGACACAAAGATAAATTAACAAGCAATTAATTTCATAGTTATACTATTATAACACTACACCACTATATTATATTGCATTATAATATGTTATAATATATCATATTATAATTAATTTATATGTCATATTACATTACAATACATTACATTATATTATATTACATCATTTCTTATCTTTTCGTATCATATCATATCATATCATATCATATCATATCATATTACCTTACATAATATTATAATGTAATGTATTATATTATATTATTCTATATTATATATTAGAATATAATATATTATATTATATTATGTTACTCACCACTTCATAACAGATAATTTCACACAATTAAGCACCACATTGTAACATAGAGCATTTCACACATTGTTTAGAGCCACAGTACTCTAGACAGAATTAAACACTTGTTTGAGATAATTTCACCAACAGATTGGCACCACACTGTCACAGAGATAATGTTACACATTTAATCAGAACATTATAACAAAGATATTTAAAAAAAATACTGCACCACACTATCGCAGAGATATTTAAACAGAGTTTAACACGACTCTGTCAAAGAAATAAATTAATGCAGTTCTGTTATAGTAGCACAACATTATATTGTATCATATCATATACCTTATCATATCATATCATATTATATCATAATAAATTATATTATATTATGTTAGCATATTGTATCATGTTATATTATATTACATATTATTATATCACATTATATTATATTGTATAGTAATGTATAATGTTGTATTATATTATATTATATTTAACTTATAGAGAACTTATAGTGGTGGAACCGCTGTCAGGGAGTGGCCACCACTCAGTATGGCTCACATTGGATATGGGCAAGGAAGGAGTGGAATCTGGCACAATAGTGCTGGACTTCAGGAGGGCTGACTTTGGGAGGATGGGGGAAGTGGTAAAAGGGTACCTGGCCAGAATTCAATGTAGTATGGACACTAACCAGAGGTGGGAGCTCATAAAGCTGGGGATAGTGGAGGCAACCAAAACCTGCTGCAAAGCCCAGAGCAAGAAGGCTAGGAGCTAAAAACCGATCTGGTTGAGCAAGGAGGTTATGGAAAAGGTAAGGAGGAAAACAGCTGCCTTTAGTAAGTACAAGAAACAGGGAGGGGAGGACAGGAGGAGTACTTGACAGAATCAAAGGAGGTGACAAGGGCAGTAAGGGAGCCAAAGCATCTATGGAACTCAGGCTGGCACAAGGCATTAAGAAGGAGAAGGACTTCTTTAAGTACATCAGGGAGAAAAGGAGCTGTAAGGACCACATAGTAAGGATTAGGAAGGAGGGGGGTTGGGTGGAAGCAGGGTGCGATAAGGCAGAAGCACTAAATGTGTACTTCTGCTCAGTATTTACTAAAGAGAAGAGGGAGGTGACACCCAAGGTGGGAGAAATGGCAGAAGCAGGGTGGGAAGTGGTGACAGATGGAGAGCAGAGTTTGAGAGGGTTTGAAGGCACTGAGAGTGGACAAGGCACCAGGCCCAGATGGCATCCACCCCAGGGTACTGAAGGAGCTGGCAGAGGTCCTTGCAGAACCTTTGGCAGACCTATTTAATGCCTCACTACATTCGGGGCATGTACCTCAGGACTGGAGGATGGCTCATGTGGTGCCCTCCACAAGAGTGGCCCCAAGGATGAACTGGGAAACTACAGACCAGTGAGCCTCACATCCATCGTGGGTAAGCTAATGGAGACTATCCTGAGGAGAGGCTGGTGGCCCTCCTAGAGGCCAAAGGACTACAGGACAGCAGACAGCATGGCTTCATACATGGCAGATCCTGCCAAACCAACCTGGTCGAGGTTCTATGACTGGGTAACTAGGCAACTGGACAGGGGCCATGCAGTGGATGTCCTGTATTTGGACTTCAGTAAGGCATTCAACTCAGTGCCACATGGAAGGCTGGGAAGGAAGTTAGTAGGCACAGGGGCGGGTGCAAAGCTGGTGAGATGGGTAGGAAACTGGCTGCAGGGAAGGCAACAGAGGGT
Organism: Neoceratodus forsteri; assembly: GCA_016271365.2. Classification (NCBI taxonomy): domain Eukaryota; kingdom Metazoa; phylum Chordata; order Ceratodontiformes; family Ceratodontidae; genus Neoceratodus; species Neoceratodus forsteri. The sequence goes on from JADMNL010000027.1 coordinate 295,371, forward strand.
GGTGGTGGGTGGGAAGCTCTCACACCCAAGGGCAGTGATGAGTGGTGTTCACAGGGCTCGTGTTGGGACCAGTGTTGTTTGGGATATTCATTGCAGACATATCATGGGACATCAAGAGCAAGATCAGTCTGTTTGCTGATGATACCAAGGTAGGCGCGGTGGTGGATGACCTAGGGGGATGGCAGGCATTGCAGGATGATCTGGCAATGCTTGAAACCTGGTCAGACACCTAGCAACTGTGCTTTAATGCCAAAAAGTGCAAAGTGCTGCATTTTGGGATGAAGAACCCAAGGAGGAGTTACCAGCTAGGGGGAGTACAACTAGCCCAGACAGAGGAGGAGATGGATCTGGGTGTGCTTATTACAGGGTCAATGAACAATTCGGCACAATGTACGAAGGCAGCTGCAAAGGCCAACAAAATGCTGGGTTGTATTGCAAGGGGTATATCCTTGAGGAGGGAGGAGGTGATTCTGCCACTGTATAGGTCATTAGTTAGACCACACCTGGAGTACTGTGTGCAGTACTGGCGTCTGTATCTGAAGAGGGACATTAAGTTACTGGAGGAGGTGCAGAGCAACAAAGATGATCAAGGGGCTGGAGGACTTATCATATGAGAGGAGGTTGAAGGAGTTGAACATGCACTCACTGGAGGAGAGGAGAGACAGGGGTGAAATGATTGAAACCTTTAAATGCATGAAAGGAATAAACAAGACAAGTACAGAGGGGCTGTTCAAAGTAAGGGAGGGGAGGAACACCAGGGGCCATGATATGAGACTGGAGCGAGGAAGGTTCAGGAGGGAGATGAGGAGACACCTTTTTACAGAGATGGTGGTGGCTGGGTGGAATGTGTTACCTCCTGAAGTGGTATGCAGTAGAACAGTGGACTGCTTCAAATGAGGATGGGACAGGACAAGGGGGAGGGTTAATGAAGGGGAAGGGTGGAAGGGAGGGGCAGCTGCAGGATAACGGGTGCTAGCTGCACATTCGAGCAGACTTGATAGACCTCTAGGCCTTTATCTGCTGGCAAAGTTCGTATGTTCGTATATTATATTATATTATATTATATTATATTATATTATATTATATTATATTATATTATATTATATTATATTATATTATATTATATTAATCACCACTCCGTAACAAGGGTAATTTCACACAGTTAAGCACAACACTGTAATAGAGGGCATTGAACTCATTCTTTTGAACCTCACTGTAACAGAGACAGTTTTCAAATCCTTCAGATAAGGTTATACATAAATTAACACCACACTGTCACAGAGACAAATTAACACATAGTTAATTAATTCAACAGTTATAATATTATAACATGACACCATCATATTATAAAATATTATATTACATTATGTTATATTATATAATATAATATTATATTATATTATATTATATTATATTATATTATATTATATTATATTATATTATATTATATTATATTATATTTTATTATATTAATCACCACTCAGTGACAAGGATAATTTCAAACAGTTATGCACAACACTGAAACAGAGAGCATTGAACTCATTTTTTGAAACACACTGCAACAAAGAGAACTCAACACAAGGTTGAGATAATTTTACACATAAATTAGCATCACACTGTCACTTAGATAAATTAACAAGTAGTTCATTAATTTAATATTTATATTATTACGCCACACCATTATATTATATTATATTATATTATATTATATTATATTATATTATATTATAGAAACATAGAATTTGACGGCAGATAAGGACCGCTTGGCCCACCTAGTCTGCCCATTTCCCTACCTACTGGATAAGCTGCAGATCCTAGTTAACCAGCAGCCTACTTCTTCTACCCCATCCCAGAATTGCCTTATGACTGTCCCATGCATGCTTAATTCCACTACTGATTTTGACTCATAACCCTCCTCCAGAAGGCCGCTCCATGCATCCACACCTCTCTGTGAAAAATTCTTCCTTAAATTACCTCTTAACCACCCCTCTATCTTCAAATTGTGCCCTCTTGTTCTTGCACACTCTTTTGAAAGATGCTACCCTCTTGGACTTTGTTGATTCCTTTGAGGTATTTGAAAGTTTCTATCATGTTCCCCTCTCCTCCTTTCCTCGAGGCTATACATATTAAGCTCCTTAAGTCTATCTTCATATGTCTTCTGGTGCAGACCCTGCATACATTTATATGCCCTCCTCTGGACAGCTTCCATCCTGTCTATGTCTTTGTGGAGACTGGGTCTCCAGAACTGCACAAGTACTCCAGATGGGGTCTCACCAGCTGTCTGTGACAGAGGATAATAACTTCTTGTTTTCACTGGTGATGCCTCTCCTTGCATTTCAGTATCCCCCAGCCCTCCTTGCTGCCCTCTCACATTGCTTGCCCACCTTTAGGTCATCTGATATGACTACCCCAGGTCCCTTTCCATTTTGTTGTTGTTAGTATCTCACCCCCCTATTGTGTACTCCTCTGGTTTTGTTTCCAGGTGCATTACTTGCACTTCTTAGCATTGAATCTAAGCTGCCACACATTTGACCATTCCTCTAACCTTGCCAAGTCCTTTCTCATCTTTTCCACCCACCTGTGCATCAACTCTGTTGCAGATCTGAGTGTCATCTGCAAAGAGACATACTTTCCTTCCAGTCCTTCTGCAATGTCACTTATAAAGACATTGAAGAGGACCGGTCCTAATACTGAAACTCCTGCGTACCTCACTAGTAACCCTCCTTTCTTCTGAGTGGACTCCATTTACTATTACTCTCTGTGTCCTATTCTCCAGCTAATTCTTTACCCAGGCTGTCATCTTGGGACTCACTCCCAGGCTGGCTAACTTGTATATTAACCTTGTGTGAGACTGTGTCAAATGCCTTGCTAAAGTCTGGTTAGGCCATGTCCACAGCCCCTCCCTGATCTACTACTTTGGTCACCCAGCCAAAATCTATCAGATTTGTCTGGCATGACCTTCCCCACTGTGAATCCATGCTGCCTAGGGTCCTGTGCCCTGCTGGCCTCTAGATACTGGACGCATTCTTTCCTTCACAGAAGTGATTCCATAATTCTTCCCTATCACTGAGGTTAAACTAACAGGTCTGTAGTTTCCTGCTTCTGCCTTGCTCCCACTTTTGTGAAGGGGAATCACATCTGCCCTCCTCCAGTCCTTGGGTACCATCCTCCATGATTTGTTAAAAAGGGTAGTCAGTGGTGTCACTAGTTTTACCCTTAGCTCTTTTGAGAATTCTGGGATGAATCCCATCAGGCCCCAGTGCTTTTGTCCACCTTCAGTTTTAAGAGTTCTTAGAACCCTTTCTTCTGTAAATGGGCTGGTATCAACTTGATATCCAGAGTGTTACTACTGTTTGTTTTATGTACCTCCCCTCTTCATTTGTAAATACTGAGCAAAAATATTTGTTTAGTATCTCTGTCTTTTCACAGTCTCCCTCTGCCCACCCTCCCTCCCTTTATTAAGCCTCACTATCCCCTCCCTTGGTCTTCCTTTGCTCCCTGATGTTCCTATAAAAGGTTTATCCCCCTTCTTAACTGAGTTGGCTCTTTTCCTCGGTTTGGGCCTTTGCTGTTCTGACTGCCTTCCCAGCCTCCTTTTTGCTTCTAACTGATACAGTTCTCTGTCCTGCTTCTTCTACGATTCCTTGTACTTCATGGATGCTTTCTTTTCTTGAACCTTCACTGCCACTTCCTTTGAGAACCATAGTGGTTTCTTACATCGTCTTGTTTGGTTGATTGCTTCACACAAGGCTCATTACCTCCTGTGATGGCAGTTTTTATTATATTCCCCATTGTTCTTCCACAATTCTTCTTCCTGCCCATTTGCTAGTGCATTCCTTAGGCACTCACCCATTTTGCAAGTCAGCCCTCCTAAAGTCCAGTACTTTTGTCATTGTATGGCTTGACCTCTATTGTTGTGCTGCATTGTGAACCATACTGTTCGATGGTCACTAATTCCCCAGATGGCTACCCACTTCTACATCTGTGATCCTCTCCATCCCCATTTGAGAGAATCAAAGTACTATTGCTCCCTCTCAAAGTGGGCTCCAGTACTAGTTGTCTAAGGCATGCCCCCTGTAGGGCATCTAGAATAACTGCACTCTTCGAAGTGGCAGCTGCAACTGCACTCAGTTAACATCTAGCATATTCAGATCACCCATCAGCAATATCTCCCTTTTTCTGCCATTCTAGTATACTTTCTATCATTTCCTATCCATTTCCTCCCCTGGAGAAGGGGTCTATGTATACACCCTGTGTGTTTTGTGGTGCCATTGCCTGTCTCCAAATTTACCCACAGTGCTTCTTCTCCTCCCTGTTTGCCTTTTGTTCTGTTGCTTTATTCCTTCCCTTATGTAAAGAACTACTCCCTCCTCCTCTTTTACACTCCTGTCTCTCCTGTAGACAGTGTATCCTGGCATGTTTATGTCCCAGTCATGGTTTTGTGCCATGTTTCTGTGACTGCCATGATATCCAGATGTTCCTCCTCATCAAGGCCACTAATTCCAGAAACATATTACCCAGACTACTGGCATTGGTACAATTGCTCTCCATTTTTGATGGCTTTACCTTCTGTTGCAGCATCCCCACTGACCGCTTCCCTCGGTCTTTTCTCATTAATACCTTGTGTTTTGTAGTGAGAGGCTGGGATTTTCACAAGCTGCTTGTCAGTGCCTCCTTTGACTAGTCAAAGCTTGCAAATGAAGCATTTAAACCTATTGCCCAAAAGACTTGTTCCCTTCCTGGACAGATGCAGACCACTCTGCCAGTATAGCTAGTGTCCTCCAGGTGGAATGAGTCCCCAATAAAGCCAAACCCTGTGTTTCACAGTTTTCAACCATTCATTAAACTGCATGGTGCCAATTACCCTCACCTCCCCATAACAACAATGACATCTGAGAAGGATACTGTGTGCTACTTGTCTTGGGTCCTCCCCAGCTCTGCAATGTCCTCCTGCACTGCTCTAATCTCAAGATGGCCAAGTCATTTGTCCCTAGGTGGACAATTACATCCAGCTCAGAATCCTTGCAGCCATTCTCGCAGTCCTGAGGATCGCTTCCTGTCCCTCAAGCCATGGCACCAGGCAGGCACCACTTCAAGATTTTCCCCAGCTCCCCCAGTTCCTATACCCCTAATAAGTGAGTCCCCACCAGGAGCTGCTTCCCTTCCCAGTGGTGTCCTCTGCCTCCCTCCTGTGGGTCCCATGGCGACAGTTGTCATCAGTCTTCTCTGTGGTGCATCACAGGGAGCTACGCTCCCCAGAATGGTGTGTGGACCTTGTGGAGTGGAACCATTGACTGGGTGACCTGACTCGTCCACCCTCCTCACCCTCCTGAGCCACTGTGGTCCAACTGCTGTGCTTTTCTTCACAGCCTCTGAGGTAGTGGTGGTGGCGCTAGTGCTCCTGGATGGGGGAGGTTCCTTCCTACTGTCCAGTGTGGCCTGGGGGAAGGGTTCCCTACTACTGTCCAGTGCGGCCCACAGATGGAGCAACTCCTCTCAGGGCAGATAGTTGTCTGCAACAGGGCAGCATCTCAGCCTCCAGAAAGACTCCCAGAAGACTGCTGCCCACATGGCCATTACACGTACTACTCCATACATTTATCTAGTTGTTTTGTGTTGTGTGTGTGTGTGTGTGCGTACGTTGTGTGATTTGTTGTATAAATATATATATTATACAATGTGTATGTCATATTGTCAGTGCAGTGTGCTGAACTGATAGACCTCTAGGCCTTTATCTGCTGGCAAAGTTGTATGTTCTTATATTCGCCTATTATATTATATTATATTATATTATATTATATTATATTATATATATTATTAATCACTACGCTCCATAACAAGGGTAATTACACACAGTTAAGCTAAACTGTAATAGGGCATTGAACTCGTCTTTTGAACCTCACTGTAACAGAACAGTTTTCAAATCTTCAGATAAGGTTATACATAATTAACACCACACTATCACAGACAAATTAACATAATTAATTATTCAACAGTTATAATATTATAACACGGAACACATCATATTATATTATAGCATATTATATATTATATTATATTATATTAATCACCACTCTGTGACAGGATAATTTCAAACAGTTATACAACACTGAAACGAGAAATGAACCATTTTTTCAGAAACACACTGCAACAAAGGGCTCAACACAAGGCACAGATAATTTTACATAAATTAATACACTGTCATAGATAAATTAACAAGTAGTTCATTAATTTAATATTTATAATATTATTAGGCCCACCATTATATTATATTATAATATATTATATTATATTATATTATATTATATCACATCATCATACAATATCATATTATTTCATATTGTATCACTTCACATCTTATAACAAATCCTTCAGATCATATATCATATCATATTATATTATACTATATTATACTATATGTATTACATTATCTATATATATCCTACACCTCATATCATAATGAGTACATTATTATATTGTGTTATATTATATTATAAACCAATTATAATTTAATTAATTTTATTACATAATATTATAACACGCAATGTTATAGTATTATGATAATATATATTATGTTATAATATATATATAATAATAAATCATACCCTGTCATATCATAATATATAGCTGTATTATATTGTATGATAATATATTATAATAGTATTAGTTTATAATATATAATATTAAACATTACGTAAAGTTAAACACAAACTAAAAGAGATGATTTAATTTGTTTGAAACACACTGCAACGAACAATTTTAACACATGTTTAAGAAAATTGCTCATAATAGGTCCCACATATCACAGATAATGTAACACATTGAAGCAACCTCCTTTATAGTAATTTAAACACAGCCCAACACTATTGGGAAATACATTTTAGCAGTAAGTTTAACACTAACAGAAAAAAAATAACACATAGTTAATAAATTTAATAGATAAATATTATAACACCATATTATGATTTTGTATCCTTCCATATCAGATAATAAATCATATCATATCATCACATGACATAAAATGACAGCACATTACTCCACCTCATATCCCTATTATATTATATATATTTGTGATTTATATATTATTATATTATTCATTATAATGGTTATATAACATTATTATAATAATCACCACTAACAGGTATCACAGTTAAGCAAAATGAAGTAAAACAGCATTTATTTCTTGTTTAAAACCACACAAAAACAACTAACCATGTTTGAGATGATTTTACACAGAATTTAGCATCACTGTACACAAGATAAAATAACACATAGTTAATTAAATAATAGTTCTATTATAATACATCTCTAGATATATTATTTATATTATATTATATATATTATATTATATTATATTATAATATAATATAATATATTTATTATAGATATTATATATATTATAATATATATATTATATATATATATATTATATTAATCATTTCTTATATATCGTGGTATAGTAAACATATCATGTTACAGCATCTTGTATCATATCAATGTCATATCTATCATCAATCACAACATATTCATTATCACACCATTACATTATATTATTTTTATTTATACTATAAATATTATAATATAATTAAACATTACATCAAATATTTATCATATCATATATAATTCATATCATCATATCATATTATTTTATATTACAATATATAACATAGACATAATATATATTATATTATATATACTATATTATATTACATATTACATTATATTACATTACATTACATTATATTATATTATTACATTATATTATATACATTACATTATATTATATTATATTATAATATAATATATTATAATATAATATATTATATTATACTATATATATGATGTTTCACACAATTAAAATTTAACTTATTTACAGAGAGACGTTTCCAGTGTTTAGAATCACAGCACTAGGGGACAACTAAACTCTTGGTGAATAATTTCACCAACAGCCATGACTCTCTCACAGAATAATGTAACACATTAAATACACTGTTACAGAATAATTAAACACATAGTTAAGCACCACACTACCATGAGATATTCTTTACACAGTTAACACACTCTGTGATATAAATTAATACGATTATATTATAAAAGCACACCATTATATTGTTTCTATCATATATCATATCATATTACATTATAATAAATTATATTGTATCATATCATATCAGGGATAATAATACACAGTTAGCACAAGATTGTAAGAGAGAATTTAACTAACTGTTTAGCTTCTCACTGTAAGGACAAAATTTAAAATGTTGGAAAATGTATACAAAAGATAGCACCACACTATAGGAGATATTTTAACACATAATTTAATCCACCTGTCATGGAGATAAATTTTCACAGAGTTAATTAATATACCAGATAAATATTATAACACCATATTATATTATATTATATTATATTATAATATATTATATATATATATATCATATCATGTATATCATATAATGTATATCTTATAGTACTATACCATAACATAATATATTATATTATTTAATCACCCTCTGTAACAGGTGTAATTTCATGCAGTGAAGCACAAGACTATAAAGGCATCTAACTCATTGTTTAAAACTCTACAATAAAACACCACACTACAGAGAGAAACATTAACACATAGTTAATTATCTAATATCTATAATATTATAACACACCATCATATTATATTATATCACATATGATACATTATATATACATACTATTTTTATATGTTATATCAAACATAGGTTAAATTGTATCTCTTGTGAGAGGCTAAACAATGTGTTAATTATGCTCTCTTTCAGTGTTGTACTTAACTGTAAATATCAGTCTGACAAATGATTAATAACATAATATAATACAATACAATATGAAATAATATATGATATAATAAGAACAATTAATAGGTGATAACATAACTCGAGTTAAATTATTGATGTGACATAAAACGTTAAACTATGTAAAAATATCTCTGTGATAGTATGAGTCAAAATATGTTAAATTATCTCTGCAACTGTGTAATGTTAAAAACAATTATCTTGTGACAGTGTGCCACTAATCATGTGTTATTTATCTCAAACAAAGTTATTGCCTCTCTTGAGTGTGATTCTAAATAGATTAAATAGTCAAATGTTGTGCTTAACTGTGGAAATTATACCCGTTAAGAAATGGTCATTAATATTATAACACAATATGATATTATGATATGATATAGTATGATATGATATGATAGAGAGATGCTATAATATAAGTAATAAAAATACATAATTATGTTAATTTATCTCTGTGACAGTGTGGTACTAATTTATTGTTACATTATCTCAAACATGAATAAACTGCCCTGTTGCAGGTTGTTCAAAACACGAGTTCAATGCTCTCTACAGTGTTGTGCTTTAAAGCCAAAGTATCCCTGTGACGAGTGCATAACATAATATAATATAATATAATACTATATAAATATAATATAATATAATATAAATGTAATGTAATGTAATGTATATAATATAATATCATGTAATATAATATAGCATAACATAATATAATATAATTTAGTATAGTATAGTATAGTATAGTATAGTATAGTATAGTATGATATGATATGATATGATATGATATGATATGATATGACAAATATAATATAATATACTAACATACTGACATTAAAATATTGAACAATAAACCCACGGTCATTTCTGTCTGCTCATTTGGCCACCCTCCTGTTAACGACATGACCCCCCCTCCTCTCTATGCATTCCATCCTGGATTTTCTTGCTGCTAGTTTTAGCAGGGCCCCACATGGAACCCCTCCACCATTTCACCTTCCACTAGCCACCAAGGCAGTGCATGCCACTCACCACCCTCTCAGTGATAGCGCCTCCTCCTTTTTCCATGACTCTCCTCAGCTTCCACCAATGCCTCTAAGTGCCCACCTCCTTTCTTCGAAATCTGACACTCCTCCTATTTCCCCTTCATCACATGAAAACCTCTGAGTTTCTCCCAATCGCTTCTATCTTCCAATGTGTACATATTTAGCTCTTGAGCCTTCCTAGGTCCTTTCCCAAGCCCAAAGCATTTTGCTGTCCCTTCTCTGACCCTTTCTCCAGGGTTCAGCCCTCTTCAATATGGCCTCCAAAACTGCATGCAGTACTCAAGGTTGTCCTCACCAACAGTTGACATTGGGATTATTACTTTACTACTTCTGGGTGAGCCCCAGAGATGCATCCATCATGTGGCCTGCCTGCCCCCATAACTCTGAGTTGTTCATCTTAACATCTACTACCACAGGTCCTCTAAACATCAATACTTATAGCATTTCTCCCAGGGTGTCAACTTGGCCTGGGTTTTAGCTCCCAGGGGCAATACCCCATATTCTGCTTTGAACCCCAGCTCAACTTTCTGAACAACCTTTCCAGCCACCAGGTCCCCTGTGGGACCACCCTCCCTCCTCCCATCACCACCGCTCCAAGTTTTGAGTCATTCACAAAGAGACTCAGCTCCTCCTTTGCATTCCTAATGTCAGTCTGGGCATTAAACAGGAGGCCCAGGACTCAGTAATACCATCATGAGGATACAACTTCCCTCAACAGAATACCTCTAGATTCCAGTTCTGAAACAATTTCTATCCACTGATCATATGCAGTGTCAGTGGCTCAGTAGTACACACGCCTCTGGGGCTGGGAGATCAGGGCTGTTTGTTCGTTACCAACTCTGGCATGAGTTAATCCCAATACCGACACTGCAGCATGAGAGGTGTTGCACTTCTGAGTGCCGTCTTTCGATGAACGTCAAACATCTGCCTGGACAAGTGGTAGTTCAAGTGGATATTAAGATCATAGCACTTATTAGAAAGTGTGGGAATTTCCCAGTGTCCTGCCAAATTTCCTCATCTACCAAAAATACCACCAACAACTTAATCTGGTTCGGCATAACTGTATCCTCCGTCGTGACTGAAATAGGCAGAATTTGTCTAGTGCCTGGGGTCAACAAAACTAAAAAAACAATAAAATAAATCTGGTTCCCCACCACCATTTCTCTACATTATTCAGGCCATGTGAAGAACAGGTCAAATGCTTGCTGAAATCAAAAACAGGATGTCACTGGTCTTCCCAGGTCATAACTCATCAGCCAGTCAGAGAACTCAACAAGGTTTGTATGACATGATTTCCACATGATGAATCATGCTGTCTATAGTCAGACCCCCAAGTTTTCCAGGTCCTCTAGTCTCTCATACAATGTCTCCATTACCTTGCCCACTATCAATGTCAGACCGATGGGCTAACAGTCCTGCCACCTCCTTGATCCCGGCGGCTAAGTACTTATACACCACCTTTCCAACTCTAAAAACACCCTGTCCTAGAGAGATGCTGAAAGCCCACCAGGGGTTTTGCAAGACATCCCGCCAGTTCCTTCAGCACTCTGGGTTGTAATTTATCTGACCCTGTGCTTTCTCCATCTCTCTGCCCCAATTTCCACCTCAGTCAGGTGAGGTTCTGGTGGTAGGTGTATCACTAGACTGACAGAGACTGGCTAGGTAGGGTCTGGAGAGGGTAAACTGCCAAGCATCTGTAGTGGTATCAAGTGGCCAGGACTGGCTTGATACAGTTCGGGTGAGGGTAAGCAGCCAAGGATCTGGGCAGTAGGGAGTATCACTAGATTGCCAGAGACTGGCTAGATAGGGTTTGGGCGAGGTTAAACAGCTGTGGCTCTGCTGGTAGGGGGATCACATGATTGCCAGAGACTGGCAAGATAGGGTTCTGGGTGAGGGTAACCAGCTTGACGATCTGGCTGTAGTGGGCGCCACTAGATGGCTAGAATCTGCCACATATGGTGCATGACGGTAAACAGTGTAGGATCTGGCAGTAGGAGGTATCTCTAGATGGACAGAAACTGCCTTAGTAGGGTGAGGGTAAACAGCTGAGGATCTGGTGGTAGGAGTTATCACTAGACTGCCAGATATTGGCTACATAGGGTTCGTGTGAGGTAAACAACGAGGATCTGGCTGTAGGGGGTATCACTAGACGGCCAGAGACTGGCTACATAGGGTTCGGCTGAGGGTAAATAGCTGAGGATCTGGTGATAGTGGGCATTATTAGACTGTTAGAGACTGGTTAGATAGGCTTCGGGTGATGGTAAACAGATGAGGATCTGGCAGTAGGGCGTATCACTAGACTGTCAGAGACTGGCTACACAAGGTTCGGGTCAGGGTAAACAGCTGAGGATCTGGTGGTAGAGCATATCATTAGACAGCCAGTGACTGACTAGATAGGGTTCGGGTGAGGGTAAACAGCTGAGGATCTGGTAGTTGTGATATCCCTAGATTTCCACAGATTGGCTATATAGGGTTTGGATGAGGGTTAACAGCTGAGTATCAGGTGGTAGGAGGTATCACTAGAGTGCCAGAGACTGGCTAGGTAGGGTTTGGATGAGGGTAAACAGCTTAGGATCTGGTGGGAGGTGGTATCACTAGACTACCAGAGACTGGCTAGATAGGGTTCGGGGTGTGGGTAAACAGTTGAGGATCCGGCGGTAGGGGGTATCACTAGACTGCCAGAGACTGGCTAGATAGGGTTCGGAGAAGGGTAAACAGATGAAGATCTGGTGGTAAGGGGTATCACTACATGGCCAGAGACTAGCTTCACAGGGTGTGCATGATGGTAAACAGTGTAGGATTTGGTAGTAGGGGAGTGTCACTAGATGGCCAGAGACTGGCTTGGTAGGGTTCGGGTGAGGTTAAACAGCTGAGGATCTGGTGGTATGGGGTATCACTAGATTGCCAGAGACTGTCTACATAGGATGAGGGTGAGGGTGAGGGTAAACAGCTGAGATCTGGCAGTAGGGTATCACTAGCGGCCAGAGACTGACTACATAGGGTTCAGGTGGGGGAAATAGCTGAGGATCTGGTGGTAGTGGTACTTAAACGGCCAGAGACTGGCTAGATAGGGTTCGGTGGGTAAACAGTTGAGGATCTGGGCGTAGGGGTATCACTAGACTGCCAGAGACTGGCTAGATAGGGTTCGGAGAAGGGTAAACAGATGAAGATCTGGTGTGGGGTATCACTACATGGCCAGAGACTGGCTTCATAGGGTGTGCATGATGGTAAACAGTGTAGGATTTGTAGTAGGGAGTGTCACTAGATGGCCAGAGACTGACTTGGTAGGGTTCGGGTGAGGTTAAACAGCTGAGGATCTGGTGGTAGGGGGTATCACTAGATTGCCAGAGACTGTCTACATAGGATGAGGGTGAGGGTGAGGGTAAACAGCTGAGATCTGGCAGTAGGGGTATCACTAGACGGCCAGAGACTGACTACATAGGGTTCAGGTGGGGGGAAATAGCTGAGGATCTGGTGGTAGTGGGTACCTCTAAACAGCCAGAGACTGGCAAGATAGGGTTCGGGTGTGGGTAAACAGTTGAGGATCCGGCTGTAGGGGGTATCACTAGACTGCCAGAGACTGGCTAGATAGGGTTTGGAGAAGGGTAAACAGATGAAGATCTGGTGGTAAGGGGTATCACTACATGGCCAGAGACTGGCTTCATAGGGTGTGCATCATGGTAAACAGTGTAGGATTTGGTAGTAGGGAGTGTCACTAGATGGCCAGAGACTGGCTTGGTAGGGTTCGGGTGAGATTAAACAGCTGAGGATCTGGTGGTAGGGGGTATCACTAGATTGCCAGAGACTGTCTACATAGGATGAGGGTGAGGGTGAGGGTAAACAGCTGAGATCTGGCAGTAGGGGTATCACTAGACGGCCAGAGACTGACTACATAGGGTTCAGGTGGGGGGAAATAGCTGAGGATCTGGTGGTAGTGGGTACCTCTAAACGGCCAGAGACTGGCTAGATACAGTATGTGGCAGGGTAAGCAGCTTAAGACCTGGGGTTAGAGGATATCACTGGACTGACAGAGACTGGCTACATTCGGTTTTCGTGGGGTAAACAGATGAGAATCTAGTGCTAGGGGTATCACGAGATTGCCACAGACTGGCTAGATAGGGTACAGGAAGGGTAAACAGTTAAAGATCTAGTACTAGGGGGGATCACGAGACTGCCAGAGACTGGCTAGATAGGGCTCAGAGGAGGGTAAGCAGCTGAGGATCTGGCGGTAGGGGGTATCACTAGATGGTCAGAGTCTGGCGAGATAGGATTCGGATGAGGGTAAACAGCTGAAGATCTGGCGGAAGAGTGTATCACTAGACTGATAGAGACTGGCTAGCTTGGGTTCGGGTGAGGGTAAACAGCTGAAGATCTAGTGCTTGGGGGTATCACGAGACTGCCAGGGACTGTTTAGATAGGGTTCAGGGGAGAGTAAACAGCTGAGGATCTGGCAGTACGGGGTATCACTAGATGGCCAGAGAGTAGCTACATAGGGTTTGGGTGAGGGTAAACAGCTGAGGATCAGGCCGTAGAATGTATCACTAGACTGTCAAAGACTGGCTAGATAGGTTTCGGCTGAGGGTAAACAGCTGAGGGTGTGGTGCTAGTGGGTATCACGAGACTGCCAGAGACTGGCTACACAGAGTTCAGTTGAGCTTAAATAGCTGAGGATCTGGTGGTAGGACATACCACTAGACGGCCAGAGACTGGGTACATAGAGTTTGGGGGAGGGTAAACTGAGGAGGATCTGGTGTTAGGGGGCATCACTAGATGGCCAAAGACCGGCTAGATAGTGTCCGGGTGAGGGTAAACAGCTGAGAATCTGGCATTAGGGGATTTCACTAGACTGCCTGAGACTGGCTAGATAGGGTTCTGGTGAGGGTAAACAGCTGTGGATCTGGCAGTAGGGGGTATCAGAAGACTGCCAGGGACTGGCAAGATAGGGCTCAGGTGAGAGTAAACAGCTGAGGATCTGGTGGTAGGGGGCATCACTAGATGGCCAGAGACTAGCTAGATTGGGATCAAGTGAGGGTAAACAACTGAGGATCTGGTGGCAGGGGGTATGACTAGACGGCCACAGACTGGCTACATGGGGTTCGGCAGAGGGTAAATAGCTCAGGATCTGGTGGTAGTGGGCATCACTAGACTGCCAGAGACTGGCTAGATAGGGTTTGGTAGAGGGTAAACAGCTGATGATCTGGTGGTAGGAAGTACCACTAGATGGCCAGAGACTGGCTAGACAGGGTTCAGGTGAGGGTAAACAGCTGAAGATCTAGTGGTAGAGGATATCACTACACTGACAGAGACTGACTAGATTGCGTTTGGGTGAGGATAAACATCTGGGGCGCTAGTGCTTGGGGGTATCACAAGACTGCCAGAAACTGTCTAGATAGTGTTCAGTGGAGGATAAACAGCTGAGGATCTGGTGATAGGGGGTATCACTAGATGGTAAGAGACTGGCTAGATAGTGTTCGGGTGAGAGTAAACAGCTGAGGATCTGGTGGTAGAGGGTATCACTAGACTGCCGGAGACTGGCTGGATAGGGTTCGGGTGAGGGTAAACAGCTGAGGGTCGGGTGCTAGAGGGTATCACGAGACTGCCAAAGACTGGCTAGACAGAGTTCGGGTGAGGTTGACAGATGAGGATCTACCAGTAGGTGGTACCACTAGACTGCCAGTGGAAGGGAGTGTATAGATATGGTTTGGGTAAGGGTAAACCGCTAAGGATTTGGCAGTAGCACGTCTCACTAGACTGCAAGAGACCAGCTAGATAGGGTTCGGGTGAGGGTAATTAGCTGCAAATCTGGTGGTAGGGATATCTGTAGACTGCCAGAGGTTGGCTAGATAGGGTTTGGGTGAGCGTAAACAGCTGAGGATCTGGTGGGAGGAGGTATCACTAGACTGCAAGAGACTGGCTAGATAGGGTTTGGGGGAGGGTAAACAGCTAGGGATCTGGCACTAGGGGATACCAAGAGATGGTCAGAGACTGGCGAGATAGAGCTCGGGTGAGGGTAAACAGCGGAGGATCTGGCGGTAGAGGGTATCACTAGGCTGCCAGCGACTGGCCAGATAGGGTTCGGGTGAGGCTAAACAGCTGAGGGTCTGGTGCTAAAGGATATCACGATGCTGTCAAAGACTGGCTAGATAGGGTTCAGGTGAGGGTAGACAGCTCAGGATCTGGTGGCAGGTGATACCACTAGAGTGCCAATGGCAGAGAGTGTATAGATATCGTTCGGAAGAGGGTAAACAGCTGAGGATCTAGCGGTAGGGCACATCATTAGACTGCCAGAGACTGGCTACACAGGGTTCAGGTTAGGGTAAGCAGCTGAGGACCTGGTGGTAGGGCATATCACTAGAAAGCCAGAGACTGGATAAATAGGGTTCGGGGGATGGTAAACAGCGGAGGATCTGGTGATAAGGCATCACTAGATAGCCAGATACTGTCTAGATAGCGTTCGGGTGAGGGTAAACAGCTGAGGATATGGAGGGAGGAGGTATCACTAGACTGCCAGAGACTGGCTTGATAGGGTTTGGGGAAGAGTAAACAGCTGAGGATCTGGCGGTAGGGGTTATCACTAGATGGACAGAGACTGGCTAGATAGGGTTCGGGTTCAGGTAAACAGCTGAAGATCTGGCGGTAGAGGGTATCACTAGACCGCCAGCGACTGGCTATATAGGGTATAGTGAGGGTAAACAGCTGAGGGTCTGGTGCTAGAGGGTATCACGAGACTGCCACAGACTGGCGGTAGAGCATATCATATTTATTGTGTTTTTTCTAGAGAGAATACAATAGGAATAGTTATTATTCTAGAACAAGAGGAAAAAGCAATTGAAATACTGATGGTAAATAAGCAAAATGTGTCCTTTAATATAAAAGTAACAAAAGAGGTGATGAAAAACTAAACAATTAATGAAAAAGTGATTGTATATATTTTTTGTACTTTGATACAGATTCTGAATGCCCCGTGAACAAGCTCAAAGGAGCAAAACGTAGCGGATTTTTATCAAAATAAAAGAAAATAAATGAATCAATGACTGAGTGAATACATTGGAATGAATTTTTGAGCTCCCAGCTTTTGGTTTCTCTGGAAGTCTCATGATACCCTCTAGCGCCCGACCCTCAGCTGTTTACCCTTACCCGAGCCCTATCCAACCAGTCTCTGGCAGTCTAGTGATACCCTCTACCGCCAGATCCTCAGTTGTTTACTCTCACCTGAACCCTATCTAGCCAGTCTGTGACCATCTAGTGATACACCCTACCGCCAGATCCTCAGCAGTTTATCCTCCCCCGAACCCTATCTAGCCAGTTTCTGGCAGTCTCGTGATACCCCCAAGCAGTAGATCCTCAGACATTTACCCTCACCCAAACCCAATCTAGACAGTCTCTGTCAGTCTAGTGATATCCTCTACCGCAGAGCCTCAGCTGTTTGCCCTCACCTGAACCCTGTCTAGCCAGTCTCTGGCCATCTAGTGGTACAAACCTACCGCCAGATCATCAGCTGTTTACCTCCACTAACCTCTATTCTAGCTAGTCTCTGGCAGTCTGGTGATGCCCACTACCACCAGATCTCAGCTGCTTACCCCTCACCACCTCACACAGCAGTCTCTGGCCATCTAGTGATACCTCTCTTACTGCCAGATCCCACACTGTTTACCATCATGCACACTGTAGTAGCCAGACTCTGGCCATCTAGTGGTACCCCTCACAGTCAGATCCTCAGCAGTTTACCTTCCCTCGAACCCTATCTAGCCAGTCTCTGGTAGTCTAGTGATACCCCAACCACCAGTTCCTCAGCTGTTTACGCTCACCTCCAACCTAATCTAGCCAGTCTCTGGACGCTCTAGTGATACCCCTACTGCTAGATCCTCAGCTGAACCTCACCACCAGATCCTCAGCTGTTTACTCTCAAATGAATCCTATCTAGCAAGTCCCTGGCAGTCTACTGATATCTCCTAATGCCAGATCCTCAGCTGTTTATCCTCTCCTGAGCCCTATCTAGCCAGTCTCTGGCATTCTAGTGATGCCCCCTACCACCAGATCCTCAGCTGTTTACCCTCCTCGAACCCTATCTAGCCAGTCTCTGCTAACCTTGTAATGCCCCATACCAGCAGAGCCACAGCTGTTTATCCTTGCCCAAGCCCTTTCTAGCCAGTCTCCAGCAGTCCAGTGATACTCCCTGCTGCCAGATCCTCATCTGTCCTACCTCACTGACCTTATCTAGCCAGTCTCTGACAGTCTTGTGATACCCTATAGCACCAGACCCTCAGCTGTTTACCCTCACCCGAACCCTATCTGGCCAGTTGCCGGCAGCGTAGTGATACCCTCTACCGCCAGATCCTCAGCTGTTTGCCCTCACCCAAACCCTATCTAGCCAGTCTCTGACAGTCTAGTGATACCTCCTCCCACCAGATCCTCAGCTGTTTACCCTCACACAAACCCTATCTAGCTGGTCTCGTGCAGTCTAGTGATATGTGCTACTGCCAAATCCTTAGCTGTTTTCACTCACCCGAACCATACCTATATACTCCATTACATACTGTACTTCCATTGGCAGTCTAGTGGTACCACCTACTGCTAGATCCTCATCTGTCTACCCTCACCCGAACTCTACCTAGCCAGTCTATGGCAGTCTCGTGATACCCTCTAGCACCCGACCCTCAGCTGTTTACCCGGACCCGAACCCTATCCAGCCAGTCTCTGGCAGTCTAGCGATACCTCTGACTTAAGATCCTCAGCTGTTTACCTCGCCTGACACTATCTAGCCAGTCTCTCTGACCATCTAGTGATACCCCTACCGCCAGATCCTCAGCTGTTTATCCTCCCCAAACCCTATCTAGCCAATCTCAGGTAGTCTAATGATACCCCAACCACCAGATCCTCAGCTGTTTACCTCACCCAAAACCCTATGTAGCCAGTCTCTGGCCATCTACTAACACCCCTACTGCCAGATCTCAGCTGTTCACCCTCACAAGAACCCTATCTAGACAGTCTCTGGCAATCTTGTGATACCCCCTACCATCAGATGCTCAGCTGTTTAACCTCACCCGAACCCTATCAAGCCGGTCTTTGGCCATCTAGTGATACCCCCTACCACCAGATCTTCAGCTGTTTACCCTCCTCCGAACCCTATCTAGCCAGTTTCAGATAGTCTAGTGATACCCCCAACCACCAGATCCTCAGCTGTTTACCCTCACCCAAACACTATCTAGCCAACCTCTGGCAGTGTACAGATATCCCTACCACCAGATCCGCAGCTGATTACCCTCAACCGAACCCTATCTAGCTGGTCTCTTGCAGTCTAGTGATATGTGCTACTGCCAAATCCTTACCTGTTTACCCTCATCCGAACCACATCTATACACTCCCCTCCATTGGTAGTCCAGTTGCACCACCTACGCTAGACTCTCATTCTGTCTACCTCACCTCAAACTCTATCTGGCCAGTCTCTGGCAGTCTCATGATACCTACAAACCACAATACAAAAATGGGTAATAGTGTTGAAGGTCTTTTAAGTAGAGCCCTTGAAGGTGTTCTATAGTCGTCCAGAGAAACCAAAAGCTGGGAGCTCAAAAATTCATTCCAGTGTATTCACTCAGTCATTGATTCATTTATTTTCTTATTTTGATAAAAACCTCATGCTTTTGTTCCCTTGAGCTTGTTCACGGGCATTCAGAATCTGTATCAAAGTACAAAAATAAATACAATCACTTTTTCGGGTGAGGGAAAACAGCTGAGGGTCTGGTGCTAGAGGATATTACGAGACTGTCAGAGACTGGCTAGATAGGGTTCGGGTGAGGGTAGACAGATCAGGATCTGATGGTAGGTGATACCACTAGAGTGCCAATGGCAGAGAGTGTATAGATATGGTTCGGAAGAAGGTAAACAGCTGAGGATCTAGCGGTAGGGCACATCACTAGACTGCCAGTGACTGGCTACACAGGGTTCTGGTCAGGGTAAACCACTGAGGATCTGGTGGTTGGGCATATCACTAGAAAGCCAGAGACTGGGTAAATAGGGTTCAGTGGATGGTAAACAGCAGAGCATCTGGTGATAAGGGGCATCACTAGATAGCCAGAGACTGTCTAGATAGAGTTCGGTGAGGTAAACAGCTGAGGATCTGATGGTGAGATATCTCCAGACTCCCAGAGATTGGCTAGAAAAGGTTTGGGTGAGGGTAAACAGCTGAGGATCTGGCAGTAGGGTATCACTAGAGTGCCAGAGACTGGCTAGGTACGGTTCAGGTGAGGGTAAACAGCTGAGGATCTGGTGGGAGGAGGTATCACTAGACTGCCAGAGACTGGCTAGATAGGGTTCGGAGAAGGGTAAAGAGCTGAGGAGCTGGAGGTAGGGGTTATCACCAGATGGTCAGAGACTGGCTAGATAGGGTTCGGGTTCGGGTAAACAGCTGAGGATCTGGCGGTAGAGGGTATCACTAGATTGCCAGCGACTGGCTAGATAAGGTATAGCTGAGGATAAACAGCTGATGGTCTGGTGCTAGAGGGTATCACGAGACTGCCACAGACTGGCTAGATAGGCTTCGGGTGATGGTAGACAGATGAGGATCTGGCGGTAGGTGGTACCACTAGAGTGCCAGTGGTAGACAATGTATAGATATGGTTCGGGTGAGGGTAAACAGCAGAGTATCTGGTGGTAGGCATATCACTAGACTGCCAGAGACAGGCTACACAAGGTCTGGATCAGGGTAAACAGCTGAGGATCTCATGGTAGAGCATATCACTAGACAGCCAGTGACTGGGTAAATAGAGTTTGCGGGAGGGTAAACAGTGGAGGATCTGGTAGTAGGGGGTATCACAGGAGTGCCAGAGACTGGCTAGGGATTGTTCGGTCGAGGGTAAACAGCTGAGGATTGGGCAGTAGCGGGTATCACTTGAGTGCCAGGGACTGGCTAGGTAGGGTTCGGTTGAGGGTAAACAGCTGAGGATCGGGCAGTAGGAGTTATCACTAGAGTGCAGAGACTGGGTAGGTAGGATACGGATGAGGGTAAACAGCTTCGGATCTGGTGGTTGGTGGTATCACTAGACTACCTGAGACTGGCTAGATAGGCTTCGGGGGAGGGTAAACAGCTGAAGATCTGGTGGTAGGGGGTATCACTAGATGTCCAGAGACTGGCTAGATAGGGTTCGGGTGAGGGTAAACAGCTGAGGATCTGGTGGTTGGGGGTATCACTAGACTACCTGAGATTGGTTAGATAGGGTTCGGTTGAGGTTAAAGATCTGAGGATCTGGCGGTAGGGGGTATCACTAGAACCAGAGACTGGCTACATAGGGTTCAGCTGAGGGGAAATAGCTGAGGATCTGGTGGTAGTGGGTATCAGTAAACTGCCAGAGACTGGCCAGATACAGTTCGTGGCAGAGTAAGCAGCTGAATAGCTGGGGTTAGAGGATATCACAGGACTGACAGAGACTGCCTACATTCGGTTTCGTGAGGGTAAACAGCTGAGGATCTAGTGCTGGTGGTATCATGAGACTGCCAGAGACTGGCTAGATAGGACTCGGGAAAGGGTAAACAGTTGAGGATCTAGAGCTAGGGGGCATCATGAGACTGCCAGAGACTGGCTAGATAGGGTTCAGAGGAGGGTAAGCAGCTGAGGATCTGGCAGTAGGGGGTATCACTAGATGGTCAGAGACTGGCTAGACAGGATTCGGATGACAGTAAACAGCTGAAGATCTGGCAATAGAGTGTATCACTAGACTGATAGAGACTGGTTAGATTGGGTTTGGGTGAGGGTCAACTGCTGAGGATCTAGTGCTTGGGGTATCACGAGACTGCCAGAGACTGTCTAGATAGGGTTCTAGGGAGGGTAAACAGCTGGAGGATCTGGAGGTAGGGGGGTAATACTAGATGGTCAGAGAGTGGCTAGATAGGGTTGAGTGAGGGTAAACAGCTGAGGATCTGGCGGTAGAGTGTATCACTGGACTGCCAGAGACTGACTAGATAGGTTTCGGGTGAGGGTAAACAGCTGAGGGTCTGGTGCTAGGGGGCATCATGAGATTGCCAGAGACTGGCTACACAGGGTTCAGTTGAGGTTAAACAGCTGAGGATCTGGTGGTAGTACATATCATTAGACGGCCAGAGACTGGGTACATAGAGTTTGGGGAAGGGTAAACAGCGGAGGATCTAGTGTTAGGGGGCATCACTAGATGGCCAGAGACCGGCTAGATAGTGTTCAGGTGAGGGTAAACAGCTGAGGATCTGGTGGTAGGGTGTATCACTAGACTGCCAGAAACTGGCTACACAAGGTTCGGGTCAGGGTAAACAGCTGAGGATCTCATGGTAGAGCATATCACTAGACAGCCATTGACTGGGTAAATAGGGTTTGGAGGAGGGTAAACAGTGGAGGATCTGGTGGTAGAAGGTATCACAAGAGTGCCAGAGACTGGCTAGGTATCGTTCGGTTGGGTGTAAACAGCTGAGGATCGGGCGGTGGCGGGTATCACTAGAGTGCCAGGGACTGGCTAGGTAGGGTTTGGTTTAGGGTAAACAGCTGAGGATCGGACGGTAGGGGGTATCACTAGAGTGCCAGAGATTGGCTAGGTAGGGTTCGGATGAGGGTAAACAGCTGAGGATCTGATGGCAGAGATACCTCTAGACTCCCAGAGATTGGCTAGACACGGGTTTGGGTGAGGGAAACAGCTGAGGATCTGGCTGCAAGGGTTCACTAGAGTGCCAGAGACTGGCTAGGTAGGGTTCAGGTCTCGGCCAAAACAGCTGAGGATCTGGTGGGAGGAGGTATCACCAGACTGCCAGAAACTAGCTAGATAGGGCTCAGGAAGGGTAAACAGCTGAGGATCTGGTGGTAGGGTTTATCACTAGATGGTCAGAGACTGGCTAGACAGGGTTGGGTTCCAGTAAACAGCTGAGGATCTGGGTGAGGGTATCACTAGACTGCCAGTGACTGGCTAGATAGGGTATAGGTGAGGGTAAACAGCTGAGGGTCTGGTGCTAGAGGGCATCATGAGACTGCCACAGACTGGCTGGTGAGGCTTCAGGTGATGGTAGACAGATGAGGATCTGGCGGTACATGGTACTGCTAGAGTGCCAGTGGTATAGAGTGTATAGATATGGCTCGGTGAGGTTAAATAGCTGAGGATCTGGTGGTAGGGCATATCACTAGACTGCCAGAGACAGGCTACACAAGGTTCGGGTCAGGGTAAACAGCTGAGGATCTGGTGGTAGAGCATATCGCTAGACAGCCAGTGACTGTGTAAATAGGGTTTGGGGGAGGGTAAACAGTGGAGGATCTAGTGGTAGGCAGCATCACAAGAGTGCCAGAGACTGGATAGGTAGGGTTCGGTTGAGGGTAAACAGGTAGGATTGGGAGGAAGGGGGTATCACTAGAGTGCCAAGGACTGGCTAGGTAGGGTTCGGTTGAGGGTAAACAGCTGAGGATCGGGCAGTAGGGGGTATCAATAGAGTGCCAGAGACTGGCTAGGTAGAGTTCAGATGAGGGTAAACAGCTTAGGATCTGGTGGGAGGAGGTATCACTAGACTGCCAGAGACTGGCTAGATAGGGTTTGGAGGAGGGTAAACAGCTGATGATCTGGTGGTAGGTTGTCACCACTAGATGGCCAGAGATTGGCTAGACAGGGTTCAGGTGAGGGTAAACAGCTGAGGATCTGGCGGTAGAGGATATCAGCAGCCTGACAGAGACTGACTAAATTGGGTTTGGGTGAGGATAAACATCTGAGGATATACTGCTTGGGGGTATCACGAGACTGCCAGAAACTGGCTAGATAGGGTTTTGGGTAGGATAAACAGCTGAGGATCTGGCGGTGGGGGGTATCACTAGATGGTTAGGGACTGGCTAGATAGGGTTCAGGTGAAAGTAAACAGCTAAGGATCTGGCGGTAGGGTGTATCACTAGACTGCCAGAGACAGGCTAGATAGGTTTCGGGTGAGGGTAAACAGCTGCGGGTCTGGTGCTAGGGGGCGCCACGAGACTGCCAGAGACAGGCTACACAGGGCTCAGTTGAGGTTAAACAGCTGAGGATCTGGTGGTAGGACGTAATACTAGAGCGCCAGAGACTGGGTACATAGAGTTTGGGGGAAGGTAAACAGTGGAGGATCTGGTTTTAGGGGCCATCACTAGATGGCCAGAGACCGGTTAGATAGGGTTCGGGTGAGGGAAAACTGCTGAGGAGCTGGTGGTAGGGATATCTCTAGACTGCCAGAGATTGGCTAGATAGGGTTTGGGTGAGGGTAAACAGCTGAGGATCTGGCGCTAGGGGGTGTCACTAGAGTGCCAGAGATTGTCTAGGTAGGGTAAGGATGAGGGTAAACAGCCAAGGATCAGGTGGGAGGAGGTATCGCTAGACTGCCAGAGACTGGCTAGATAGGGTTAATGGGAGGATAAACCGCTGAGGATCTAGCGGTGGGTGGTATCAATAGATGGCCATAGACTGGCTAGATCGGGTTTGGGGTGAGGGTAAACAGCTGAGGATCCGTCGGGTAGGGATACTACTATATGGCCAGAGACTGGCTAGAGACGGTTCGGGTGAGGGTAAACAGCTGAGGTTCTGGTGGTAGGGGTATCACTAGACTGACAGAGACTGGCTAGATAGGGTTTGGAAGAGGGTAAGTGGCTAAGCATCTGGTGGTAGTGGGTATCACTAAGTGTCCAGGGACTGGCTAGATACGGTTCGGGTGAGGATGAACAGCTGAGGATCTGGCAATATGGACCATCACTAGACTGCCAGAGACTGGCTAGATAAGGCTTGGGGCGAGGTTAAACAGCTGTGGCTGTCCGGGTAGGGGGCATCACAAGATTGCCAGAGACTGGCTAGATAGGGTGTGAGTGAGGGTAGATAGCTGAGTATCTGGCGGTAGAGGATATCACTAGACTGCCAGAGACTGGCTGGTAGGGTTCTGGTGAGGGTAAACAGCTGAGGGTCGGGTACTAGAGGGTATCACGAGACTGCCAGAAACTGGCTAGATAGAGTTCAGGTGAGGGTAGACAGATAAGGATCTAGCGGTAGGTGGTACCACTAGACTGCCAATGGAAGGGAGTGTATAGATATGGTTCAGGTGAAGGCAAACAGCTGAGGATTTGGCAGTAGAACATATCACTAGACTGCAAGAGACCAGCTAGATAGGGTTCGGGTGAGGGTAATCAGCTGCGGATCTGGTGGTAGGGATATCTATAGACTGCCAGAGGTTGGCTAGATAGGGTTTGGTTGAGGGTAAACAGCTGAGGATCTGGTGGTTGGGGATATCACTAGACTACCTGAGACTGGCTAGATAGGGTTTGGGAGAGGGAAACAGCTGAAGATCTGGTGGTAGGGGGTATCATTAGATGGCCAAAACTGGCTACATAGGGTGTGCATGACAACAAACAGTGCAGGATTTGGCGGTAGGAGAGTGTCACTAGATGGCCAGACCGGGCTTGGTAGGGTTCAGGTGAGGTTAAACAGCTGAGGATCTGCTGGTGGGGTTTCACTAGCCAGCCAGACACTGTCTAGATAGAGTTCTGGAGAGGGTAAACAGCTGAGGATCTGGCAGTAGGGGTATCACTAAACGGCCAGAGACTGGCTATAGGAGTAGCTACATAGGATTCGCTGATGGTAAATAGCTGAGGTTCTGGTGGTAGTGGGCATCTCTAGACTGCAGGAGACTGGCTAGATAGGGTTCAAGGAGGGTAAACAGCTGAGGATCTGGCAGTAGGAGGTATCAGTAGAGTGACTGGGACTGGCTAGATAGGGTTCAGGTGAGGGTAAACAGCTGAGGTTCTGGTGCCAGAGGGTATCACAAGACTGCCAGAGACTGGCTAGATAGAGTTCGAGTGTGGGTAGACAGATGAGGATGCAGCAGTAGGTGGTACCACTAGAGTGCCAATGGAAGGGAGTGTATAAATTTGGTTCCGGTGAGGGTAAACCGCTAAGGATTTGGCAGTAGCACGTATCATTAGACTGCAAGAGACCAGCAAGATAGGGTTCAGGTGAGGGTAATCAACTGTGGATCTGGTGGTAGGGATATCTGTAGCCTGCCAGATGTTGGATAGATAGGGTTTGGGTGAGGGTAAACAGCTAAGGGTCGGGCGGTTGGGGGTATCTCAAGACAGCCAGAGATTGGCTAGGTAGGGTTGTCTGATGAGGGTAAACAGCTGAGGATCTGTGGAGGGGTATCACTAGACTACCAGAGACTGGCTAGATAGGGTTCGGGTGAGAGTAAACAGTTGAGGATCCAGCGGTAGGGGGTGTCACTAGACTGCCAGAGACTGGCTATATACGGTTCGGGTGAGGGTAAACAGCTGAGAATCTAGTGGTTGGGGGTATCACTAGACTACCTGAGACTGGCTAGATAGGGTTCGGGGGAGGGTAAACTGCTGAAGATCTGGTGCTAGGGGATATCATTGGATGGTCAGAGAGTGGCTAGATAGGGTTCGGGTGAGGGTAAACAGCTGAGGATCTGGCGGTAGAGTGTATCACTAGACTGTCAGAAACTGGCTGGAGGTAGGTTTCGGGTGAGGGTAAACAGCTGAGGGTCTGATGCTAGGGGGTATCATGAGACTGCCAGAGACTGGCTTCACAGAATTCAGTTGAGGTTAAACAGCTGAGGATCTGGTGGTAGGATGTATCACTAGACGTCCAGAGACTGGGTACATAGAGTTTGGGGGAGGGTAAACAGCAGAGGATCTGGTGTTGGGGGCATCACTAGATGGTCAAAGACTGGCTAGATAGTTTTGTGGTGAGGGTAGACAGCTGAGGATCCGGCGGTAGGGGGTTTCACTAGACTGCCAGAGACTGGCTTGATAGGGTTCTGGTGAGGGTAAACAGCTCTGGATCTGGCAGTAGGGGGTATAAGTAGACTGCCAGGGACTGGCAAGATAGGGTTCAGGTGAGAGTAAACAGCTGAGGATCTGGTGGTAGGGTATCACTAGATGGCCAGAGACTGGCTAGATTGGGATCGGGTGAGGGTAAACAACTGAGGATCTGGCCGCAGGTGGTATCTCTCGAGCACAGACTGGCTACATAGGGTTCGTGGAGGGTAAACAGCTGGATGATCTGGCGGTAGATACCACCAGATGGCCAGAGATTGGCTGGACAGGGTTCAGGTGAGGGTAAACAGCTGAAGATCTGGCGGTGGAGGATATCACTAGACTGACAGAGACTGGACTAGATTGGGTTTGGGTGAGGGTAATCATCTGGCAATCCAGTGCTTGGGGGTATCACGAGACTACCAGAAACTGGCTAGATAGTGTTCTGGGGAAGATTAACAGCTGAGCATCTGGTGGTAGGGGGTATCACTAGATGGTCACAGACTGGCTAGATAGTGTTCGGGTGAGAGTAAACAGCTGAGGATCTGGCGGTAGAGGGTATCGCTAGACTGCCAGAGACTAGTTGGATAGGGTTCAGGTGAGTGTAAACAGCTGAGGGCCGGGTGCTAGAGGTTATCACGAGACTGCCAGAGACTGGCTAGATAGAGTTCGGGTGAGGGTAGACAGATGAGGATCTAGCAGTAGGTGGTACCACTAGACTGCCAATGGAAGGGAGTGTATAGGTATGGCTCGGGTGAGGGTAAACAGCTAAGGATTTGGCAGTAGCACATATCATTAGACTGCAAGAGACCAGCTAGATAGGGTTTGGATGAGGGTAATCAGTTACGGATCTGGTGGTAGGGATATCTGCAGACTGCCCGATGTTGGCTAGATAGGGTTTGGGCGAGGAAAAACAGCTGAGGATCAGGTGGGAGGAGGTATCACTAGACTGCCAGAGACTGGCTAGATAGGGTTCGGGGGACAGTAGACAGCTAAGGATCTGGCTGTAGGGGGTATCACTAGATGGTCAGAGACTGGCTAGATAGGGTTCGGGTGAGGGTAAACAGCTGAAGGTCTGGTGCTAGAGGATATCATGAGACTGTCAGAGACTGGCTAGATGAGATTCGGGTGAGGGTAGACAGATGAGTATCTGGTAGTAAGAAGCATCACTAGACTGCCAGAGACTGGCTAGATACGACTTGGGCGAGGTTAAACAGCTGTGGCTCTGCTAGTAAGGGGCTCAACAAGATTGCCAGACACTGGCTAGATAGGGTTGGAGGAGGGTAAACAGCTGAGGATCTGGTAGGGGCATCACTAGAATGCCAGAGACTGGCTAGATAGGGTTCGGAGGAGGTAGACAGCTGAGGATCTGGCGTAGGGTTTTCACTAGACTGCCAGAGACTGGCTAGGTAGGGTTCTGGTGAGGATAAACAGCTGAGGATCTGGCAGTAGGAGGTATCAGTAGACGGTCTGGGACTTACTAGATAGGGTTTAGGTGAGAGTAAACAGCTGAGGATCTGACGGTAGGGGGTATCACAAGACGGCCAGAGACTGGCTAGATTGGATTCAGATGAGGTTAAACAGCTGAGGATCTGGTGGTTGGGGGTATCACTAGACTACCAGAGACTGGCTAGATAGGTTTTGGGTGAGGGTAAACAGTTGAGGGTCTGGTGCTAGGGGGCTTCAAGAGACTGCCAGAGACTGGCTACACAGGGTTCAGATGAGGTTAAACAGCTGAGGATCTGGTGGTAGGACGTATCACTAGAGCGCCGGAGATTTGGTACATACAGTTTGGGGGAGGGTAAACAGTTGAGGATCTGGTGTTAGGGGGCATCACTAGATGGCCAGAGACCGCTAGATTGGGTTTGGATGAGGGTAGACAGCTCAGGAGCTGGTGGTAGGGATCTCTAGACTGCCAGAGATTGGCTAGATAGGGTTTGGGTGAGGGTAAACAGCTGAGGATCTGTTGGTAGGGGTGTCACTAGAGTGCCAGAGACTGGCTAGATAGGGTTCGGGGACAGTAGACAGCTAAGGATCTGGCTGTAGGGGTATCACTAGATGGTCAGAGACTGGCTAGATAGGGTTCGGTGAGGTAAACAGCTGAAGGTCTGGTGCTAGAGGATATCACGAGACTGTCAGAGACTGGCTAGATGAGGTTCGGTGAGGGTAGACAGATGAGGATCTGGTAGTACGAAGCATCACTAGACTGCCAGAGACTGGCTAGATAGGTTCGGTGAGGGAAACAGCTGAGGATCTGGAGTAAGGGCATCACTAGACTGCCAGAGACTGGCTAGATAGGGTCGGGAGAGGAAACAGCTGAGGATCTGGTAGTAGGGGACATCACTAGAATGCCAAAGACTGGCTAGATAGGGTTCGAGTGAGGCAGACAGCTGAGGATCTGTAGGGGTTTCACCAGACTGCCAGAGACTGGCTAGGTAGGGTTCTGGGTGAGGATAAACAGCTGAGGATCTGGCAGTAGGAGGTATCAGTAGATGGTCTGGGACTTGCTAGATAGGGTTCAGGTGAGAGTAAACAGCTGAGGATCTGACGGTAGGGGGTATCACAAGACGGCCAGAGACTGGCTAGATTGGATTCGGGTGAGGTTAAACAGCTGAGGATCTGGTGGTTGGGGGTATCACTAGACTACCAGAGACTGGCTAGATAGGGTTCAGGGGAGGGTAAACTGCTGAGGATCTGGCTGTAGGGGGTACCACTAGATGGCCTGAGTCTGGCTACATACGGTGTGCATGACAGTAAACAGTGTAGGATCTGGCGGTGGGAGGTATCACTAGATGGCCAGAGACTGCCTTCAGGGTGAGGGAGAGGGTAAACAGCTGAGGATCTGGTGGTAGGGATATCATTAGACTGCCAGATACTGGCAACATACGGTTCATGGAGGGTAAACAACTGAGCTCTGACAGTAGGGGGTAACACTAGATGGCCAGGGACTGGCTACATAGGGTTCGCTGAGGGTAAATAGCTGAGGATCTGGTGGTAGTGGCCATCACTAGACTGCCAGAGACTGGCTAGATAGGGTTTGAGGAGGAGAACAGCTGATGATCGGGCGGTAGGTTGTATCACTAGACTGCCAGAGACTGCCTAGACAGGGTTCAGGGTGGTGTAAACCGCTGAGGATCTGGCGTACAGGATATCACTAGACTGACAGAGACTGACTAAATTGGGTTTGGGTGAGGGTAAACATCTGAGGATCTAATGCTTGGGGTTATCAAGACTGCCAGAAACTGGCTTGATGGGTTTGGGGAGGATAAACTGCTGAGGATCTGGTGGTGGGGTTATCACTAGATGGTCAGAGACTGGCTAGATAGGGTTCAGGTGAGAGTAAACAGCTGAGGATCTGGCGGTAGGGTGTATCACTAGACTGCCAGAGACTGGCTAGATAGGTTTTGGGTGAGGGTAAACAGCTGAGGGTCTGGTGCTAGGGGGCATCAAGAGACTGCCAGAGACTGGCTACACAGGGTTCAGATGAGGTTAAACAGCTGAGGATCTGGTGGTAGGACGTATCACTAGAGCGCCAGAGATTTGGTACATACAGTTTGGGGGAGGGTAAACAGTTGAGGATCTGGTGTTAGGGGCATCACTAGATGGCCAGAGACCGCTAGATTGGGTTTGGTTGAGGGTAAACAGCTGAGGAGCTGGTGGTAGGGATCTCTAGACTGCCAGAGATTGGCTAGATAGGGTTTGGGTGGAGGTAAACAGCTGAGGATCTGGTGGTAGAGGGTGTCACTAGAGTGCCAGAGACTGGCTAGGTAGGGTAAGGGTGAGGTAAACAGTTAAGGATCAGGTGGGAGGAGGTATCACTGGACTCCCAGAGACTGACTAGATAGGGTTCATGGGAGGATAAGCAGCTGAGGATCTGGCAATAGGTGGCATCAATAGATGGCCATAGACTGGCTAGATCGGGTTTGGGTGAGGGTAAACAGCTGAGGATCCGTCGGTAGGGGGTATCACTAGATGGCCAGAGAGTGGCTAGATACGGTTCGGATGAGGGTAAACAGCTGAGGTTCTCATGGTAGGGGGTATCACTAGACTGACAGAGACTGGCTAGGTAGGATTTGGAAGAGGGTAAATGGCTAAGCATCTGATGGTAGGGGGTATCACTAAGTGGCCAGGACTGGCAAGATACGGTTCAAGTGAGGGTAAACAGCTGAGGATCTGGCAGTAGGGAGCACCACCAGACTGCTAGGAGACTGGCCAGATAGGGCTTGCAAGAGGTTAAACAGCTGTGGCTCTCCTGGTAGGGGCCCATAAGATTGCCAGAGACTGGCTAGAT
Source organism: Neoceratodus forsteri (assembly GCA_016271365.2). Taxonomy (NCBI): domain Eukaryota; kingdom Metazoa; phylum Chordata; order Ceratodontiformes; family Ceratodontidae; genus Neoceratodus; species Neoceratodus forsteri. The sequence continues at coordinate 326,289 of JADMNL010000027.1, forward strand.
AGGGTCTGGGAGGCAAACAGCTGACGATCTGGTGGTAGGGGCATCACTAGAATGCCAGAGATTGGCCAGTTGGATTCGAATGAGGGTAGACAGCTGAAGATCTGGCGTAGAGGGTATCACTAGACTGGCAGAGACTGGCTGGTAGGGTTCTGGTGAGGTAAACAGCTGAGGTCGTGCTAGAGGGTATCATGAGACTGCCAGAAACTGGCTAGATAGAGTTCAAGTGAGGTTAGACAGATGAGGATCTAGCGGTGGGTGGTACCACTAGGCTGCCAATGGAAGAGAGTGTATAGATATGGGTCGGGTGAAGGTATACAGCTGAAGATTTGGTAGTAGCACGTATCACTAGACTGCAAGAGACCAGCTAGATAGGGTTCGGGTGAGGGTAATCAGCTGCGGATCTGGTGGTAGGGATATCTGTAGACTGCCAGAGGTTGGTTAGATAGGGTTTGGTTGAGGGTAAATAGCTGAGGATTTGGTGGTTGGGGGTATCACTAGACTACATGAGACTGGCTAGATATGGTTCAGGGGAAGGTAAACAGCTGAAGATCTGGTGGTTGGGGGTATCACTAGATGGCCAAAGTCTGGCTACATAGGGTGTGCATGATGGTAAACAGTGTAGGATTTAGCGGTAGGGAGTGTGTCACCAGATGGCCAGAGACTTCCTTGGTAGGGTTCAGGTGAGGTTAAACAGCTGAGGATCTGGTGGTAGGTGGTATCACTAGATTGCCAGAGACTGTTTACATAGGGTTCGGGTGAGGGTAAACAGCTGTGGGTCTCGCAGTAGGGAGCATCACTAGACTGCCAGAGACTGGCTAGATGGGGCTTGGACGATGTTAGATAACTGTGGCTCTGCTGGCAGGGGGCATCACAAAGTTGCCAGAGACTGGCTAGATAGGGTTTGCAGAGGGTAAAGTGCTGAAGATCTGGTGGTAGGGGCATCACTAGAATGCCAGAGACTGGCTAGATAGGGTTCGAGGAGGATAAATAGCTGAGGATCTGGCGGTGGAGCCACTAGACAGCCAGAGACTGTCTAGATAGGGTTCTGATGAGGGTAAACAGCTGAGGATCTGGAAATAGGGGTATCAGTAGACTGCCAGGGACTGGCTAGATAGGGTTCAGGTGAGAGTAAACAGCTGAGGATCTGGTGGTAGGGGCTATCACTAGATGGCCAGAGACTGGCTAGGTTTGGTTTGGGTGAGGGTAAACACCTGAGGATCTGGTGGTTGGGGGTATCACTAGACTACCAGAGACTGTCTAGACATGTTTCAGGGGAGGGCAAACAGCTGAGGATTTGGATGTCGGGTACCACTAGATGGCCAGAGTCTGGCTACATACGGTGTGCATGACGGTAAACAGTGCAGGATCTGGCAGTAGGAGGTATCACTAGATGACCAGAGACTGCCTTAGCAGGGCGAGGGTGAGGGTAAACAGCTGAGGATCTGGTGGTAGGGGGTATCATTAGACTGCCAGATACTGGCAACATAGGGCTCATGTGAGGGTAAACAACTGAGGATCTGGCAGTAGGGGGTATCACTATACGGCCAGAGACTGGCTACATAGGGTTCAGCTGAGGGTAAATAGCTGAGGTTCTGGTGGTAGTGGGTATCACTGGACTGCAGGAGACTGGCTAGATAGGGTTTGGGGGAAGGTAAACAGCTGATTATCTGGCGGTAGGGGGTATCACTAGACGGCCAGAGACTGGCAATATTGGGTTTGGGTGAGGGTAAACAGCTGAGGATCTGGTGGTTTGGGGTATCACTAGACTACCAGAGATTATCTAGATAGGGTTCGGGAGGGAAACAGCTGAGGAACTGGCTTTTGGGGTACCACTAGATGGCCAGAGTCTGGCTACATACTGTGCATGACGGTAAACAGTGTAGGATCTGGCGAGGAGGTATCACTAGATGGCCAGAGACTGCCTTAGTAGGTGAGGGTGGTTAAACAGCTGAGATTGGTGGTAGGGGGTATCACCACACTGCCAGATACTGGCAACATAGGGTTTGTGTAAGGGCAAACAACTGAAGGTCTAGCGGTAGGGGTAGCACTAGACAGTCAGGGACTGGCTACATGGGGTTCGGCTCAGGGTAAAAGCAGAGGATCTGGAGGTGGTGGGCATCACTAGACTGCCAGAGACATTCCAGATAGGGTTCAGGTGAGAGTAAGCCGCTGAGGATCTGGTGGTAGGTGTATCACTAGACTGCCAGAGACTGGCTAGATAGGTTCTGGGTGAGGGTAAACAGCTGAGGGTCTGGTGCTAGGGCGTCACAGACTGCCAGAGACTGGTTACACAGGGCTCAGCTGAGGTTAAACAGCTGAGGATCTGGTGGTAGAACGATACTAGAGCACCAGAGACTGGGTACATAGAGTTTGGGGAGGGTAAACAGTGGAGGATCTGGTGTTAGGGACATCACTAGATGGCCAGAGACCGCTAGATAGGGTTCAGGTGAGGGTAAACAGCTGAGGCGCTGGTGGTAGGGATACCTCTAGACTGCCAGAGGTTGGCTAGATAGGGTTTGGGTGAGGGTAAACAGCTGAGGATCTGGCAGTAGGGGTGTCACTAGAGTGCCAGAGACTGGCTAGGTAGGGTAAGTGTGAGGGTAAACACCTAAGGATCAGGTGGGAGGAGGTATCACTAGACTGCCAGAGACTGGCTAGATAGGGTTCATGGGAGGATAAACAGCTGAGGATTTGGCAGTAGGTGGTTTCAATAGATGACCATAGACTGGCTAGATTGGGTTTGGGTGAGGGTAAACAGCTGAGGATCCGTCGGTAGGGGATATCTCTAGATGGCCAGAGACTGGCTAGATACGGTTCGGGTGAGGGTAAACAGCTGACGCTCTGGTGGTAGGGGTATCACTAGACTGACAGAGACTGGCTAGATAGGGTTTGGAAGAGGGTAAATGGCTAAGCATCTGGTGGTAGGGGGTATCACTAAGTGTCCAGGGACTGGATAGATACGGTTCCGGTGAGGGTAAACAGCTGAGGATCTGGCAGTAGGGAGCATCACTAGACTGCCAGAGACTGGCTAGATAGGGCTTGGGCGAGGTTAAACAGCTGTGGCTCTCCTGGTATGGGGCATCACAAGATTGCCAAAGACAGGCTAGATAGGGTTCGGGGAGGGTAAACAGCTGAGGATCTGGTGGTAGGGGGCATCACTAGAATGTCAGAGTCTGGCTAGATAGGGTTCGAGTGAGGGTAGACAGCTGAAGATCTGGTGGTAGAGGGTATCACTAGACTGCCAGAGACTTGCTGGTAGGGTTCTGGTGAGGGTAAACCGCTGAGGGTCGGAGTGCTAGAGGGTATCAAGAGACTGCCAGAAACTGGCTAAATAGAGTTCAAGTGAGGGTAGAAGATGAGGATCTAGCGTAGGTGGTACCACTAGATTACCAATGGAAGGGAGTGTATAGATATGGTTCGGTGAGGGTAAACAGCTAAGGATTTGGCAGTAGCACATATCACTAGACTGCAAGAGACCAGCTAGATAGGGTTTGGGAGGTAATCAGTCATGGATCTGGTGGTGGGGATATCTGTAGACTGCCAGAGTTTGGCTAGATAGGGTTTGGGTGAGGGTAAACAGCTGAGGATCTGGTTGGAGGAGGTATCACTAGACTGCCAGAAACTGGCTAGGTAGGGTTCGGGGGAGGGTAAACAGCTAGGGTTCTGGTGGCAGGGGGTATCACTAGATGGTCAGAGACTGGATAGATAGGGTTCGGGTGAGGGTAAACAGCTGAGGATCTGGCAGTAGAGGGTATCACTAGGCTGCCAGCCGACTGGCCAGATAGGGTTCGGGTGAGGGTAAACAGCTGAGGGTCTGGCAAGAGGATAGCACGAGACTGTCAGAGACTGGCCAGATAGAAACATAGAAACATAGAAGTTGACGGCAGATAAGGACCGAAGGCCCATCCAGTCTGCCCATTTTTCTACCTTATAAATGTGCCATCGGCCTTTGCTCTGTCAGTGGCCTATCTATTCATAGTCATTTGTATTGCTCCCTTATGCCTATCCCATGCCTGTTTGAAGCCCTGCACTGTATTCATAGCCACCACTTCTTGTGGTAAGCCATTCCATGCATCCACCACCCTTTCTGTGAAAAAGAATTTCCTCACATTCCTCCTTAATCGGCCTCCCTCTAATCTCATGCTGTGTCCTCTTGTCCTGCTATTTTTCTTATTTAAACATGTTAGACTCTTTCACCTTGTTTATGCCCTTAAGGTGTTTGAACGCCTCGATCATATCACCTCTCTCCCTCCTTTGCTCAAGGGTATACATATTGAGCCCTGCTAATCTGTCCTCATATGTCTTCTGATGCAGTCCCTGCACCATCTTGGCTGCCTTCTGGACTGCCTCAATTTGGTTAATGTCCTTGTGAAGGTGTGGCTCCAATACTGCACGCAGTACTCCAGATGGGGCCTAACCAGTGTCTTGTACAGAGGATTATTACTCCCTCCACGACTTGTGATACCCTACTAATACACCCTAACACCCTCTAGCCTTACCTACTGCTTTAGAGGTCTGCTTGATGATTTTAGGTCATCAGTGATCATGATGCCCAAGTCTATTTCTTCCTTTGTGACTGCTAGCAACCCCTCCCAGCCTATAGGTGGCTTCAGGTTTCTCTTCCTATGTGCATGATTTTGCACTTCCTTGCATTAAATCCCAGTTGCCACTCTTCTGACCATTCTGCTAGTTTATCCAGATCTCTTCTCATTCTACCCACCCCATCTGGATCATCTACTCTGTTGCAGATCTTGGTGTCATCTGCAAACAGACAAGCCTTACCCTCTAGTCCATCTGCAAGGTCACTAATGAAGATGTTGAAGAGGACTGGCCCCAGGACTGATCCCTGAGGTACTCCACTTGTGACTTGCATCTCTTCTGACTGTATACCATAGGGTTCGGGTGAGGGTAGACAGATCAGGATCTGGTGGTAGGTGATACCACTAGAGTGCCAATGGCAGAGAGTGTATAGATATGGTTCAGAACATGGTAAACAGCTGAGGATCTAGGGAGGACATCACTAGACTGCCAGAGATTGGATACACAGGGTTCGGGTCAGGGTAAACAGCTGAGGATCTGGTGATAGGGCATTTCACTAGAAAGCCAGAGTCTGGGTAAATAGGGTTCAGGGATGGCAAGCAGCGGAGGATCTGGTGATAAAGTGCATAACTAGATAGCCAGAGACTGTCTAGAGCGGGTTCGGTGAGGGTAAACAGCTGAGGATCTGGTGGTAGAGCACATCACTAGATAGCCAGTGACTGCAAATAGGGTTTGGGGAGAGGGTAAACAGTGGAGGATCTGGTGGTAGGGGGCATCACAAGAGTGCCAGAGACTGGATAGGTAGGGTTCGGTTCAGGGTAAACAGGTGAGGATCGGGTGGTAGGGGTATCACTAGGTGCCAGGGATTGGCTAGGTAGGGTTCGGTTTGGGTAAACAGCTGAGGATCGGGCAGTAGGGGTATCATAGAGTGCCAGAGACTGGCTAGGTTGTGTTCGGATGAGGGTAAACAGCTTAGGATCTGGTGGAGGAGGTATCACTAGACTCCAGAGACTGGCTAGATTGGGTTCAGGTGAGGGTAAACAGTTGAGGATCCGCAGTAGAGGGTATCGCTAGATCGGCCAGAGACAGGCTAGATAGGGTTCGGGTGAGGGTAAACTGCTGAGGATCTGGTGGTTGAGGGATCACCAGACTACCTGAGGCTGGCTAGATAGGGTTCGGTGAGGGTAAACAGCTGAAGATCTGGTGTAGTATCACTAGATGTTCAGAGACTGGCTATATAGGGTGCATGATGGTAAAAGTGTAGGATTTGGCAGTAGGGAGTGTCACTAGATGGCCAGAGACTGGCTTGGTAGGGTTTGGTTGAGGTTAAACAGCTGGGGATCTGGTGGTAGGTGTATCACTAGATTGCCAGAGACTGTCTGCATAGGGTTCGGGTGAGTGAAACAGCTGAGATCTGGCAGTAGGGGGTATCACTAGATGGCCAGAGTCTGGCCACATAGGGTTCAGTGTGAGGGAAATAGCTGAGGATCTGGTGGTAGTGGGTATCACTAAACTGCCAGAGACTGGCTAGATACAGTTCACGGCAGGGTAAGCAGCTAAAGACCTGGGGTTAGAGGATATCACTGGACTGACAGAGGCTGGCAACATTCGGTTTTGGTGAGGGTAAGAGCTGAGGATCTAGTGCTGGTGTTATCACGAGACTGCCAGAGACTAGCTAGATAGGGCTCGGGAAAGGGTAAACAGTTGAGGATCTAGTGCTAGGGTATCAGAAGACTGCCAGAGACTGGTTAGATAGGGTTCAGAGGAGGGTAAGCAGCTGAGGATCGGGTGGCAGCGGGTATCACTAGATGGTCAGAGACTGGCTAGATAGATTCGGATGAGGGTAAACACCTGAAGATCTGGCGGTAGAGTGTATCACTAGACTGATAGAGACTGGCTAGCTTGGGTTTCAGTGAGGGTAAACTGCTGAGGATCTAGTGCTTGGGGGTATCACGAGACTGCCAGAGACTGGCTAGATAGTGTTCAGAGGAGGGTAAGCAGCTGAGGATCTAGCGGTAGGGGGTAGCACTAGATGGTCAGAGACTGGCTAGATAGGATTCAGATGAGGGTAAACAGCTGACGATCTGGCGGTAGAGTGTATCACTAGACTGACAGAGACTGGCTAGATTGGGTTTGGGTGAGGGCAAACTGCTGAGGATCTAGTGCTTGGGGGTATCACGAGACTGCCAGAGACTGGCTAGATAGGGTTGGGTGAGGATAGACAGCTGAGGATCTGGCAGTAGGGCATTTCACTAGACTGCCAGAGACTGGAAAGATAGGGTTCTGGAGAGGATAAACTGCTGAGGATCTGGCAGTAGGAGGTGTCAGACGACTGCCAGGGACTTGCTAGATAGGGTTCAGGTGAGAGTAAACAGCTGAGGATCTGGCGGTAGAGGGTATCACTAGACGGCCAGAGACTGGTTAGAGTGGGTTCGTGTCAGGGTAAACAGCTGAGGATCTGGTGGTTGGGGGTATCACTAGACTACCAGAGACTGGCTAGATAGGGTTCGGGGAGGGTAAACAGCTGAGGATCTGGCTGCAGGGGGTACCACTAGATGGCTGGAGTCTGGCTGCATACGGTGTGCATGACGGTAAACAGTGTAGGATCTGGCGGTAGGAGGTATCACTAGATGGCCAAAGACTGCCTTTGTAGGGTGAGGGTGAGGGTAAACAGCTGAGGATCTGGTGGTAGTGGGCATCACTAGACTGCCAGAAACTGGCTAGATAGGGTTCGGGGGAGGATAAACAGCTGAGGATCTGGCGGTAGGTTTTACCACTAGATGGCCAGAGTCTGGCTAGACAGGGTTCAGGTGAGGGTAAACAGCTGAGGATCTGGTGGTAGAGGATATCACTAGACTGACAGAGACTGACTAGATTTTATTTGGGTGAGGGTAAACATCTGAGGATCTAGTGCTTGGGGGTATCACGAGACTGCCAGATACTGGCTAGATAGGGTTCGGAGGAGGAAAAACAGCTGAGGATCTGGCAGTGGGGGGTATCACTAGATGGTCAGAGACTGGCTAAATAGGGTTCAGGTGAGAGTAAACAGCTGAGGATCTGGCGGTAGGGTGTATCACTAGACTGCCAGAGACTGGCTAGATAGGTTTCGGGTGAGGATAAACAGCTGAGGGTCTGGTGTTAGGGGGCGTCACGAGACTGCCAGAGACTGGCTACACAGGGTTCAGTTGAGGTTAAACAGCTGAGGATCTGGTGGTAGGATGTATCACTAGAGTGGCAGAGACTGGGTATATAAAGTTTGGGAGAAGGTAAACAGTGGAGGATCTGGTGTTAGGGGGCATCACTAGATGGCCAGAGACCCTAGATGGGGTTCAGTGAGGGTAAACAGCTGAGGAACTGGTGGTAGGGATATCTCTAGACTGCCAGAGATTGGCTAGATAGGGTTTGGGTGAGGTTAAACAGCTGAGGATCTGGCGGTAGGGGGTGTCACTAGAGTGCCAGAGACTGGCTAGGTATTGTTCGGGTGAGGGTAAACAGCAAAGGATCAGGTGGGAGGAGGTATCACTAGACTGCCAGAGACTGGCTAGATAGGGTTCATGGTAGGATAAACAGCTGAGGAGCTGGTGGTAGGTGGTACCAGTGGATGGCCACAGACTGGATAGATAGGGTTCTGGTGAGGGTAAACATTTGAGGATCCGGCAGTAGGGGGTATCACTAGATGGCCAGAGACTGGCTAGATAGGGTTTGGGTGAGGGTAAATAGCTGAGGATCTGGTGGTTGGGGGTATCACTAGACTACCTGAGACCGGCTAGATAGGGTTCGGGGGAGGGTAAACAACTGACGATCTGGTGGTAGGGGGTATCACTAGATGGCCAGAGACTGGCTACATAGGGTGTGCATGATAGTAAACAGTGTAGGATTTGGCAGGAGGGAGTGTCACTAGATGGCCAGAGACTGACTTGGTAGGGTTCGGGTGAGGTTAAACAGCTGAGGATCTGGTGGTAGGGAGTATCACTAGATTGCCAGAGACTGTTTACATAGGGTTCGGGTGAGGGTAAACTGTTGAGATCTGGCAGTAGGGGTTATCACTAGATGGCCAGAGACTGGCTACATAGGGTTCAAGTGAGGGGAAATAGCTGAGGATCTGGTGGTAGTGGGTATCACTAAACTGCCAGAGACTGGTTAGATACAGTTCGCGGGAGGGTAAGGAGCTGTAGACCTGGGGTTAGAGGATATCACTGGACTGACAGAGACTGGCTACATTCGGTTTTGGTGAGGGTAAAGAGCTGAGAATCTAGTGCTAAGGGGTATCACAAGACTGCCAGAGACTGTCTAGATAGGGTTCGGGGGAGGGTAAATAGCTGAGGATCTGGCAGTAGGGTGTATCACTAGGTGCCAGAGACTGGCTAGATGGGTTCGGGTTGAGGGTAGTCAGCTGAGGATCTGGCGGTAGTGGGTTTCACTAGACAGCCAGAGACTGTCTAGATAGGGTTCTGGTGAGTGTAAACAGCTGAGGATCTGGCAGTAGGGTGTATCAGGAGACTGCCAGGGACTGGCTAGATAGGGTTCAGGTGAGAGTAAACAGCTGAGGATCTGGCAGCAGGGGGTATCACGAGACGGCCAGAGACTGGCTAGATTGGGTTCAGGTGAGGGTAAACAGCTGAAAATCTGTTGGTTGGGGGTATCACTAGACTACCGGAGACTGGCTAGATAGGGTTCGGGGAAGGGTAGACACCTGAGGATCTGGCGGTAGGGGGTTTCACTAGACAGCCAGTGACTGCCTAGATAGGGTTCTGGTGAGGATAAACAGCTGAGGATCTGGCAGTAGGAGGTATCAGTAGACTGCCAGGAACTTGCTAGATAGGGTTGAGGTGAGTAAACAGCTGAAGATCTGACGGTAGGGGGTATCACAAGACGGCCAGAGCACTGGCTAGATTGGGTTAGGTGAGGTTAAACAGCTGAGGATCTGGTGGTAGGGGTATCACTAGACTACCAGAGACTGGCTAGACAGGGATCAGGGAGGGTAAACAACTGAGGATCTGGGTGTAGTGGGTACCACTGGATGGCCAGAGTCTGGCTACATACGGTGTGCATGACGGTAAACAATGTAGGATCTGGCAGATGGAGGTATCACTAGATGGCCAGAGACTGCCTTAGCAGGGTGAGGGTAAACAGCTGAGGATCTGGTGGCAGGTGGTATCATTAGACTGCCAGATACTGGCAACATAGGGTTCATGTGAGGGTAAACAACTGAGGATCTGGCAGTAGGGGGTATCACTATACAGCCAGAGACTAGCTACATAGGGTTCGGCTGAGGGTAAATAACTGAGGTTCTGGTGGTAGGTATCACTAGACTGCAGGAGACTGGCTAGATAGGGTTCGGGGAGGTAAACAGCTGATTATCTGGCAGTAGGGGTATCACTAGGGCGGCCAGAGACTGGCTATATTGGGTTTGGGTGAGGTAAACAGCTGAGGATCTCGGCAGTGGAGTGGTTTCAATAGATGACCATAGACTGGCTAGATTGGGTTTGGGTGAGGTAAACAGCTGAGGATCCGTCAGTGAGGATATCTCTAGATGGCCAGAGACTGGCTAGATACTGGTGGGTGAGGGTAAACTGAGGTTCTGGTGGTAGGGGGTATCACTAGACAGACAGAGATTGGCTAGATAGGGTTCAGGAGAGGGTAAACAACTGAGGATCTGGCTGTAGGGGGTACCACTGGATGGCCAGAGTCTGGCTACATACGGTGTGCATGGCGGTAAACAATGTAGGATCTGGCGGATGGAGGTATCACTAGATGGCCAGAGACTGCCTTAGCAGGGTGAGGGTGAGGGTAAACAGCTGAGGATCTGGTGGTAGGTGGTATTATTAGACTGCCAGATATTGGCAACATAGGGTTCATGTGAGGGTAAACAACTGAGGATCTGGCAGTAGGGAGTATATCACTATCTGACCAGAGACTGGCTACATAAGTTGGCTGAGGGTAAATAACTGAGGTTCTGGTGGTAGTGGGTATCACTAGACTGCAGGAGACTGGCTAGATAGGGTTCAGGGAGGGTAAACAGCTGATTATCTGGCAGTAGGGGTATCACTAGATGGAGAGAGACTGGCTATATTGGGTTTGGGTGAGGTAAACAGCTGAGGATCTGGCAGTAGGTGGTTTCAATAGATGACCATAGACTGGCTAGATTGGGTTTGGGGTGAGGGTAAACAGCTGAGGATCCGCGGTAGGGGATATCTCTAGATGGCCAGAGACTGGCTAGATACTGGTCCGGTGAGGGTAAACAGCTGAGTTCTGGTGGTAGGGGGTATCACTAGACAGACAGAGACTGGCTAGATCAGGTTTTGAAGATGGTAAATGGCTAAGCATCTGTTGGTAGGGGATATCACTAAGTTTCCAGGGACTGGCTAGACACGGTTCGGCTGAGGGTAAACAGCTGAGGATCTGGCAGTAGGGAGCATCACTAGACTGCCAGAGACTGACTAGATAGGGCTTTGGGCGAGGTTAAACAGCTGTGGCTCCTGGTAGGGGGCATCACAAGATTGCCAGAGACTGGCTAGATAGGGTTCGGGGAGGCTAATCAGCTGAGGATCTGGAGGTAGCGGGCATCACTAGAATGCCAGAGACTGGCTAGATAGGGTTCGAGTGAGGGTAGACAGCTGAAGATATGGCAGAAGAGGGATCACCACACTGCCAGAGACTTGCTGGTAGGGTTCTGGTGAGGTAAACAGCTGAGGGTCGGGTGCCAGAGGGTATCACAAGACTGCCAGAAACTGGCTAGATAGAGTTCAAGTGAGGGTAGACAGATGAGGATCTAGCGGTAGGTGGTACCACTAGACTGCCAGCGGAAGGGAGTGTATAGATATGGTTCGAGTGAGAGTAAACAGCTAAGGATTTGACAGTAGCACATATCACTAGACTGCAAGAGACCAGCTTGATAGGGTTCGGGTAAGGGTAATCAGCTGCGGATCTGGTGGTAGGGATATCTGTAGACTGCCAGAGTTTGGCTAGATAGGGTTTGGGCGAGGGTAAACAGCTGAGGATCTGGTGGGAGGAGGTATCACTAGACTGCCAGAAGCTGGCTAGATAGGGTTCGGGGGAGGGTAAACAGCTAGGGATCTGGTGGCAGGGGGTATCACTAGATGGTCAGAGACTGGCTAGATAGTGTTCAGGTGAGGGTTAACAGCTGAGGATCTGGCGGTAGAGGGTATCACTAGGCTCCCAGCGACTGGCCAGATAGGGTTTGGGTGAGGGTAAACAGCTGAGGGTCTGGTGCAAGAGGATAGCACGAGACTGTCAGAGACTGGCTAGATAGGGTTCGGGTAGACAGATCAGGATCTGGTGGTAGGTGATACCACTAGAGTGCCACTGGCAGAGAGTGTATAGATATGGTTTGAACAGGGTAAACAGCTGAGGATCTAGCAATAGGGCACATCACTAGACTGCCAGAGACTGGATACACAGGGTTTGGGTCAGGGTAAACAGCTGAGGATCTGGTGATAGGGCATATCACTAGAAAGCCAGAGACTGCAAATAGGGTTCGGGATGGTAAACAGCGGAGGATCTGGTGATAAAGGGCATCACTAGATAGCCAGAGACTGTCTAGAGTGGGTGTGTGAGAGGTAAACAGCTGAGGATCTGATGGTAGAGATATCTCTAGACTCCCAGAGATTGGCTAGATACGGTTGGGTGAGGGTAAACAGCTGAGGATCTGGCGTGGGGGTATCACTAGAGTGCCAGAGACTTGCTAGGTAGGGTTCAGGTTCGGCTAAACAGCTGAGGATCTGGTGGTTGGGGTATCACTAGACTACCAGAGACTGGCTAGATAGGTTCAGGGAGGGTAAACTGCTGAGGATCTGGCTGTAGGGGTACCACTAGATGGCCTGAGTCTGGCTACATCACGGGCAAAAGACAGTAAAACAGTGTCAGGATCTGGCGTGTAGGAGGTATCACCAGATGGCCAGAGACTGCCTTTGTAGGGAGTGAGGGAGAGGGTAAACAGCTGAGGGCTCTGGGTGGTAGGGGATATAATTAGACTGCCAGATACTGGCAACATACGGTTCATGTGAGGGTAAACAACTGAGCTTCTGACAGTAGGGGGTAACACTAGACGGCCAGGGACTGGCTACATAGGGTTCGGCTGAGGGTAAATAGCTGAGGATCTGGTGAGTGGCTATCACTAGACTGCCAGAGACTGGCTAGATAGGGTTTTGAGGAGAGTAAACAGCTGATGATCGGGCGGTAGGTTGTACCACTAGACTGCCAGAGACTGGCTAGACAGGGTTCAGGTGAGTGTAAACAGCTGAGGATCTGCGTACAGGATATCACTAGACTGACAGAGACTGACTAAATTGGGTTTGGGTGAAGGTAAACATCTGAGGATCTTATGCTTGGGGTATCACGAGACTGCCAGAAACTGGCTTGATTGGGTTCGTGGAGGATAAACTGCTGAGGATCTGGCGTGGAGGGGTTATCACTAGATGGTCAGAGACTGGCTAGATAGGGTTCAGGGTGAGAGTAAACAGCTGAGGATCTGGGCGGTAGGGTGTATCACCAGACTGCCAGAGACTGGCTAGATAGGTTTTGGGTGAGGGTAAACAGCTGAGGGTCTGGTGCTAGGGGCATCAAGAGACTGCCAGAGACTGGCTACACAGGGTTCAGATGAGGTTAAACAGCTGAGGATCTGGTGGTAGGACGTATCACTAGGCGCCAGAGATTTGGTACATACAGTTTGGGGAGGGTAAACAGTTGAGGATCTGGTGTTAGAGGCATCACTAGATGGCCAGAGACCGCTAGATTGGGTTTGGTTGAGGGTAGACAGCTTGAGGAGCTGGTGGTAGGGATCTCTAGACTGCCAGAGATTGACTAGATAGGGTTTGGGTGAGGGTAAACAGCTGAGGATCTGGTGGTAGGGGGTGTCACTAGAGTGCCAGAAACTGGCTAGATAGGGTTCGGGGGACAATAGACAGCTAAGGATCTGGCTGTAGGGGGTATCACTAGATGGTCAGAGACTGGCTAGATAGGGTTCGGGTGAGGGTAAACAGCTGAAGGTCTGGTGCTAGAGGATATCACGAGACTGTCAGAGACTGGCTAGATGAGGTTCGGGTGAGGGTAGACAGATGAGGATCTGGTAGTACGAAGCATCACTAGACTGCCAGAGACTGGCTAGATACTGCTTGGGCGAGGTTAAACAGCTGTGGCTCTGCTAGTAAGGGGCACAACAAGATTGCCAGACACTGGCTAGATAGGGTTCGAGGAGGGTAAACAGCTGAGGATCTGGTAGTAGGGGGCATCACTAGAATGCCAGAGACTGGCTAGATAGGGTCCGAGTGAGGGCAGACAGCTGAGGATCTGGCGGTAGGGGTTTCACCAGGACTGCCAGAGACTGGCTAGGTAGGGTTCTGTGAGGATAAACAGCTGAGGATCTGGCAGTAGGAGGTATCAGTAGACGGTCTGGGACTTGCTAGATAGTGTTCAGGTGAGAGTAAACAGCTGAGGATCTGACGGTAGGGGGTATCACAAGACGGCCAGAGACTGGCTAGATTGGATTCGGGTGAGGTTAAACAGCTGAGGATCTGGTGGTTGGGGGTATCACTAGACTACCAGAGACTGGATAGATAGGGTTCAGGGGAGGGTAAACTGCTGAGGATCTGGCTGTAGGGGGTACCACTAGATGGCCTGAGTCTGGCTACATACGGTGTGCATGACAGTAAACAGTGTAGGATTTGGCGGTAGGAAGTATCACTAGATGGCCAGAGACTGCCTTTGTAGGGTGAGGGAGGTAAACAGCTGAGGCTCTGGTGGTAGGGATATAATTAGACTGCCAGATACTGGCAACATACGGTTCATGTGAGGGTAAACAACTGAGCTTCTGACAGTAGGGGTAACACTAGATGGCCAGGGACTGGCTACATAGGGTTCAACTGAGGGTAAATAGCTGAGGATCTGGTGGTAGTGGCCATCACTAGACTGCCAGAGACTGGCTAGACAGGGTTCAGGTGAGTGTAAACAGCTGAGGATTTGGCGTACAGGATATCACTAGACTGACAGAGACTGACTAAATTTGGTTTGGGTGAGGGTAAACATCTGAGGATCTAATGCTTGGGGGTATCACAAGACTGCCAGAAACTGGCTTGATTGGGTTCGGGGGAGGATAAACTGCTGAGGATCTGGTGGTGGGGGTTATCACTAGATGGTCAGAGACTGGCTAGATAGGGTTCAGGTGACAGTAAACAGCTGAGGATCTGGCGGTAGGGTGTATCACAAGACTGCCAGAGACTGGCTAGATAGGTTTTGGGTGAGGGTAAACAGCTGAGGGTCTGGTGCTGGGGGCATCAGAGACTGCCAAGACTGGCTACACAGGGTTCAGATGAGGTTAAACAGCTGAGGATCTGGTGGTAGGACGATCACTAGAGCTCAGATTGGATACATACAGTTTGGGGGGGGTAAACAGTTGAGGATCTGGTGTTAGGGGCATCACTAGATGACCAGAGACCGGCTAGATTGGGTTTGGTTGAGGGTAAACAGCTGAGGAGCTGGTGGTAGGGATCTCTCTAGACTGCCAGAGATTGGCTAGATAGGGTTTGGGTGAGGGTAAACAGCTGAGGATCTGGTGGTAGGGGGTGTCACTAGAGTGCCAGAGACTGGCTAGGTAGGGTAAGGGTGAGGGTAAACAGCTAAGGATCAGGTGGGAGGAGGTATCACTGGACTGCCAGAGACTGACTAGATAGGGTTCATGGGAGGATAAACAGCTGAGGATCTGGCAATAGGTGGTATCAATAGATGGCCATAGACTGGCTAGATCGGGTTTGGGTGAGGGTAAACAGCTGAGGATCCGTCGGTAGGGAGTATCACTAGATGGCCAGAGAGTGGCTAGATACGGTTCGGGTGAGGGTAAACATCTGAGGTTCTCGTGGTAGGGGGTATCACTAGACTGACAGAGACTGGCTAGATAGGATTTGGAAGAGGGTAAATGGCTAAGCATCTGATGGTAGGGGGGTATCACTAAGTGGCCAGGGACTGGCAAGATACGGTTCAAGTGAGGGTAAACAGCTGAGGATCTGGCAGTAGGGAGCACCACTAGACTGCTAGAGACTGGCTAGATAGGGCTTGGGCGAGGTTAAACAGCTGTGGCTCTCCTGGTAGGGGGCGTCATAAGATTGCCAGAGACTGGCTAGATAGGGTTCGGGGAGGGTAAACAGCTGAGGATCTGGTGGTAGGGGGCATCACTAGAATGCCAGAGATTGGCTACGTTGGATTCGAATGAGGGTAGACAGCTGAAGATCTGGGCGGTAGAGGGTATCACTAGACTGGCAGAGACTGGCTGGTAGGGTTCTGGTGAGGGTAAACAGCTGAGGTTCGGGAGCTAGAGGGTATCATGAGACTGCCAGAAACTGGCTAGATAGAGTTCAAGTGAGGTTAGACAGATGAGGATCTAGCGGTAGGTGGTACCACTAGGCTGCCAATGGAAGAGAGTGTATAGATATGGGTCGGGTGAAGGTATACAGCTGAAGATTTGGTAGTAGCACGTATCACTAGACTGGAAGAGACCAGCTAGATAGGGTTTGGGTGAGGGTAATCAGCTGCAGATCTGGTGGTAGGGATATCTGTAGACTGCCAGAGGTTGGCTAGATAGGGTTTAGTTGAGGGTAAATAGCTGAGGATTTGGTGGTTGGGGGTATCACTAGACTACCTGAGACTGGCTAGATAGGGTTCAGGGGATGGTAAACAGCTGAAGATCTGGTGGTTGGGGGTATCACTAGATGGCCAAAGACTGGCGACATAGGGTGTGCATGACGGTAAACAGTGTAGGATTTGGCGGTAGGGAGTGTGTCACTAGATGGCCAGAGACTGGCTTGGTAGGGTTCAGGTGAGGTTAAACAGCTGAGGATCTGGTGGTAGGTGGTATCACTAGATTGCCAGAGACTGTTTACATAGGGTTCGGGTGAGGGTAAACAGCTGTGGGTCTCGCAGTAGGGAGCATCACTAGACTGCCAGAGACTGGCTAGATAGGGCTTGGGTGATGTTAGATAGCTGTGGCTCTGCTGGCAGGGGCATCACAAAGTTGCAGAGACTGGCTAGTTAGGGTTTGCTGAGGGTAAGAGCTGAGGATCTGGTGGTAGGGGCATCACTAGAATGCCAGAGACTGGCTAGATAGGGTTCAGTGAGGATAAATAGCTGAGGATCTGGTGGTGAGGTTTTCACTAGACAGCCAGAGACTGTCTAGATAGGGTTCTGATGAGGGTAAACAGCTGAGGATCTGGAAATAGGGGGTATCAGTAGACTGCCAGGGACTGGCTAGATAGGGTTCAGGTGAGAGTAAACAGCTGAGGATCTGGTGGTAGGGGCTATCACTAGATGGCCAGAGACTGGCTAGGTTTGGTTTGGGTGAGGGTAAACACCTGAGGATCTGGTGGTTGGGGGTATCACTAGACTACCAGAGACTGTCTAGACATGTTTCAGGGAGGGTAAACAGCTGAGGATTTGGATGTCGGGTACCACCAGATGGCCAGAGTCTGGCTCACACGGTGTGCATGACGGTAACAGTGCAGGATCTGGCAGTAGGAGGTATCACTAGATGACCAGAGACTGCCTTAGCAGGGCGAGGGTGAGGGTAAACAGCTGAGGATCTGGTGGTAGGGGGATCATTAGACTGCCAGATACTGGCAACATAGGGCTCATGTGAGGTAAACAACTGAGGATCTGGCAGTAGGGGTATCACTATTCGGCCAGAGACTGGCTACATAGGGTTCAGCTGAGGGTAAATAGCTGAGGTTCTGGTGGTAGTGGTTCACTGGACTGCAGGAGACTGGCTAGATAGGGTTTGGGGGAGGTAAACAGCTGATTATCTGCAGTAGGGGGTATCACTAGACGGCCAGAGACTGGCAATATTGGGTTTGGGTGAGGGTAAACAGCTGAGGATCTGGTGGTTTGGGGTATCACTAGACTACCAGAGATTATCTAGATAGGGTTCGGGAGGTAAACAGCTGAGGAACTGGCTTTTGGGGGTACCTACTAGATGGCCAGAGTCTGGCACATACGGTGTGCATGACGGTAAACAGTGTAGGATCTGAGGCAGGAGGTATCACTAGATGGCCAGAGACTGCCTTAGTAGGATGAGGGTGTGGTTAAACAGCTGAGATTGTGGTGGTAGGGTATCACCACACTGCCAGATACTGGCAACATAGGGTTTGTGTAAGGCAAACAACTGGAAGGTCTAGCGGTAGGGGTAGCACTAGACAGTCAGGGACTGGCTACATAGGGTTTGGCTCAGGGTAAAAAGCAGAGGATCTGGAGGTAGTGGGCATCACTAGACTGCCAGAGACATTCCAGATAGGGTTCAGGTGAGAGTAAGCCGCTGAGGATCTGGTGGTAGGGTGTATCACTAGACTGCCAGAGACTGGCTAGATAGGGTTCAGGGGAAGGTAAACTGCTGAGGATCTGGCTGTAGGGGGTACCACTAGATGGCCTGAGTCTGGCTACATACGGTGTGCATGACAGTAAACAGTGTAGGATCTGGCGGTAGGAGGTATCACTAGATGGCCAGAGACTGCCTTTGTAGGGTGAGGGAGAGGGTAAACAGCTGAGGCTCTGGTGGTAGGGGATATAATTAGACTGCCAGATACTGGCAACATACGGTTCATGTGAGGGTAAACAACTGAGCTTCTGACAGTAGGGGGTAACACTAGACGGCCAGGGACTGGCTACATAGGGTTCGGCTGAGGGTAAATAGCTGAGGATCTGGTGGTAGTGGCCATCACTAGACTGCCAGAGACTGGCTAGATAGGGTTTTGAGGAGAGTAAACAGCTGATGATCGGGCGGTAGGTTGTACCACTAGACTGCCAGAGACTGGCTAGACAGGGTTCAGGTGAGTGTAAACAGCTGAGGATCGGAGTACAGGATATCACTAGACTGACAGAGACTGACTAAATTGGGTTTGGGTGAAGGTAAACATCTGAGGATCTTATGCTTGGGGTATCACGAGACTGCCAGAAACTGGCTTGATTGGGTTCGTGGAGGATAAACTGCTGAGGATCTGGGCGGAGGGGTTATCACTAGATGGTCAGAGACTGGCTAGATAGGGTTCAGGGTGAGAGTAAACAGCTGAGGATCTGGGCGGGTAGGGTGTATCACTAGACTGCCAGAGACTGGCTAGATAGGTTTTGGGTGAGGGTAAACAGCTGAGGGTCTGGTGCTAGGGGGCATCAAGAGACTGCCAGAGACTGGCTACACAGGGTTCAGATGAGGTTAAACAGCTGAGGATCTGGTGGTAGGACGTATCACTAGAGCGCCAGAGATTTGGTACATACAGTTTGGGGGAAGGTAAACAGTTGAGGATCTGGTGTTAGGAGGCATCACTAGATGGCCAGAGACCGGCTAGATTGGGTTTGGTTGAGGGTAGACAGCTGAGGAGCTGGTGGTAGGGATCTCTCTAGACTGCCAGAGATTGACTAGATAGGGTTTGGGTGAGGGTAAACAGCTGAGGATCTGGTGGTAGGGGGTGTCACTAGAGTGCCAGAAACTGGCTAGATAGGGTTCGGGGACAATAGACAGCTAAGGATCTGGCTGTGAGGAGTATCACTAGATGGTCAGAGACTGGCTAGATAGGGTTCGGGTGAGGTAAACAGCGAAGGTCTGGTGCTAGAGGATATCACGAGACTGTCAGAGACCGCTAGATGAGGTTCGGGTGAGGGTAGACAGATGAGGATCTGGTAGTACGGCATCACTAGACTGCCAGAGACTGGCTAGATACTGCTTGGGCGAGGTTAAACAGCTGTGGCTCTGCTAGTAAGGGCACAACAAGATTGCCAGACACTGGCTAGATAGGGTTCGAGGAGGGAAACAGCTGAGGATCTGGTAGTAGGGGCATCACTAGAATGCCAGAGACTGGCTAGATAGGGTCGAGTGAGGTAGACAGCTGAGGATCTGGGCGGTAGGGGGTTTCACTAGACTGCCAGAGACTGGCTAGGTAGGGTTCTGGTGAGGATAAACAGCTGAGGATCTGGCAGTAGGAGGTATCAGTAGACGGTCTGGGACTTGCTAGATAGTGTTCAGGTGAGAGTAAACAGCTGAGGATCTGGCGGTGGGGGTATCACAAAGGCGGCAGAGACTGGCTAGATTGATTCGGGTGAGGTTAAACAGCTGAGGATCTGGTGGTTGGGGTATCACTAGACTACCAGAGACTGGATAGATAGGGTTCAGGGGAGAATAACTGCTGAGGATCTGGCTGTGGGTACCACTAGATGGCCTGGAGTCTGGCTACATCACAGTGTGCATGACAGTAAACAGTGTAGGATTTGGCGGTAGGAGGTATCACTAGATGGCCAGAGACTGCCTTTGTAGGGTGAGGGAGAGGGTAAACAGCTGAGGCTCTGGTGGTAGGGGATATAATTAGACTGCCAGATACTGGCAACATACGGTTCATGTGAGGGTAAACAACTGAGCTTCTGACAGTAGGGGGTAACACTAGATGGCCAGGGACTGGCTACATAGGGTTCAACTGAGGGTAAATAGCTGAGGATCTGGTGGTAGTGGCCATCACTAGACTGCCAGAGACTGGCTAGACAGGGTTCAGGTGAGTGTAAACAGCTGAGGATTTGGCGTTACAGGATATCACTAGACTGACAGAGACTGACTAAATTTGGTTTGGGTGAGGTAAACATCTGAGGATCTAATGCTTGGGGTATCACGACTGCCAGAAACTGGCTTGATTGGGTTCGGGGGAGGATAAACTGCTGAGGATCTGGTGGTGGGGGTTATCACTAGATGGTCAGAGACTGGCTAGATAGGGTTCAGGTGACAGTAAACAGCTGAGGATCTGGCGGTAGGGTGTATCACAAGACTGCCAGAGACTGGCTAGATAGGTTTTGGGTGAGGGTAAACAGCTGAGGGTCTGGTGCTGGGGGGCATCAAGAGACTGCCAAAGACTGGCTACACAGGGTTCAGATGAGGTTAAACAGCTGAGGATCTGGTGGTAGGACGTATCACTAGAGCTCCAGAGATTGGATACATACAGTTTGGGGAGGGTAAACAGTTGAGGATCTGGTGTTAGGGGCATCACTAGATGACCAGAGACCGCTAGATTGGGTTTGGTTGAGGGTAAACAGCTGAGGAGCTGGTGGTAGGATCTCTAGACTGCCAGAGATTGGCTAGATAGGGTTTGGGTGAGGTAAACAGCTGAGGATCTGGTGGTAGGGGTGTCACTAGAGTGCCAGAGACTGGCTAGGTAGGGTAAGGGTGAGGTAAACAGCTAAGGATCAGGTGGGAGGAGGTATCACTGGACTGCCAGAGACTGACTAGATAGGGTTCATGGAGGATAAACAGCTGAGGATCTGGCAATAGGTGGTATCAATAGATGGCCATAGACTGGCTAGATCGGGTTTGGGTGAGGTAAACAGCTGAGGATCGTCGGTGGGAGTATCACTAGATGGCCAGAGGTGGCTAGATCACGGTTCGGGTGAGGGTAAACATCTGAGGTTCTCGTGGTGGGGATCACTAGACTGACAGAGACTGGCTAGATAGGATTTGGAAGAGGGTAAATGGCTAAGCATCTGATGGTAGGGGTATCACTAAGTGGCCAGGGACTGGCAAGATACGGTTCAAGTGAGGGTAAACAGCTGAGGATCTGGCAGTAGGAGCACCACCAGACTGCTAGGAGACTGGACAGATAGGGCTTCAACAGGTTAAACAGCTGTGGCTCTCCTGGTAGGGGGCGCCATAAGATTGCCAGAGACTGCTAGATAGAGTTCGGGAGGCAAACAGCTGAGGATCTGGTGGTAGGGGCATCACTAGAATGCCAGAGATTGGCTACGTTGGATTCAATGAGGGTAGACAGCTGAAGATCTGGCGGTAGAGGGTATCACTAGACTGGCAGAGACTGGCTGGTAGGGTTCTGGTGAGGTAAACAGCTGAGGTTCGGAGCTAGAGGTATCATGAGACTGCCAGAAACTGGCTAGATAGAGTTCAAGTGAGGTTAGACAGATGAGGATCTAGCGGTAGGTGGTACCACTAGGCTGCCAATGGAAGAGAGTGTATAGATATGGGTCGGGTGAAGGTATACAGCTGAAGACGGTAGTAGCACGATCACTAGACTGGAAGAGACCAGCTAGATAGGGTTTGGGTGAGGTAATCAGCTGCAGATCTGGTGGTAGGGATATCTGTAGACTGCCAGAGGTTGGCTAGATAGGGTTTAGTTGAGGTAAATAGCTGAGGATTTGGTGGTTGGGGGTATCACCAGACTACCTGAGACTGGCTAGATAGGGTTCAGGGATGGAAACAGCTGAAGATCTGGTGGTTGGGGGTATCACTAGATGGCCAAAGACTGGCTACATAGGTGTGCATGACGGTAAACAGTGTAGGATTTGGCGGTAGGGAGTGTGTCACTAGATGGCCAGAGACTGGCTTGGTAGGGTTCAGGTGAGGTTAAACAGCTGAGGATCTGGTGGTAGGTGGTATCACTAGATTGCCAGAGACTGTTTACATAGGGTTCGGGTGAGGGTAAACAGCTGTGGGTCTCGCAGTAGGGAGCATCACTAGACTGCCAGAGACTGGCTAGATAGGGCTTGGGTGATGTTAGATAGCTGTGGCTCTGCTGGCAGGGGGCATCACAAAGTTGCCAGAGACTGGCTAGTTAGGGTTTGCTGAGGGTAAAGAGCTGAGGATCTGGTGGTAGGGGGCATCACTAGAATGCCAGAGACTGGCTAGATAGGGTTCGAGTGAGGATAAATAGCTGAGGATCTGGCGGTAAGGGTTTTCACTAGACAGCCAGAGACTGTCTAGATAGGGTTCTGATGAGGGTAAACAGCTGAGGATCTGGAAATAGGGGGTATCAGTAGACTGCCAGGGACTGGCTAGATAGGGTTCAGGTGAGAGTAAACAGCTGAGGATCTGGTGGTAGGGGCTATCACTAGATGGCCAGAGACTGGCTAGGTTTGGTTTGGGTGAGGGTAAACACCTGAGGATCTGGTGGTTGGGGGTATCACTAGACTACCAGAGACTGTCTAGACATGTTTCAGGGGAGGGTAAACAGCTGAGGATTTGGATGTACGGGGTACCACTAGATGGCCAGAGTCTGGCTACATACGGTGTGCATGACGGTAAACAGTGCAGGATCTGGCAGTAGGAGGTATCACTAGATGACCAGAGACTGCCTTAGCAGGGCGAGGGTGAGGGTAAACAGCTGAGGATCTGGTGGTAGGGGGTATCATTAGACTGCCAGATACTGGCAACATAGGGCTCATGTGAGGGTAAACAACTGAGGATCTGGCAGTAGGGGGTATCACTATTCGCCAGAGACTGGCTACATAGGGTTCAGCTGAGGGTAAATAGCTGAGGTTCTGGTGGTAGTGGGTATCACTGGACTGCAGGAGACTGGCTAGATAGGGTTTGGGGGAAGGTAAACAGCTGATTATCTGGCGGTAGGGGGTATCACTAGACGGCCAGAGACTGGCAATATTGGGTTTGGGTGAGGGTAAACAGCTGAGGATCTGGTGGTTTGGGGTATCACTAGACTACCAGAGATTATCTAGATAGGGTTCGGGGAGGGTAAACAGCTGAGGAACTGGCTTTTGGGGGTACCACTAGATGGCCAGAGTCTGGCACGCGGTGTGCATGACGGCTAAACAGGTGTAGGATCTGGCGGTGGGAGGTATCACTAGATGGCCAGAGACTGCCTTAGTAGGATGAGGTGTGGTTAAACAGCTGAGATTGTGGTGGTAGGGGTATCACCACACTGCCAGATACTGGCAACATAGGGTTTGTGTAAGGGTAAACAACTGAAGGTCTGCGGTAGGGGTAGCACTAGACAGTCAGGACTGGCTACATAGGGTTTGGCTCAGGGTAAAAGCAGAGGATCTGAGGTAGTGGGCATCACTAGACTGCCAGAGACATTCCAGATAGGGTTCAGGTGAGAGTAAGCCGCTGAGGATCTGGTGGTAGGTGTATCACTAGACTGCCAGAGACTGGCTAGATAGGTTCTGGGTGAGGGTAAACAGCTGAGGGTCTGGTGCTAGGGGACGTCACGAGACTGCCAGAGACTGGCTCACAGGGCTCAGCTGAGGTTAAACAGCTGAGGATCTGTGGTAGAACGATGACTAGAGCGCCAGAGACTGGGTACATAGAGTTTGGGGAGGTAAACAGTGGAGGATCTGGTGTTAGGGACATCACTAGATGGCCAGAGACCGGCTAGATAGGGTTCAGGTGAGGGTAAACAGCTGAGGCGCTGGTGGTAGAGATATCTCTAGACTGCCAGAGATTGGCTAGATAGGGTTTGGGTGAGGGTAAACAGCTGAGGATCTGGCAGTAGGGGTGTCACTAGAGTGCCAGAGACTGGCTAGGTAGGGTAAGTGTGAGGTAAACACCTAAGGATCAGGTGGAGGAGGTATCACTAGACTGCCAGAGACTGGCTAGATAGGGTTCATGGGAGGATAAACAGCTGAGGATTTGGCAGTAGGTGGTTTCAATAGATGACCATAGACTGGCTAGATTGGGTTTGGGTGAGGGTAAACAGCTGAGGATCCGTCAGTAGGGATATTCTAGATGGCCAGAGACTGGCTAGATACGGTTCGGGTGAGGGTAAACAGCTGACGTTCTGGTGGTAGGGGTATCATAGACTGACAGAGACTGGCTAGATAGGGTTGGAAGAGGTAAATGGCTAAGCATCTGGTGGTAGGGGGTATCACTAAGTGTCCAGGGACTGGATAGATCGTTCGGTGAGGGTAAACAGCTGAGGATCTGGCAGTAGGGAGCATCACTAGACTGCCAGAGACTGGCTGATAGGGCTTGGGCGAGGTTAAACAGCTGTGGCTCTCCTGGTAGGGGGCATCACAAGATTGCCAGAGACAGGCTAGATAGGGTTCGGGAGGGTAAACAGCTGAGGATCTGGTGGTAGCGGCATCACTAGAATGTCAGAGACTGGCTAGATAGGGTTCGAGTGAGGGTAGACAGCTGAAGATCTGGTGGTAGAGGGTATCACTAGACTGCCAGAGACTTGCTGGTAGGGTTCTGGTGAGGTAAACAGCTGAGGGTCGGTGCTAGAGGGTATCGAGACTGCCAGAAACTGGCTAAGATAGAGTTCAAGTGAGGGTAGACAGGTGAGGATCTAGCGGTAGGTGGTACCACCAGATTACCAATGGAAGGAGTGTATAGATATGGTTCGGTGAGGGTAAACAGCTAAGGATTTGGCAGTAGCACATATCACTAGACTGCAAGAGACCAGCTAGATAGGGTTTGGTAAGGGTAATCAGCTGCGGATCTCGTGGTAGGATATCTGTAGACTGCCAGAGTTTGCCAGATAGGGTTTGGGTGAGGGTAAACAGCTGAGGATCTGGTTGGAGGAAGTATCACTAGACTGCCAGAAACTGGCTAGGTAGGGTTCGGGGGAGGGTAAACAGCTAGGGTTCTAGTGGCAGGGGGTATCACTAGATGGTCAGAGACTGGATATATAGGGCTCGGGTGAGGGTAAACAGCTGAGGATCTGGCAGTAGAGGGTATCACTAGGCTGCCAGCGACTGGCCAGATAGGGTTCGGGTGAGGGTAAACAGCTGAGGGTCTGGTGCAAGAGGATAGCACGAGACTGTCAGAGACTGGCTAGATAGGGTTCGGGTGAGGGTAGACAGAGCAGGATCTGGTGGTAGGTGATACCACTAGAGTGCCAATGGCAGAGAGTGTATAGATATGGTTCAGAACATGGTAAACAGCTGAGGATCTTGCGGTGAGGCACATCACTAGACTGCCAGAGATTGGATACACAGGGTTCGGGTCAGGGTAAACAGCTGAGGATCTGGTGATAGGGCATTTACCAGAAAGCCAGAGTCTGGGTAAATAGGGTTCAGGGATGGCAAGCAGTGGAGGATCTGGTGATAAAGTGTATAACTAGACAGCCAGAGACTGTCTAGAGCGGGTTCGGGTGAGGGTAAACAGCTGAGGATCTGGTGGTAGAGCATATCAGTAGATAGCCAGTGACTGGGTAAATAGGGTTTGGGGGAGGGTAAACAGTGGAGGATCTGGTGGTAGGGGGCATCACAAGAATGCCAGAGACTGGATAGGTAGGGTTCGGTTCAGGGTAAACAGGTGAGGATCGGGTGGTAGGGGGTATCACTAGAGTGCCAGGGATTGGCTAGGTAGGGTTCGGTTTTGGGTAAACAGCTGAGGATCGGCAGTAGGGCGATCAACAGAGTGCCAGAGACTGGCTAGGTAGGGTTCGGATGAGGTAACAGCTTAGATCTGGTGAGGAGGTATCACTAGACTTCCAGAGACTGGCTAGATTGGGTTCAGGTGAGGGTAAACAGTTGAGGATCCGGCAGTAGTGGGTATCACTAGATGGCCAGAGACAGGCTAGATAGGGTTCGGGTGAGGGTAAACTGCTGAGGATCTGGTGGTTGAGGGTATCACTAGACTACCTGAGGCTGGCTAGATAGGGTTCGGGTGAGGGTAAACAGCTGAAGATCTGGTGGTAGGGGGTATCACTAGATGTTCAGAGACTGGCTACATAGGGTGTGCATGATGGTAAACAGTGTAGGATTTGGCAGTAGGGAGTGTCACTAGATGGCCAGAGACTGGCTTGGTAGGGTTTGGTTGAGGTTAAACAGCTGGGGATCTGGTGGTAGGGTGTATCACTAGATTGCCAGAGACTGTCTGCATAGGGTTCGGGTGAGGGTAAACAGCTGAGATCTGGCAGTAGGGGGTATCACTAGATGGCCAGAGTCTGGCTACATAGGGTTCAGGTGAGGGGAAATAGCTGAGGATCTGGTGGTAGGGTATCACTAAACTGCCAGAGACTGGCTAGATACAGTTCACGGCAGGGTAAGCAGCTGAAGACCTGGGGTTAGAGGATATCACTGACTGACAGAGGCTGGCAACATTCGGTTTTGGTGAGGGTAAAGAGCTGAGGATCTAGTGCTGGTGTTATCACGAGACTGCCAGAGACTAGCTAGATAGGCTCGGGAAAGGGAAACAGTTGAGGATCTAGTGCTAGGGGTATCAGAAGACTGCCAGAGACTGGTTAGATAGGGTTCAGAGGAGGGTAAGCAGCTGAGGATCGGGTGGCAGCGGTATCACTAGATGGTCAGAGACTGGCTAGATAGATTCGGATGAGGTAAACACCTGAAGATCTGCAGGTAGAGTGTATCACTAGACTGATAGAGACTGGCTAGCTTGGTATCAGTGAGGGTAACTGCTGAGGATCTAGTGCTTGGGGGTATCAGACTGCCAGAGACTGGCTAGATAGTCTTCAGAGGAGGTAAGCAGCTGAGGATCTAGCGGTAGGGGGTAGCACTAGATGGTCAGAGACTGGCTAGATAGGATTCAGATGAGGGTAAACAGCTGACGATCTGGCGGTAGAGTGTATCACTAGACTGACAGAGACTGGCTAGATTGGGTTTGGGTGAGGGCAAACTGCTGAGGATCTAGTGCTTGGGGGTATCACGAGACTGCCAGAGACTGGCTAGATAGGGTTTGAGTGAGGATAGACAGCTGAGGATCTGGCAGTAGGGCATTTCACTAGACTGCCAGAGACTGGAAAGATAGGGTTCTGGAGAGGATAAACTGGTTGAGATCTGGCAGTAGGAGGTGTCAAGACGACTGCCAGGGACTTGCTAGATAGGGTTCTGGTGAGAGTAAACAGCTGAGGATCTGGCTGTAGAGGGTATCACTAGACGGCCAGAGGCTGGCTAGATTGGGTTCGTGTCAGGGTAAACAGCTGAGGATCTGGTGGTTGGGGGTATCACTAGACTACCAGGGACTGGCTAGATAATGTTCGGGGAGGGTAAACAGCTGAGGATCTGGCTGTAGGGGGTACCACTAGATGGCCGGAGTCTGGCTGCATACGGTGTGCATGACGGTAAACAGTGTAGGATCTGGCGGTAGGAGGTATCACTAGATGGCCAAAGACTGCCTTTGTAGGGGGTGAGGGTGAGGTAAACAGCTGAGGATCTGGTGGTAGTGGGCATCACTAGACTGCCAGAACTGGCTAGATAGGGTTGGGGAGGATAAACAGCTGAGGATCTGGCGGTAGGTTTTCCACTAGATGGCCAGAGTCTGGCTAGACAGGGTTCAGGTGAGGTAACAGCTGAGGATCTGGCGTCAGAGGATATCACCAGACTGACAGAGACTGACTAGATTTTGTTTGGGTGAGGGTAAACATCTGAGGATCTAGTGCTTGGGGTATCACGAGACTGCCAGAAACTGGCTAGATAGGGTTCGAGGAGGAAAACAGATGAGGATCTGGCAGTGGGGGTATCACTAGATGGTCAGAGACTGGCTAAATAGGGTTCAGGTGAGAGTAAACAGCTGAGGATCTGGCGTAGGGTGTATCAACAGACTGCCAGAGACTGGCTAGATAGGTTTCGTGAAGGTAAACAGCTGAGGGTTCTGTTAGGGGGCGCCACGACTGCCAGAGACTGGCTACACAGGGTTCAGTTGAGGTTAAACAGCTGAGGATCTGGTGGTAGGATGTATCACTAGAGTGCCAGAGACTGGGTATATAAAGTTTGGGAGAAGGTAAACAGTGGAGGATCTGGTGTTAGGGGGCATCACCAGATGGCCAGAGACCGGCTAGATAGGGTTCGGGTGAGGGTAATCAGCTGAGGAACTGGTGGTAGGGATATCTCTAGACTGCCAGAGATTGGCTAGATAGGGTTTGGGGTGAGGTTAAACAGCTGAGGATCTCAGGTAGGGGGTGTCACTAGAGTGCCAGAGACTGGCTAGGTAGGGTTCAGGTGAGGGTAAACAGCAAATGATCAGGTGGGAGGAGGTATCACTAGACTGCCAGAGACTGGCTAGATAGGGTTCATGGTAGGATAAACAGCTGAGGAGCTGGCGGTAGGTGGTATCAGTGGATGGCCACAGACTGGATAGATAGGGTTCGGGTGAGGGTAAACATTTGATTATCCAGCAGTAGGGGGTATCACTAGACGGCCAGAGACTGGCTAGATATGGGGTTTGGCTGAGGGTAAATAGCTGAGGATCTGGTGGTTGGGGTATCACTGACTACCTGAGACTGGCTAGATAGGGGTTCGGGGAGGAGTAAGCAGCTGACGATCTGGTGGTAGGTACATCACTAGATGGCCAGAGACTGGCTACATAGGGTGTGCATGACAGAAACAGTGTAGGATTGGCAGTAGGGAGTGTCACTAGATGGCCAGAGACTGACTTGGTAGGGTTCGGGTGAGGTTAAACAGCTGAGGATCTGGTGGTAGGGAGTCACTAGATTGCCAGAGACTGTTTACATAGGGTTCGGTGAGGTAAACTGTTGAGATCTGGCAGTAGGGGTTATCACTAGATGGCCAGAGACTGGCTACATAGGGTTCAAGTGAGGGAAATAGCTGAGGATCTGGTGGTAGTGGGCATCACTAAACTGCCAGAGACTAGTTAGACACAGTTCGTGGGAGGGTAAGGAGCTGTAGACCTGGGGTTAGAGGATATCACTGGACTGACAGAGACTGGCTACATTCGGTTTTGGTGAGGGTAAAGAGCTGAGAATCTAGTGCTAGGGGGTATCACAAGACTGCCAGAGACTGTCTAGATAGGGTTCGGGGGAGGGTAAATAGCTGAGGATCTGGCAGTAGGGTGTATCACTAGAGTGCCAGAGACTGGCTAGATAGGTTTCGGGTGAGGGTAGTCAGCTCAGGATCTGGCGGTAGTGGGTTTCACTAGACAGCCAGAGACTGTCTAGATAGGGTTCTGGTGAGAGTAAACAGCTGAGGATCTGGCAGCAGGGGGTATCACGAGATGGCCAGAGACTGGCTAGATTGGGTTCAGGTGAGGGTAAACAGCTGAGGATCTGGCAGCAGGGGGTATCACGAGACGGCCAGAGACTGGCTAGATTGGGTTCAGGTGAGGGTAAACAGCTGAAAATCTGTTGGTGGGAGTATCACTAGACTACCGGAGACTGGCTAGATATGGTTCGGGAGGGTAGACACCTGAGGATCTGGCGGTAGGAGGTTTCACCAGACAGCCAGTGACTGTCTAGATAGGGTTCTGGTGAGGGTTAACAGCTGAGGATCTGGCTGTAGGGGGTACCACTAGATGGCCAGAGTCTGGCTACTTACGGTGTGCATGACGGTAAACAGTGTAGGATCTGGTGGTAGGAGGTATCACTAGATGGCCAGAGACTGCCTTAGTAGGGTGAGGGTGAGGGTAAACAGCTGAAGATCTGGTGTTAAGGGGCATCACTAGATGGCCAGAGACCAGCTAGATAGGGTTTGGGTGAGGGTAAACAGCTGAGGATCTGGTGATAGGGGGTATCACTAGAGTGCCAGAGACTGTCTAGGTAGGGTAAGGGTGAGGATAAACAGCTAAGGATCAAGTGGGAGGAGGTATCACTAGACTGCCAGAGACTGACTAGATAGGGTTCGTGGGAGGATAAACAGCTGAGGATCTAGCGGTAGGTGGTATCAATAGATGGCCATAGACTGGCTAGATAGGGTTTGAATGAGGGTAAACAGCTGAGGATCCATCGGTAGGGGGCATCATTAGATGGCCAGAGACTGGCTAGATACGGTTCAGGTGAGGGTAAACAGTTGAGGTTCTGGTGGTAGGGGTATTACTAGACTGACAGAGAGTGGCTAGATAGGGTTGAGGGCAAATGGCTAAGCATCTGGTGGTAGGGGTATCAATAAGGGCCAGGGACCACCTAGATACGGTTCGGGTAAGGGTAAACAGCTGAGGATCTGGCAGTAGGGAGCATCACTAGACTGCCAGAGACTGGCTAGACAGGGCTAGGGCAAGGTTAAACAGCTGAGGATCTGGTGGTAGGGGGCATCACAAGATTGCCAGAGACTGGCTAGATAGGGTTCGAGTGAGGGTAGACAGCTGAGGATCTGGCGGTGTGGGGTTTCACTAGACTGCCAGAGACTGGCTAGATAGGGTTCTGTTGAGGGTAAACAGCTGAGGATCTGGCAGTAGGAGGTATCAGTAGACTTCCAGGGACTGGCTAGATAGGGTTCAGGTGAGAGTAAACAGCTGAGGATCTGGCGGTAGGGCGTATCACTAGACAGCCAGAGACTAGCTAGATTGGGTTCGGGGGAGGGTAAATAGCTGATTATCTGGCTGTAGGAGGTACCACTAGATGGCCAGAGTCTGGCTACATACGGGGTGCATGACGGTAAACAGTGTAGGATCTGGTGGTAGGAGGTATCACTGGATGGCCAGAGACTGCCTTAGTAAGGTGAGACAAGGGTAAACAGCTGAGGATCTGGTGGTAGGGGGTATCACTAGACTGCCAGATACTGGCAACATAGGGTTTGTGTGAGGGTAAACAACTGAGGATCTGGCGGTAGGTGGTATCACTAGACGGCCAGAGACTGGCTACATAGGGTTCGGCTGAGGGTGAATAGCTGAGGATCTGGTGTTAGTGGGCATCAGTATACTGCCGGAGACTGGCTAGATAGGGTTCAGGGGAGGGTAAACAGCTGAGGATCTGGCGGTAGGGGGTATCATTAGATGGTCAGAGACTGGCTAGATAGGGTTCGGGTGAGGGTAGACAGATGAGTATCAAGCGGTAGGTGGTACCACTAGACTGCCAATGGAAGGGCATGTATAGATATGGTTCGAGTGAGGGTAAACAACTAAGGATCTGTCAGTAGCACGTATCACTAAACTGCAAGAGACCAGCTAGATAGGGTTCGGGTGAGGGTAAACAGCTGAGGGTCGGGTGCTAGAGGGTATCACGAGACTGCCAGAGACTGGCTAGATAGAGTTTGGGTGAGGGTAGACAGATGAGGATCTAGCGGTAGGTGGTACCTCTAGACTGCCAATGGAAGGGCGGTATAGATATGGTTCAGGTGAGGGTAAACAACTAAGAATCTGGCAGTAGCACGTGTCACTAGACTGCAAGAGACCAGCTAGATAGCGTTCGGCTGAGGGTAATCAGCTGCGGATCTGGTGGTAGGGATATCTGTAGACTGCCAGAGGTTTTCTAGATAGGGTTTGGTTGAGGGTAAACAGCTGAGGATCTGGCCGTAGGGGGTATCACTAGAGTGCCAGAGACTGGCTAGGTAGGATTCGGGTAAGGGTAAACAGCTGAGGATATAAACATAGAAACATTGAATCTGACGGCAGATAAGGACCGCTTGGCCCACCTAGTCTGCCCATTTTCCTACCTAACAGATAAGCTGCAGATGCTAGTTAGCCAACAGCTTACTTCCTCCTACCCTCCACTAGGACTGCCTTATGTCTGTCCCATGCATTCTTGAATTCCCCTGCTGTTCTTGACTCAACGACCTCCTCAGGGAGGCTGTTCCATGCACCCACAATCCTCTCTGTGAAAAAATACTTCCTCACATTACCTCTGATCCGTCCCCCCTCTATCTTCAAATTGTGTCCCCTTGTTCTTGCACATCTCTTTTTCTGAAAGCTTCCACCCTCTTAGACTTTGTTGATTCCCTTGAGGTACTTAAAAGTTTTTATCATGTCCCCTCTTTCCCTCCTTTCCTCAAGGGTATACATCTTTAGCTCCTTTAGTCTTTCTTCATATGTCTTCTGGTGCAGACCCTGCACCATTTTGCTTGCCCTCTGGACAGCCTCCACTCTGCCTGTATCTTTATGAGATGGGGTCTCCAGAACTGCACACAGTACCCAGATGGGGTCTCACCAACTGTCTTTATAGAAGGAGAACAACTTCCTGTTTTCTACTATTGATGCCTCTCCCCATGCATCCCAATATCCCCCCAGCCTTCCTTACTGCCTTCTCACATTGCTTGCCCACCTTTAGGTCATCTGATATAATTACCCCCAGGTCCCTTTCCATTTTTACGTTGTCAGTATCTCACCCCCATTGTGTACTCTTCCCCTTGGTTTTTGTTTCCCAGGTGCATTACCTTGCACTTCTTTGCATTGAATCTGAGCTGCCATACATTTGACCATTCCTCCAACCTTGCCAAGTCCCTTCTCATCCTTTCCACTCCATCTTGTGTATCAATCCTGTTGCAGATCTTTGTGTCATCTGCAAAGAGACATACTTTTCCTTCCAGTTCCTCTGCAATGTCACTTATAAAGACATTAAAAAGGACCTGTCAGGGCCGGCCCGGTGGCGCAGAGGGTTAAGGCACTGGTGCCTTACCTCATCCCACACCGGTGACCCAGGTTCGGGAACGGACTCGGGTCATCGGGGACTGGCAGGGGCGGGAGAAGATCAAGCGTCCATAGGACTACTCTCCTCTCCTGGGTGTGGGTAGTGGGTTCTTGTCGTGCCGCAGCGACCTCTGGTGGAGACCAGGAGCACTGCTGACGCATGCAAGAAAGAGGGAGTAACTAGAAA
Source organism: Neoceratodus forsteri (assembly GCA_016271365.2). NCBI lineage: Eukaryota > Metazoa > Chordata > Ceratodontiformes > Ceratodontidae > Neoceratodus > Neoceratodus forsteri. Next base: position 359,042 of record JADMNL010000027.1, read on the forward strand.
AGCGGAAATACCGCTCACGGCAGGCCGGTTACGCTGCATGGTGCTCTGAGGCCATCAAGGTCCTACCGAGCTCTTCATCTCAGCAGCATCCTTGGGGCTAAAGTGGGCGCTGGTCTTCCCCTTGGCTGGTGCCTATCCCTCGGAGGAGGGACCCATCCAGCGAAGGTTACGCTGGGTCACCCTGGGGATCGGCTGCGATCTGAGGTGGAATCTCAGAGGACGGATGGGTCGGAGGACTGCCTTGGTAAGCCTAAAACAGTGGCTGCCATGGAGCACATAGGGGTAGAAAGAAATACACGAAAAAAAAAAGGACCTGCCCAGTATGAACCCTGTGGTACCCGCTAGTAACCCTCCTTTCTTCACTGTGGACTCCATTAACTACTACTCTTTGTCCTGTTGTCTAGCCAATTTTTATCAGGCTACCACCTTGGGACCCACTCCAAAGCTGGCTAACTTCTGTATTAATCTTTTGTGCGGACTGTATCAAATGCCTTGCTTGAAATCTAGGCAGGCCATGTACACAGCCCTCCCTGGTCTACTACTTTGGTCACCCAGTCAAAGAAATCTATTAGATTCATCTGACATGACCTTCCCATCGTGAATCCATGCTGCCTTGGGTCCTGTGCCCCACTGGCCTCTAGGTACTCAACAATTCTTTCCTTCAGAAGTGATTCCATCATTTTCCCTACCACTGAGGTCAAACTAACTGGTCTGTAGTTTCCTGCCTCTGTCCTGCTCCCACTTTTGTGAAGAGGAATCACATCCACCCTCCTCCAGTCCTCAGGTACCACACAATCCTCCCATGATTTGTTAAAGAGAGTAGTCAGCGGTGTCACTAGTTCTACCCTTAGTTCTTTTAGAATTCTTGGGTGAATCTCATCAGGCCCTGTTGCTTTGTCCACCTTGTGGATCTGGTGGGAGGAGGTATCACTAGACTGCCAGAGACTGGCTAGATAGGGTTCAGGTAAGGGTAAACAGCTGAGGATCTGGTGGTAGGGATATCTCTAGACTGCCAGAACTTGGCTAGATAGAGTTTGGGTGAGGGTAAACAGCTGAGGATCTGGCGGTAGGGGGTATCACTAGAGTGCCAGAGACTGGCTAGGTAGTGTTCGGGTGAGGGTAAACAGCTGAGGATCTGGCAGGAGGAGGGAATCCTCAGGATTGCAGAAGCAGCATCACAGGAGAGGGAACTAGATATCATTGTCCACCTTGGGACAAATGACCTAGCTAAGCATGGGATCAGTGCAGTGCAGAATGAATTTGTGGAGTTGAGGAGGGGCCTCAGACCGGTAGCAAGCACGGTAACCTTCTCAGAGGTGCTGCCAGACCATGGCAGGGGTGAGGCTAGGGTACTGCACACCATGCAGTTTAATGAATGGTTGCAAAAACTGGTGCAGAGCACAGGGCTTTGGCTTCATTGGGGACTGGGGGTCCACCTGGAGAGATAAAGGTCTATACTGGCACAATGGTCTGCATCTGACCAAGCTCCTAGGTGACAGGTTTAAATGCTTCCCTGGCAAGCTTTTAAGCTAGCCAAGGGGGGGAGGTACTGATCAGAGGGAGGACATTTCAAGCCTCCCCCTACAAAACATGGCAGGTAGTAAGGCAAACACTGAGGTACAGAGCTCAACACAGGGCAGGACAGGGGTAAATGGAAAAATAGACAAGGGCAATAAGAGCAGGGATGGGGGAAAAAATGATAAAGCCAACATTAAATGGAGGGCAATGAGTACCAATGCACGTAGTCTGGGAAACAAGCTTCTTGAGCTAGTAGCCCTGATGGAAGACGAACAACTGGATATTGTGGCAGTCACGGAAACATGGTACACAGAGAACCATGACTGGGATGTTAACATACCAGGGTACACAATCTACAGAAGGGACAAGGAAGGTAAAAGAGGAGGTGGAGTAGCTCTATACATAAGGGAAGGGATCAAAGCTACAGAACTAAAAAGTAAAGGGGGAGGACAAGAGGCACTTGGGTCACCTTGGAGACAGGGAATGGCATCACAATCCGCACAGGGGTTGTATACAGACCCCGTCTCAAGGGGAGGAAATGGACAAGAAAATGATAGAGGACATTCTCAAAATGGCTGAAAAAGGGGAGATACTGTTGATGGGGGACCTGAATATGCCAGATGTTAACTGGATGACATGTACTGCAGCCACATCCAAGAGCAGGGTCATTCTCGATGCCCTGCAGGGGGCAGGCCTTAGACAGCTAGTGTTGGAACCCACTCGGGAGGGAGCAATACTAGACCTGGTACTCTCAAATGGAGAGAGGATCACAAATTTAGAAGTCAGTAGACATCTGGGAACAAGCGACCACTGCACAGTGTGCTTCACAATAAGCACAACCATGGAGACAAGCCATACAAAAACAAGGATACTGGACTTTAGAAGGGCTGACTTTGGCAAATGGGTGAATACCTGAAGAATGCACTAGCAAATGGACAAAAGGAGGGTGGAAGAACAATGGAGAAAAATCAAAACTGCCATCATAGAGGCAACAAGCCTTTGTGTGAAACAAAGAAAACAAAGCGGAGTAAAAAACCACTATGGTTCTCAAAAGAGGTGGCAGGGAAGGTTAAGGAGAAAAAGGCTGCATTCAAAAAGTATAAGGAATCACAGAAGGAGCATGACAGGGAACTGTATCAATTAAAGCAGAAAGAAGTGGGAAAGGCAGTCAGAATAGCAAAGGCCCAAACCGAGGAAAAATAGCCAACTCAGTTAAGAAGGGGGATAAAACCTTTATAGGTACATTAGGAGCATAGAAAGGTTAAGGGAGGGATAGTGAAGATTAATAAAGGAGAGGGAGGTGGGCAGAGGAGACAGTGAAAAGGCAGAGATACTGAATGAATACTTTTCTCAGTATTCACAAAAGAAGATGAGGAGGAGTTACCTAAACCAGACAATAGAAGCACTCTGGTAGGGGGTTGACACCAGTCCATTCACAGAAGAAAGAGTCCTGAAAGAACCCTAAAACTCAAGGTGGACAAAGCAATGGGGCCTGATGGGATTCACCCCAGAATCCTAAAAAGAACTAAGGGAGGACCTAGTGACACCACTGACCATGCTTTTAACAAATCATGGCAGGATGGGGTGGTACCTGAGGACTGGAGGAGGGCAGATGTGATTCCCTTCACAAAAGTGGGAGCAAGGCAGAAGCAGGAAACTACAGACCTGTAAGTTTGACCTCAGTGGTAGGGAAAATGATGGAATCACTTGAAAGAAAGAATTGTTGAGTACCTAGAGGCCAACGGGCACAGGACCCAAAGCAGCATGAATTTACAGCAGGAAGGTCTGTCAGACGAATCTAATTGATTTCTTTGACTGGGTGACCAAAGTAATAGACCATGGAGGGGCTGTGGATATGGCCTACCTAGACTTTAGCAAGGCATTTGATACAGTCTCGCACAAAAGATTAATAATCAAGTTAGCCAGCCTGGGAGTGGGTCCCAGGGTGGTAGCCTGGGTAGCAAACTGGCTGCACAACAGGACACAGAAGGTAATAGTGAATGGAACACATTCTGAAGAAAGGGGTTATTATGGAGTACCTCAGGGCTCAGTACTGGGTCCAGTCCTCTTTAACATCTTTATAGGTGACATTGCAGAGGGTCTGGAGGGAAAGGTATGCCTCTTTGCAGATGACACAAAGATCTGTACAGAGTTGATACACAAGAGGGGGTAGAAAAGATGAGAAGGGACTTGGCAAGGTTGGAGGAATGGTCAGACATATGGCAACTTAGATTCAATGCAAAGAAGTGCAAAGTAATGCACCTGGGAAACAAAAACCCAGGAGAAGAGTACACAATAGCAGGGGAGGTACTAACAACAACATAAATGGAAAGGGACCTGGGGGTAGTCATATCAGATGACCTAAAGGTGGGTAAGGAATGTGAGAAGTCGGTAAGGAGAGCTAGGGGATACTGGGATGCATAGGAGGGGCATCACAAGTAGAAAAGGGAAGTGGTTATCCCTCTATACAGACAGACTGGTGAGACCCCATCTGGTGTACTGTGCAGTTTTGGAGACCTCATCTACACAAGGACATAGACAGGATGAAAGCAGTCCAGAGGAGGGCAACTAAAATGGTGCAGGGTCTGCAGCAGAAACCATATGAAGAGAGACTGAGAGAGCTTAATATGTATACTCTTGATGAAAGGAGGGACAGGGGACATGATAGAAACTTAGTGCACTCAAGGGAATCAACAAAGTCCAGGAGGGTAGCATCTTTCAGAAAAAGAGATGTGTAAGAACAAGGGGCACAATTTAAAGATAGAGGGGGGACAGCTCAGGGGTAATATAAGGAATTTATTTTTCACGGAGAGAGTGGTGGATACATGGAACTACCTTCCTGAGGAGGTCATTGGGTCTAAAATAGTGGGGGAATTCAAACATGCATGGGACAGACATAAGGGAATTATATAGTGGGGGGTTGCAGGAAGTAGACTGTTGGTTAACTAGAATCTGCAGCTTATCCAGTACGTAGGGAAATGGGCAGACTGGGTGGGCCAAGTAGTCCTTATCTGCCATCAAAGTCTGTGTTTCTATGACTGCCAGAGACTGGCTAGATAGGGTTCAGGTGAGGGTAAACACCTGAGGATCTGGCGTAGAGGGTATCACTAGATGGTCAGAGACTGGCTAGGTAGGGTTCGGTGACAGTAAACAGCTGAGAGATCTGGGCGAGAGGCTATCACTAGACTGCCAGCGACTGGCCAGGTAGGGTCCGGTGAGAGGTAAACAGCTGAGGGTCAGGTGCTAGAGGGTATCACGAGACTGCCAGATAATGGCTAGATACGGTTCGGGTGAGGTAGACAGATGAAGATCTGGCAGTAGGTGGTACCATTAGAGTGCCAAAGGCAGAGAGTGTATAGATATGGTTCAGGTGAGGGTAAACAGCTGAGGATCTTATGGTAGGGTGTATCACTAGGCTGCCAGAGACTGGCTACACAGGGTTCTGGTCAGGTTAAACAGCTGAGGATCTGGTGGTAGGGCGTATCACTAGACAGCCAGAGACTGGGTAAATAGGGTTCAGGGGAGGGTAAACAGCGGAGGATCTGGTGGTAGGGGACATCTCTAGATAGCCAGAGACTGGCTAGATAGGGTTTGTGTGAGGGTAAACAGCAGAGGATGTGGTGGTAAGGATCTCTCTAGACTGTCAGAGATTGGCTAGATAGGGTTTGGGTGAGGGTAAACAGCTGAGGATCTGGCGGTAGGGGGTATCACTTGAGTGCCAGAGACTGGCTAGATAGGGTTCGGGTGAGGGTAAACAGCTGAGGATCAGGTGGGAGGAGGAATCACTAGACTGCCAGAGACTGGCTAGATAGGGTTCGGGGGAGGGTAAACAGCTGAGGATCTGGTGGTAGGTGGTATCAATAGATGGCCATTGACTGGCTAGATAGGGTTTGGGTGAGGGTAAACAGGTGAGGATACGTCGGCAGGGGGTATCACTAGATGGCCAGAGACTGGCTAGATATGGTTCGGGTAATGGTAAACAGCTGAGGATCTGGTGGTAGGGGGTATCACTAGATGGCCAGAGACTGGCTACTTTCCGTCTTTCGGACGAGACGTTAAACTGAGTTCCCATCTGCCTGGATTGGTGGTAGTTCAGGTGGATGTTAAAGATCCCATGGCACTTATCGAAAAGAGAGTAGGGGAATTTCCCCCGGTGTCCTGGCCAAATTTCCCTCATTCACTAAAAATACCACCAACAGCTTAATCTGGTTCATGGTCAGTTGGTATTCATCTGTATCCCCATCCCCGGGGTCGTGCCTGAAAATAGGCAGTATTTGTCTAGTGCAATTACCCGGTCAACAAAAACTAAATATACATAGGGTGTGCATGACGGTAAACAGCGTAGAATTTGGTGGTAGGGGGTGTCACTAGATGGCCAGAGCCTGGCTTGATAGGGTTTGGGTGAGGTTAAACAGCTGAGGATCTGGCAGTAGGGGATATCACTAGACGGCCAGAGACTGGCTACATAAGGTTTGGGTGAGGGAAATATCTGAGGATCTGGTGGTAGTGGGCATCATTAAACTGCCAGAGACTGCCTAGATACGCTTCTGAGGAGGGTAAACAGCTGAAGAACTGCGTCTAGAGGATACACTAGACTGACAGAGACTGGCTAGATTCAGTTTGGTGAAGGTAAACAGTTAAGGATTTAGTGCTAGGGATCACTCGAGACTGCAAGCAGAGACTGGCTAGATAGGGTACAGGGAGGGCAAAGCAGCTGAGGATCTGGTGGTAGGGGGGCACTAGACTGCCGGAGACTGGCTAGATAGGGTTCACATGAGGGTAAATAGCTGCAGATCTGGCAGTAGGGGGTATCACTAGACTGCCAGAGACTGGCTAGATAGGGTTCTGGGGAGGGTAAATAGCTGAGGATCTGGCGGTAGGGGGTAGCACTAGACTGGCTAGACAGGGTTTGGGTGAGGGTAAACAGATGAGGATCTGGTGGTAGGGGGTATCACTAGATGGCCAGAGATTGGCTAGATAGGGATCGGGGGAAGGTGAACAGCTGAGGATGTGGTGGTAGGGATATCACTAGATGGACAGAGACTGGTTAGACAGAGTTTGGGGGCGGGTAAACAGCTGAGGATCTGCATGCACAATACCTGTGAAACCAGTCTGGGCATGCTGCCTGAATGAATAAGGGCTCAACCACAGAACTGAAAAAAAATTGACTCTGGCAACACCCCATGGAGGCACATAAAGAATGCCCCATCTTGTGGATGGCAACTGATGCTGTCTCGAAAAAAGGGGGTGTGCCACTGTTCTGCATGCGTTTTGACAGTGGAGATTGTAACGCTGTATTGTCTCAAAACTGATGCAGCCTATATTCCTGGTATCCAGTCTCTGTTGAAGTGCAGATCGGGTTGAAGAGCATTGACAGCACTACAGAATGAGGTCCGTGCAGCAGAATGCTGCATGATATTCTGCTTCCCAAACCTTTCCTGTTGCAGTTCAGGGCTGCGGAGCACCCAGCCAATCTGTTTTTCATGTGTGGCGTTGAGGTGTGTGCCTGTGTGGCTGTTGTGTGGGTCCACCTGTGAGGTGGTCGACTGGAGGTTCAGGTGCAGAGGGACACCACACAGTGCCATCGCGGCAACAATGTGCCATGCACAATATTGTCAGTGCACCATGCCATATGCACTGCTGACTCCAGCGTTGTGCCATCTGCACTGCCCACACTGTGCAACGATTCTGAAAGCGTTATTGTAATGGGTATGAGACCATAATGAACAAGAAACTGGTTACAATTTGAAGCATTAATTTCCGTCAGGAAATGGAAATGGTTGATGGGGTTGGCAGGAGGGGAGATGTGGGGGGGGGACTAGATGGGCGCTATGGTCCTTTTCTGTCGCCAAGCTTCTAGGATTCTGTGATACAAAATAAATCTGTTTCTTGTTTTTGAATTAAGTTTTTTATCCACCAGTTCCAGTCTCCATGGTCTTCAGTTGTTGGATACAATCAAGCGATTACTAGTATTGTACCCCAACCACACATCACTCGTATTTCACGTGTGAGTGGACTGAAACAAAGAGAGATTGTTTTTCTTTAGTTTTGTTGATATTGGGAAACTGATACATGGGATTGGGGAGGCATTACACCAGGGCTTGGGAGAGGGGGTGAAATTCAGCACTGTGGGAGAGAGGGCCCAGGAGCCTATGGCTAGGGCTGGGGTCACGCAATATGCGGGAGTTCCTTTTTTTCTCATTTTATATCGGGAGCCTATCATAAGAGAAAGGGCGGGAGCATATGAACCTGAAACTAAGGTTGGCTGGCAGGGAGCAGAAGCCTGGACGCAAGGTGGAGGGGAAGATCAGCCAGGGTGGCTACAAGCCTGCCGCCAGTGCTTGTGGGTTCTGATTTTTTGGGGGTGGTTCCATCTGAAATGGGCAGGACTAGGACCCTGAGGCAAGGGTTGGGAGTGGGGAGCCTGAAGCCAAGTGTCATTCTAGTCTTCTTTCTAGTTCTGTGATACCAGCAGTCAGATTTATGCCATCTCTAGAAGCAGAAGACCACTGTTACCATAGGCAAACATTATAAAATGACATGTATGCTGCATGCTAGAGTGGAACAGCTTTTGAACAAGTTTAGAGGCAGGTGAAGGTATACATACTTTAAAGTTGGGATAATAATGGGCTGTCTTTGTAGAGGATATAGATTTCTACAGACTGTGATGCTGTAAATAATTATAAGTACAGCTTTCTTTATATCTGTCTTATGTCTAAGCAACCAATGAAAACTTTTATAATAAAAGACCCTCCTCACCACATACAAACATCACGAAGAAGCCAGCAGAAAAGGCCATTTAGTCCATCAAGTCTGTCGTATTGCAGGGTCCATAGCTTGAGCTAATGTCCTGCCCTCCTCCCACCTCCCCATCCTCCCTACCCATGACCCTTACCTCCCCTATGCCCGTCCCAGCCCTCTTAAAGCTGCCCACTGTCTTCAATGAGATTACCTCTTCTGGCAGCATTCAGTGTCCACCATCCTCTCTGTGAAAAGTATTCCTGACCTCCGTCCTAAACTTCCCACCCTCCAGTTTAAGACTGTGCCCTCTCGTGTTATGGTTGCCGCTCAGCTTAAAGAGACTCTCCTTATCAACCTTATTTATCCCTTTCAAGTACTTGAAGGTCCCAATCATGTCCCCTCTCTCTCTCTCTCTCTCTCCTGTCTTCCAGGGAGTACATGTTCAGTGCCTTCAACCTCTCCTTATATGCCTTACCCTGCTGACCGGCTATCATCTTTGTAGCCCTCCTCTGACCTTCTCCAGCAGGTTAATGTCCTTTTTGAGGTGTGGGCACCAATGCTGAACTCCATACTCTAGATACGGCCTTACCAGTGACCTGTACAAGAGTAGTATAACCTCCTCTATCCTACTACTGATCCCTCTAGATATGCATCCCAGCATCTTGTTTGCCTTTGCTGCTGCTTACTTGTACTGCGTGGAGTGCTTCAGGTCACTAGTATTCATCACTCCCAGGTTCTGCTCCACCACTGATGCAGATACTCGGACTCCATCCAGGTAGTACTCTGTCCTAGGACTCTTGGCTCCACACACATAACTTTACATTTCTTGGCACTGAGCCAAGCTGCCATACCATGGACCACCTCCCTAGCTTTTCCAGATCTTCTGTAGGTCCTGTATCCCTTCAGCTGTGTCCACTCTTCCACAGAGTTTGTGTCATCACTAATAGTCACATTTTGCCCTTTTAATGCCACCTCCAATGTAAATTGATGAAGACACTGAACGACACCGGCTCCAGCAATGAGCCCTGTGGACCCAACTGGTTACCTGTCTGGTGACAGATAACTCTTCCTCCCCACCACCACCCTCTGGATTTTGCCATTCAGCCAGTTTTCAACCCATCTGGCCATCTTTTCCCCCAACCCTGAGATCCAACAACTTCCTGATCAACCTTTTGTGGGGCACAGAGTTAAACGCCTTGCTGAAATCAAGGTAAAGGATGTCTACTGTCTTAGTGACACAGTCAAAGAAGTCAATCAGATTTGTGTGACACGATCCCCCCCCCCCAATGAACCCATGCTGCCTCGCATCCTGGAGGCCATGCTCCTCAGATATTCCACCAACTTCTCTGTATGGTCTTCATGAGCTTGCCCACAATGGAGGTCAGACTAACTGGTCCGTAATTCCCTGGGTCATCCTTGGGACCGCATTTGTGGAGTGGCACTACATGTCCTGTTCTCCAGTCCTGCAGTACTATGCCTGTCTCTAGTGAACTATTAAATAGGTCTGCCAGTGGCCCTGCCAGCTCCTCAGCCAGTTCCTTTATTACTCTTGGATGTACTCTGTCTGGGCGTGGTGATTTGTCCACCTTCAATGCCAGCAGCCCCTCCTCACTCTCTATCCTCTCAATTAAATGAAATGAACATGAAATGGAAGTGATGCCTGAACTGGAGGTGAGCCCTGCCCCTGTAGTTTCAACCCTCATGCCACCATGTCATATTCTTTACCCATGTCCTCCTTCTAAAGATCCGGGATTGGGAATCATACTGGAGGACATCAGTGGGGGGAAAGAATTACCTTTATACAATTCATGGTAGTAGTACTAAAAATCTCAAGGACCCATGCACATGAACCACACCCCCTCCCTCCTTTTGCCATGATGGATTACCGTGCAGAATCCAGCATAACATACACTTCAAAACATATATTAAATATAGACCAATACAGACAATTTGTTTTATCATAGCCTACCTATCCTAGCAGTCAATGCTCATCTTAATTTCATGCAGCACACCAAGTGCAGCTACAAAATCCAAGAATAGTTTTATAAATGTTCCATAAACGTTTTAAATCAGTGCAACAATATCCCTGTAATCTGCACTAATGACGATTAGGTCTGAGCTCAAACATAAATGTTAAAATAAATGAAATCACGCCTTAAACAATTCACTGCAAAATTTCACAGCATACAAGACAGTATGGTTTAAGGTAACCACAGTGGAGGGGCAAGCCATACAAAAATACAGGTCCTAAATTTCAGGAAGGCTAACTTTAAGAAGATGGGTAGAATTCTCAAAAGAGCCCTAGCAGCAGAAGGTACAGGGAGAGATGTGGAAAAATTGGTCTAGACTCAAGAGAGTTATAACAAAAGTAACAGGTCACTGTGTCAAAATGCAAAGCAAGAATAAAAGAAATATAACCCCTCAGGTGGCGCTATCCCAAGGGCTACTACCCCTGCCTGCTTGACTACTAACAGGTTGAGGGGCCTAGGTTCTAGGCAGGTGCCTCCACCCAGAGGTCAGGGTTTGTAGAGGTTAGACTAGCTTGGTCACAGCCCTCTGGGACACTGAGACCCCCTTTTATTCCCTCTAGTGGCTCGCACAGTACACAGGAGTTACAGTCCCAGTACCCCACGTTATACATACTGTTCACCAATAAAGTACCACTTACCCTCGAGACTGATTCTGCAGCACGTCTCTGAGGACCTCCTGTAAAACAAGGTTAAACAACATACACAACGAAATACAATCCTGTTTCCATAAGTACCAACACCACAGACAGTATATAGTGTAACAACAACAAATCTGATTTATTTAGGGGACAGTAACACGGGAAGGGGGAAATCAGGTTAATTGGTGGCATTAAATCACAGTACTGTGCACACATACAGGGTCTGAAAATTCACACTCTGGGTACCCAGGTTGGAGGGGCTAGCCAGGTCCGTTGCTCTGGTTTGGCCGGCAGGCAGATGGATAGGGCCCTGTAGAAAATATATGCACAACACCCAATTGTAATCTGGAGCTGGATGGCTCAGTCCATGAAGCAGTGAAACAACAAGAATTAGATGACACACTTGTGATTGAAAACAGGCTGCGGGGGAATACCCTGATTTGTACTCACAATACCCAAGCTGAGGACCAGATGGTGGATGTTCTGGATTGCCAGAACAACAGGGCATGGAGACAAGGTCCTTGTGACTGGACCCCACTGCAGTTGATAGTAAACGGATTCAGTCTGAGACAAGCTGGGGTTTGCTTCCAGCTTCAACACACAGCACACAGTACACGGGATTTGAAATAGCGATTCCCCACAAGCACTATGCACATTCATATGTAAAAGGAAAGTACTATACCAGACAGACTGCTCCTTGATCCCGATCGCACTTACTGTAAAATACCCGGGAGCACACACAGCAGCTTCAGTTCCTGACAGACCGAGCGCGATTCAGCAATTTCTCCAGTCTTCTACAGGGTGAGCCTGGTTTCCACACTTCTGGTGCTTCTTTCTCCTCACAACACCGTTCAGACCAAACTGGCACTCACAACGGCTGCAGGCCGAACCTCAGGGCCTCACACGCGCTTACTGCGTGAAACTATACACCACAGACACACAGAGCTCCTTCTCTCTTCACTGTCACAACTGATCTGAGCTTTCCAGTAACAGAGCAGGGCATTTCCTCCAAATCCAAAAGGTTCCAGTTGGCTGATCCTCCTTGTCAGTCACAACAGGCTCCCTCTATTGGTGTAAAAAGGCGCCAAGGTCCAAACTACATTTCCCAGAAGCTCTCTTCATATAATCCCCTTGTGGCTGGCTCCAAGTGAGAGTCCCAGTTCTAATTTGCCCAAAGTAGGCTCCAGTTCAAAGGTCCCAAATACTGATTGGTCCCATTCAGCAGTTCTGGACCCAAATGAGGTAGCAAGCAGACAGAGTTCGTGCTGTAACAAAAGGCAGGTCAGACAAACTGTATTTTCATTATTTATTTATTTATTTGCTTTTGTTAACCGGGTAAGCACACTAGACAGCCAAGTGCCTATTTTCAGGTGCGACCCGGGAGGGTTACAAGTTAAATGCGTACAAGTACAGTAAAGAGGTCAAGTTAAGCATACAGAGAATAACAAGCGACTGCAGAAATGGAGCGATTTGGCAGTAGCTCGAGCAGGACTCAAGCAGGAAACACTCAGACCCCATCCAAATTAATTATGTCTGCAGGCTGACAGCTCTTAAAGAGTCAGTATGTGGAGGCACAAATAGCACTCACTTGGAACCACATTTAAACAGCTCAGACACGAACACTGCCCAGACATGGAGCATTCAGGCAAGCTCCTGGAAGACATTTGGGAACCCCCGTTTGCATGAGGGTTACAGAAAGAAAAGGCCATTATGGTTCTCAAAGGTAGTGGCAGAGAAAGTAAGGGAAAAGAAAAAAGCCTTCAGGAGATACAAGAAAGCACAAAAGGATGAGGACAGAGAACAATATTTTTTAATTGAAAAGTTTCACCAGAAAAGTACACTGAGCAATCGAAATTGCTCGCCTCATGGTACGCTCCTGGGAAGGGGTACATGTGGGAAAGGATACATACACAGTTGCCATGATCTAGAGAAGCAGAGGGCATCTGGGAAAAAATTAGAGGGCTAAAACATGGACAGAGAAAGGTATAGCCAGGCTATTAAGAAAGGTGACAAGACCTTCAGATACATTAGCGAGAGAAAAAAGACCAGAAGCAGGATTGTTAGGCTGAAGAAGAAGGAAGGAGGCGAAGGGTGGAGGACGAGCTAGAAAGGCTGAGATACTGATGTAACTCCCAGGGGTGCTATCCCAAGGCTACTACCCCTGCCTGACTTGCCGCTAACAGGTTGAGGGGCCTGGATCCGATGGCGGTGCCTCCACCCAGAGGTTGGGGTTAAGACAGTCTGATATGACTTGGCAGTCTGATATGACTTGGTCACAGCCCTCTGGGTGACTGCAACCCCCCTTTCTTCCCACTAGTGGCCCGCACAGGTCAATCACAGTACCCTTGCAATATACACTTACCCCCAGACTTGGTTCAATCAGCTGGCTCTGGGGACCCCCTGTAAAGTAAGATGCAATTAGACAATAGCCACTTGTATAGTAATTCAACATAGACACACAGGTCACCCAGTATACCTTTGCAAAACAACCAATCTGATTTATTTAGGGGGAAATAACAAGGACTGTGGGTGGAATCAGGTTAATTAGCTTACCACTCTAATGAGTATATAAATATGTCTATCTAGGGCACTGTGCACAGGCCAACCCTATAAGTCACTGTCCCTGGATACCCAGGCCACAGAAGGCTAGCCTCTTGATGCAGCTGGTTGGGGCCCTGTCGCAGACAACAAGCAACTGATTCCTAATAGGATTAAGTAGAGGCAGTAGACTCAGTTCGTGTAGCCAAACAAGCAACCAAACAAATATTGCCCTCACTATAAACATCTGACAGGGAGCTACCCTGATTTAGTACTCACAACTCCAGCCAGAAAAGCGCTCTCACACCAATTGCAGGCCTGAGCCTGGAATTCAGACACTTCTCCACACATTTATATGAAGAGCAGAGGGGTACCATACCAGGCAGCTGCTGTATAATCCCAATCGCTTTCACTACAGAACACTGGGCCCAAAAGACGCAGCTTCACTTGTCCTGACAGACCAAGCGCGATTGAAGCAGATTCTCCAGTCCTCTACAGGGTGAGCCTGGTAGGTAGCTGCACTTTTGCACAGCCTCCTCTGACCGCTGCCTAGCGGATTTAGTCCGACTCTTGATGGCATTTAATCTGCTGAAATCTGGCCTTCCACATGCACTTCCCGCACGAAAGCTCAACAGCGCAGGAGCCCAGAGCTCCTTCCTTGCTCACAACCACACAACTCTGCCCCTTGGCAGTTTGGGCAAGGTCTCTCAGTTCAGGTGCCGCCCGATCCCGTTGGTGGGCTGCAGACACCAGTCACTTAATTCAGTCCCCATTGGTGCAAAAAGGCGCCATAGCCCAGAACTTCATTTCCCAGAATTACTGGCTGTATCCCCTATGGCCAGCCGGCTCCAAAATGAGTCCTGATTCTGGTTGGCTCAAATGGTCTCCATTTTAGTGTCCCCCCTTTTCCCATTGGCCCATCTCAAAAGTCCAGGTCCAAAATGGAGGGGCCCAACACACAGAGTCCCAGCTGCAATGAAAACAGGTTAAACAAACTGTAATTTCACTAATACTTTAAATTACAGCCAAACAGTTACATCTGTCAGATGGGCTCCCATTGCACTTTCAGCAAGTACAAAATGGAGCGATTACACCACAGCTCAGGCGGGATTCGAGCATGGAAACACCAATCCCGCCCCCATACAAGCCCGCTGGAGCCTGCGAGGCAGGCAGCTCTTACAGAGACAGTACTGAAGGCTTTAAGCACTCATAGCGTCCACATTTTGGGCGGCTGTGCAAACACCAGTTAGGCAAGGAAATATTAAGCAGCTCCGGAAGGCTTTTAGAAACCCCATTGGTAGGGGGGTTACACCCTTCCTGGCCTGGAAAGAACTTGGCGTCCACATCAAGTAGTTACCCTTAAATCACTTTAAGGCAAAACAGTTTAAACTGACAGAATATCAGACCTTTGGTTACATACATTGGTACTGTAATACACAGTTTACTATTGGTTATACAACATTCCACTTACAGACAACCTTTTTCTTTTATAAATCTGGTCATTACTTCTTGCCCATGGCACTTGCATAGAGGGAGCCCTTCCCTATTAGCTATCTGTAGGCTAAATGGGGCAAGGGCACCATACTCAGAGGGTGATACCAACAGTTGAGAATTATTTCCCAGGGTCAATTTAAGCAAGGAGCTCGGGGACACGTACACCCCTTCATGGACCACATTCAGAGGCAGATCCACAGGCTGACCCAGGGACTCATATCTCAACCTCACTACAGGCCGTACTTCTCGACCAGTCCATCTAGGAGTTTCAGATAAACTCTCTGCAGGTTCTGACACACTCTTAGCCCCACTGGGATGGGTCGGGGAAACCACTACAGGATGAGGGGTCCCAGAGTCCATAGTACCTTCAGGGCCTTGTTCTACCATTTCTGAGCTCGCAGCATTTGGGTCATCGGGGCAATCTCTAGTACTGGCAAGGAACCATCAGGGTACTCAAAATATTCTTCAGGTTCTAGTACATCACTAGCTTGCTCCCCACATCACTTCCTTCTTCTGAAAAGTCAGAAAGCTCAGCCAGGCCAGACAGTTCAGCCAGGCTCAAGGATCCCACCTCTTCAGCTTTGATGCCACTCACTTTATCCCTGGGAACATTGGCTTCAGAGACAAAGCTGGGGCTCAGAAGTCCAGGAAGCCCAACTCGTCCCCAGAGTTAGTTAGGGATTGATCCTAAACAGTTGGCTCAGTTCATAAGAGGGGTAGTACTCAATATTATTCTCACTGTCCTCAGACACAGACTGTTGATCAACTTCATCAGAGAGGGGTGGAGAAAGCCTCTTTAGTTTGATTTCTGAGGAGTCAACCAATCTTGTTTTTTTCTTGGCAGCAGCTCTAGTGATAGGCCGGGGGGGGGTGGCATTGGGAGGTTCAGTTTCTATCAAAATGTGTCCGATTGGCAGCAGATGATTTCTGTGTATAGTCTTCACATCTTTTGAATTGTTTTCAGACTGCACTTTACATACAGGTAAATCTTCCAATTTTCCCACAACAATATGGGGGAGGTGATGCCATCTGTCAGCAATCTTATGTTTGCCATGCAGTCCCAAATTCCTCAATAGCACTCTGTGCCCTTCTCTCAGTTCCATTGCTTTCACATTTTTATCATACCTTTCCTTATTGGCCAGGTTTCGCTTAGCAACCATGGTCTGGGCTAGTTGGTAGGCATGGTTGAGTTGGGCTTTCAACATTTGCACATACTGTAGATGATTAGCCGCCTGAACCCCATCAGGAGAAACTCTGAAACAAACATCTACTGGCAATCTGGTTTCCCTTACAAACATCAGTCTACATGGGGAAAATCCAGTGGCATCACTTTTGGTGCAGTTATAGGCATGTACCAAGGTGCTGATCTGCTGGCTCTATCTAGGTTTGTCCTTAGGGTGCAGTGTGCCCAACATATCGAGCAAGGTGCGGTTGAACCTTTCAGGTTGGGGATTGCCCTGGGGATGGTACGGGGTGGTTCTTGACTTCCGTACCCCCCACAAGGATAGCATTTCTTTAATCAGACAGCTTTCAAAGTCTCTCCCCTGATTGGAATGAATTCGATGGGGGGCCCCATAGTGAACAAAGAAATTCTCAACAAGGACTTTAGCCACCGTGGTTGCTTTCTGATCTTTAGTAGGGAAAGCCTGTGCATACCGGGTGAAATGATCAGTAACTACCAATATATTGCTGATGTTCTTCAGATCTGGTTCTAGGCTCAGGAAATCAATGCAAACCAGTTCCATAGGGGAACTAGTAGTGATGTTGACCAGGGGGGCAGCCCTCTGAGGCAGGGCCCTTCTTTGTAAGCATCAGCCACAGGTCCTGATATACTGCTCCACATCAGCCCCCATTTTGGGCCAATAAAATCGGGACCGCACTAAGTCAAGGGTTCGGTCTACACCAAGATGTCCCATGTGATTATGTAGGGACCTCAACACCAGTTCTCTAAAAGCAGTGGGCAACACCAGTTGTTGTTTGTCTACTCGCCCCTCTTCACCCACAGACTCCCTGTACAATAGGCTATTAATCAGTTTCAACTTTGGTCCTTCTTTGTACAACAGGCAGTTCTCAGGTCAGTGGAAGCGAATTTTGACACATCTCCCTCCTGCAGAGCTTCCAAGACAGGGTTTATCATGGGATCTCAGGATTGGGCCGTTGGAGGCTATCATTATTGAATTGGGGAAGCGCATGAGTGTCTAATGCAGAAAAATGACAGTAAGCAGCAGGTAAGCAGTTCTCAGATGGCCCCAAGCAGTCCACCATGCAGTCCACAGCATCAGGAGACACCTGTTCCTCCCTGTCAAATTTTTGGCAAAGGGCTCTTATGTCAGGTTCTGATAACTGGACCCAATCAACTCGGGATAAGGGCCTCCGGAGAGGCATCAGCATCTATATGGTTCAGGCCTGCTCTATATTCAACAGCGTAGTCGTAGGTTGACAACACGGAGAGCCACCTATGGCCAGTGGCATCCAGCTTAGCTGAGGTCTGCACATATGTCAGGGGATTATTATCAGTCTTCACCAATATCTTAGCACCATACAAGTAGTCATGAAACTGATCAACAATGGCCCACTTCAAAGCCAGGAACTCTAGTTTGTGTACTGGGTAGTTCTTTTCTGAAGGAGTCAAGCTTCTGCTGGCAAAAGCTACAGGTCTTAGACCGTTTGGGTGCTCTTGATACAGTACGGCCCCCAATCCTTGCAGACTGGCATCAGTATGAAGAACATACAGTTTGGCAGGGTCAGCATAGGCCAGCACTGGGGCATGAGTAAGTTGATATATAATGTCATGGAAAGCTTCCTCACAATCAGCAGTCCAGCGGTGCCAAACACATCATTTGGGGAATAATTTCTTCTAGTCTCAGATGGTACAGTTTTCTTATACTTTTATGGGTTAGGGATAACCCTGCGTAAGGTTAAGCAGAGGTGGATCACCCGAGAATAGTCTTTGATAAATCGTCTGTAATACCCACAAAACCCCAGGAACCGTTGCAGCTCCTTCAAATTCTTTGGTGAGGCCCAGTAGTCAAAGCTTCACTTTGCTGGGGTCAGTCTCTATGCCTTCAGTAGATACTATGTGGCCACATATTTTACAGAGGTTTGAAAGAATTAGCACTTATCTATAGATAATTTGAGACCAAAATCTTCCAGTCGATCCAGGACTTTGAACAACCTGCTTTCATGTTCTTCCAAGGAGCTGCCAAACACTATGACATCATCTAGGTAAACCAAACATTCAAGCAAATTCATGTCCCCCACAGCACGTTCCATCAAATGATGGAAAGTAGCAGGGGCACCTGAAATTCCTTGGGGCATCCACATAAACTCGTAGAAGCCTAGTGGGCAAATGAAAGCAGTCTTTTCTCGATCCTCCGGAGCCATCGGGATCTGGTAGTACCCACTGCGGAGGTCTAACACAGAGAACCATTTATTGCCATTTAGACAGTCCAAGGCGTCCTGAATGCGTGGCATAGTATACTGGTCTGGTATGGTTCGCTGGTTTAGAGTACGGTAATCCACACACATCCAGACAGCTCCATTCTTTTTTCTCACTACCACAATAGGTGAGGTGTAGGGGCTCCTGGATTCTTGTATCACCCCAGCTGCGAGCATCTTCTGCAGGTGCCGCCTCACGTCATCTATATCAGCAGGGACTAGGCATCGAGATCGCTCACAGAAAGGTCACACATCCTGTAGCTGGATGTGATGCGCAGCCCCTTGCACACATCCTACATCCCATTCCTTCAAGGAAAACACCTGTTCCCTCTGGGCGAGCCTTTCACTGATCCTTTTCTTCCACTCTGCTGGTAGTGGGGAATCACCGAAATCAAACAGCTCGGGGGTCACTCGGTCACTTCTCCCGGGAGTCTTGTTGTAGGGTAGAACAGCAGTATTGGCACAGTGCACCATGGCCAGGGTGCAACCCCATTTCACTCGAATCTCTCGATCAGATACATTATGCACTTGAACCATTACTCTCCTGGCAAAGGCATGGGCTCTAGCAGGTAAGATTTTGGGTTTAACCAGCAACCTCTCTGGCAACTTTCCCTCACCTGGTGCATCCAGCATCAATATCTTATTCTTAACATCCTTTTTAATCTGGACTTTCCCCTGCAAAACACACTGGGCATTTGGGGCTAGTAGTAATGGTTCTGGATCCTTCTTCAAGACGACATCCACCGGTCCTTGGGTTCCCTGGCGGGCCTTTCTCTGAGTCTCATGGGCCTTCTGAATCAAGGCAGGTATTCTGAGAGCTCGCCCAGTCCTGGACATCTGTTTTCAGAGCACAGCTAGCTATAGCGACCAAACATGGGAGCATTGGTTCCAATTAACAAGGGCACCCCATCATATAGTCCAGTGGGAGGACACACTAGTGCCAAGGTTTCACTTGTTCAGCCACCCCAGCCACAGAAGTAGCAAAGACAACCAGATCCAGATATACTCAGAATAAGGGTAGGCCTTATCGCTCAGCCCCCAAACATGTAGTCCATCCAAAGGTTGCAGAGGCACCTCAGGCAAGTGTTTCGATACCAGTCCTGGAACATAATGGTCACCTGGGAGCCACTGTCCAACACAGCCCGGGCGGGTACTCCATTCACTCTCACGGTGGTCTCCATTGAGGGCCCCACCACATCAGACCATTCGGGAGGCGTGGCTTTGGAGGTTGCTTGGGCATTGGCTCTGGTCACAAAACTCTTTCGAGGAGGCCCTCCCGGAGGTCTGGTATAGGCCTTGCGATGCCAGGCAACTAGCCTGCTGTTGACCCTCCTTAAATTCTCTGGTAACCGGCACTCAGTCTGAAAGTGTCCATCCTCCCCTCAATGGTAACAGAACTTAGTATCTCAGGGGTCTTTTTTGGGAGGGAGATATCTTGCCTGCCGGGGGGGGGTGTTAGGGGTTCTGGAGGCTCCTCTTGACTAGGTCGTTTATTTCTAGATAACTCAGGTTCCCCAAACTTGCCAGGATGGGCAGCAGTTTGCTTCAAGTCCCCCATCTCTCATAATCTCTAATCTCAGCCCTCAAATCACTATCTGCCCGGGATCAGAGGAAACAGCATGCACCCCCACTCCTCCTCCTCCTTGGGCCTCTGGGGGCACAGAAAAAGCATCAGGCCCCTGGTTCAGCCCCCTCGAGGGGTGGGTCTCATCTGGTTCACTGGACTCAGGGGTCTGGCATAGATTCACAACTCCCACATAGGGTTCCCACCCCTCTTCATCAGTCTCTACTTCTCGAATCTCCCTCATCAATTGACAGTATTCGGGAGGGGCAGCCTGTCAGTCATGTAACTTGAGTTTTAACAATATCACACTGGAAAACCTAGCAGTTTTCAAAATATGATCCAGCCGGACCTGGTTCAAGGTGGTGGCAGTTACCCCCCTTTTTCGATAAGCTTTTTGCAAGGCCCTTTCCACCCTGGTGACAAAGGCTGACAAATTCTCATTCCTCCATTGTTTGGCTGACTTGAACTTCCATAATAAGTCTTCCCCAGTTTCTGTACTCCCAAACACCCCCTCCAAGGCAGAAAGGTACTCTACTGCAGTGGCTTCAGGACTAGTAGCCCGCAAGAAACAAATGGCTTCCAAAGCTGGGACCCTCAGGCTCTCCATCAGTCTCTTTTGTTTCTCCCCCTCAGAGCACTACCACTCTTGGACTAGAGGGGTAGCATAGTCCATCCAAGCCTCCAAATCATCTTCCCCCGAGGGTACAGGCACAGTCCCAGAAAAAAGTTTTAATCTACGATAGGAGTCTAGCTGTATGGGGGGATCAACTAGGGGAGGTGGAGCCAGAATAGAACTCTTGGGGGGCCTGGAAGAGATACCTGGGGAGGTTTGGGGGGTGGGTTCACTAGAAAGGTCCAACACCTGCAGTAACTCCTGGGTAGTCCTCCCTTCTGTAGCTAGCAGTTTAAGCAGTTTATCTTTAAAGCTATTAGTCTTGGGGGAGCCCCCCGGGGTGACTGACCCACTCTGAATGTGAATGATCCTCCAACCCTGTTGGGCACCTTCCGGGTAAATCACTGGGGGTATCCTCTCGGGGTCTATAACTATACTGCATAAGAGTAGCACCTGCAAGGTCTGGTCGAGTAGATCAGCCATACGCCCCTTCACCAGAAACAAGGTCAGCGTTCTTTATCCCCAGAAGTACATCCAGTAGTAGCATAATTTTCTGGGAATCCAACTCTTTGGCTTCACCCCCACCCCATCAGTTTATGCACCACCATCTTAACAGGGTCCAACTTAATCTTAGTCATGATATCCCCCTCCAGTTTTTCCTTTAGTTTGGCTATGTTGAGGTACTTCGTCTACTCGGCCACTAGGGGGTGCCTCCAAAATGTAACCCACAGGGGGCGCTATCCCAAGGGCTACTACCCCTGCCTGACTTGCCGCTAACAGGTTGAGGGGCCTGGATCCGATGGTGGGTGCCTCTACCTAGAGGTCGGGGTTAAGACAGTCTGATATAACTTGGTCACAGCCCTCTGGGTCACTGCAACCCCCCTTTCTTCCCACTAGTGGCCCACACAGGTCAATCACAGTACCCTTGCAATATACACTTACCCCCAGACTTGGTTCAATCAGCTGGCTCTGGGGACCCCCCTGTAAAGAAAGATGCAATTAGACAATAACCACTTGTACAGTAATTCAACATAGACACACAGGTCAGCCAGTATACCTTTGCAAAACAACCAATCTATTTATTTAGGGGGAAATAACAAGGACTGTGGGGGGAATCAGGTTAATTAGCTTACCACTCTAATGAGTATATAATATGTCTGTCTAGGGCACTGTGCACAGGCCAACCCTATAAGTCACTGTCCCTGGATACCCAGGCCATAGAAGGCTAGCCTCTCGATGCAGCTGGTTGGGGCCCTGTCGCAGACACCAAGCACTTGATTCCTAATAGGATTAAGTAGAGGCAGTAGACTCAGTTTGTGTTGCCAAACAAGCAGCCAAACAAATATTGCCCTCACTATAAACATCTGACAGGGAGCTACCCTGATTTAGTACTCACAACTCCAGCCAGAAAAGCACTCTCACACCAATTGCAGGCCTGAGCCTGGAATTCAGACACTTCTCCACACATTTATATGAAGAGCAGAGGGGTACCATACCAGGCAGCTGCTGTATAATCCTGATCACTTTCACTACAGAACACCGGGCCCAAAAGACACAGCTTCACTTGTCCTGACAGACCGACCGCGATTGAAGCAGATTCTCCAGTCCTCTACAGGGTGAGCCTGGTAGGTAGCTGCACTTTTGCACAGCTTCCTCTGACTGCTGCCTAGCGGATTTAGTCCGACACTTGATGGCATTCAATCTGCCGAAATCTGGCCTTCCACATGCGCTTTCCGCGCAAAAGTTCAACAGCGCAGGAGCCCAGAGCTCCTTCCTCGCTCACAACCACAACGACTCTGCCCCTTGGCAGTTTGGGCAAAGACTCTCAGTTCAGGCACCACCCGATCCCATTGGTGGGCTGCAGACACCAGTCACTTAATTCGGTCCCCAGTGGTGCAAAAAGGGAACGTAGCCCAGAGCTTCATTTCCCAGAATTACTGGCTGCATCCCCTATGGCCAGCCAGCTCCAAAATGAGTCCTGATTCTGGTTGGCTCAAATGGTCTCCATTTTAGTGTCCTCCCTTTTCCCATTGGCCCATCTCAAAAGTCCAGGTCCAAAATGGAGGGGCCCAACACACAGAGTCCCAGCTGCAATGAAAACAGGTTAAACAAACTGTAATTTCACTGATACTTTAAATGATTGCAGCCAAACAGTTACATCTGTCAGATGGGCTCCCGTTGCACTTTCAGCAACTACAAAATGGAGCGATTACACTATAGCTCAGGTGGAATTCGAGCAGGGAAACACCAGTCCCCCCCATACAAGCCTGCTGGAGCCTGCAAGCAGGCAGCTCTTAAAGAGACAGTACTGGAGGCTGTAAAAGCACTCACAATGGCGCATTTTGGGGCATTGTGTCAACACCAGTTAGGCAAGGAGCGATTAAGCTGCTCTGGGAAGGCTTTTAGGAACCCCCATTGGTAGGGTGGTTACACTGAACAAGTACTTTTGCTCAGTATTCACCAGGGAAGGGGAGGGGGAAGGACCAGGACTCATTAAGAGGGGTATTCAGGGGACAGCAGTAGACACCAGCCCATTCATGGTGAAAAGAGTCCTAGAAGAACTCTGGAAAATAAAAGCAGACAAGGCAATGGGGCCAGATGGGATCCACCCCCCAGTACTATAGAAACTCAGGGAAGTGTTGGGCGGAACCACTGGCTGCCCTTTTCAACACATCACGAGAGATGGGAGGTACCCGAGGACTGGAGGAAGGCGGATGCGGTCCCTCTCCACAGGAGTGGAAGCAGAGAGGAGGCAGGCAATTACAGGCCTCTAAGCCTGACCTCAGTAGTGGTAAAACTAATGGAGTCCTTACTTAAGGAGAAGATTGTGAAGTTTCTGGAGGATAGTGGGGCACAGGATCCAAGGCAGCATGGATTCTCAATGGGAAGGTCCTGTCAGACGAATCTTATAGAGTCCTTTGACTGGGTAACCAGGGTGGTAGATCAGGGAGGGGCAGTGGATGTAGCTGAACTGGATTTCAGCATGCCTTCGACACTGTCCCACACAGGAGATTGCTAAATAAATTGGGGAGCCTGGGAGTGGGTCCTATGGTGGTAAAGTGGGTTGGGAACTGGCTAAGGGACAGGACTCAGAGGGTGGTGGTAAATGGCATGAAATCTGAGGAGATGGAGGTGACCAGTGGCGTGCCACAGGGGTTGGTGCTTGGGCCAGTCCTATTCAATGTCTTCATTAGTAACACTGCAGAGTGTCTGGAGGGAAAGGTGTGCCTCTTTGCAGATGACGCCAAGTTCTGCAACAGAGTGGACATACCGGAGGGGCTGGAAAAAATGAGAAAGGAACCTAAGCCTATTAGAGGAGTGGTCGGATGCCTGGCAGTTGAATTTCATAGAAACATAGAATTTGGCGGTAGATAAGGACAACTTGGCCCACCTAGTCTGCTTATTTCCCTACCTAATGCTTAGGCTGCAGATCCTACAGTAGTTAACCAACAGCCTACTTCTTTCTACCCCCCACTAGAACTGCCATATGTCTGTCCCATGCATTCTTGAATTCCTCCACTGTTTTTGAGTCCACTACCTCCTCAGGAAGGCTGTTCCATGTATCCACAACCTCTCTGTGAAAAATACTTCTCGCATTACCTTTGAGCTGTCCCCCTCTATCTTCAAATTGTGTCCCTTGTTCTTGCACATCTCTTTTTCTGAAAGATGCTACCATCTTGGACTCTGTTGATTCCCTTGATGTACTTGAACATTTCTATCATGTCCCCCCTCTCCCTCCTCTTCTTGAGTGTATACATATTAAGCTTTTTTAATCTCTCTTTGTATGTCTTCTGGTGCAGACCCTGCACCATTTTAGTTGCCCTCCTCTGGACAGCCTCCATCCTGTCTATGTCCTTGCAGAGATGGGGTCTCCAGAATTGGACGCAGAACTCCAGATGGGGCCTCACCAACTGTCTGTACAAAGGAATAACCACTTCCTGTTTTCTACTGGTGATGCCTCTCCCTATACATCCCAGTATCCCACCAGCTCTTCTTACTGCCTTCTCACACTGCTTGCCCACCTTAAGGTCATCTGATATGACTACCCTCAGGTCCCTTTCCATATCTATAGTTGTTATTATCTCACCCCCCATTGTGTACCCTTCCCCTGGTTTTTTGTTTCCCAGGTGCATTACTTTGCACTTCTTTGCACTGAATCTAAGCTGCCATGTATTTGACCATTCATCCAACCTTGCCAAGTTCCTTTGCATCCTCACCACCCCACCTTCTGTATCAACCCTGTTGCAGATCTTTGTGTCATCTGCAAAGAGACTTACTTTTCCTTCCAGTCCCTCTGCAATGTCACTTATAAAGACATTAAAGAGGACCGGTCCCAGTACTGAACCCTGTGGTACCCCACTAGTAACCCCCCTTTCTTCAGAGTAAACTCCGTTTACTATTAACCTCTGTATCCTGTTGTCCAGCCCAATTTTTATCCCAGGCTACCACCTTGGGATGAACTCCAAGGCTGGCTAAATTGTATATTAATCTTTTGTGTGGGACTGTGTCAAATGCCTTGCTAAAGTCTAGGTAGGCTATGTCCACTGCCCCTTCCTGGTCTACCAAATTGGTCACCCAGTCAAAGAAAACTATTAGATTCATCTGACATGACCTTCCTGCTGTGAATCCATGCTGCCTTGGGTCCTATGCCCCACTGGCCCATAGGAACTCAACAATTCTTCCTTTAGAAGTGATTCCATCATTTTCCCTACCACTGAGGTCAAACTAACAGGTCTATAGTTTCCTGCCTCTGTCTTGCTCCCATTTTTGTGAAGGGGAATCACGTCTGCCCTCCTCCAGTCCTTGGGTACTACACCATCCTCCCATGATTTGTTAAAAAGGGAGGTCAGTGGTGTCACTAATTCTACCCTTAGTTCTTTTAGAATTCTTGGGTGAATCCCGTCAGGCCCCATTGCTTTGTCCACCTTCAGTTTCAAGAGTTCTTTCAGGACCCTTTCTTCTGTGAATGGACTGGTATTGACCTCCCTATCCAGGGTGCTTCTATTCTTTGATTTTCATACCTCCCCTCCTCTTTTTTTGAATACTGAGCAGAAGTATTCATTCAGCATCAATGCCAAAAGTGTAAGATCATGCATCTGGGTCAAAGGAATCCAAGGCATAAGGATGGGTGGGAAATTCTGGCCATCTCAAGTAGGAGAGAGACCTGGGCGTTATCATATCTGACGACCTGAAGGTGACCAAACAGTGTGAAAGGCAGAGGGAACAGCAAACAGAATGTTGGGGGTGCATAGGGAGGGGTCTAACAAGCAGGAAGAAAGAGGTAATGATGCCACTGTACAGATCACTGGTAAGGCCTCAGCTGGAGTACTGTGCCCGGTTCTGGGGACCACCTCACCGGAAGGACATTGACAAAACAGAGGCAGTCCAGAGAAGGGCAATGAAGATGGTACATGGACTGCACCAGAAGCTCTACGATGAAAGACTTAAGGACCTTAATATCTATTCACTGGAGGAAAGGAGGAGATATGATAGAGACCTTCAAAAAGTACCTTAGGGAATAAACAGGGTACAGGTGGAAAGCATATTTCAGCAAAAACTCTGCACAAGAATAAGGGGGCATGATATGAGGCTGAAGGTTGGAAGGCTCAGGGGTAATGTTAGGAAGTACTTTTTCACTGAAAGGGTGGTGGAGCAGTGGAACAGCCTTCCAGCAGAAGCGTGAGTGAAAACAATATGGGGGTTCAAGAGTGCATGGGATAGACATAAGGGTACCCTGGAAAGGTGCAGAGCAGAAGAGCCTCAGATCAAATAGGATCAGGAGCTTCAGCAGTGATTAGGGAAATAGGCAGACTAGGTGGGCTGTATGGTCCTTATCTGCTGACAGATTCTATGTTTCTATGTTACACACAAACCTTCAGCATGGCACCATGATGTGGATGGCAAAATGGGGTGGGGTGTATACTCCGCCTCTGTTTTGCCATTCATGGCATGGCACCATGCAAGCTGAGGGGCATAGTCATTCTGTGCCCATTGAGGTCTATATATAACTAGAGGGCAGACTGAAGCTGGACAGTCATTGGGTCAGATGATGCCATGCGTCTCCCATCTTGCCGGGGGAGTCAGTTAACGGAAGGCTGTGGACCGCATGGTTTCGATGCTCTTTCCATGCTTTTTCTGTTTTTGGCAGCGTGCCTAGTTAAATCTGTGTTTTTTTAAATAATTTAAGCAAAATAAAGCTCACATTGTGGCTTACGATGTAGACTGGACCCCCTTTTATTCATCGCCAGCAGTTTTGTGGGCGGATGCACATAGAGGTATAAACATGTTTTACTTTCAGCCCTGGCTCGGGCTCTGCAGGGAGCTGGTGGTTGCAGGAGGGAATCTGTTCTGCCCATGGTTTGTTGTGGAGCTACTGACTGCAGGGATGCTTCCCCAGAGAAAGTGGATGTGCTGTTGATTTCTGTGTTGGATACAGGGATATTTACTGGGCACAGGGGCTGCTGGTGGGGACTGCTAAGGTATACTGGCAAGGCAACTGGTGTGGGCAGAATGCCTGTAATAAACCTATATTTTCACTACTGACCCTTCTCACTGCATCTTGGATTAGATGGATCTCCTCTACACATTTTTTCACCAGGTTAACTAAATGGGCAGGGGGCAACACTCTTTCCTTACCCTGCCCGACCCATCCCTGGGATCTGGCAAACCTTTTTTTTCTTTGGGCCTTGGCACCAGGACCTGCTACCTGGGGGCATTATTACTCTCCTGGGTTGTCAGGGGCCACCGGAAGAAGGATCAAGCGTTCTAGAGCACAAACTCTGTAGGACATGGGCCAGCCAGAGGAAGAAGGATCGAGCATCTTAGAGGGCACTCTCCTTCGCTGGGGAGGAATGTAGACACCACAACACTACCACCTGGGCAAACACAAGTGAAGATGCTGGTACATCAACCATGAGAGGAAGGGGACACACTGGCTGATGCCAGCCAACAGCATGTTTTGACATGCGTGTCTGTGCATGGGGTCGTAAGAGTTGACATCTGGAGAAGTGGGCAGAAAATGTGAAAACTGCTTTGGCGGCTGTAGACAATAGACTGTGGTCAGGCCCCTACCCTACCGATACCTGTCACCTGACGAGCAACTGCTGTCGGGGATACATCCCAACCATTACTCTTCTGGGTGTGTGTAAATCTCTACAGGGGCAGATGGTGGCAGGGAGTATGGTCTAGGAGGGTACCTTGGGCTCCAGAAGGAGTCAGTAGCTGGGAGACTGGACTGGCTGTCTCCCCTTCCCATCCCACGGCTGGAACCCCCCCTTCCCACAGACAAGACACCCCTGCAGCTGCCCCCCCCATTCAGGACAGGGCTGGGGAGCTGAAGATCTGTAGCACAGAACTGCTGTTATGGTGCTGCCCAGGGCAGTGTTAGCAGTCCAAGTTGTACACTGCAATGACAGCCATGTGCTCAGTGGCCCTAGAGCTTTGCTGTGTTCGTGTACTGCTGACCCTGCCCTGTGCTACGTGCAGTGCTGGCACTTCCCTGTGCCACGTGTGATGCTGATGCCAACACATGGCTTTGCACATTGATAGGAATGAATCTCCACTGTCACTTAAATGTCTTAGCATTAGGCACTATAGAGGTTTTGCATTTTATGATATCACACCTTGAGAAAGCGCATAGAGCCTGCAGCACCAAACTATCATCTAGGGAGTATGTGCTGCTGTATCCTGATTCAATTAATTTGCAGCATGCTTAGAATAAGTAGCATTTGTGACAATTAAAAATAAAATCATGCTTTCTTTTTTAGATTTTCTTCTGTAGACCAGACTATGTTTTATGCATTGGCCGTAGTTTTGCAGGAGGATGCACCATTTGGAGGGTCTGAAAAAATAAATGCTCTTAACTTGGCCCGTGCCTGGGAACTGATTGCAGAGTGGATGGAATCTACTCTGTGAGTCAGGAGTGAGGGTACTGTCTGCTGGGAGTGCACGGCGCGGTCAGCAGGCTCTGTTTTCTGCTCTGTATATACTCTGAATTGCGGGGAGAGGCATCTGCAGAGGTGGGACTAGTTGTGAGTAGGGGTCTCTGGGGCATAGCAGGCATTTTAGATTTGTACACCAACCTGCCGCACTGCTACCCTCCCCCACTGTTGTTCATGCCTGCCCCCACCCCCACGACTTGAGTCCAAGGTTACTGGCTCCAATCAGATAATTCCCACACTAGACCTGCTGTCTGTCTGCGCCATTAGTGTGGTGCTCACTGCCTGCTGGCAAACGCCACTGACTGCACCATGAGTCCAATGCCATGGCAGAAATGTCTTCTCTCTCCCCTGCAGGTAGCCAGATTTGCTCCACTTGCCACTCCACATGAAGTCTTCATTCTTTTAGCTGGGTTTTAGTCAGTTCTTCCATTGCTGCTCCTCAGTTCTTTTACTGCTTCTCTTGCGCCCAGTATAATTGAACTAATAGTATGGCTTCTAACTTTGCTGGGGCATTTAAACTTGCTGCTGAAGACTTTCACACCTCCTACTAGATGCCACAGCCAATCACTATGCAGGCAGACAATGTGGACCTAATTGAGACCTTCAGCTTCAATGTCCACGGTCCACTCTGCCAACCTCCAAAACAAAGCTGAAAGAGAAAAGAAAAAGCCTGTGAAGCCAAACAAAGGAATTTAAATGTGATGGACTAGAGAGGGCATAGCAATGCTGGCCAGCTTGTTTGCTATCCCCTGCTACTAAACTTGGTACGCCATGACTCACTTGGAGTATCAGTAGCTACGTCCTTGGTGGGTCCAGTCATGATATGGTGGCTGGTCTGTTGAACAAGGGGTCCAGCTGGGTGTGAGGGGCTCTCTGCCATCAGTTTTGGGGGTCATCTGCATGGGGAGTGTGGGAGTGGGGTTCCTGCTGTGTGGGGGGGCACATGGCTAGTATGTTTGGGGAGGATCTGCTGAAGGGGGATGGCTAGTCTGGAGAATGGGGGCACACAGACAGTCTGTTCTTCAGGGAGTGATCGTCCAGCTGCAGGGTGGTGGCTGGTCTGTGGGGAGATGTTCCAATTGTGTGGGTATGTTGTTGGTCCAATGCATTCTAACCCTTGATGTCTCCTCTCTTTACAGCCAACCAGACACCTCCTTGCAGCCAGCCCCCACCTCCCAGTAACCTGTCTGTGAGCCCTTCATCCCATCCACATGTAACTGGAAGCACTCTTTCCAGATAAGTGACAACCCTGCAGCTGCTGTCCCCGAAGAATATAATGTGTCCTGTTCCCACCCCACAGCCAGACCTCCACCCAACAATCCATTCCCTGCTACTGCCCCCACCTACTCTTAAGAGGGTCATGTAGCAAAAGACCTACAGCAAAGAACTGCTTCCAGGATGTTGTCAAGGATTCCACAGTATTCCTGGACAGTATTACCTACTGGCAATGCAGACAAGAAAACCGCACCTCCCACCCCTCACTCGCTCTCTCTGTCCCTGACTCACTCACTTTGCTTGGTAGCCACATACATGACAATTTTGTTATTTAATTTTAAAATGCCTCCCCGCTCTCACTCCATCCATGGCCCCTTGGGCACACCATTGACCCAAATTCGGAAGTGGACTCGATTTACTGGGGGCTACCTGAAGGGAGGATCGAGCATCTGAAGGACTGCACTCCTCTCCCGGGGAGGGAGGTTTTGCTTGTCAGACCTCTGCCACCAGGTGGAGGCCTGGTGGCAGTGCAGGTTATGATGGCACAGAAGGGAGAGATGTGGCCTGGAGATATGTGCCTACGCATGCTTGCCTTCAAGTCAGCCACAGAGAGAAGGGGAGAAAAGTGGGAAATGGGAATAATGGCTTAGTGAAGCCCCAACGTCTATCTGCAGACCCTCACTGCCACTCAGACCACCATGGTCCAATCTGGACTGTATCTCAGGTGGAGGACGACCCTCCCTCCTGACCTTGTC
Organism: Neoceratodus forsteri; assembly: GCA_016271365.2. Lineage (NCBI taxonomy): Eukaryota > Metazoa > Chordata > Ceratodontiformes > Ceratodontidae > Neoceratodus > Neoceratodus forsteri. The sequence continues at coordinate 389,526 of JADMNL010000027.1, forward strand.
ACTGGGAGAATTAATGGGGTGTGTAACCGTAGGTAGGTTCCAGAGGAGGCAGGTACAGGTCCGTGGGGGATGGGGACAGGGCTGATAAGCCATCCCCGGTAGCCTTCTGAGGAGGTAAACCTACATTGAAAGAAAAAAAACTATCTTGGAACTTCTCATTGGTAGCAGGGTACAACTTTAGTATGTGCCACCATTTTGTGCTTATAAGTCCAACTGTTCAGTCACAGAAGCAACAATGTCAAGGAGGTACAGAGACATTTTTGAGGCAAAACGGGATAGCACTGAAAATAAGATGCTTGTGAGGTAGGCAAAGAAGAGATTGAGGAGAGAGGATCAAGCTGTCAGTGCAGGGAGGTGGGGGTGGAGGGGGCAAAGCAAAGTGCCGGCAGTGCACGTAGAACAGTGCACAAGGCACAGCCCAGTGTCGGCATCACACTTGGTACAGTGCAGTGTCAGCAGTGCATGTGGCAGTCCTGTGTTGGCAGTGCATGATACACAGCCTGGTGTCGGCAGTGCACATGGCACAGCTCAGTCTCATTGTGGCACATGGCACGACACGCTGATGGCATAGTGCAATGCTCAGCACAGTGTCAGCTATGCATGTTGCACAGAGCGATGTCTGCATCATGTGTGACACAGCACAGTGTCTGCATTGTGATAGTGTCGTCAGTGCACATGACACAGCATGTTGTCAGCAGTGCACATGGCACAGTGCAGAGTTAGCATTGCATGTGGCACAGTGCAGTGTCTGCACTGTGCATGGCACTCGCAGTGTTGGCAGCAGAGCACGTGGTGCAGTGTGGGGACACTAATGCCACGTACACTCCTGTCACTGCACTGTGCCACATGCATTGCCATCACTGTACAGTGCCAGCGTATGTGGACACTGCACTGTGAAACACATGCTGCCAACATCACACTGTGCCATTTGTACTGCTGTTACTGTGCCACATTAACTACCATCACTGCACTGCTGTAATTGCACTGTGCCACATGCACTGCCATCATTGATGCAATTAATTAAAAATGTTGTGGAGATGCCAGCTGGCAGCACAGTGGTTGGATTTCTGCTTGCAACGCCGGTGACCCAGGTTCGGAACAGACCCGGTCGCTGGAGGGCTGGCCGGGGAAGAAGGCTCGAGTGTCCGATGACTGTTTGCCTTCTCCGGGAGGGTGGAGATGCAGCTCGCTAGGTGCTGACTCCTGGTGGAGGCCAGGAACGCAGCACTGTGGCGAGCTCACTGAACGCAAGGGGCGTGGTGGATGTCGGCGTTCGCCTTGATGTCTGTGGCATGCCACACCCCCCAGGGAGAAAACAAGAAAGCAGCTTCCCAACTGGCTGAATGACGGCTGCCGGCCCCCACTGCCATGGAAGCCTCGGTCTCCAGTACCACCTCAGCAGCACCCAGGGTCCGAACAAGAGTGCGCTGGTTGTCCCCCCTTGCACCTTCCCCCCTCATTGGAGAAGGACCCACCTGGTGAAGGGTGACACCAGGCTAACCCTTGGGCAGCTGCGATCTGAGGTGGAGGGGACGGGGTGAGTGTCAGAGGGGCCTAGGCTGGCCCAAAGGAGAGGTGGGCCGGGGAGCCGAAGGAGGAGTATAAAAATAAATAAATAAAATGCTGTGGAGACTGAGCATGCTGCCCAAAACATGTGGATATCAAAGCTCCTCTTCTGGCTCGACATCCACAATATGGCTGCATGCTTTTTTTAAAAAATGATTTTTGGCCTGGCCTCAATTACCATGATGGCAACTCCACCCCCTGCCATGTCTGCACACAGTCTCCACTATGCCCAGGCTTACCCCCAGGGGTTGGGCTGCCAGGCAGGACCCCCCCCCATGGTCACAAGGAAGCATGCTCTGGCTCACCATCCAAGGTGGGACAATGGGAGTGGACCCCTCCAACAGACAATGGAGGCAGTGGACACGGCAGCAGAGCAGAGCATCATGCCTGGGGCCAGATTTTCTTTTTTTGCTGATGATCCCCAGGGAGGCGGGGTGTGCACTGATGCCAATGTCTGTTCTGTCACCAAGCAACTAGACCTGACCACCTGTCTTCCAGCGGTCCTGACCTGGCACTTGCTGGGTGACACTTGAGCATTGGACCACTGTGGCACTACCCCCCCCGAGGGTGGAGAGCGGTTTGTTGGACGCTCTACCAACCTCCCCCCAGCCAACCCTCAGACTTCTGGGTCCGATCCCAAACCTGGATCATCCACACTGCAGGTGGTAGTGCTACCGCCATGCCAGTGTCCCGGCTTGTCACCCTTGTGAACCGCGCTGTAAAGAATCGCGCCACAGAAAAGTAGTTTTAAGTATTGGGGGGGAGCATTTATTTGCAAACAGGATTGAAAAATGGTTGTCCATACACTATAAAAATTTTGTGAGCAACCATACACAAAGAGTCCATTTTCGATCAGTGGTTACCATGGTAATAAGACCTCTCAACCTACGCTCGGGATCTCTTGTTACCATGGAAACCGCCGTTAGAAAAATGGACTTCTGTGTATGAGGTGCTCATACAACATTCTCTATATATTACTCACTGGGACCCTGTTAGGTGGATTATTCACTTAACTGTTAGAGAAATTATCCAGACATGTTTTTTTAATTATATTTTAAATGCATTCTATATTTTAAATCCTTTTTCATGACTCACTGATATTTGCGTTCATGCAAAAATGTTTGTAGTATAAGTGCAAAAAGCTATATAATATGAACATTTTTGTATGAGTCACCATCCATGTAAATTATTTAATCTTTTCCTGGTGTCTAGTAGTGCCCCTGACCCTCTGATCGCCATCCCTTTATTTTTCCCCTGGTGTCTGGTGGCACCACTGCCCTCCGATCGCAGTCTTTGTACTTATTTAATCATTCCCTGGTGTTTAGTGGTGACCCCCACCCACCATCACTGTAATTATTTAATATTTCCCCGGTGTCTAGTGGCAGCGCCCACCCTCTGATTGCCGTCCTTATAGTTCTATAATTTTTCCGTGTTGTCTAGTGGCACCCCCATCCTCCATTCCCTTTCCCATATTTATAGCATTTTTCCCTGGTGTCTAGTGGCCCCATGGAAATAAAAGAAACCATCCATCAATGTCTTTTTTCTTTACCTGTAAAACGAAAATGGTCCCTCACCGCTCCAACCCCCAACCTCCTGTAACCCCTGTAAATGGGGTTCCCAAAGAATCTTCAGGAGCTTGCCTGAATGCTCCAAGTCTGGGTGGTGTTAGGTGTCTGAGCTGTTTAAATGTGGTTCCAAGTGAGTGCTTATTTGAGCCTCCACATACTATCTCTTTAAGAGCTGTCTGTTGCCAGACTTAATTAGTTTGTATGGGGGACTGTGTATTTAATGCTTGAATCCCTTGAGCTGCTGCCAATTCGCTCTGTTTCTGCTGTTGCTACATGTGGAGAGGGAGCCTTGTTGAAAGATATAACTGTTTGACAGAAATCATTTAGAGTGACTGAGAAAATGTAGTTTGTCTAACCTGTCTTTATTTTAGCATGAGCTGTTTCAGTGTAGCTCTTTCATTTTGGTCCTGAACTGCTGTGCTGGGCCAATTGGGTTAAAGGGACCTAAAATGGAGCCTGTGGACAAATCAGAACTTGGACTCTCAATTGTGGAGCCAGCCACAAGGGGATTGTATGGGCAGTGACTCTGGGAAATGTGGTTTTGACCTTGGCGCCTTTTTTCCACCAACAGAGGGAGTCTTATTGTGAGTGACAGCTGAACCAGCCAACAGAATGGTGTGGAGCTAAAGAAAATGCCCTGCTCTGTGACTGGAAAGATGATATCAGTTGTGACAGTGAAGAGAGAAGGAGCTCTGTGCTTCTGCTGTGTATAGTTTCACTCGGGAAGTGCGTGTGAAGCCTTGAGGTTCGGCCTGCAGCCGTTGTGAGTGCCAGTTTGGTCTGAATCCGAGTTGTGAGGAGAAAGAAGCACCAGAAGTGTGGAAACCAGGCTCACCCTGTAGAAGACTGGAGAAATTGTTGAATCGTGCTCGGTCTGTCAGGAACTGAAGCTGCTGTGTGTGCTCCTGGGTATTTTGCAGTAAGTGCGATCGGGATTGAGGAGCAGCCTGCCTGGCATAGTATTTTCCTTTTACATATGAATGTGCGTAGTGCTTGTGGGGAATCACTATTTCAAATCCCCTGTACTGTGTGCTGTGTGTTGAAGCTGGAAGCAAACCCCAGCATCAACTGCAGTGGTGTCCAGTCACAAGAACCTTGTCTTCATGCCTTGTTGTTCTGGCAATCCAGAAGAACATCCACCATCCGGTCCTCAGCTTGGGTATTGTGAGTACATATCAGGGTATTCCCCTGCAGCCTGTTTTCAATCACAAGTGTGTCATCTAATTCTTGTTGTTTCACTGCTTCATGGACTGAGCCATTTACAGTTGGGTATTGTGCATATATTTTCTTCTACAGGGCCCTATCCATCTGCACCTGCTGGCAAACCCAGGCAACGGACCTGGCTAGCCCCCACAACCTGGGTACCCAGGTGTGACTTTCAGACCCTGTGTGTGTGCACAGTACTGTGTGATTTAATGCCACCAATTAACCTGATTTCTCCTCCGTGTTACTGCCCCTAAATAAATCAGATTTGTTGTTGTTATACTATATATTGTCTGTGGTGTTGGTACTTATGGAAACAGTATTGTATTTCACTGTGTATGTTATTTAACCTTATTTTACAGGGGGTCCTCAGAGACATGCTGCAGAATCAGTCTCTAGGGTAAGTGGTACTTTATGAGTGAACAGTGTGTATACGTTGGGGTATTGGGACTGTCACTCCTGTGTACTGTGCGAGCCACTAGAGGGAATAAAAGGGGGTCTCAGTGTCCCAGAGGGCTGTGATCAAGCTAGTCTAACCTCTACAAACCCTGACCTCTGGGTGGAGGCACCTGCCATAGAACCTAGGCCCCTCAATCTGTTAGTAGTCAAGCAGGCAGGGGTAGTAGCCCTTGGGATAGCACCACCTGGGGGTTACACTCCTATTGAGCACCCCGCATTTTTAGTGTGATCCAGCTTTCACAATGTATTTTTCCCAGGATAGAGAAGCACGGGGGCAATGTCTGCATCATGTATGGCACAGCACGTTGTCTGCATAGTGAAGTGTCATCAGTGCATGACACAGCATGTTTATTTATTTATTTATTTATGTTTTGATAACCGGGTAAGTGAACTGATCCAATGGACCATTTTCAGCCATGACCGGACCACAGGTGGTAACAAGAGTCAACAAAACAAAATACATAACATGGGTAAGATACACTATAGTTCTGATGGGACAGCTTTAAAAGTACTCAGTATACATGAAGAGCAACACTAAGAGCATGTAGTCAGCAGTGCACCTGGCACGGTGCTGTGTTGGCATTGCACTTGACACAATGCAGTGTCTGCACTGCACAATGCTACGCAGTGTTGACAGCAGAGCACGTGGTGCAGTGCAGGGATTTTAGTGCCACGTGGCACACCTGTCACTGCACTGTGCCATGTGCATTTCCATCTCTGTACTGTGCCACTGTATGACTTTCACTGAACTGTTTCATGGGTATGGCTGACACTGCAATATGAAACACATGCTGCCAAAATTGCACTGTGCCATTTGTACTGCCGTTATTGTGCCACATTAACTATTGTCACTGCACTGCTGTAATTGCACTGTGCTACATACACTTCCATCACTGATGCAATTAATTAAAATGTTGTGGAGACTGGAGCATACTGCTTAAAACATGTGGATGTCAAAGCTCCTCTTCTGGCTCGACATCCACAATACAGCAACATCTTTTTTTTAATGATTTTTGGCCTGGCCCCCAATTCCCCTGACAGCAGCTCTGCCCCTGCCTGTCTGCCACAGTCTCCACTATGCCCAGCCCCAGGGGTGGGGTAGCTGGGTGGGCCCCAATGGTCACATGGAAACATGCCTGGCTTACCCCAAGGTGGGGCCACGGGAGCAGGCCCCCAACAGCAGACAAAGGAGGCAGCAGAGCAGAGCATCGGCGCCGAGGAGATGAATATTTTCTTTTGCTGATGATCTGCAGGGGCAGAGTGCAATGACTCCAGCGTCTGTCCAGCCTCCATGCAACTAGGGCCCAAGCACCTATCTCCCTGGCAGTCCTGGCCTGGCATCCGCTGGGTGACACTTGAGCACTGGACCACCATGAAGCACCCCCACCGAGGGTGGAGAGCGGTTAGTTGGACGCTCTACCAACCTCCTCCCAGCCAACCCTCAGACTCCCAGATCCGATCCCGCACCTGGGTCATCCGCACCGCAAGTGGTGCGCCGCCATACTGGCAGCCCAACTTGTCACCCTTGTGACCTGTTCTGTAAAAGAATCGTGCCACAGAAAGGTAGTTTTAAGCATTTGGGGGAGGGGGGCATCTATTTGCAAACAGGATTGAAAAAATGGTTGTCCATACACTATGAAAGATTTTTTCATGAGCAACCATACACAAACAAGTCCGTTTTTCGATTGAGCGATTACCATAGTAACAAGACCTCTCGAGCTGTGCTCTCATGGTCTCTTGTTACCACGGAAATCACTCGTTCAAAAAATGGACTTGTTGTCTATGAGTACTCATACACAATTATCTATATATTGCTCATTGGGAACCTGTTAGGTGAATTTTGCACTTATGTGTTGGAGAAATTACCCAGACATGTTTTTATTTTTTCCATGATCTATTTTACTCGCCTCACACTTCAGTGCTCCCCTCTCCTTCGGGCTCCACAATGCTCCCGACTCACTGGCCATCCTCTTCCTGGGCTCACCTCGATCCTCAGATAGCAGCCAATTCCCAAGAGGTATCCCAGTGTATCCCTTACCGGGCATGTCTCTCTCTTCCAGGGGAAGGCCCGGGAGGGCTTACAGTGCACAATTTATTAGGTCCCAGGCGCTGCTGAGGTGAGGCGAGGCCCGTGAAGGTTCGGTGTTGTCACAGAGTGAGGGAGCCGTCATCCAGTGAACACAGGAGCCATTTTCCATTTTTCTGGTGTTCCCACGTTGTGCCGCTCTAAACATTGCCCCAGTCTCCAGTGGGAGCCAATATTGAGCGAGGCGCCCCAACCCCCTGAAGAGGAGAGTAGTCTTCCAGATGCTCAGTCCTCTTCGTCCCCTGCCAACCCTCCCCCAAGTCCATTCCCGAACCTGGGTCACCGGTGTGGTTCAAGGTGTGGCATCCAGCGCCTCAGCCCTCTGCACCATCGGGCCGGACCATGTTTTTTTTTAATTATACTTTAAATCCTTTTTCGTGACTTGCTGATATTTGCGTTCATATGAAAATGTTCATAGTATAAGTACAAACAGCTATATAATATGAAAATTTTCGTATGAGTCGCTGTCCAAATAAATTGTATAATCTGTTCCTGGTGTCTAGTAGTGCCCCCCCCCCGATCGCTGTCCATTTTTTTATTTTTTCCCTGGTGTCTGGTGACACCCCACACTCCGATCGCAGTCCCTGTACTTATTTAATTATTCCCTGGTGTTTAGTGGTGACCCCCACCCACCGATTGCCATCCCTGTAATTATTTAATATTAATATAAAGAAAGGGGTTTGAAAGAACTCTTGAAACTGAGGGTGAACAAAGCAATGGGGCCTGATGGGATTCACCCAAGAATTCTAAAAGAACTAAGGGTAGAACTAGTAACACCACTGACTACTATCTTAAACAAATCATGGGAGGATGGAGTGGTACCTGAGGACTGGAGAAGGGCAAATGTGATTCCACTTCACAAAAGTGGGAGCAGGGCAGAGACAGGAAATTACAGACCAGTTAATTTGACTTCAGTGGTAGGGAAAATGATGGAATCACTTCTGAAGGAAAGAATTGTTGAGGACCTAGAGGCCAGTGGGGCACAGGACCCAAGGCAGCATGGTTTCACAGCAGGAAGGTCATGTCAGACGAACCTAATAGATTTCTTTGACTGGGTGACCAAAGTATTAGACCAGGAAGGGGTTGTGGATATGGCCTACCTAGATTTTAGCAAGGCATTTGACACAGTCTCACACAAAAGATTAATATACAAGTTAGCCAGCCTTGGAGTGGATCCCAAGGTGGTAGCCTGGATAAAAAACTGGCTCAACAACAGAACACAAAGGGTAATAGTAAACGGAGTTCACAGTGAAGAAAGGAGGGTAACTAGTGGGGTACCAGAGGGTTCGGTACTGGGACCAGTCCTCTTTAACGTCTTTATAAGTGACATTGGAGAGCACCTGGAAGGAAAGGTATGTCTCTTTTCAGATGACACAAAGATCCGCAACAGGGTTGATACACAAGGTGCGGTGGAAAGAATGAAAAGGGACTTGGCAAGAATGGAGGAATGGTCAAATATGTGGCAACTCAGATTCAGTGCAAAGAAGTGCAAGGTAATGCATCTGGGAAACAAAAACTCAGGGGAATAGTACACAGTGGGGAGTGAGTTAATAACAACAACAAAAATTGAAAGAGACCTAGGAGAAATTGTGTCAGATGACCTTGTGAGAAGACAGTAAGGAGGGCTGGGGGATACTGGGATGCACAGGGAGATGCATCAACAGTAGAAAACATGAAGTTGTTATCCATCTGTACAGACAGTTAGTGAGACCCCATCTGGAGTATTGTGTGCAGTTCTGGAGACCCCATCTCTGCAAAGTCATAGACAGAGTGGAGGCTGTTCAGAGGAGGGCAACCAAAATGGTGCAGGGTCTGCACCAGAAGACATACAAGGAGAGACTAAAGCAGCTTCATATGTATACCATTGAGGAAAGGAGGAGAGGGGGACATGATAGAAACTTTCAAGTATCTCAAGGAATTAACAAAGTACAAGAGGGTAGTATCTTTCAGAAGAGATCTGCAAGAACAAGGGGCACAATTTGAAGATAGAGAGGACAGCTCAGAGGTAATGTTAGAAAGTATTTTTCACAGAGAGGTTGTGAATGCATGGAACAGCCTTCCTGAGGAGGTTAGTGGAGTCAGAAACAGTGGGAGAATTCAAGAATGCATGGGACAGGCATAAAGGCAATTCTAGTGGGGGTAGGAGGAAGTAAGCTGTGGATTAACTAGAATCTGTAGCTTATCCATCAGGTAGGGAAATGGGCAGACTAGGTGGGCCAAGCGGTCCTTATCTGCCGTCAAATTCTGTGTTTCTATGTTCCCTGGTTTCTAGTGGCAGTACACACCCTCTGATTGCCGTCCCCGTAGTTCTATAATTTTTCCCTGTTGTCTAGTGGCACCCCCCTTCCCCTTATTTATTCAATTTTTCCTGTTGTCTAGTGGCACCATCCCCATCCCCATGTGAAATAAAAGAAACCGTCCATCGATGTCTTTTTAACCTGTAAATCAGAAAATGGTCCCTCATTGCTCCAGTGACCTCCCCACCTCCTACTGAGCAACAGCAGCCCGCATTTTTAGTATGATCCAGCTTTCACAATGTATTTTCCCCAGGATAGAAAAGCACGGGGGCCTGTTGTACTGTGGTTTGTTTTACACATTTTCAGGAGGAAGCTAAGCCCAATTATGTGGAGCTTTCAATAAACAGCTCTGCCTGGAGAGCTTTTCTTCTGTCTATTATACTTTAATCACTGTGCTGGTATTCAAGAGGAAGCACTCATTTACATAGACGCAGTGATATTGTAGCACCTCAGTTTAGGGGCATGCCAGGTACCTCTGAATAACTGCAGAGGGTGTGTTGCCTTTGAAGTCTTTTTATTTTTTCTAGCTGTGTGAACAGCTTTATCAGTTGATGGCTATAAAGAGAAAATATTGCTGGCCCGGTGGCACTGAGGGTTGAGGTGCTGGATGCCACGCCTTGCGCTACGCTGGCGACCTGGGTTTGGGAATGAGCCCAGGTTGTCAGGGGTCAGCTGGGTGGGGAGGGTGAAGAGCGAGATTGAGCTGCCACAAGGCAGCTCTCTCCTCCTGGGAGGGACTGGGGGCTCCCCAGCCACTGGCCGCCACCCGATGGTGGACGGATGGTGGCGCCGATCTGAGGGAGCTCCGGTAACAGCCACAGGGAAGGGTGGAAGGGGCTGAGCCAGCTTCACAGGGCATGCATGCATCTCCATGCATGAATGACGCCCATGTGCGGGGGGAATGGGGGAGTAAACGGGGCAAAAAACCCCGCAGAAATTGTAATAAAAAAGAGAAAATATTGACCCTGATGGATGAACTATGACCAACAATAGTTATGTCTATTGATAGTCAGTAGTTTTCCAGAGGAGTCAAGATTTTCTCATTATATACCAAAAGAAGTTCTGGTCTGACCACCACAGCCACCATCATTAGGTGCCCAGATGAGCTACAACACCACATGGCTGACCACCCTCCCCACCACTGGATCACCCTTTCAAGAATCAGACCAGGTCTCCCTCTCCAGCTGACCATCCTCCATGCATCTGAAAACCCATCCAGCCCCAACCTTCCCCATGTAGGGCAGCCTCCCTGGAGGTACATCATCCCACAGCCCAGCCTCTTCCCCCTGCCGACCAACCTCCCTGCATCTCGACCAGCATCCAGCCCAATGCCACGCAACTCCATAGAGCTGGATTACCCCCCATCCCCAGACTATCCCCCGCCCTGCAGGCGAATGTCCTGCAGCAGCCCCACTAATCACAGAAACTAGCTTCCCCCACCCCCAGTCAGCCACTGTTTCTACAGCTGGACCTGCCCCAAACCCTGTACCAGCTCCCTAGCCCATCCACCCTGCATCTGGACCTCCCTTGCATTACCTGGACTGCCCCCCACAACTGAACCACCCTTGCTTGCTTCTGACCAGCATCCCCCAGCAGACAACCCTTCCTGCAGCTAGACCTTTCCCAATTGCAGGCCAGCCCCCCCAACCCTGAGCACCCTTCAAGGAGCTAGACCACCCCTTCCATCCTCAGTGCAGCGTCTCATCACAGATGATCACCCTCCCTAGAGCTGGATCCACCAAGACCACCATTTCCCCCTATGGACTAGCCCCATCCCCTGCAGCTGGACTACTCTTTCAGCCCCAGACCAGAATCCCAAGGGCACATGCACTCCACTCTAAAGATAGAGTTGGAAGCTGTGGTTTCTTTCAAAAGATGAAATGATGTCTATTAATTTCAACAATACACAGTTTATTTTAAAGCCTTAGTGGTCTGAACACCTATTCCAGCACTTCGCCTCTAAGTCAAGGCTTCATCAGGGGGCTAAGTCCCCACAGACCGCTCTTAACACCTATGGACCAGCAACCCTGTTGACAATCTCCCTGCAACTGGAGCACATCCCTCCACAAACCCTGCAACTGGACCAAACTTCCTCCTGCAAACCAGCCTTTGCAAAGCTGATCACCCTCCCTGAACCACACCACAGCCCCAGGACTTGATGCCTCCTACTCCAGATCACATATCCCACCCATGGACAAGCCTCTCATACCATGCCATCCACTCTGCACGCAGCTAGAACACCCCCCCCCCACAGCTGACCACTTTGTCCTAAACTATGCACCCTTCCTGGCCCATACAGCCCCCCCAACCTGCATCCCTCACAACCAACAACCCTCAGTACAGCTGGACTCACCCCATACCATTTTCTGTCCACAGACCAGCTGTACAACCTCACCCTGCAGCTGGAACACCCACCACAGACCACCTTTAACACCTATGGACCAGCCACCCTGTTGACAATCTCCCTGCTGCTGGAGAACACTCCTCCACCATCCCTGCAACTGGACCAAACTTCCTCCTCCAAATCAGTCATTACAAAGCTTATCACCCTCCCTGGACCACACCAAAGCTCCTGGATCATCTCTGCAGCTGGCTGCCCCCAACTCCAGACCACATATCCCACCTACAGACAGGCTTCCCACTCCATGCCAACCACTCTGCACACAGCTAGAACCCCCCCAAGCCGACCACTTTCCTAAAAAAAGCACCCTGCCTAGCCCACTGCATTCCCCAAAACCAACAACACTCTGTACAGGTGGACTGTCACCCCATATTGCCATTTCTGTCTACAGACTAGCGCTTTATGACTCCCCACCCCTGCAGGGGTTAAACTGGCAGTAAACTAAGTTCCACCTCCTCTGACACCTTTCTCCATTGAATACTAATGAAGAGTTACACCTCCTCAGGATGACAGTTCCACCTCCTACAAATACATTTTCAATTTAACCACTGCCCTGCCCCCCCCCCGGCAGATAGTACACCTGCCCCCAGTTGAGTGTAACAGTTCTCTTTTAGCCAGTTTGCATTTGGGGAGACAGTTGGGGTAAAATGAGGGTCATGCATGCCTCCTATGGAGACAGACGGGTGGTGGGGTTGGCAGGAAGATCTGAATAAGCTGGAAGACTTCAGACACTTAGCAGCTGGGGTCCAATGCCAAAAATGTAAGGTACTGCATTTGGAGCAAAAATCCATGAAGAAGCTACCAACTGGGGGCAGCCAGTGGAGACTGAGGAGGGAGGAGAAGGATCTGGGGGTGGTCATCACAGGATCAATGAACAACTCGGCACAGTGTAGGAAGGCAGCAGAAATGGCCAACAAAATGCTGAGTTGCATAGCAAGGGGAATAATATCGAGGAGGGTGGAGATGATTCTGCGCTGTATAGATCACTGGTTAGACCTCATTCTCGAATATTGCATGCAGTTCTTGTGTCTGTATCTGAAAAGGCATTAAATTACTGGAAGGGGTGCAGCGCAGACCAACTAAGATGATCCAGGGGCTGCGGACTTACTACATGAGAGTAGGCTAAAGGAGTTGGACATGTGCGCGCTGGAGGAGAGGAGGGACACAGGGGATATGACTGAGACATTTAAGTACATGAGAGTGATAAACAAGACTGGTACAGAGGGGCTATTCAGGACAAGGGTGGGAAGGGACACTCAATGATATGACATGAGATTGGAGGGGGTGTTCAAGAGGGAAAGAGGAAACACTTTTACGGAGAGGGGTGTGGCAGGGTGGAACCGTTACCAGTGGAAGTAGTAGCCTGTAAACAGTGGGCTGCTTCCAAAGGAGCAGAGACAGGGCAAGAGTGAGGATAAAGGGAGGAGAGGACGAGGAGGGAGGGGCAGCTGTGGAATAGGGCTGCTAGCTGCATAATCGAGCAGACTCGATAGACCAAATGGCCTTTTTCTGCTGGCAAATTTCGTATGTTGGCAGTGTGTATGGGACCAGCGCCCTGCCCCTCCCACTGCATGATCCCTGTTTTGCAGCTCAATCATCTCACCCCCGCAGTTCAACAATCATCAGCAGTAGGTTTGCTTTGTGCTCCCGGAGTGAAAATAGATGTGTTTTTTTTTGTTTGTTTTTTCACTTGCGAGGGGAGTAGCCAGGCTGTAGCCCATAGGCCCAGACCTTCATTTCGATTCAAACATTTTGAGCAAATATGCCTTAACTCAACTGGCCATGGATACAAATGTGCCCCAAACAGCACTTTGTGCCATCAGTTTTGAAATCCTGGCTACTTCCGCCAAACAAATGTTACTGGTACTGGGACTGCTCCCTGGTTCTGATGGGGCCAGGAGAACAGAAATGCAGGCTGCATGCAGTTTGTGTTTATGCAAGCCAAGACAGCTACAAGCACAGCTGTGAAAATCCGCATGCAGCCATCGGCAACCTGAGGCAGTGCTTTTTTGCCATCAAAGATGGTGGCACACTTCTTGCCTCAAAGGGGCATTGCCATTCTAGTCTTTCTTCACGAGTTCTGTGCTCTGCGATCTTGCTGTACAGCAACATGTGGGAAGCAGGCAGTACATAGAACTAGAAAGAGAAAGACTAGAATGGCAACGCCCCCTTCAGAGGCACGTAAAGCGTGCCTGCCATATTGTGGATGCCAACCTCTGGAAACTGGCTCATTGCTCCATATGTGTTTGGAAGTGCGCTTAGTTTAAAGTCCTTTTTAAATGCTGTAAAATAAAAATCTGCTTAATTTGGGAATTTTTCTGATGGAGCGGACTCTGTTCTAATATTGGACCATTGTTTTGGTGAGCTGATGTGCAGGCTGGAGGTAATAAACGATAGTTAAAATCAGCCCAGGCATGGGCTGTGCAGGAGAACTGGCTGCAGGGGAGGGAATCTGTTCTGCAGGGCATTCGCCGTGGGGTTACTGGCTGCAGGGATGCTAATGGGAGCAACTGGCTGTACTGGGGATTTCTGCGTATTCAGGGTATTTATTTAGTTTTTAGTTTTTGTTGACCGTTAGGTGTGCACTAGACAAATCCTGCCTATTTTCAGGCACGACCTGGGGAGGGGAATACAGATGAATGCCAACTGACCTTGAACCAGATTAAGCTGGACACAGGGGCCGCTGGTGAGGACGGCTGAGGCATACTGTCATAAGCTCCCAGATTGATTGAGTAGTATAACACCATGATGATTTCCCTTCGTTTGCCTGTAGAGTACATTATTTCCCTGGAAGACTGAATCGTTGTGTTTACTATCTAATCAATGCAAGTGTATGACAAGAATTCCTAGTATATGGCTGCAAATCTCTATAAATACTGTAGATCTGGAAGCCCTGCTGACGAGTGCTGTGGGCAGAATTCCTGACATGAACATGTTTTTACCTACTGACACTTCTCATTGCAGCATGTGGCTCCCACGTACACCCCCAGCAAACTAAATGGGCCCTAAGGGGGGTCCCCAAGCACCCAATCATGCCCTGCCTGAGGTCTCTGGCAAGCCTTTTTCTGTAGGGGCCGGATGTTGCTACTTGAGGACACTACATAACGTATCCCATCTCCACCCACATAAGGCCCCCCCACAGACAAGCCATCCCCTGCAGTTGGCAGATAAGAAAAGCGCACGTCCCCATCCCTGCTCTCCACCACTCACTAGCTGTGGTTGGCATCCATGAACATGTCAGTTTTGGTAATAATTTAAAATGATGGGGAGACTAAGTGTGCTGCACACAATGTGAGTGACAGTGGTTCACTTCTGGGTCTTTACATTTCCCAGTTTCCCTGGTGCTTTTAAATAAACAAAAAAAAACTGCCATGTCTGTAACTGCTAAGGGAGCATACAAGTTTGTGACTTCATGAAGGACAGATGGAAACATAGAAACATAGACTTTGATGGCAGATAAGGACCGCTTGGCCCACCTAGTCTGCCCATTTTCCTACCTAGAGGATAAGCTGCAGATCCTATTTAACCAACAGCCTATTTCTTCCTACCCCACAAAATTGCCTTATGTCTGTCTCATGCATTCTTGAATTCTCCCACAGTTTTAGACCCCACAGCCTCCTCAGGAAGGCTGTTTCATACATCCACCACCCTTTCTGTGAAAAATACTTCCTCACATTGCCCCTGAGCGTCCCCTCTATCTTCAAATTGGGTCCCTTGTTCTTGCACATCTCTTTTCTGAAAGATGCTACCCTCTTGACTTTGTTGATTCCACAGAGGTACTTAAATGTTTCTATCATGTCCACCCTCCCTCCTTTCCTCAAGGGTATACATATTAAGCTCCTTTAGTCTCTCTCATGGCTTCTGCAGACCCTGCACCATTTTAGTTGCCCTCCTCTGAACTGCCTCCATCCTGTCTATGTCCTTGCGGAGATGGGGTCTCCAGAACTGGACACAGTACTCCAGATGGGTCTCACCAACTGTCTGTACAGGGGATAACAACTTCCTGTTTTCTGCTGGTGATGCCTCTCCCTATACATCCCAGTATCCCCAGCCCTCCCTACCACCTTCTCACATTGCTTGCCAACCTTAAGGTCATCTGATATGATTACTCCCAGGTCCCTTTCATTTTGTTGTTGTTCACCTCCCCCAAATGTAATCTTCCCTGGGTTTAGTTTCCCAGGTGCATTATTTTGCACTTCTTTGCATTGAATCCAAGCTGCCATACTTCTGACCATTCCTCCAACCTTGCCAAGTCCCTTCTCATCCTTTCCATGCCTCCTTGTGTATCAACCCTGTTGCAGATCTTTGTGTCATCTGCAAAGAGGCATACTTTTCCTTCCAGTCCCTCTGCAGTGTCACTTATAAAGACATTAAAAAGGACTGGACCCAGTACTGAACCCTGCAGTACCCCACTAGTAACCCCTCTTTCTTCAGAGTGGACTCCATTTACAATTACCTTCTGTGTCCTGTTGTCCAGTCAATGTTTTACCCAGGCTACCACCCTGGGACCCACTCCCACGCTGGTTAATCTGACTATTAAACTTTTGTGTGGGACTGTGTCAAATGCCTTGCTAAAGTCTAGGTAGGCCATGTCCATAGCCCCTCCCTGGTCTACTGCTTTGGTCACCCAGTCAAATAAATCAATTAGATTTGTCTGACATGACCTTCCCGCTGTGAACCTGTGCTGCCTTGGGTCCTGTGCCCTACTGGCCTCTAGGTACTCAACAACTCTTTCCTTCAGAAGTGATTCCATCACTTTCCCTACCACAGAGGTCAAACTGACAGGTCTGTAGTTTCCTGCCTCTGTCCTGGTCCCACTTTTGTGAAGGGGAATCACATCTGTCTTCCTCCAGTCCTCAGGTACCACACCATCTCCCATGATTTGTTAAAAATGGTAGTCAGTGGTGTCACCAGTTCTCCCCTTAATTCTTTTAGAATTCTGGGGTGAATTCCATCTGGCCCCATTGCTTTGTCCACCTTCAGTTTTAGGAGTTCCTTCAGAACCCTTTCTTCTGTGAAAGGACTGGGATCGACCCCCCCCCGAGTGCTTCTGTTAATTGGATTAGGCACCTCCCCCACCTCCTTGTTTGTGAATACTGAACAGAAGTATTCATTCAGTATCCCTGCTTTTTCACTGTCCCTCCCTGCACACCCAACGTCCATTCTATTCAGCCTCACTATCTCTCCTTTTGTCTTTCTATGCTCCCTGATATACCTATAAAAGGTTTTATCCCCCTTCTTAACCGAGTTGGCTATCTTTTCCTCAGTTTGGGCCTTTGCTATTCTGACTACCTTCCCTGCTTCCTTCTGCCTTAACTGGTACAGTTCTCTGTCCTGCTCCTTCTCTGTTTCCTTATACTTCCTAAATGCTATCTTTTTCTCCCTAACCTTCACCGCCACCTCTTTTGAGAACCATAGTGGCTTTTTCTTTCATTTTGATTTGTTTATTTGATTCACACAAAGGCTTGTTGCCTCTGTGATGGCAGTTTTGATTTTCCCATTGTTGCTCCACCCCTCCTTCTAGCCTGTTTGCTAGTGCTTTTCTAAGGCACTCTCCCATCTTGCCAAAGTCAGCCCTCCTGAAGTCCAGAACCTTCACTTTTGTATGGCTTGACTCTGTAGCTGAGTTTATCATGAACCAGACTGTTTGGTGGTCATTTGTTCCCAAATGGCTACCCACGTCAAGATCTGAGATCTTGGGGGGCGCTGTGGAGCCCGAGCAATATGGCTGCTGAACTTTAAGGCTCTCTTATTATCTGATAACAATCCTAAATATTTATTAGATAATTCTCGGCCAGCACGATAAATCTATAGTATTTTTGGGAGCTGAAACTTTACTGAAGAGATATGGGCAATCTCCGCAAGGATAAACAGCTGGGTGAGGAGCTAGAACTAGGACAACATGGGAGCATCCTCCACGGGGACTACAGTGAGGCCGAGAACCAAACTTTGAAGTAGGAGCAGGAGGGAGACAATGCAAACTTTGGGACATAAATTGAGTCAGCTAATTGCATCAGTGGCAAGCTTATCTACAAAATTTGACTCCCTAACCACTCGTGTTGTAGCTGTAGGTCAGCGCTCAAATCAGTTACTCTGGCATTGTCTACAGCCACCAAAATGGCTGACTCTGCAATGGGAGCTGTGGCCTCAGTGATAAAAGAAAATAAACACTTGGGATCCCAGCTGGAGATGCTGGAGAACCAGGCCAGGGCCAGCAACATACGGATTCTTGGACTCACCGAAGGCTGTGAGGGGGACCATCTGGTGTTATTTCTCCAAGAGTGGATCGTAACCCAGTTGGGAGAAAGAAGTGACTCAGGCCGTACAAAATATGCAGAAGGCGTGTCGTGTTGCTTTTTGTGCGCCAGGATAATCCAGATGCCGCCGCGCACTGTTGTGATGGTGCTAAGCGGAGGGGGCGAGAGATTACCTTCTGGCGTTAGCTAGGAGGAAAAAAATCTTATTGCACGATGGCCAACAAATAAGGATGTTCCCGGACCTTTCCTATGCCACAAGACAACGGAGGAAAAGATTTGACGGGGTTAAGGCCCTTCTACGCGAAGCAGGAGTACCTCATGGTTTGATCTTCCCAGCCCGAATGAGGATCGTCCATCGGAACAAAATATACACCTTTTCGGACCCAGCAGAGGCTCTTAAATGGGCCCAACGGAACCTCCCGACTTCTTGGACACATACTGAAGAGGATGATCCAACATCAGAAGAAGAGGGAACCTGAAAATCTAATCTATCTATGCGGACACTTACTTTGAACTGGTAAAGGTTCAGGGAGGGTGAAAGTAGAGTAATTCAGTGAATAATGCCTTCTCCCACCCAATGAGCACATTATCTTTAATTACTAATTTCTAGGTGGATTATATAAAAGACAAGGGGATGGGATGTAGAAGGCTTTAATGTTTGATTTCTATTAACTTACGCTATGTCCTAGTTCAGTTTATTTTTAGGCTTTTTATGACAACATCTAGCTCTGTTGTTATTAAATGTTTATATTTGAATATGAATACTTCGGAGCCTGAAATAACTTAGATTTAACAGAAATGCTGTTTTTAGGGTCAGACAAGTTCCTTTATTATTAATACACTTTCAGTGTACTAATTGTGGATAAGCATGGTTTCCTGATTCCTGAATTCAGGGAAAGAGACTGGATATTCATTACTACAGTTTTAAAATAAATTTAACCATGCAGCTCTTGGACTCTATACAGACAATCTATTATGTATTTTGTATTTTATTACAATGGTGGTACCCCCCAAAGACATATCATAAGTTCTTTTAATGGCCCAGTAGTTAGTATTAAGAGGAGTGGCGCCCTCATTCTGATTTTTATATATGTAAAATTGAAAGAAAGTATAACAAATGTATGTTTGTTTTTTCTTGAAAAAAGAATAAACATAAAATATCAAAAAAAAAAAAGATCTGAGATCCTCTACTGTCCCCATTTGAGAGTACGAGGTCTAAGATTGCTCCCTCACAGTAGGTTCCAAACTAGCTGTCTGAGGCATGCCACCTGAAGGGCATCAAGAATGGCCCTGCTTTTGGATGTGGCTGCAGCAAAGGTGCTCCAGTTAACATCTGGCATATTAAGGTCCCCCATCAACAGTATCTCCCCTTTCTCCGTCATCCTAAGTATGCCTTCTATCATATCCTTGTCCATTCCCTCCCCCTGACATGGGGGTCTGTATACACCCCCTGTGCAGATTGTGGTGCCATTTCCAGTCTCTAAGGTGACCCACAGTGCCTCCTCTCCTCCCTGTTTACTCTTTTGTTCAGATGGAGTAAGAGGAGGTGTACTTTGTCTGCCAGACATTATGCTGCATGACCATTGGCAGCACCATAGTAACAGTTCTCTGTAGTGACTCTTCCGCTCCCCAGAGCTATCCCGAAAAGGGGTGGATGGGTTGGAGGCAGCTGGAGGGAGTGATTTGTCTATGGGAGGGGTCTTGCTGTGGGATGGTGATGAGATACAGTCAGACTATTTTTTGGGAGGATTGAGCTACAGAGGGAGTAGTTGGCTAGGGGGATGCTGGACTTGGGGCTGGTCCAATAGCAATGACTGTTTGGTGGGGGGGTGGAGGCTGGTCTAGGCTAGTGGTTCTGCTACAGAGAGGGTGGTAAGGAGGCTGGTCCAGCTGCAGAGAAGGTAGCTGGCAAAGGTGGGGAGTGTGGTGCTGTGGGGGTATTTAGGCCACATGTAGGATGCTCAAGGGCAGACGCTGGTCATGGCCTTGAAAATAATCAAGTGGCATGGAGTGTTGGGGCTAGTCTAGCTGAAGGGAGGGTAGTTGGGTGGGTTACTCTGCTTGACAGCCATGAACAGGGCAGGTTTTTAATTTATTTTTAGGTTTTTTTATTTATTTAATTTTAAAACGCTGGTGAGTGCACCACTTTAAACACATTGACGTCACTGGGCCGGTTTTGGGGCTTGACATTAACAATATGGCAGTGAGCTTCACATGCTCTGTGTTGATGCATTGCCATTCTAGAAATGGAAGGAAGAGGTAGGCCGGCCTGGCAGCACATTGGTAGGGCTACTGCTTGTGTCATCATCAACCCAATTTCAGAAGTGAGCACGGGAGTCAGAAGGTTGGCAGGAGGGGGGAGGTGGAGGAGGCTGAAGCATCACAGGGACTGCTCTCCTCTGGGGAAGGGTGGGCCCAGCGTCAGCCTGGCCATCTAGCATCAGCTGGGAGTTGGTAAGCAGAGACTGTAGAAGTGGCAGGAGGCAGGTCAGATGCCTGGTATGCTGCATCTGGGAATGTGTGGTAGGATGACACCTGTCTCCCGCATGCCCCACACCTTGCAATCTAGGCAATGTCAAAGTGAACTGTATCCTGTTTCCAGTGGGGCTTGAGGGGTCCATGCCAACCCCCCCAGTGGGAGAAGAACCAGACGGGCTGGCAGTATAGCCTAGAGGTTAGAGTAACAAGCTATAAAGGAGCCTTGCATATCCAACAGACAGACCTGGGTTTGATTCCCACAACCTCCACTTGCATACTGTGTGACTCTGAGCAAGTCACTCAACCTCCCCAGTACTCATGGGTCACCCCTGAAAGCAGGCATGTGTGCCTAATGAGCCTTACTCAGTTACCAAAGGAAAAACTATTTCAGAGGACGCCAGGGTGACAGGGCGGGAGGGACCAGTGGATGGGAGCCAGTCGGCACAAAAGGATATAGATTAAAAAAAAATGGAAGGAAAAACTAGAATGACATTGCCTACCAGGACTGCCAAGTACAAGTATATAAAGTGTGCAGCCATATTGTGGATGACTAAACCCAGAAGTGGGACTTCTGGTGACATCACGGCCTGCATGGCTGCATAGCTCGAGAGCCCCGGGAGCCGCTAATGCATTTTGAGACAATACTAGCTGAATTTCAGACACTAACCCATTTATTTAACTGGTAAATCGATGTGAGATGGCGACCAACAAGATAAAAGGGGAAAAATTCCCACTCCGCAGCAATTAAAGCACTGATGGAGCAAGAGAAACACCAAGGCCTACAAGCTGAATCTCGCCCTGGGTCTTCAGTTTCGAGTAGCGCAGATTCAGAGGACAACATGGAGCTTGATGATCAACACACAATACTCACCAAGCTAGACGGCATCATTAAAACACTTCACCGAGTAGAGTCCTCGGTTGCTGACCTGCAAGCAGATATGAAAAAAAAAGACTTGTGTATCATAGCAGTAGAACAGGCAATTGGAAACTTGGCTGACTCCACCAGCCAGCACGATAGAGCCATCCTCTACTTGTTAGCAAGGGAGAGAGAGCTTCAATCCAAGTTGGACAACCAGGAAAATTGAGCTCGCCATAACAACTTTCAGATATGCAGCGTACCAGAAGAAAAAATTACTCACCGCAGTAATCTTCTTTCTTCCAAGCGGTCCTTTAGCATCAGTAACTTTTTTGCACTTAGCTGGCTAGGTGCAACTGCCCCAGAGGTGTGCCTTTAAGAGATATTTAAATGAGCGTAGGGACAAGCCAATCAAAAGACAGGAGGGGGTGTGAACTGAGTGAGAGCTGTTGAATGCTTCAGAATCTTTTCAAGGAAAAAAAAAAGGGCAAATGCCCTGAAAGAGAATCAACAGGATTCAAAAAACATGCAAATGTCCACAAAAGTGGAAATAGAAACAACAGCAACACGAGCTAAAAGCTCATCAATAAGAAGCTACAAATTTGGTAAAAGGTGATGTAAGAGCCCTTCTCCAGTAGGTGAACTGGGGAGGAAGGGTGGGAGCTTACTGATGCTAAAGGACCCCTTGGAAGAAAGAAGATTACTGCGGTGAGTAATTTTTCTTCTTACCCCAGGAGTCCTTTAGCATCAGTAACTTTTTTGCAGACTACCAAGCAATGCCAAGTGGGAGGTGGGCAGAGAACCTACTTAGGAAAGAGGCTCTGCAGAACTGCCCTGCCAAATTTGGCATCAGATCTGGTCTGAACATCCAAACAGTAGTGTTTCACAAAGGTGTGCACAGATTTCCAGGTAGCTGCTTTGCAGACATCCAGTAGGGGAATGTCCCTTGCTGCTGCAAGCAAGGCTGCAGTGCCCCTGGTGGAATGGGCCCTGAGCCCCCACTGGAGGTTGTTGACCAGCTTTCTCATAGCAGAATCTAATACAAGAGACCAACCAATGAGAAATAGTTCTCTTGGTAGCTGGTCTTCCTCTGCCTACATCCCTGTAGGTGAGGAACAACTAAGCGGAAGAGCTCTGGACTGTACAGTATGCTCTAGGAAGTGAAAGATGGCTCTTTTGACATCCAAGCTGTGGAGCTTTTGCGTGCCAGGAGTGGATGGCTCAGTAAAGAAGACAGGCAGAGTAATGGACTGCTTCAAGTGAAACTCTGAAAACACCTTTGGCAGAAATTGCCTATTTGTCCTGAGCTCAACTTTATCGTTGTGAGGAATGATGTAATTTGGCTCAGTGCACAGTGCCTGTAGCTCTGAAATCCTCCTGGCAGATGCAATGGCTACCAGGAAGATGGCCTTCCAAGTTACAAACTTGATGTGGTCCGTGGACACAGGCTCGAAAGGTGGATTCATGAGCCCATCTATGCAAAGGTTCAGGCTCCAAGAAGGAACAGGCTCCCTGGTTGCAGGCTGGAGGTGCAAGAGGCCTTTGAAAAATTGTTTATAAATGTCATGGGAAAAAAATGATTTATTCTTTTCCACCGAAAGGTAGGCTGAAATTGCCGCCAGGTGTAGCTTGAGTGAAGATGGTTTCAAGCGTGACGCCTGTAGGTATACCAGGTAGTCTACCAGCTGGGGGTCTGAAGCTAATAGGGGTTCGACCTTTTCACTCTTGCACCAGAGGGAAAACCTTTTCCATTTGGCTGCATAAGTCTTCTTAGTGTTCGGTTTTTTAGCCATCCTCAGTATCTTAACAACCTGTTCAGAGTACTGTGAGGATGGAAACTCTAAATCCTCAAGAACCAGGCCTTGAGGAGGAGAAGAGAGTGTATGTCTGGGTACTGCACTCCCGTCTGATAAAGGGTCAGCAGGGAGTGAGACGGAGGCAGGTGAATGGGCCTGTTGCAGGACATTGAGAGAAGGAGAGGTACCAGGCTTGCCTGGACCAGTCCAGAGCCACTAGGATCATCAATGCAGGCTGCTGTCTGAGTTTCAGCAAAACCCTGAATATCAGGGGATAAGGAGGGAATGCGTATAGGAATCTCCCTGACCAGTCCAGGATCAGAGCATTCAGAGGAAGTGTCCCCGGAACTGGGGGCCTGCAACAGTACTGAGAAAGATGAACATTGAGAGGAGAGAAGAGGCAAGCAGATCCACATCTGGTGTGCCCCACTACCTGAACACTGTGACTAGGACTTGCTTGTTCAGTGTCCATTCGCTCTGACCTTGACTGATGCAGCTTAGAGCATCCACCAGAGTACTGAGTTTGCCTGGGAGGTGAACAGCTGAGAGGCTGACTCCCAGGGAGAATGCTAGAGACCAGAGCTTCAGAGCTTCCAAACAGAGTATTCCTGATCTGATACCACCCTGCTTGTTTATGTAGAACATTGCAGTGGTGTTGTCCATTCGAATTTGAACCGCCTGCCCTTCTATGCTGGGAGCAAAAGCTTTGAGAGCTAGTAAGATTGCTCGGAGTTCCAAAAGATTTATGTGCAACTGTGACTCTTCGGGAGTCCAGTTGCTGCTTACTGAGGCACTGTCTAAATGAGCTCCCCAGCCCAAAAGGGAGGCATCTACGGTGATCACTTTTGTGGGAAGAGAAGCTTGAAAGGGAACCCCTGCCTGCAATTTTGCAGGGTTCTTCCACCACAGCAAGTTTTGGAGGAACTGTTCCGACACAGGTATCAACTTTGAAAATTTGTTGCTTCTCTGAGACCAGCGAGCTCTGAGGTAGGCTTGCAGGAGTCTCATCCTGTACCTGACCCCTGGGACTACCGCAGTCATAGAGGCCATATGTCCCAAAAGTTTGAGGAAATGTCTGGCTGGTCTTGGCTGCCCCTGTGTGGAAGAATCTGCCACAGAAAGGAAACTCTGAATTCTTTCCTGTGGGAGGAAAGCATATCCCTTCTGAGTGTCTAGCTGAGCCCCTATGAAGGTGAGCAGCTGGGTGGGTTTTTCAGGTGAGATTTCTTCAGATTTACCAGGAAACCCAGAGATGCCAGAGTGTGTTCTGTGAGGGAAAGAGATTCCTTGACCTAGCAAGGAGACTTTGCTACTATGAGCCAGTCATCCAGATGGGGTAGAGAGTGACACCCAGTCTCCTGAGATGTGCTGCCACCACTGCAAGACACTTGGTAAAGACTCTTGGGACCGAGGACAGACCAAAGGGCATTGCAGTGACCTGATAGTGACCCGAAGGAAGTTTGAACCTGAGAAACTTCCTGTGAGATCTCCTTATGGGTATGTGGAAGTAGGCGTCCTTTAAGTCGAGGGAGGCTAGCCAGTCTCCCTGCTGTAAGGACTGTATGACCAGTGACAGAGTGACCATTTTGAATTTTTTTTTCAGATGTTTGTTTAAATATCTGAGTTCTAAGATAGGTCGCCACTCCTCAGTTTTCTTTTGTGTCAGAAAATACCTGGAGTAGAGGCCCTTGCCCTTCTCGTGGGTGGGGACCCTCTCCACTGCTTGTAAAGCCAGAAGGTTTTGTACCTCCATTTCCAACAGCAGTATCTGTGATGGTGACAGAGGTCTTGACACCTGGGTACGCTTGAGGTCTGGCAGCTGCTTGAACTGTAATGACAGACCCTTCTCCACTATCTCCAGCACCCACTTGTCTGACGTGATGAGGGACCAGTGCTGAAGATAGTGAGAGTCTGCCTCCAACCGGAAATGGGGAGGCGACCTGGACACTCACATCAGGACTTAGACAGAGGCAGATGGCTGGGTAGAGGTGGCTCTTCTTTGGCCCCTTCTGCCCCAGCCTCTGAAAGACCCCCTGTACTGGCTAAAGTCAGATTGGGGATAGGGATTGTAAGGCCTGGGAACATAACTTCTGCCCCTACCGCCCCTGGGACGGGATCTCTGAGGGGTGGCGGGTTCAGGCTTGGATGAGTGGCTCTGCCAGGAGGCCTTGTACTCATCGACTTTTTTCATGTAGTCAGTGGTTCTGTAATCAAACAACATATTTTCATCACAGGGAAAATACATGACCTTATTCTGAGTGTCTGTGGTCAGACTGGTTGTTCTAAGCCAGGTGAAGCATCTCAGAGAGATGGCAAGGGCCATTGCCCTAGAGGCTGCATCATTGGTGCCATCTGCCATGTGGAACTGGTACATAGTAGCTTGCAGGGCAGTTTTTGACGTATCCACCAGCTCCTGCACCATAGAATCTGATCCGTTGTGGGTGATAGCCTGGACAGATTTCCAAAGGGCTTTTGGATATTTGGCTGTGAATACCATGCAAGAAGAAAGCCTGAGAAGCAGGGAAGCTGTGGCATACATTTTCTTTGCTATAAAGTCAATTTCCTTGGAATTCTTGTCAGGGGGGAAGAAGGCGACAAGGAGACTCCAGCTTTCTCACAAGCTGCCTGCTGCACTATACTCTCGTGGCTAGGGTGTGCTGACAGGAACTCGGTACCATTTTTAGACAATTTATATTTTCTCTCAAGCCGCTTATCAACCCGATACTGAAGTGGGGGGGTTGAAGCACCTTAATGATATTTTTTCTAAATGCATTTTAGGTAGGAATGACCAGGGTCTTTGAGGATAAAAGACCCTTCATCTACCTATAATCTTCGTCTTCATCGACATCCTGGTTGGGCTCCTGTGTAGGGAGGTCCAGGGTATCCAGCATATTTTGTATAAATGTAAACATAGAGGAAGGATCCTCGTGGTCACCTGGAGGATCCCTAAGGTGAGGGTCCCGGGGACTCCTGTGACTCAAGGCCCTCAAAATCCATGTCAGGGGCATTGATTTATCCTCAGCCATAATAGTCAAAGGTTTGTCTGCTAGGGTGAGGAACTTCATCTTTGGAAGCTTTATTATTTGACTGAGATCTGGAGGGTTCCTAATCACCTCTCCAATTTAAGCAAAGCACACCTTTTCTGGACCTACAAACCAAGTGCAGGTTTCTGTGAAAATGCCACTGGCCAGTCCTGCCCCATTTAATAAACTCTGTCTATTACCAGTGCCTTTTTTTTTGGTTGTAAAACTGGGATCTATACCAGTGCCAGTCTTAATAGAAACCCCATAATACTCAACTGCGCACAGGTGGCTGCTGGACCCTTATGGACAGTCCTGACACAGATGATACCAAGGTCCAGTAATATAACAAAAAGGTTTCCTCGTAATTGCCAATCTAGAGAGAAAATGCCCAGGCACTGTTTAAATTTTGAAATCTACTGCAGGTGCCTCGCGGTAAACCCCGCGAGGTCTGAGGTAAAAAACAAGGCAACTGTCCCTAATTCGATGGTTCCCACAAGAATTTGTCCCAAAAATGAAGGAAACCATTGAAAATAAGCACCTGTGATAAAATTAAGTTTTAAACTAAATAGTCGCCATAAAAATAAAGTCAAAATAGCGCCGTCGCGCTAAAATTAAAAAATTTAGCTAATGAAAAGTAAAACTTTCACTCAGCACACTAAGGAATTAATTTATGAGGAAAACTTTACCCAGACAAGCACTAGGAGGCTGTCAACAAGGAAAGTTGGGAGACACCTCAGAGGCAATATTGCTCAGTCCAGCGGAGAAAAAATTCTGAAGCATTCAACAGCTCTCACTCAGCTCACACCCCTCCCATCTTTTGATTGGCTTGTCCCTATGCTCATTTAAATATCTCTTAAAGGACGCAGTTGCACCTAGCCAGATAAGTGCAAAAAAGTTACTGATGCTAAAGGACTCCTGGGGTAAGAAGACATGGAACAATCCTTTGCCACAGTGGAAGATTTTGTGCCGCATATACTACAAGAAGTGCTCAAAATTTCAGAAAACGTCCCTCTCCCAACTGAAAGAGCACATTGCTCATTAGCCCCAAAGCCAAGAGAGCAATCAGCCTGCCCATGCTCGATCATCGCCAGAATGTTAAACTACCAAGATGGGCAACTAATACTCCAAACGGCCTGGAAACTGAGAGACCTGCAACTAGATGGCAAAAAGATATTCTTCGATCAGGACTTCTCAGACCATCTAAACGACAAAAGGCACCAAGTGCGAGAAGTAATCAAGCAAGCTAAAGAGAAGAAAATAAAAATCCACCTCTACTAGCCAGCGCATTTAAGAATTCATACAAAGGGGCCTATTCTGTTCGATACATTGAGGGAAGCGGCTCCTACTCTGAGACAACTGGGCCTTCACTGCCAGGACCTTCGAACTGATATTTTGGAGCATGAAATAACCCGAGCAGCCTGGCACAGAGTGGGGAAGCCTAAACGCTTGCAGTCCACATCGGTATCAGGGGGAGGGAATGGACAAGGATATGATAGAAGGCATACATAGGATGGCAGAGAAAGAGGAGATACTGTTGATGGGGGACCTTAACATGCCAGATGTCAACTGGAGCACCTTTGCTGCAGCCACATCCAAAAGTAGGGCTATTCTCAATGCCCTTCAGGTGGCATGCCTCAGACAGCTAGTTTTGGAACCCACTCATGAGGGACCAATCTTAGACCTCGTACTCTCAAATGGAGACAGTGAGAGGATCTCAGATCTAGAAGTGGGTAGCCATTTGGGAACAAGTGACCACCAAACAGTGTGGTTCATGATAAACTCAGCTACAGAGTCAAGCCATACAAAAGTGAGGGTTCAGGACTTCAGGAGGGCTGACTTTGGCAAGATGGGAGAGTGCCTTAGAAAACACTAGCGAACAGGCTAGAAGGAGGGGTGGAGCAACAATGGGGAAATATCAAAACTGCCATCACAGAGGCAACAAGCCTTTGTGTGACGCAAATAAACAAATCAAAATTAAAGAAAAAGCCACTATGGTTCTCAAAAGAGGTAGCGGTGAATGTTAGGGAGAAAAAGATAGCATTTAGGAAGTATAAGGAAACAGAGAAGGAGCAGGACAGAGAACCGTACCAGTTAAGGCAGAAGGAAGCAGGGAGGGTAGTCAGAATAGCAAAGGCCCAAACTGAGGAAAAGATAGCTAACTCGGTTAAGAAGGGGGATAAAACCTTTTATAGGTATATCAGGGAGCATAGAAAGACAAAGGGAGGGAGGGATAGTGAGGTTGAATAGAATGGACGGTGGGTGGGCAGAGAGGGACAGTGGAAAAGCAGGGATACTGAATGAATACTTCTGTTCAGAATTCACAAACGAGGAGGTGGGGCAGGTGCCTAATCCAATTAACAGTAGCACTCTTGATGGGGGGGGGGTAGATCCCAGTCCTTTCACAGAAGAAAGGGTTCTGAAAGAACTCCTAAAACTGAAGGTGGACAAAGCAATGGGGCCAGATGGAATTCATCCCAGAATTCTAAAAGAATTAAGCAGAGAACTAGTGACACCACTGACTACCCTTTTTAACAATTCATGGGAGGATGGTGTGGTACCTGAGGACTGGAGGAAGGTAGATGTGATTCCCCTTCACAAAAGTGGGACCAAGACAGAGGCAGGAAACTACAGAACCTGTCAGTCTAACATCTGGTAGGGAAAGTGATGGAATCACTTCTGAAGGAAAAGAACTGTGAGTACCTAGAGGCCAGTGGGGCACGACCCAAGGCAGCATGGGTCTGACAGGAAGGTCATGTCAGACAAAGCTAATTGATTTCTTTGACTGGGTGACCAAAGTAGTAGACCGGAGGGCTGTGAACATGGCCTACCTAGACTTTAGCAAGGCATTTGACACAGTCCCACACAAAAGTTTAATAGTCAAATTAACCAGCCTGGGAGTGGGTCCCAGGGTGGTAGCCTGGGTAAAACATTGGCTGGACAACAGGACACAGAAAGTAATTGTTAATGGAGTCCACTCTGAAGAAAGAGGGGTTACTAGTGGGGTACTGCAGGGTTCAGTACTGGGTCCAGTCCTTTTTAATGTCTTTATAAGTGACATTGCAGAGGGACTGGAAGGAAAAGTATGCCTCTTGCAGGTGACACAAGATCTGCAACAGGGTTGATACACAAGGAGGCGTGGAAAGGATGAGAAGGACTTGGCAAGGTTGGAGAAATGGCAGAAGTATGCGCGTGGATTCAATGCAAAGAAGTGCAAAATAATGCACCTGGGAAACAAAACCCAGGGAAGATTACACAATTGGGGAGGTAGTAACAACAACAAAAATGGAAAGGGACCCAGGGGTAAGCATATCAGATGACCTTAAGGTTGGCAAGCAATGTGAGAAGGTCGGAGAGGGCTGGGGGATACTGGGATGTATAGGAGAGGCATCACCAGCAGAAAACAAGAAGTTGTTATCCCCCTGCACAGACAGTTGGTGAGACCCCATCTGGAGTACTGCATCCAGTTCTGGAGACCCCATTTCCACAAGGACATAGACAGGATGGAGGCAGTTCAGAGGAGGGTAACTAAAATGGTGCAGGGCCTACAAGAGAAGCCATACGAGGAGAGACTAACTTAGACCAACTTAGAAAAAAATTGCAGGTACAAGCTGATATCACTTCTCTAGAGCAATATATTGATACCATGGTGGATAGTATGTCAGAAATGCCAAAAAGGGCGACCAAAGTAACAACTCAGCCAATAGCGGAGGGCTCAAAAGGGGAGGATGATGTGGATGACTGGTGCCTAGTAAAAAGAAATACTAATAAAAAAGGAAGAAGGAACATTGGGGGGTTAAGCAATGTGTTGACGTCCAACAGATTCAGCGTACTTTCACCCAATGTTCATCTAAACCAGGAGGATGTACCACATACTCAACCAGGCCCCAATATAGATAATAGTTGTCAAGGTACAACTGTTGACCGAAAGTGCACAAGCATTAATACTACACCAAATTGTGGTACCCCACGTGATATTTTGTTGATAGGGGATTCAATGTTGAAATATACAGATCAAATTCTTTGTAGAAATAGAAACTAATTTACCACAATCAGTACATTACCAGGAGCTGGGATTGGGGATATCAAGCGATTATCGCCAGGTCTAACAGAAAATACTAGCAAACCAGTCACTCTGCTACATGTAGGGGTAAATGATATTGGTAAAAGAAACTTGACAGATATTCAGAGGGATTTTGAATTTGTAGGACACACACTAAAAACACAGAGATGTGATCTTATCATCTCTGAAATCTTACCTGTGCCCAGGGCTAGTTTAGAATTGACCAGGGAAATTAGAAGATGCAACAGGTGCCAGAGGGAAGGGCTCAACTATGTGGCTCATTGGCAGGATTTTCAAGCTCCCCATTTATTTTCTCAGGATGGGTTACACTTAAATAGAAAGGGCAAACACATTTTTTTCACTTAAACTCAAGCATATACAAGATTTTCATTTAAACTAATAGATGGGGGGAGGGGCTAGAAAAGCAAACATGGAAAACTATTTAAAAAAAACCTAAGCAATCTAAAATCCACTTTCTGTCCCTAAATGCCAGAAGTTTGTGTAACAAAATGGACGCACTCCAGCTGGTGTTGCATGATCTGGACATACATATATGTGCTATAATGGAAACCTGGTGGAAACAGGATGACAAGTTGGACAAAAATATTCCAGGGTACACCCTTTACAACAAAGATAGGGTACAAACCAGAGGTGGAGGCGTGGCACTGTGCATTGTTGAGGGTATTATGGTAGAAAATATGGATACCTCCAATTGGGAGAACTGTGAAGTAATATGGGTAACACTAAATCCATCCCACATCAATAGATTTAATATTGGTTTGGTATACAGAGCCCCTGCAATAACACCCATGGAGGATTCCATATTGCTAGATTTTATAAATCAGTTAGTTCAAAAGAAAAATGTGGTACTCCTGGGTGATCTAAATCTCCCAGGTATTAACTGGGAGAATTTAGATGCTAAAACGGCCATTGAAAAGGAGTATCTAGAGGTGTTTAACCTGGCAGGTTTGGACCAATATGTGACTGATAACACCAGAAAAAATCACATCCTGGATCTTGTCCTAAGCAATATGGGTCAAGCGATCCAAGGTTGTACAGTATTGCCTCCCCTGGGAACTAGTGACCATCAAATGGTTAGTTTTAATTACATGGGTGAGATAAATAAAACCTCTGGCAATACATTAATATATAGGTTTGTCTTAGCCGATTTCAATGGCATGAAGAGGGATCTATCATACTGGAACTGGGAAAATGATTTTAGGAGAGCATCCTTACATACCATGTGGCAGTTATTCATTAATAAATTAAATACCTTGGTCCAGATGTACGTACCTGTGTCAAATAAGTACAACAGAGCAAGGAAATATCTCCCACCATGGTTGACGTGACAAATCAAGAAAGCTATTAACTAAAAATAGGATGTTTAAAATTGCTAATATAAATGGAGATGACAACAGTTGGGATATGTATAGGCAATGCCTGAAGACTACAAAAAAGAAAATAGAACAGGCCAAAATAAATTATGAGCTCAAGTTAGTACCAAAGGTCAAGGACAATTACAAATCCTTTTTTACCTATATAAACAATAGAAGGAGACTAAATAGAACAAATGGACCTGTACTCGATCAGGACAAGAGATTAACAACAGATAATGTAGAAATGGCAGAAGAATATAACAACTATTTTGCCTCTGTTTTTAACACAGGCAATATGAATTCCACTACTCAACATAATGAATACGATTTGGGTTTTACTGTGGATAAAGCTGAGGTAGAAACAAAATGTAAGCAATTAGATCAAAATAAAGCACAGGGTCCAGACAAAATACATCCTAGGGTGCTCAAAGAACTGGTGGAGCATTTGGCAGACCCAGTAACACATATTTTTCAGAAGTCAGTAGATGATGGTGAGGTTCCAGTTGTTCGGAAGCAGGCGGAGGTCATTTCCTTATATAAAAAAGTTCAAGGCATGAAGTCGGAAATTATCGGCCAATCAGCTTAACATCAATATTGGGGAAAATCCTGGAAACCATACTAAAAAATTATATCACTGAATTCCTACTTAAAACAGGTAATATCGATCAATCACAGCATGGGTTTGTTAAGGGCAGGTCGTGCCAAGCAAACCTTTTGGAGTTTTACGGGAGGGCAAGTAAGGCTTTGGACGAAGGGAAACCAGTTGACATTATTTTTTCTGGACTTCGCCAAGGCATTCAACAAAGTCCTCCATGATAAACTGATAGAAGCTTTGATAGAGTCAGGCATTCTTGGCAATATTACCCACTGGATTGCGTCCTGTCTGGTAGATAGGGTGCAGATGGTTTACATAAAGGGAGATTATTCTACTTGGGTTAATGTGAGGAGTGGGGTTCCACAGGGCTCAGTTTTGGGCCCTACCCTATTTAACGTATTTATCAGCTCTATGAGTTTATCTCCAGATATTTGGCTCTCAAAATTTGCCGATGACACACGGATTGGGTGCATAGTGGAAAACAGGGATGATGCTGATGTTCTTCAGATAGCCTTAGCAAATCTTGAGGTCTGGGCTCAGGATCATGGGTCTGTATTTAATACTGATAAATGCATGGTGATGCATATGGGGAGGAAAAATAATTACTATTCATATAGTTTTTGTAATAAAGCACTTAAAGTAGTTATTGAAGTAAGTGACTTGGGTATTAAAATCAGTAATGATCTCAGCTTCAGGCCCTATTATAATCAAATCATTAAAAAGGCAAGCGGTATTCAGCATTGTATTTATAAACATATAAAAAGCAGATGAAAAGAGGTTTTGCTTCCTCTGTACACCTCTCTGGTGCGCCCCCATGTAGAGTACTGTGCCCAGTTTTGGGCACCAGGGGGCAAGGGCGATATAAAATCTTTGGAGCGTATACAAAAGAGGGCTACATATAGGATAAATGAAGTCCAGGGCCTGGAGTACGAAAGTCGGCTACGTAACCTGGGACTATATTCCCTCGAATTTAGGAGATTGCACGGTGATATGTGCTTTATTTATAAAGCACTATATGATGTTGCACTATGGAACCAATTAAACCTTGTGCTTAGAGATCAGAATTACAATACAAGAGCTCATCCTTTCCAAATACATAAGGAAAAAGTGAATACGGTCAGAAGGAAACATTGGTTCACAGTTAGAGTTACGAATATATGGAATAGACTTCCCATTGATATTGTGACAAGTAGAACAATAACAGAATTTAAGAACAGTTTGGATTTGTATCTAATTAGGAACATTATTTTAGGATATGGGTAATTATGTAGCGAGCACATGGATCTTTGATCTAAACAATTGCTCCTATTCACCTATGAAACCTGTGAGACTAAAGGAGCTTAATATGTATACCCTTGAGGAAAGAAGGGAGAGGGGGGACATGATAGAAACATTTAAGTACCTCAGTGGAATCAACAAAGTCCAAGAGGGTAGCATCTTTCAGAAAAAGAGATGTGCAAGAACAAGGGGACACAATTTGAATATAGAGGGGCGATGGCTCAGAGGCAATGTGAGGAAGCATTTTTTTCACAGAGAGGGTGGTGGATGCATGGAACAGCCTCCTGAGAGGAGGTTGTGGGGTCTAAAACTGTGGCAGAATTCAAGAATGCATGGGACAGACATAAGGCATTTTTTGTTGGGGGGTAGGAAGAAATAGGCTGTTGGTTAAACAGGATCTGCAGCTTATCCTCTAGGTAGGGAAATGGGCAGACTAGGTGGGCCAAGCAGTCCTTATCTGCTGTCAAAGTGTGTGTTTCTATGTATCTTGGCCCTCCCACCTCAGCTTAGACCTTGAAGAAATGCTGGCGAGAGAGAGTATCCCACCCCAGCAGGAAGCAGATGGAATGAGAGGACTTCAGCAGGGAGCTCAACCTAAGTATTTCACAGATAAAAGTGTCTGATCTCTTTACAAGAAGGGGTATATGGCCATACTAGTTTATTAGTAATCGGGTGAAATCCATCGTAACCCCGATCCAGATCAAAAAAGCCGTGAACTCCCCCTTCTTTCTCTTATCTTCATTTTTGCTTTCCCGGTCCCATAGAGTTCATGCAGCTTAGATCCAGTTAAAGCTTTACCACGACACCGAAGAGGACTTTGATGCACCACCACGAGAGAATATCTTAGACTCTTTCCCCAGACCTGAGTGAGAAGTCCACCTAAGTAAGACGCAAACATTTTGCTAACCTGCAGTTTCTAGTGATTATTTCATTCGTGGGTAATTATACAGTTCAGAAATATACCTCTGTATAATAGACGCTCAAGAGCAATCTGCATACATTTGTGCAGCTCCTAACAATTGGGGGAAATTACTAATAACAGAACGTGACCAATCCGATTTGGTGGTGATTTCAGCTGCATGATTTGAGTCCCTGTATAAGGGTGAATTTCTACGTCCCCACCAGCAGTCCTATACGGATAGTGGGGCATTAAATCAGGATATATACATATAGATATAAAACTCCCACGAAATTCTGGCTCACTTAAATCCATAGAGAATCTACTGGGTTAAACTAGCAATGGATCTAGGTGACCCCCTTTCCCACAGAGGGTTCACCAGCAATTAGCTAGTATTAAATATAAAAACAGTTAAAAAAAAGGCAGGCGGCCCGAACCTCCTGCTGCAGTTAAAATGGTGGCAAAACCATGAAACTACACTTCTTAAAGTGATGGTTTCCATTAACGGATACTTTTAGATCAGGCCTGTATAATATACAAGCATAGTAGCTAGTGATATATACCCACCGTGTAATAACGGGGTACCACCGTATTTACCTAGGAAGCTTAAATATAAAATCACTTCTACTGTATTCTGTTTGGCCTTTCTTCTTATTGTACTGTTTTAAGGTACTTAAGTTGATGTTGTTTATACAATTTCAAAATGTTCTATTGTTCGCACCAGTTGTGCGCACTGTTTTACTAACATGGCTTCAAGATTTACATAAGAGACGAAGGGCAATATGTCTATATGGGTTAAGTTTGTTGGAGGGAAGGGTAAAAAGAGAATGTACCAGCAGAGTTGAACTAAACAGTAAAAGATGGGATCCCTAAAATTAATTTCCTTGAATGTTCAAGGATTTAATTCCCCTATTAAAAGAACGAAAATCCTGCACTATTTAAACCAGCTCCATGCTGATATCTGCTTTCTTCAGGAAACCAGACTATCTGGGGTAGAGCACTTGAAACTCAGAAGATCATGGGTAGGTAGAGTGGTGGAAGCCTCCCACCCTTCATTGAAAAAGGCAGGCACAGCAATCCTACTCTGAAAGAATATTCCCCTGGAAATCTTGAGGGAAGAAACCCTAGAAAATGGTATAGGAGTAATAATTACTGAAGATTTGTTCTCACGGAGGGTCCATCTAATAAACATTTATGGCCCTAATAATGACGATCCATTATTTTACAAAAATGTATTTCGTAGGATCTCAGACCTAGGAGAAGGCCTAATCCTCTTAGGGGGTGACTTCAGTTGTGTTCTTAACCCCCGTCTAGACAGTTCCTCTCAAAACTGTTCCACAAATAAGAAAATGAGTAGGGTGGTCAGAGGGGAAATGCAGGAACTCGCCCTCCTAGATGTATGGAGAGAATTAAACTTTTCCATGAAAGATTTTACTTTTTACTCCAATCCCAATGATTCTCACTCCAGAATAGACTATTTTCTTTGCAGTAACACAGATCTGCATATGATGAGAGATTGTACAATCCAACCCAGACTGGGTTCAGACCACTCTTCAGTGGTTTTAATGCTTCAGCTGGGAGACTGGAGTAGGTGCACCCTATGGAGGATGGACTCTTCTTTATTGGGAAAGGAGGATTTCAGGGAACAGATATCATGTACTATTGAGGACTAACAAAACAAGCATTTGTCAATGCCGAAAGTTAATTGCATTGGTCTGTTGAGCTCGCGCAGTGGCCGTCTATCACTGGCTTAATCTGTTTGTCCCAGTGCTGCAGGCTGCTCTTTTGTACTGGGCTGCTGCTTGTGTTGGCACCTTGTTCTGCGAAGAAATACGCAGCTGTCCCGACAGAGCTCCATTGAGGTGGCTCACTCCCCCCTCTCACTCGCTCATTCTGTTTCTCCTGGCGCTGCAGGCTGCCCTTTTGTACTGGGCTCCTGCCTGTGTTGGTGGCTTTTTCTACCCACAAAAAAAATCCACAGCTGTCCCAACAGAGCTCCGTTGAGGTCGCTCAGTCCGCCTGTCTCACTCTCTCATTCTGGTTCTCCTGGCACTGCGGGCTGCCCTTTTCTACTGGGCTCCTGCCTGCGTTGCTGCCTTCTTATGCCCACAAAGAAATTTGCAGCAGTTACAATACAGCTCTGTTGAGCTCACTCACTCGCTCATTCTGGTTTTCCTGCCACTGCAGGCTGCCCTTTTGTACTGGGCCCCTGCATGCATTGCTGCCTTTTTCTGCCCAAAAACAAATCTGCAGCAGTCCCAACAAAGCCCCGTTGAGCTCACTGACTCCCCCTCCCTCACTCGCTCGTTCTGTGTCTCCTGGTGCTGCAGGCTGCCCTTTTGTACTGGGCTCCTGCCTACATTGGCGGCTTTTTCTGGCCAGAAAGAAATCTGAAGCGGTGTCGACACAGCTCCACTGAGCTCGCTCACTGCCTGTCTGTCACTCTCACATTCAGTTTCTGCCGGCGCTGCAAGCTGGCCTTTTGTACTGGGCTCCTGCCTGCGTTGCCGCATTTTCTGCTCACAAAGAAATCTGCAGCAGTCACACTAGAGCTCCATTGAGCTTGCTCACTACCGCTCTGTCACTCGCTCGTTCTGTTTGTCTTGGCGCCACAGACTGCACTTTTGTATGGGGCTCCTGGCTGCGTCGGCACCTTTGTCTGTCCACAAAGAAATCTGCAGCTGTCCTGACAGAGCTCCATTGAGGTCGCTCAGTCTCCCTCTCTCTCCGCTCATTCTGTTTGTCCTGGCGCTGCAAGCTGCCCTTTTGTATGGGGTTCCTGCCTGCACTGGCACCTTTTTCTGCCCACAAAGTAATCCCAGCAGTCCTGACAGAGCTCCGTTGAGCTCGCTAAGTTCTCTTGTCTCACACACTCGTACTGTTTGTCCCACCGCTGCAGGCTGCCCTTTTGTACTGGGCCCCTGGCTGTATTGATGCCTTTTTCTGCCCACAAAGAAATCCGCAGCAGTCCTGACAGCGCTTCAGTGAGTTTGCTCACTCCCCCTCCCTCACTCACTCTCTCGTTCTGTTTCTTCCAGTGCTGCAGGCTGCCCTTTTGTACTGGGCTCTTGTGTTGGGGCTTTTGTCTGCCCATAAACAAATCTGCAGCAGTCCTGACAGAGCTCAGTTGAGCTCGGTCACTCCCCCCCCCTCACTCGGTCAATCTTAGTCTGTCCAAAACACTGATTTCCCAGAGTGACCGTGCTATTGTCTGGCAGGAGTGCAAAAACATAGTTTAGCCAGGATGTGAAAAATGACAGCTGTAGGGTTCATAGGAGTTGTGAAAAATGCCACTGTTGAAAATGTGGCATGACAGTGCTAAATTCGCGAAGTTACAGGGTGCGTGGAAACAGTTCAATGCAGCGCTAGCACAGTCATGTTATGGCAGTCCCAACAAAGCTCCATTGAGACTCACCCTCCCTTTCTCTCACTTGCTCATTCTGTTCTGCCGGTGCTGCAGGCTACCCTTTCTCTACTGGGCTCCTGCCTGCGTTGCTGCCTTCTTATGCCCACAAAGAAATTTGCAGCAGTTACAATACAGCTCTGTTGAGCTCACTCACGCTCATTCTGGTTTTCTGCCACTGCAGGCTGCTCTTTGTACTGGGCCCCTGCATGCATTGCTGCCTTTTCTGCCCACAAACAAATCTGCAGCAGTCCCAACAAAGCCCTTTGAGCTCACTGACTCTCCCTCCCTCACTTTATCGCTTTGTGTCTCCTAGTGCTGCAGGCTGCCCTTTGTACAGGGCTCTTGCCAGCATTGACGGCTTTTTCTGGCCAGAAAGAAATCTGAAGCAGTCCCGACACAGCTCCACTGAGCTCGCTCACTCCCCCTCTGTCACTCTGGCATTCCGTTTCTGCCGGTGCTGCAAGCTGGCCATTTGTACTGGGCTCCTGCCTGCATTGCCACATTTTCTGCCCACAAAGAAATCTGCAGCAGTCACACTAGTGCTCCGTTGAGCTCGCTCACTACTGCTCTGTCACTCGCTGGTTCTGTTTCTCTTGGTGCCACAGACTGCACTTTTGTATGGGGCTCCTGGCTGCATTGGCATCTTTGTCTGTCCACAAAGAAATCTGCAGCTGTCCCGACAGAGCTCCGTTGAGGCTGCGCAGTTTCCCTCTCTCATTGCTCATTCTGTTTGTCCTGGCGCTGCAAGCTGCCCTTTTGTACGGGGCTCCTACCTGCATTGGCGCCTTTTTCTGCCCACAGAGAAATCCCATCAGTCCTGACAGAGCTCTGTTGAGCTCAGTAAGTCCCCTTGTTTCACTCGCTCGTACTGTTTCTCCCACTGCTGCAGGCTGGCCTTTTGTACTGGGCCCCTATGCCTGTATTGATGCCTTTTTCTGCCCACAAAGAAATCCGCAGCAGTCCTGACAGCGCTTCAGCGAGTTCACTCACTCCCTCTCCCTCACTCGCTCTCTCATTCTGTTTCTCCCAGTGCTGCAGGCTGCCCTTTTGTACTGGGCTCTTGTGTTGGGGCCTTTGTCTGCCACAAACAAATCCACAGCAGTCCCGACAGAGCTCAGTTGAGCTCGGTC
This sequence comes from Neoceratodus forsteri, assembly GCA_016271365.2. NCBI lineage: Eukaryota > Metazoa > Chordata > Ceratodontiformes > Ceratodontidae > Neoceratodus > Neoceratodus forsteri. Next base: position 428,259 of record JADMNL010000027.1, read on the forward strand.
ACTCCCCCCTCTCACTCGGTCGATCTTAATCTGTCCCAGATGCTGATTTCCCAGAGTGACCATGCTATTGTCCACAGGAGAGCAAAAACATATTTTAGCCAGGATGTGAAAAATGACAGCTGTAGTGTTCATAAGGAGTTGTGAAAAAATGCCACTGTTGAAAATGTGGCGTGACAGTATTACAAATTTGCGAAGTTACAAGGTGCTGGAAACAGTTCAACGCATGCTTGTAACACAGTCATGTTATGGAGTTTCATCACCAAATTTTCAACATAGGGATTTTAGGACCTCTGCTCGTGCCACTGTCATTTTCTTAATCTGTCCCGAACACTGATTTCCCACAGTGACCACGCTATTCTGTGTTGGAACTGTGAAAACACATTTCGGTCAGGATGTGAAAAATGACAGCTGTACTGCTTATAAGGAGGTGTGAAAAAATGGCACTGTTGAAAATCTGGTGTGACAATATTACAAATCTGCGAAGTTACAAGGGGGCGTGGAAAGTGCGCAATGCACACTTGTAACATAGTCAATTGATGGGCTATCATCACCAAATTTTCAACACAGGTATTTTAGGACCTTTGTTCATGAACAGTATCATTGTAATCTTCTTAATCTGTCCTGAACAGTGATTTCCCACAGTGACCACGCTATTCAGCTGTCCCAACAGAGCTCCGTTGAGGTCGCTCAGTCTCCCTCTCTCATCGCTCATTCTGTTTGTCCTGGCGCTGCAAGCTGCCCTTTTGTACGGGGCCCCTGCCTGCATTGGTGCCTTTTTCTGCCCACAAAGAAATCCCAGCAGTCTTGACAGAGCTCTGTTGAGCTCACTAAGTCCCCTTGTCTCACTCGCTCATACTGTTTCTCCCACCGCTGCAGGCTGGCCTTTTGTACTGGGCCCCTGCCTGTATTGATGCCTTTTTCTGCCCACAAAGAAATCCGCAGTAGTCCTGACAGCACTTCAGTGAGTTCGCTCACTCCCGCTCCCTCACTCGCTCTCTTGTTCTATTTCTCCCAGTGCTGCAGGCTGCCCTTTTGTACTGGGCTCTTGTGTTGGGGCCTTTGTCTGCCACAAACAAATCCACAGCAGTCCTGACAGAGCTCAGTTGAGCTCGGTCACTCCCCCCTCTCACTCAGTCGATCTTAATCTGTCCCAAACACTGATTTCCCACAGTGACCGTGCTATTGTCCGCAGGAGTGCAAAAACATATTGTAGGCAGGATGTGAAAAATGACAGCTGTAGTGTTCATAAGGAGTTGTGGAAAAATGCCACTGTTGAAAATGTGCCGTTACAGTATTACAAATTTGAGAAGTTACAAGGGTACATGGAAACAGTTCAACGCACTCTTGTAACACAGTCATGTTATGGAGTTTCGTCACCAAATTTTCAACGAGGGATTTTGGATCTACTCATGAACAGTGCCACTGTCATTTTCTTAATCTGTCCTGAACACTGATTTCCACAGTGACCACGTTATTCTGTGCGGAACTGTGAAAACACATTCGGTCAGGATGTGAAAAATGACAGCTGTACTGCTTATAAGGAGGTGTGAAAAATGGCACTGTTGAAAATCTGGTGTGACAATATTACAAATCTGTGAAGTTACTAAGTGCATGGAAAGTGCACAACGACACTTGTAACACAGTCAATTGATGGGCTATCATCACCAAATTTTCAACACAGGCATTTTAGGACCTCTGCTCATGAACAGTATCATTGTCATTTTCTTAATCTGTCCTGAACAGTGATTTCACAGCGACCACTCTATTCTGTGCCAGAAGTGCGAAAACACATTTTGGCCAGGATGGGAAAAATGACAGCTATACTGTTTGTAAGTAGGTCTGGGAAATGGCAATGTTGAAAAATCTGGAGGAAAATAGAAATTTCAACCACGAAGGCATGCGCTAACTCGCGAACGACGCCGTAACACAGTCATTTTATGAAAGATCATTACCAAATTTTCAACATAGGCATTTTAGACTTCACCATGAACAGTGTCACTGTCATTTTTAATCTGTCCTGAACACTGATTTCTGACAGCAAACCGCGCTTATTCTGCGCCGGAAGCACGAAAACAATTTTGGCCAGGATGGGAACAATGACAGCTGAACTGCTCACAGGAGGTATGGACAAAATGCCAGTGTTGAAAACCTGGCATGAAAATATTGTAATTCGCAGTTACGAGCATATGTGTAACCGCGCAATGCATGTTTAAAACAGTCATTTTTGATGTTTCACTAATTGCAACATAGGCTTTTGAGAGCCCACCTCATGAACACTGGCACTGTCGTTTTGTTAATCGGCACCAAAGGGTGATTCCATACAGTGACCGCGAAACCACTTTTCGGGTCCGATTAATGCCATGACAGTTCAAGAATTCATGAGGAGGGGTCCCAAAACCCCATGTTGAAAATTTGGTAAAAATTTCAAAATGCCTGAGATATGCACCAAAGTTGAAAACCCTATTTATTACATTATACAGCTTAACGGCATTTCTCAGTTCTGGCGTCGGCTTTGAAGAGTGCAGACGGTTCCCCGTCCAGCGAAGATCATTGCGCGAGCCCCAGAGGCAAGGATGGGGTAAGGGTGTGTGGGGAGGCAGGGTGCACAGTGGTGGGTGCGGATTGTGGGGGGCAGGGAGACTATGAGGGACCGCTTCCTTTTTTCAGGTACAAAAACCAAAAAGACTTTATGGGACCGTTTTCATTTACAGGGACATGTGGCATGCTGGGGTGGCCTCCCAGCATGCCACCGAATTCTTGTTTTGGGGAGTATAGCCGACGGGGATTGGGCACCCCTGGCTGCAAACAATAGTAGTATATGGCACGCTTGGGGTGGGCTCCTCACAGTTACCAGAGTTGTTTTTGAGGGGGCAGCTGTAGATTGGGCAGCTCCCATCGAAAACAACAAAAGGGGTGGGATTCATTTCTGCCAACGGAGATCTGGCACCCGCCGGGCAGGCAAGAGTGGGCCCCTGTCAGCAAATAAACAGTGGTACATATTGTTTGTGAATACGCTTGCGTCTACAAACAATATCGCAGATCTCTACATCATGCCCTGCAATGACGGGTCGCTTCCTCATTGCAGTGCAGCATGGCTGACGCTGCAATGACGAGGCGGCCCCTGATTGCAGCGGCTGAGTTTTTAGAAAGTTGTGGCACACTGGCTAAACTAGTGTCAGCAGCAGTGTGCCACGGCATTGGGGGACGGGGGACAAGCCTTTACAGGCTGTGGGGGCATTGGGCACAACAGTGCCACGCCTCCACAACCTGCTTGTGGAGAAAGCTGACGCAACATGTTTCTTGCGCATGCGCGTAATCAACATAAAAATAATAAATTGGAAGTACCTGGTCCCAAATGGTACTGGGATGGGTTGAAAGCTGTTATTCGAGGGGAGATTATATCTTATGCCTCCTGGCTGAAAAAAAACTGTAGAGAAAAGCAATTAGCTTTGGAACTCCAATTAAAACATCTAGAAGCTATGCATAAGCAAGATAAAATCAAAGATATGAAGGCAAAATTAAATAACACTAGGAAAGAGCTACAGAATATATTAGATCAGCAGGTTGAGGGCAAACTAAGATGTACCAATCAAAAATATTACGAACACAGCAATAAAGCTGGCCAACTTCTGGCATTTCAGCTTAGACGGTCACAAGCCGATAGATATGTTAAAAAAATAAAAGTAAAGAACTCCAGGATGGAGGCTACCCATTGCAGCCCCAAGGACATAGCAGGTGCATTTAAGAATCATCATACAGCACTTACTACAAGGGAGTCAGTGGAACTAAACTCATCACAAGAGGTACAGGATTATTTAAACAAGGTTCCACTCCCTAAACTGTCAGAAGAATTGGAACTAAGGTTGGAAGCCCCCATCACGTCCCAGGAAATAACAGCCATAATCAAAAACATCAAAACGGGAAAGTCACCTGGTTCAGATGGATTTAATATAGAATTTTACCAAAAGTTTAAGGCACAACTAACCCCTATTTTATTAAAACATTTTCATTCATGTGAGGAAGAGAACGATCTCCCCCATTCCTGGCAGGAAGCCTTCATTACAGTGATCACAAAAGAGGGCAAACCCCCAGAAGACTGTGTATCATATAGACCAAATTCCCTCCTTAATGTTGACTCAAAGATTTTCACTAAAATACTAGTGAATAGGGTAAATTTAATCCTACCGAGCTTGATCCATCTGGACTAGGCAGGTTTTGTGTTAAATAGGCACCTTAAAGATAATAATAGGAGATGTCTCAACATTTTATACTACGGGGAAGAAAGCTATGGAACAGCAGTTGGCAATAGCGATCGATGTGGAAAAGGCATTCGACTGCCTCAGTTGGCACTTTCTGTTGGGAGTACTCACTAAATTCAGATTTGGGGACCAATTTAAAACATGGATTAAATCAATTAATTACAAACCGCAAGCTAGAATTAGGGTGAATGGCACAATTTTGGACAGTTCGGAGATACAGAAAGGGACCAGACAAGGGTGCCCTTCGTCCCTGATACTGTTCGCTCTAAGTATGGAACCCTTTGGCCAAGATTATTAGAACACACCCTGACCTAGAGGGGATCATAATAGGAGGGAAGGAAAGTAGAATATTGCTTTAAGCAGACAATACCATGTTATACTTGAGAAACCGACTTGAAACATTCACAATTCTGCACCAAATACTGAAGACATACGGACAGCTGTCAGGATTTATAATTAATGAGGGCAAGACAGAAACTATCTTAATTAGTGGTCCCCTATCCCCAGAACTAGTGCAACTGGACCCATTCTGATGGGTGTCTGTCAGTATTAGGTATTTAGGCATTTATATTCCCATGAACCTTTAAACAACTTTTACCAAGTTAATTATAGAAAACTGATAAAGGAAGTGCTTACAGATTTAAGAGAGATGGGAGCTCCTTCCTGTCCCTAATGGACCAATAAGAATGAATATCCTCCCATGCTTTTGTTTTGTTCAGCTCTCTACTCTTGCACATCCCAGTTCAGAATGGAAAAAATAAACAGAGCTCTCCATCAGTTTGTATGGGAGGGAAAAGGGTGAGGATAGCCTGGGACACACTACTGAAGGCAAATAATCAGGAGGGTTTGGGACTACCCAATTTAAAAATCTATTACCAGATGGCCCAATTGACCCCCTGGGTGGCCTATTTAAAGAGACACTCAGAAAATACTTGTATCAAACAATAAACAGGACATAACCCAGGAGTTATTCCAACACTAGATTTTGCCAACTCTCCAGAGGGTTTAGGTAGACTTGATATTACAAACCCATGGCTAAAACAAATGTATAAGGTGGGTAAAAAACAAGATAGGATTAGGATCTCATCTAACTAGCAGAACAGAAATTACACAATGTACCCACTTTGCTCCACCGAGACTGGACCAATCCTTTGAAGGTTGGAAACGTCAAGGTCTCATATTCTTCTCACAGTTCCTCCAGCAAGGGCAAATAAAAACATTCCAAACACTACAACAAGAATTTCTCTTGCCCACCTCACACTTTGTCAGATACCTATATGCAGTCTCCTTTCTTCGAACTGGTACTAATTCATTGGATGCTCAGAGGAGCCCCCACCCTTTGGAAAAGACTATCTGGGAAGAAGTAGACAGTCCCAAAGAAACACATTTGATCTCTAAATTGGCCAATAATTATAGAATCGCTACAGACCACACCCCTCCAAAATCCCAGAACGCTTGGGAGAGACAGATGCACATGCAACTAGACACACTGACCTGGCAACAGATTTGGGAAGGGGCATTCTGCAAGTCGGCCTCTAATACCTGGAGGGAATTCAGATGGAAGATCATAATCAGATATTTTAACACCCCAACTAAAACTAAACACTATAGGGCGGGGAACGCAGAAAAGTGCTGGGGGGATTGTGGAGAGGTTGGGACACCCTACCACATATTCTGGGAATACCCAAAATTGTGGTTCTACTAGGCCAAGGTGGGATCCCAATTCCAAGAAATGTCTGGGATCCAGGAACCACTCAGTTTCCCACTTATGATCTTAGGCTCCTCTCTAAGGGCAGGAGATCCAATGGGCAGAAATCTTTTATAGGAATCCAACTAGCGGCGCATGCAAAGCCATTACTACATGCTGGCAAAATCTGACCCACCCACTTGCTAGTGTGGAATAGATATAGCAAAGGAGATTTCGAGTGGAAAAAAATCACAGCTAAACTCAACTAAGGGGAGATAAACATAATGGAATATGGCTGCCATTCATGCACTTGCTGGAGGACGTAGGGGGGATATCTGTTCTATCTCAGCAGGCCTTTCCCCGATAAGAAAAAATTACTCACCGCAGTAATCTTCTTTCTTCCATGGGGTCCTTTAGAATGAGTAACTTTTTTGCACTTAGCTAGCTAGGTGCAATTGCCCTGGAGGTGTGCCTTTAGGAGAGATTTAATGAATGTAGGGCCAAGCCAATCAAAAGACAGGAGGGGGTGTGAACTGAGTGAGAGTTGTTGACTGCTTCAGAATTTTTTCAAGGAAAAACTAGGGCAAATGCCCCAAAGAAGAATTAACAGGATTCAAAAAACATGCAAATGTCCAAAAGTGGAAACAGAAATAACAACAACTCGAGGCAAAAACTCATCAATAAGAATGCCAAATTTGGTAAAAGGTGACGTAAGAGGAAGGGTGGGAGCTTACTGATGCTAAAGGACCCCATGGAAGAAAGATTACTGAGGTGAGTAATTTTTTTCTTCTTACCCCAGGAGTCCTTTAGCATCAGTAACTTTTTTGCAGACTACCAAGCAATACCAAGTGGGAGGTGGGCAGAGAACCTACTTAGGTAAGAGGCCCTGCAGAACTGCCCTGCCAAATTTGGCACCCGATCTGGTCTGCACATCCAGACTGTAGTGTTTCACAAAGGTGTGCACAGATTTCCAGGTAGCTGCTTTGCAGACATCCAGTAGGGAATATCCCTTGCTGCCGCAAGCGAGGCTGCAGTGCCCCTGGTGGAATGGGCCCTGAGCCCCACTGGAGGTTGTTGATCAGCTTTCTCATAGCAGTATCTAGTACAAGAGACCAACCAACGAGAAATAGTTCTCTTGGTAGCTGGTCTTCCTCTGCCTACATCCCGTAGGTGAGGAACAACTGAGTGGAAGAGCCTCTGGACTGTCTAGTATGCTCTAGGTAGTGAAAGATGGCTCTTTTGACATCCAGCTCAGTAAAGAAGACAGGCAGAGTAATGGACTGGTTCAAGTGAAACTCTGAAACCACCTGTGGCAGAAATTTCCTATTTGTCCTGAGCTCAACTTTATCCTTGTGAGGGATGATGTAATTCAGCTCAGTGCACAGGGCCTGTAGCTCTGAAATCCTCCTGGCAGACGTAATGGCTACCAGGAAGATGGTTTTCCAAGTTACAAACTTGATGTGGGCCGTGGACATAGGCTTGAAAGGTGGATTCATGAGCCCATCTACGCAAAGGTTCAGGCTCCAATGAGGAACAGGCTCCCAGGTTGGAGGCTGAAGGTGCAAGAGGCCTTTGAAAAACTGTTTAAAAATGTGAGAAAAAAATGATTTCTTCTTTCCCACTGGTAGGTAGGTGGAAACTGCCTCCAGGTGTAGCTTGAGTGAAGAAGGTTTCAAGCATGACGCCTGTAGGTGTATCAGGTAGTCTAATAGCCGAGGGTCTGAAGCTGATAGGGGTTCGACCTTTTCACTTCTGCACCAGAGGGAAAAACCTTTTCCATTTGGCTGCATAAGTCTTCTTAGTGTTCGTTTTTTTAGCCATCCTCAATATCTTAAGGACCTGTTCAGAGTACTGTGAGGATGGAAACTCTAACTCCTCAAGAACCAGGCTTTGAGGTGAAGAGAGTGTATGTCTGGGTATGGCACTCCTGTCTGAGGAAGGGTCAGCAGGGAACGAGTTGGGGGCAGGTGAATGGACCTGTTGCAGGACATTGAGAGCAGGAGAGGGTACCAGGCTTGCCTGGGCTAGTCCGGAGCTACTAGGATCATGGATGCAGGCAGCTGCCCGAGTTTCAGCAAAACCCTGAATATCAGGGGACAGGGAGGAAATGCGTATAGGAACCTCCCTGACCAGTCCAGGATCAGGGCATCCAGAGGAAGTGTTCCCAGAACTGGGGGCCTGCAATAGTACTGAGGAAGCTGAAAACTGAGAGGCGAGGCAAACAGATGCACATCTGGTGTGCCCCACTGCCTGAACACTGTGGCTAGTACTTATTTGTTCAGTGTCCATCCACTCTGATATTGACTGATACGGCTTAGAGCATCCGCTAGAATACTGAGTCTGTCTGGGAGGTGAATAACTGGGAAGCTGACTCCCAGGGAGAAAACTAGAGACCAGAGCTTCCAAACAGAGTATTCTTGATCTGGTACCACCCTGCTTGTTTATGTAGAACATTGCAGTGGTGTTGTCCATTCGAATTTGTACCGCCTGCCTTCTATGCTGGGAGTGAAAGCTTTGACAGCTAGTAAGAATGCTCTGAGTTCCAAAAGATTTATGTGCAACTGTGACTCTTCGGGAGTCCAATTGCCACTTACTGAGGCACTGTCTACAGTAGATGAGCTCCCCAGCTCAACAGGGAGACATCTGTGGTGATCACCTTTGTGGGAAGAGGAGCTTGAACGGGAACTCCTGCCTGCAATTTGCAGGGTCCTTCCACCACAGCAAGTTTTGGAGGAACTGCTCCGACACCGGTATTAACTTTGAAAATGTGTTTCTTCTCTGAGACCAGCGAGCTCTGAGGTAGGCTTGCAGGAGTCTCATCCTGTACCTGACCCCTGGGACTACTACAGTCATAAGAGGCCATATGTCCCAGAAGTTTCGGGAAGTGTCTGGCCAGTCTTGGCTGTCCCTGGGCAGAAGAATCTGCCACTGAAAGGAAACTGAATTCTTTCCTGTGGGAGGAAAGCATATCCATTCTGAGTGCCCAGCTGGGCCCCTATGAAGGTGAGCAGCTGGGTGGGTTCTGGGTGAGATTTCTTGAGATTTACCAGGAAACCCAGAGACTCCAGAGTGCATTCTGTGAGGGAAAGAGATTCCTTGACTTGGCAAGGAGACGTTGCTACTATAAGACAGTCATCCAGGCAGGGGTAGAGAGCGACATCCAGTCTCCTGAGATGTGCTGCTACCACTGCGAGACACTTGGTAAAGACTCTTGGGGCTGAGGACAGATCGAAGGGCATTGCGGTAAACTGATAGTGACCCGAAGGAAGTCTGAACCTGAGAAACTTCCTGTGAGATCTTCTTATGGGTATGTGGAAGTAGGCATCCTTTAAGTTGAGGGAGGCTAGCCAGTTGCCCTGCTGTAAGGACTGTATGACCAGTGACAGAGTGACCATTTTGAATTTTTTTTTTCAGATGTTTGTTTAAATACCTGAGATCAAAGATGAGTCGCCACTCCCCAGTTTTCTTTTGTGTCAGAAAATACCTGGAGTAGAGGGCCTTGCCTTTCTCATGGGTGGGGACCCTCTCCACTGCTCATAAAGCCAGAAAGTTTTGTACCTCCATTTCCAACAGCGGTATCTGTGTTGGGGACAGAGATCTTGACATCTGGGTCTGCTTGAGGTCTGGCAGCTGCTTGAACTGTAATGACAGACCCTTCTTCACTATCTCCAGCACCCACTTGTCTGATGTGATGATGGACCAGTGCTGAAGATAGTGAGAGAATCTGCCTCCAACCGGAAATGGGGAGGCGACCTGAACACTCACATCAGGACTTAGACTGAGAGGCAGATGGCTGGGTAGAGGTGGCTCTTCTTTGGCCCCTTCTGCCCCAGCCTCTGAAAGACCCCCCTGTACTGGCTAAAGTTAGATTGGGGCTAGGGATTGTAAGGCCTGGGAACAAAACTTCTGCCCCTACCGCCCCTGGGACGGGATCTCTGAGGGGTGGTGGATTTAGGCTTAGATGAATGGCTCTGCCAGGAGGACTTGTACTCATCAACCTTTTTCATGTAGTCAGTGGTTCTGTAATCAAACAACATATTTTCATCACAGGGAGAATCTATGGCCTCTGAGTGTTTGCGGTCAGACTGGTTGTTCTAAGCCAGGTAAAGCGTTCTCAGAGATATGGCATGGGCCATCACCCTAGAGGCTGCATCATTATTGTCATCTGCCATGCGGAATTGGTATATAGTAGCTTCCAAGGCAGTTTTTGGCTTATCCACCAGCTCCTGCACCATGGAATCTGATCTGTTGCCGGCAATAGCCTAGACAGATTTCCAAAGGGCTTTCTTATATTTGGCTGTGAATGCTATGTAAGAAGAAAGCCTGAGAAGCAGGGAAGCTGTGGCATACATTTTCTTTGCTATAAAGTCAATTTTCTTGGAATCCTTGTCAGGGGGAGAGGGCGACAAGGAGACTCCAGCTTTCTCACAAGCTGCCTGCTGCACTATACTCTCGTGGCTAGGGTGTGCTAACAGGAACTCTGTACCATTTTCAGACAATTTATATTTTCTCTCAAGTCACTTATCAATCCCTAGTACTGAAGTGTGGTGTTGAAGCACCTTCCTGGTATTTTTTCTAAATGCATTATATATAAGGACGACTAGGGTCTTTGAGGATGAAAGACCCTTCATCTCCCTATAATCTTCATCTTCATCTTCATCGGCATCCTGGTTGGGCTCCTGCGTAGGGAAGTCCAGGGTATCCAGCATATTTTGTATAAATGTAAACAGAGGAAGGATCCTCGTGGTCACCCGGGGGATCCCCAAGGTGAGGGTCCGGGGACTCCTGGGGCTCAAGGCCCTCAAAATCCATGTCAGGGGCATCATAAAATTAATCATCATCTGCGTTACCCTCACAGTCTATGGAACAGAGAACTGTGGAAGAGTGCTTGCCAGGCCCAGTAAATTGAGGACCCATATTTTGAGGAGTCTGAAACAGTTGCCATGCTTTTTCCATATCTTGCACTGACGGAAGAACCTGTGCAGTTTGTAAGTGTTTTGGTTTTTTCTGTATGCTTTAAGCTGCCTGTTGTCTCACTATTGGCTTTCCAAAGAGCAACGGGAGCATATCTGTCTTGATAGAGTTTCTTTTGAGCCACTTCATCAGAGGCTTGAGGTAAAAATAAAGTCTAAATAGCGCCTTTGCGCTAAAAATAAAAAAAATGTGCAGCGCTAATGAAAAAGTAAAATTTTTCACTCAGCACACTAAAGGAAATAATTTATGAGGAAAACTTTTCCCAGATAAGCACTAGGAGGCTGTCAACAAGGAAAGCTGGGAGACACCTCAGAGGCAATATTGCTCAGTCCAGCAGAGAAAAAATTCTGAAGCAGTCAACAGCTCTCACTCAGTTCACACCCCCTCCTGTCTTTTGATTGGCTTGGCCCTACGCTCATTATATCTCTCTTAAAGGCACACCTCTGGGCAATTGCACCTAGCCAGCTAAGTGCAAAAAAGTTACTGATGCTAAAGGACTCCTGGGTAAGAAAATACAGGTTACTCACCTGTAACAGGAGTTCTAGGAATGGTATATGTTGTTCATCCACACTGTCTGGCAGGTTCCTTGCCACTTTAAATCTTGCTGGAAGGTCTTCAAGCTGGCTCCTCCCACCCACCCGGTGGAAAACTCTCGGCTGCCCCATGACGCCAGATCTAGCCCGCTGGAAGCCAGGTTGTGCGTTGAAGCCGGGGAGGCCGGATGGGTCGTGTGGATGAACAACATATACCATTCCTAGAACTCCTGTTACAGGTGAGTAACCTGTATGTCTAGGCCAGGGACATGGATATGTTGTTCATCCACACTGTCTGGCAGACTCCTAGTAGTTCTCTGAGAGGAGGGAGGCAAGGCACACACCCCCTTCTTAGGGAATAATGACTGGAGAACCGAGGCCCCAAAACCAGCATCCCGGCGTGACTCCAGGTTGATGTGGTAATGGGTAATGAAGGTGTGTGCTGACTTCCAGGTAGCTGCCCTGCAGATTTCCTGGATAGGGATGTCCCTGGAAGCAGCCACCGATGCAGCGGTATGGTGGGTAGAATGAGCGGTTATCCCTCTGGGAGGCTCCATGCCCGCCAACCTATAGCAGAGATCTATGCAGGAGGAGACCCACCTGCCTATCGTCCGCTTGGCTGCAGGTCTGCCAGGTGCGGCTTCAGCATAGGTGACAAACAGCTGGCGAACCTCTCCCTGAACTTCAGCCATCCACCTTGTGATAAGCGCCCCTCTAGGGTCCAAAGTATGGAGCCTATATTCAGCCTCCGAGGCGTGACTGGGGTAGAACACCGGCAGAGTCAACTCCTGGTTCAGGTGAAACTCCGACACCACCTTCGGAAGGAATTTCGGGTGGGGGCGCAGGACAACCTTGTCCCTGTGGAAGACCAGATAAGGAGACTCGATGGAAAGCGCTGGGAGCCCTCCCATCCTTCTGGCTGACGTGATAGCCACCAAGAAGGTGGTCTTCCATGACAGGTGAGAGATGCACACCTGTGCATTGTCTTCAATGGCTTGCCCATGAGCTTAGCCAATACAGCAGTAGATTCCACAGAGGTGGAGGTTCTCGATCGAGGATATGTGATCAAGGCCTTTGAAAAGTGCCCACCACCTTCTCCTCGCCACAGACTGCTTCCTGCCCGCGCCCAGTAAGCAGAGATGACTGCCAGGTGCACCTTAAGGGTCGTCGACTGAAGCCCTTGCTGAAAAAGGGACCACAGGTAGTCCAGAATGCTTGCCAAGGAACAGGAGGAAGGGTCCAGGCCCTTGCCCTGACACCAAATGGAGAATCTCTTCCATTTAAAAGCGAGCATTTTCTGGTCGACTCTCATACGGACGCCTCAACAACGCTGAGGACCTCGTCGGAAAGACCCAAGGCCTGGAACTCTAGCCGCTCAGGAACCAGGCCATTAGGTGCGAGGATTGAAGGTCCGATGGAATACCTTCCCTGATTGACTGAGATCAGGTCCGGCGGCTGGAAACCGCCGAGCCTGAGCTGAGACTGAGGAGATCTGGATACCAGAACTGGTGGGGCCAGTCTGGGGCCACCAGAATCACCTGCGCCTTGTCCCTCCTTGCCTCGAGAAGCACCTTGTGGATCAAGGGAAGGGGGAAAGGCGTAGAAGAGGCCCAGGGTCCACAGCCTCGAGAAGGCATCCCCCTGCAGCGAGCCCTGCTGAGGGGGGCAGGCATGAAACAGACTTAGCTTTGCATTCTCCCTGGAGGCAAACAGGTCCACCTGAGGCATGCCCCAGTGGGAGAACAGATCTTGTACTACCTCTGGCAGGAGAGATCACTTGTGGGACGCAGCCCCTATCCGGTTTAGGGCATCGGCCAGATTATTGGAGGCTCCTGCCACATGGATGGCAAGGAGATCTGCCTCCAGGCTGTGCATGAGGGACCAAATGCGGAGAGCTTCCCTGCACAGAGGCATGGAGCGCATCCCACCCTGGTGGTTTAGATAGTACATGGTTGTGGTATTGTCCGTCTGGACCTGGACCACTTGAACCCATACAAATGGAGCGAAGGCAGTGAGGGCTAGACGAACCGCTCGAAGCTCCAGCAGGTTGATGTGGCATCGGGACTCCCGAGGGGACCAGAGGCCATGCGCTCTGTGCTCCCCCAGATGGGCACCCCAACCCATCAGAGAGGCATCGGTCAATAAAGAGACCATCGGTTTGGGGCGGACAAATGGGATGCCCTCCTGCAGATGAGTTGGAACAGTCCACCACTGGAGAGCGTTCCACATCTCCTGGGTCACTGTCACTAACTGATCCAAAGGATCGGAGTGCTGTGACCATTGGCTGGACAGTCCCCACTGTAGGGGACGCATGTACCAACGGGCCCAATGGACCATGCTGGTGCAGGCCGCCATGAGACCCAGGAGGCGCAGGAAGTCCTGGGCAATTGCCCAACCAGAAGTGACTGAGCAAAGGAGGAAAGAACCTCGGCCCTGTCTGCCGGGGGCCATGCTCTGGCATGCAAAGAGTCGAGCTCTGCCCCAATGAATTGTATCACCTGCTTTGGCATGAGTTCCGACTTGGCCTCGTTGATAAGGAGGCCAACCTGAGAGCAAACCACGAGGGCCAGATCCCTGGACCGCTCCACCTCCATTCTGGAGGAGGCCGCAATCAGCCAGTCATCCAGGTAGGGGTACACCCGGACCCTTCAGCGCCGCAGGAATGCTGTCATCACTGCCATGCATTTGGTGAAGACCCTGGGAGCTAGAGAAAGGCCGAAGGGCATGGCTCGGAACTCGTAGAGTGATCCCTCTGCCCTGAAGCGGAGGAATCTCTGGTTGGATGGATGGATTGGGACGTGAAAGAACACATCCTGAAGGTCCAGAGAACAGAACCACATGCCTCGTTCCAAGGATGGGATGATCTGAGCCAGAGTGACCATCCTGAAGGTTCGAGACCTTATGAACCTGTTCAGGTCGCACAGGTCTAGAATGGGGCACCAGCCCCCCATCCGTTTCGGGACCAAGAAGTACCTGGACACAAACCCCAGGTCTGGTGGAGGGTCCGGCACCTTCCTGATCACCTCCTTTTTGAGGAGCAGGGCAATGTCAGTTCGACGAGCTGACAGGGAGACTGCAGACCCCGTAGCCCCCCCTGGGGCGACGGCTCAGAAGGGCGGGGCCTGCTTAAACTCCAGAGGCAAGCCCTTTCCTAAAACCTCCAACACCCAGCCATCCATGGTGATAGCGGACCAGGCAGAAAGGAAGTGGCGGAGCCATCCCCCCATGGGAGGAATCCAGGGGGGAGCGACGAGGCTGGGGGTGACACCCCTCGACCCGTCACTGGGCAGGCTTGGAGGAGGGACCAGCCGAGGGACCTCCTGGGCATTTTCCTCCCTGCTTCCTGTTAGAGGAAGCCGCAGGCTTGGCTTTGGGGTGCCAAGGACGACCTGCTGGCCCTGATGCTGGTGTTGCTGGGCCAGACGTTACCGCAGATGCAGAAGGCCGAAGGACTTATGTTTGCTGACCAGCAGCCCTTTTCCTTCTGGGTGGAGGTGACTGAGTCCAGAGATGCGTTGGACTTTTCGATCCACTGGAGGTGGCCTTCCACTCCAGGGCCAAACAGGTCAGTCCCCAAGAAGGGGGTGTCCGCCAACTTGTGCTGGGTATCCGTTGTAAAGGTGGATATCCTCAGCCATGCTCTGCGGTGCATGGCCTCCGTGGCTGCTACTGATCGAGCACAGGAGTCTCCAATGTCTAGAGCCGTTTGGAGCTGCTGTTTCGCCCCTGCCCTTCCTTGATCCTGCACCTGCTTGACTGTAGTCTGCAGGTCAGCGGTAGATGAGGGATCACCTCATCCAGGCAGCCCATGAGGGTGTGATAGCAGTATGCCATCAGCACGGCCGAGCTGACTTCCATGGAGGCCTAGGAGGACGGTTGTGGCACCTTGCACCCGGATTAGTTCAGCTTTTGGACCCTTGTCGGGGCCTCATCCACATCCCTAGCATTCCCGGAACACCGAAAACACTATCAGTGACCAACCCCTCCGCAGAGGGGTGCTCCGAAAAACCAGACAAAGAGCCGGTAGGGACTCCATACTTCCTGGCCATCCTGGCCAAAGGCACAGGACAGGAAGCTGGCCGCTGCCAAAGCTCCAAGGCCGGGCCAACAATGGCTTCAGCCACCGGAAAGGCCTCCATGGGCAAATCCCCTCAGTCCTGTATCTCCATGAGGGGATACTTGGCCCATTTGGATATGGGCTCGAGCTGCATCCCGTGGACTCGAGATGAGCTGAAGAGACCCATGAATGACGATGGGCTCGGCCCATCGACTGCCCCCGGAGGACTCCAGGTCAAGGGCCTGAAAAACAGGGAGGAGCTGGCCATGACTCTGAGGAGTCTGCAAAGAAGGCCGGGGCCTCAGCCACCCTCCACCTGCCGAGGACGGTCCGGAGTGAGGGTGACCGACAACTGGTGGGCAGACCCAGCCTGACTGAGAGTCCTTGGTCAGCACCCCGACTTCGTCAGGAGGCGGAGGTTCCACCACAATTGGTGGGGCAGCTGGTTTCGCTGAACAACCCGCCGAAGCTAGGGCACCTCGACTACCGCGAGGGTTGTTTGACCTTCGGTGACAGCCACTTAATGGCCAGGGAAGGCGACAGCGTCGGGCTTGTTCCTGGACAAAAGGAGCTGCTGCCACGATTAAGTCCTCGTAGCGTTGACGCAATTTGCGCCAAAGCCTCTCGTCTTCCGAGGAGGAAGATGAGGACGAGCGGCACCGCCGCTTTCCTTGGTGCTGAGACCGAGACTGCCAATGTCGGTGGGATCGGCTGGACCGAGACGAGGTCCGAGACCAAGACCGAGACCGAGACCCTCAGTGTTTCCGAGGTCGGGTCTGGGAGGGAGTGGGGGACACCCGCTCCTCCCTCGGCTGGGGAGCCTTAACCGGGGACTCTGGCACAGGAAGTGCAGGCAAGTCCTCAGTTTCCACCGGGGGAACTGGTGAAGAAGGGTTGTCGGCTTCACCAGTCGACAGCCCGTCCGACGGGTCGAGAAAAATCTCGACCGCATCGACGGGTGTCTCTCACCGCTGACCTGATGGGAACACTGTAGAAGCCAGCAGCTTAGCCACAAACTAGACTGAAGTCAAGTGTCGACTGTCCAGGAAGGGACCTTCCACCCCACCAACGTCGATGGTGTGACTCACCCTTCGAGTCCTTCTTTTCGACTAAGAGTGTCCCGTGGCCCCTCCTTGTGGAACGGGATTGGCAAAGCTTCTAAAATAAGCTGTGTAGGAGGATCCCAGAGAGAGCGGATAAATGCTGCAACCGAGGAAGATGAAGATGTGGCCTGGGCCCCCCTCCTCGAGGGCGATCATCTGCTCAAGTTGTTCAGCCAAGCCAGCCGCCACAGACACCGCCCAACAAGCTTCCTTGACTTCACCGCAGGCAGCGCCCTCGCGCCTAAGCTGTAAACCGGCAGCACGGTCTTCAAGGACGCTTCGCAGAATGATCTACATAACTCGCAGGCCGCGGGTCGTGATCAAGACCGAGGCAGTAGACGACGTGAGTGCGGGTCTGTCCTGGACATCTTCTCCGCATGGGCACCGCCAAATCTGGGAGTCAATTTGTCCATCACAGCCGCGAGGGAAGAAGTTGATCAAAGTCTTCAGAATTTTAAAACTATTTTCGGGCGAACCAAAGAATTAGGATCCAGTCTATACGCAGAGCGTTAAGGAGGGAACCTGAGCTTCCAAGCGGTAAAGAAGATCTGGCGTCATGGGGCGGAGCCGAGAGTTTTACCACCCGGGTGGGTGGGAGGAGCCAGCTTGAAGACCTTCCGGCAAGATTTAAAGTGGCAAGGAACCTGCCAGACAGTGTGGATGAACAACATATCCATGTCCCTAGAACCTTTGTTTTCACAGACAAACACTGTTTGAGCCCAGACTCGTCCATATGTACACGTATATCTCTGAATAAATAACATACAACAAAAATAGCCATGTAATGTTGATTGTTTCTTTTATTGTAATCAATTTCTAATTTTGATATTATGGTTCACATTAACTGACACAAGATGTGTATTTATTAATAACACTGACAAATGACCTAGAAAAAAAGAAACACTTGCATACAGCATATGGAACTCTAACTCGAAGCTTCACGTTTGAATTGTCCTTGGCTAATTCGTGAAGATTGCCTAGAAGAAAGAGAGGAATAACAAGGTTATGGACTTCATATGCAGCAGATTGTAACTGTCAAGAAATGTAATCTGTATGGTTTGTAAACCACCAACTGTATAATCCATCTACTTGTGTCTAACCTGAATAAACTTGAAGTTAAAAACAAACAAACCCAGAAGTGGGCTCATTGACATCCATGTGTGTCTGTCTTGTAACTCTTACAGCCAGAAGTGATCACACTGACATCCAAGTAGTGGGCAGTGCATAGAATCCAGGCATGGGCTAGGGATAGGTCTGAGAGCCTGCAGCAAAAGGGGGGCGCAAGCCGATGCTATGGCTGACTGGGTGTGGAAGGGTGGGAGACTGCAGGCACCAGCAACCAAGGTTGAGTGGGATCAGTATCCAACAGCATGTGTTGGGGTAAGGAGATGTTATGCAGCCTGCATTCTTGGGGAGGGGGTCAAGAAGCATGCTTTCAAGGCTGTGTGGGCCACAGGAGTAGGCAAGGGGTCATAATGTTGCATGCATATACCGTGCTGCCAATACAGCGCGATATATTCCATGCAGCATATCTTTTTATGCATGGTGCTCTGCCCCTGCACCTCCCTGTTACAGGGATCTGCACCCCCCCCCCACCATCCCCAACTGAAATAACTAACTACGGGGGGGGGGTGTTAAATAAAATATCGCACAAAGTGCAAAAAGAAAGAAAATTTCTGTGCATCTGGGACCGGGAATCGAACCCGGTCCCAAACACATTGTCTGGCTCCCTTGCTGCCAGTGGCTCATCCCATTGTGCCACGGCAGCTGCTCAGTGGAACTCTGTCCCAGCAGAGGTCTTATCCTCTGCCTGGGACAGTGAGAGGGTGTAGTACCGCGCACAGACCTATTCGCAGTATTGCACCCTCTCGCTATCTAATACTGTGCTGTTGCAGTTTTGGGGTTTTGTTGTACGCTATTAAGCATATGACATATTGACCCGGTAGGACAGGGGTAAGAGGTCAGGGCTTGTAGGGGCACAGTAGATAAGAGTTCATTAACGAATGGTGGATTTTGCTTAGTGAGTGGGGGTGCAGAGTGTTGCATGGTGTGTGTCCATAGTCCCTTGAGGGAGGAGGTGCCCAGGAGGAGGGGATTTCCAGGTGCCAGAAAGTGAGATATCTGTGGGCCTGGGAGGAAGGCATGTCTGGAGGAGGGCATCCAAAGAGATGTGAGAGGGAGGGAGAGAAGGTATCCGGCAGGCTGGGGAGCGAGCTGTCCAGGTGGACTGGAGGTGAGGGGTGTCTGTGACTTAGGTGTTTACGATGGGGCCAGGGAAGCAGGTGTCTTACTAGGATGGGTAATGCTTGGCCAGGCGGTGTCAAGAATTCATGTGAAGGGACAGTGGTTGGCTGGAAAGGAGTGGCTGGTCCAGGGGCTTGAAGGGTGGTCCAGTTGCAGGGAGTGTGGTAAATGGGGATGGAAGGCTGAGCTGGGAGATATAACGGTTGTCCCGTTCCAGGCAGGGAGGTTTGCTGGCCAGGAGCCTGGGGTCTGGTTTCAGGGAGTGGGGTCAGAGGCTGGTCCAGTGGCTGGACAGGTGGTCCAGATGCAGAGAAGGTGGTTGGCTGGTACTGCAGCCATCCCCCACCTCCTTGAACCACATTATGGTGAAACAATGAATGTCCTGGTGTTTATCATCACCCCCCCGTTTACCCATTCCAGACTCGTTCACATCCTCACTGGTGTCCAGTGGCACCCCATGAACACCCATCCTGTGACATGTAGGGGAAGCCCTCGTGTCCAGTGACACCCTGCATCCGCCAATCACCTAGCCCGTTAGGTGGAGTTTAGTGCCCAGTGGCATCCACCGCCCTCCAATCACCCACCCCAGTAGTTAACAACTCCTCCCTGGCTTCTAGTGGTACCAGTTGACCTCCAATTGCCCATTCCTCTTTGCTGAAACCCTCCTGTATTTTTTTCCAAGTTTTTGTTATGGGTTTTAAATGGGGTGGTGGTCCAAATGTAGGTAGCTTGGTTGGCTGGTGGGTTTTTTGAAGCCTCCTTATGCAAGCTATTTTCATTGTTTTCATTGTTAAGTTAAATAAACATTTACATCCAAATGTTTCGGGCAGCGTGCTCAGTCTCCATGATGTTTTTAATTAATTGCATAATTTCTGGTAGTGCACGTGGCACAGTGCAATTACAGCAGTGCAGTGAAGGTAGTTAATGTGGCACAGTAACAGCAGTACACATGGCACAGTGCAGTGTTGGTAGCACATTTCACAGTGCAATGTCAGCCATACACATAAAACAGTTCTGTGAAAGTCATCCACGTGGCACAGTACAATGATGCCAGTGCATGTGGCACAGTGCGGATGTGATGGCAATGCACATGGCACAGAGCAGTTATGGCAGTGCACATAGTACAGCTCAGTGATGACAGACCACGTGGCAAACTGTAGTGTCTGCAGTGTACATGGCACACAGTAGATGTGACACTGAACTGTGGTGGCATCACACTGTGCCAGGTGCAATGGTGTCACTGCGCTGCTACGTGCTCTGCCAGCACTGTGTGGTGCCACATGCAGTGCCAACACAGTGCGGTGCCACATGCAGTGCCAACACAGTGCTGTGCCATGTGCACTGCTGACAACATGCTATGCCACATGCATTGACACTTCACTCTGCAGAAACTGTGCTGTGCTATATACGATGCAGACACTGCCTGGTACCACATGCATTGTTGACACTGTGCATTGCACCATGCCATCAGTGCGCTGTGCAATGTTCCATACCAGCACTCTGTTGTGCCACATGTACTGCTGACACCACTATGTGTCATGTGCAATGCAGACACTGCATTGTGCCTGTGCCACGTGCAATGCTGACACTGCACTATGCCACGTGGGATGCAGACACCAGGCTGTGCATTGTGCAGTTCCGACACAGGACTGCTACATGCACTGCTGACACTGCGACTGTCAGGTGTAGTGCCACCACTATTTACAGTGTGGCAGACTCAGCAAATTGCATGATGCACAGATCGGGACAATGTATCAGTACTGCCGAGGTGCATTTTCACTTGGCGGGGGCTGGGAATCACTACCAGGGAACACTAGAATGCAGCCCAGCATTCACAGGTGGAGGGCTGCATGGTGACAATATAGCAACAGAAGCAGGCATAACGTGGGGTGGGAGGGGGTTCCATGCGAGCAACAGACACACTCACTGTTGACCCACATGGGGAATATCTGCTGTTGGGTTTCATGGCTGCCATTCTCACTTCAGTTTTTGGGAACATAATGAGTGTCACACTGCCAAGGGATTTTGCTTGAGTGGCCACTGCACAGCAACTGTTCATATATTGTTCATTAATGCACAGTCGGGTAATGCCTGTCCTCCAGTCCGGTAACTCATCCTCTCAACCCAATATACTACAGTGTATAGTGGAGTGTTGTTCTGTATATAATTCCATCCCTTTCAAAATGCTGTTGTACCACAGTTCAAAGGTCACAGAATGTGATTCTACCCTACTGTGGCAGAACAGCATTCTTGAACCTCTAGAGACTGCATGAGTCAGTTTTATTTTGAAAGCAAAAGAACTTACAAACACATATTTCACACAGTACTATACACTGTAAAAAATACAGGATGAGCAACTCTATGCACAACCAGTGTGTTCTGCCACCTTGGGGTTCTGATTCCCATGGATTCCCCCGTGGTGGGGTCAGGGGAGCAAGAACCATCCTACCGACCCTCCACCTGAGACACAGTCTAGTTCAGACAATGGTGATCAAGGTGGCATTACGGGTCCGCAGACAAATGTGCCATCTCTGGGGTTCCAGTGCCCTTGTAATATGTCTCCCTGAGTGAAACCTCTTCATTTGGCATAATTTTACCATGCTCGGTAAAGACATTGACTTTTATAATGATCCTACTGTTTTTTTCCTCGTCTGAGCGCCATGTTTAACCACAATGGCCACGCCACCCAGAGTTCTGTTCTCCTGGTGATGTGAGGAGGTGAAGAGGGGAATATATTGGCATGGAGAGTATGTAAAATGGGAACCTCTTTTGTGTGTAAAAAAATACAAAACCCCATGTCCCCAATATTCAGAAATGCACCAAAAAAAAGGTGCAGCGCAAATCCGATGTGCCATGGTGCAACAGGAGCCATATTCAGAGGTTGCGCAGGCCGAACTGCACCAGTGCAACCTGGCTGAATATGGCAGAGTTGCGCCATGGCACAAACAGAATTGCACCATGGTGCAAACAGAGATGCTCCAGCACAACTGTGGGAGCAGAGCAACGGGGGGGCATGGCACAAAGAACAGACCCAGGGACAGAGCCATGGAAGCACAGTGACAGACTAAAGGAGGCCTCCACCAGTAGGGCACCCACAGGCACCCAGACACTCAACCCCAGAACACAACAGTGGCAGAGAAAGCAGGCAACAGGAGGTGCTAACGGAAGGCCATCAAGGGAGCTCCCCCCGTAGGCCGCTGGCCGTGCCCCCCAGACCATAGCAGGCCACATCCAGGACCATGCAGCCAAGAACACACACGCCACAGACGCACACAGGAAGCCCAAACAGTAGGCACTGAACATGCCGGGTGGCAGGTAGCATGGCAGATCACATGGGACAGGCCACACAATGCCAAGCAGGGGCCCCAACATAGCGTGCAGATAGTACCTGACCAATGACCATGGCTGTGTGCCACCACCACACACACAGCCGCCACATAGCCCTAACAGCTGGCCCATGGGCACCCCAAGGTACAGCCACCGACCCAGGGGATGGACACCACCATAGTGGGACACACCACAGCACACAGCAGCGAACTACGGGAGCACAACACGTGCCCCTTCACAGGCACACCACATGGACAGATACTAGGCCACTGCAGCATGGCTCCTCACCCCACCTGCAAAGCAGACACAGACAGGTAAGTCAGAAAATATATATTTGTATGAAACTATGTACAATAACCAGGGGCTGGGAAAGGGTGGGTATAGCGAGATAAGGGGACAGAGAACAGGAACTGTACAGTAGGAGGGGGGACTGTAGGGGGAGGTATATCAGGGGAATCAGGGGCCAAACTAACAGTGGGCCCATCCGGCCACCCTGGCGCACAGATGCTGCCTCTGGTCCACCACCAGCATCTTTCATATCTGTACAACCACCTCCCGCATTGTGGAGGCCACAAGAAGAGTCTGGCACAGCAGTCTGGGCGCATGGAGCATGGCGGTCTTTGCCGCTGGACACCTATAACAAGGGACAGGACAGGTGATCAGTGCAATGTCCCAAGGAACCATGCCCACCCACAGTGCGCAATGGGCAGCAGGAACACAAACCCCTGGAGAGTCCGTAACGGCCACCCGCAGGGGAGGTGGGCTAACACCAGCCAGCAACTCGTCGCACTACGACATTGCACAGAGGTGGTCCCTGCCACACAATGGCCACACGACTGTGCAATGACAGTCACATGGCACAGTGCACCGGCAGTACCACAGCAACAACAGTGGCAGCCGAGCGCACGCCCACCCCACCAACAGCTGGCACAGATGTCCAATGGACATGCCACAATGGCATGCACCACACATAGTGCGATGCAACTACCACAGCATATGGCACAGGTAGCCATGCCGCACCCATTCTCCCCACCACCCCCCATATGTACAGTGTGAAGGACATAACAGTTCCTACCTGCCCTCTGTGGCCCTGCTGGTGCCGGTCTTGCTCCACCACGTCCTGCTGCGGCCTGCTGTGCTACTGCAGCCTGGGCCCTCTGACAGTCCTCAGGTCCTGGGAATGGAAAGAAAACAGGTGCACATCATGAACAGACCACAGCAGCTGCCCCCCACCCCTATGCACAGGGTGTGCCCCTGCCCGACACGTTCCACACGGCTGCATCGCAATGCAAGTGGAAGCTGGCAATGCCACCCCGCAATGTGCATGATGACAGTGTACCCCTCTGCAGGGCATGACAGGAGCCAAGCCAACACCACAGTACAGCACCAGGGCAGACATGCAACATGGGATGACTTACCTGGCTGTGGCACAGCCCCTCACCTGGCGCATGTCTGTAGCTTCTTCAGGTGCTCTGGGTCCTGCCGCACGAGGTTCCCTAGTGGTGGCGACATTGTTCTCCTGTCCTGGGAACCCCCGTTCTGTGCTCCAGGCTGTCGGCTATGTTCTGCCACATGGTGCCCCTGGCCCGCTGCAGGAGCACCTGCCCAGAAGCTGGGGACATGGGACTCCACGCAGGCCACTAAGTTGGCAAACTCGACCTCTGAGCAGTTCCTAGGCCCCTCCCGCGCCTTGCCTACGCTTATACAGCTCAACACATTCGCAGCCAAAATGGCAGCAGGAGGCGAATGTGTCCATACCATGTGCCCGCCGCACGGGAGCATGAGCAGTGCACGCCCATTGCACAGTGCAGGAGATGCATGGAATGGGTGTGGATATGCCAGGTCACAGGTCTGACCCAGGGGTCACCCGGCATTGCGCATGTGCACGATAGGGTACGACATGGCACCCCATGTGCGTTGCTGGCCTATGCACAACATGTGCAATGCCACTGCATCGCACTCAGCGCGATTGATGCCTTGACGCGCATGCACACTGCGGACCTTCGCACTGCACATGTGTGCGCATTGCGCCATCGTATCTTGCTCCAGTACAATTCCCATTGCGCACAGTGCAATATCGCGTTATTCAGACACCACATGCAAATGAGCTCATCAGTCAATGTGTGGCACAGTGGGTGCATTAGCATGAAATTACTGTTGCGCCCAACCTCATTTTTTTATTTATTTTTATTTATTGTATAATCGGATTTACAACCTTTGAGCCAGAGGCTCGTTTACAAAGGTACTTAGTCACAGAGAGGACATACAGAGTCAACATACCTGCAGAATACAATCATACAGAATAACATAGTTTTAGATAATTGCTTGAACACAAAGAGTAATTAAAAACATTTCAGAATTGATAGGTTTAGTACCAGCAGGTACTGGCAGTGGAGAGGAAGCCATGGGGAGTGGGGAGGGCGTGGGGTGGGGGAGTTCGGCCCAGAGGACTATGTCAATAGTGTTTTTGACAGCAGCAGAGCATCTGTTAGCGACAGGTGCAGCAGTGAGTGTTGAACAATAGGTTCCGTAGGGCAGTTTTGAAGGGGGCAATTTTGGTGGTGTTGAAAATGGCTGCGAGGAGTGAGTTGAACCAGGAAGAGGCTCTGTAGCTGAATGACCTCTGTGCCCGGGTGGTCCTAGCTCTGGGTACTAGTAGGGTGACCTTGTCAGTGGTTTGGGTAGTGACTCTGGAAGGTGTAAGTTGGATGGAGGCAGAAACCCCAGGGGGGGAGAGCCCGAGTAGAATCTTCTTAATTAGGAGGCAAGTTTGGTAGTGGAGGCATTCATCGAGGCTAAGGAGTTTGGCCATGTCACAGAGCTGACAAGTGTGGGTGAGCCTAGGGGCACTGGTTACTAGTCTGCAAGCCTTGTTTAGGGTGAGTCGAATCTTGTTGACGGCTGTGGAGTCAGCAGCATCATACACTAGAAGGCCGAAATTGACAAGGGACATTACTGAGGACGTAATGGCAAACCTGAGGGGATCAGGTGGGAGGCAGTCCTTGTGATGGTAGAGGATGCCAAGATGAGCATTAGCAGTGGAAGCAAAGGGCTGTAATGTGGGCATGAAAGGTGAGGGTCAAGTCAAAGGTGATCCCAAGGTATTTGTAAGAGTAAACCTGTTCAAGTGGTTGATGAGTGCTTGGGAAGATTTGGAGGGGGTTGTTGCTGGCTTTGTTCTGGTGGTGGGCAAAGAGCATTGCCTTAGTTTTTTGAGGTTAATGACTAGTCTGCTCTCCTTGATTGAGAGACGATGAGGATTGAACGATTGAGGACGGAATGATCGAGAGATAATGATCAAGTCACTGTTCTATCGAGAGACAACAGTTGAGGACCGAGGATTTGAATCCATTGAGGAGATAATGATTGAAGGATTATAGACAACAATTGAACTATTGAGGACTGAATGATTGAGAGATAATGATTGATTAATTGAATCGATTGAATGATAGAGAGATAAAGATTGAACGATCCAGTGATTGAACGATTTTGACAACTATTGAATGATTGAGGATTGAACAATTGAGAGACAATGATTGAGCGATCGATTGAGGAATTGAATGATTGAGTACAACTATTGAAATCCATTGAGATGAAATGAGGACTGATATAACCATTGAACGATTGAGATCGAACGATCGAACGACTGGAGACAACGATTGACGATTTAACGACTGAAAACGATCGAGATATAACCGATGAAAGGACTGGAAATGACTGATAGACAACGATCGAACCGATTGAGAGACAACAATTCGAACCATTGAGGGCTGAACCATCGAGGAGGACAATGACTGAAATACTGAACAACAGAGACAACTGAACTGATTGAGCCGAATGGAACGACTGAGCCGACAGACTGAGGACTGGAATGACAGAGACAACGATCAGGATTGAAACGATTGAAGGATTAGAGAGAATGACTGGAAGGATTGAGAACCATTGAGGGACCGAGACAATGATTGAGGGATTGGAACTGATAGAAATAACGATTGAGGGATTGAGATATAACGATTGAGGGATTGAATGATTGTGATCTAACAATTCAATGATTGAGCAATAGCTATTGAATGATTGAGAGAATGATTGAGTGATTGAATGATTGAGAGATAACGAGTGAGGGATTGAATGATTTAACGATTGAGAGATAACAATTGAACCATTGAGGGATTGAACAATTGAGAGATAGCGATTGATCATTTGATCGATTGAGGAATTGGAATGATTGAGGACAATGACTGAATGATTGAGAGATAACGATTGAGGATGTGAGAATGAATTGAACGATTGAGGATTGAACAATTGAATCTATTAAGATAACGATTGAGCCGATTTAACGATTGAATGATTGAGAGACAATGCTGGAAGGATCAATGATCAAGAGACAACGATTCAGGACTGGGAGAACAACGATTGAGGATTGGAACAATCAAAGGACAACAATCTGCCGATTCGAGCAATAGTGATTGAATGATCAAGAGAGCCGATTGAGCCACTGAAAGACTGAGAGATAACGAGTGAGGGATTGAATGATTTAACAATTGAGAGATAATGATTGAACGATTAAGGGATTGAACAATTGAGAGACAATGATTGAGCGATTCATCAATTGAAGAATTGAATGATTGAGATAACGACTGAGCGATTTAACTATTGAATGATTGAGAGATAATGATTGAGGGATTCAGAGAATGAATTGAATGATTGAGGGATTGAACAATTGAATGATTGAGACAATGATTGAGAGACAAAATTGAGGATTGAGAGATAATGATTGAATGATTGAGCGATTGAGGACTGAGTGATAACATGAACGATTGAGGATAAACAATTGAGGATTGAACGATTGAGGATTTAATGACTGAATGATTGAGAGATAACGATTGAGGGATTGAACGATTTGAGGGATTGAGTGATTGAATGATTGAGCGATTGAGAGATAATGATTGAGGGATTGAACGATTGTGAGAACAATTGAACAATTCAGGGATTTTGATTGAATGGTTGAATGATTGAGAGATAACGACTGATTGAGAGATAATGATTGAACGATTGAGGGATTGAACGATTGAATGATAACAATTGATCAATAGCGGTAGAACAATTGAGAGAGCGATTCAGGCATTGAACGATTGAGATAGAACAATTGAGAGATTGAATGATTGATTGAGGGATTGAACGATTGTGAGAACAATTGAACGATTGCAGGATTATGATTGAATGATTGAACGATTGAGATAACTACTGAGGATTGAGAATAATGATTGAGGATTGAACGATTAAAGATAACAATTCAACGATTGAGCAATAGCAGATTGAATGACTGAGAGAATGATTGAGTTTATGAAGATTGAGAGACAACGAGTGAGGGATTGAATGATTTAATGATTGAGACAATGATCGAACGATTAAGGATTGAAAATGAGACAACGATTGTTTATGATCGATTGAAGAATTGAATGATTGAGATAACGACTGAGCGATTTATCGATTGAATGATTGAGAGATAACGATTGAGGGATTGAGAGAACAATTGAACGATTGAGGGATTGAACAATTGAATGATAGATATAACGACTGAGTGATTTAATGATTGAATGATTGAGAGATAACGATGGATAGATTGAATGATTGAGGGACAACTATTGAGGGATTGAACGATTGAGGGATTGAACGATTGAGAGATAATGATTGAGGGATTGAATGATTGAGGGATAACGAGTGAGGGATTGAACGATTGAACGATAGAGAGATAACAATTAAATGATTGAGCGAAAATGATTGAGCAATAGTGATAGTGTGATTGAGAGAATGATTGAGTGATTGAATGATTGAGAGATAATGAGTTAGGGATTGAACGATTGAATGTCAGAGAGATAACGATTGAACCATTGAGAGATTGAATGATTGAGAGATAAAGATTGTGCGATTGAAAGATAACGATTGAGGGATTGAATGATTGAGTAATAACAATTGAACGATTGAGAGATAAAATTGAACGATTGAGAGATAACAATTGAGGGATTGAGAGAACGATTGAATGATTGAGGGATTGAATGATTGAGAGATAATGAGTGAGGGATTGAACGATTGAATGATTTAGAGATAACGATTGATCAATTGAGCGATAACGATTGAGCAATAGCGATAGAGCGATTGAGAGAACAATTGATCGATTGAACGAGAGATAACGAGTGAGGGATTGAATGATTAAACGATAGAGAGATAACGATTGAACGATTGAGGATTGAACGATTGAGAGATAACGATTGATCGATTGAAAGATAATGATTGAGGGATTGAATGATTGAGGAATAACAATTGAACGATGGAGAGATAAAATTGAACGATTGAGAGATAACGATTGAGGATTGAGAGATAACGATTGAATGATTGAGCGATTGAGGATAAGATGTGAATGATTGAGGACAACAATTGAGAGTTGAATGATTGAGCATGAATGATTGAATGATTGAGATGATGATTGAGGACTGAATGATTTGAGTGATTGATAATGATGAGCAATTGAACGATACGAGAAATTGAGGATTGAGAGACAATAACGGAAAGATTGAACGATTGACTGAGCCGACACCGAACAACAGCGATAGAATGATTGAGGATTGAACGATTGAGAGAATGATTGAGGATTGAACGATTGAATGATTGAGAGATAACGATTGAGGGATTGAATGATTATGAGAACAATTGAACGATTGAGGGAGTACAATTGAATGGTTGAACGATTGAGAGATAACGATTGATTGATTGAGAGACAACGATTGAACGATTGAGGGATTGAACGATTGAGCAATAACGATTGAGCAATAGCGATAGAACAATTGAGAGAATGATTCAGGCATTGAATGATTGAGAGAGAACGATTGAGAGATTGAATGACTGAGAGATAATGATTGAGGGATTGAATGATTGTGAGAACAATTGAATGATTGAGGGATTACAATTGAATGATTGAACGATTGAGGGATTGAACGATTGTGAGATAACAATTCAACAATTGAGCAATAGCGATTGAACGACTGAGAGAACGATTGAACTATTGAATGATTGAGAGATAACGAGTGAGGGATTGAATGATTTAATGATTGAGATAATGATTGAACGATTGAGGGATTGAACAATTGAGAGATAATGATTGATCGATTTAACGATTGAATGATTGAGAGATAATGATGGAAGGATTGAATGATTGAGAGATAATGATTGAGCGATTGATCGAATGAAGAATTGAATGATTGAGGGATAATGATTGAATGATTGAGAGGTAACGATTGAGGGATTGAGAGAACGATTGAACGATTGAAGGATTGAACGATCGAACAATTGAGATAATGATTGAGCAATTTAACGATTGAATGATTGAGAGATAATGATGGAAGGATTGAATGATTGAGAGATAATGATTGAGGGATTGAATGATTGAATGATTGAGGGATTGAACGATTGAGTGATAACGATTGAGCAACAGTGATAGAATGATTGAGAGAACAATTGAGGGATTGAACGATTGAATGATTAAGAGATAACGATTGAGGAATTGAACGGTTGAGAGATAATGATTGAATGATTGAGGGATTGAGGGATAATGATTGAACGATTGAGAGATAACGATTGAGGGAATGAATGATTGAGGGATTGAATGATTGAGAGATTGAATGATTGAGAGATAACGATTGATCAATTGAAAGATAATGAATGAGGGATTGAATAATTGAGGAATAACAATTGAACGATTGAGAGATAAAATTCAACAATTGAGCAATAGCGATTGAACGACTGAGAGAACGATTGAGCGATTGAATGATTGAGAGATAACGATTGTGCAATTGATCACTTGAGAGATAACTATAGAGAGATTGAATGATTGAGAGATAATGAGTGAGGGATTGAACGATTGAGTGATAATGATTGAGCAACAGCAATAGAATGATTGAGAGAACGATTGAGGGATTGAATGATTGAATGATTAAGAGATAACGATTGAGAGATTGAACGAGTGAGAGATTGAATGATTGAGAAATAACGATTGAGGGATTGAATGATTGAGGAATAACAATTGAACGATTGAGAGATAAAATTGAATGATCGAGAGACAACGATTGAGGGATTGAGAGAACGATTGAATGATTGAGGGATTGAACAATTGAGAGATAACGATTGTGTGATTGGTCACTTGAGAGATAACGATTGAGAGATAATGAGTGAGGGATTGAATGATTGAGAGATAACAATTGAACGATTGAGTGATAACGATTGAGCAATAGCGATAGAGTGATTGAGAGAACAATTGAGCGATTGAACGATTGAGAGATAACAATTGAGGTATTGAACTATTGAGAGATAACGATTAAGAGATTGAATGATTGAAGAATAACAATTGAATGATTGTGAGATAAAATTGAATGATTGAGAGATAACGATTGAGGGATTGAGAGATATTGATTGAGCAATATCGATAGAATGATTGAGAGAACAATTGAGGGATTGAACTATTGAGCGATTTAATGATAGAATGATTGAGAGTTAATGATTGAGGGATTGAACAATTTGAGGGATTGAACGATTGAGTGATGGAGAGATAACAATTGAGGGATTGAACGATTGAGTGATTGAGCAATAATGATGGAGCAATTGAACGATTGAGATAACGATTGAGGGATTGAGAGATAATGATTGAACGATTGAACAATTGAGGGATTGAGCGATAACGATTGAGCAATAGTGATAGAACAATTGAGAGAACGATTCAGGCATTGAACAATTGAGAGAGAATGATTGAGAGATTGAATGATTGAGAGATAACGATTGAGGGATTGAATGATTGTGAGAACAATTGAATGATGGATGGATTATGATTGAATGATTGAACGATCCAGAGATAGCTATTGAGGGATTGAGAGATAATGATTGAGGTATTGAACGATTATGAGATAACAATTCAACGATTGAGCAATAGCGATTGAACGACTGAGAGAATGATTGAGCGATTGAATGATTGAGAGATAACGAGTGTGGGATTGAACGATTTAATGATTGAGAGATAACGATTGAATGATTGAGGGATAGAACAATTGAGAGACAACAATTGAGCGATTGATCGAATGAAGAATTGAATGATTGAGGGATAACGATTGAATGATTGAGAGATAATGATTGAGGGATTGAATGATTATGAGAACAATTGAATGATTGAGGGATTACGATTGAATGATTGAACGATTGAGGGATTGAACGATTGTGAGATAACAATTCAACAATTGAGCAATAGCGATTGAACGACTGAGAGAACGATTGAACTATTGAATGATTGAGAGATAACGAGTGAGGGATTGAATGATTTAATGATTGAGAAAACGATTGAACGATTGAGGGATTGAACAATTGAGAGATAATGATTGAGCGATTGATCGAATGAAGAATTGAATGATTGAGGGATAACGATTGAATGATTGAGAGGTAACGATTGAGGGATTGAGAGAACGATTGAACGATTGAAGGATTGAACGATCGAACAATTGAGATAATGATTGAGCAATTTAACGATTGAATGATTGAGAGATAATGATGGAAGGATTGAATGATTGAGAGATAATGATTGAGCGATTGATCGAATGAAGAATTGAATGATTGAGGGATAACGATTGAATGATTGAGAGGTAACGATTGAGAGAATGATTGAACGATTGAAGGATTGAACGATCGAACAATTGAGATAACGATTGAGCAATTTAACGATTGAATGATTGAGAGATAATGATGGAAGGATTGAATGATTGAGAGATAGTGATTGAGGGATTGAATGATTGAACGATTGAGGGATTGAATGATTGAGTGATAACGATTGAGCAACAGTGATAGAATGATTGAGAGAACAATTGAGGGATTGAATGATTGAATGATTAAGAGATAACGATTGAGGAATTGAACGGTTGAGAGATAATGATTGAATGATTGAGGGATTGAGGGATAATGATTGAATGATTGAGAGATAACGATTGAGCGATTGATCAATTGAGAGATAATGATTGAGGAATGAATGATTGAGGATTGAATGATTAGAGATTGAATGATTGAGAGATAACGATTGATCAATTGAAAGATAACGAATGAGGATTGAATAATTGAGGAATAACAATTGAACGATTGAGAAAAAAATACAATTGAGCAACAGCGATTGAATGACTGAGAGAATGATTGAGTTATTGAATGATTGAGATAAATGAACAGTAATTGATCACTGAGAGATAACGATAGAGAGATTGAATGATTGAGAGATAATGAGTGAGGGATTGAATGATTGAGCGATAATGATTGAGCAACAGCAATAGAATGATTGAGAGAACGATTGAGGGATTGAATGATTGAATGATTAAGAGATAACGATTGAGAGATTGAACGAGTGAGAGATTGAACGATTGAGAAATAACGATTGAGGGATTGAATGATTGAGGAATAACAATTGAACGATTGAGAGATAAAATTGAATGATTGAGAGACAACGATTGAGGGATTGAGAGAACGATTGAGCGATTGAATGATTGAGAGATAACAATTGAGGTATTGAACTATTGAGAGATAACGATTAAGAGATTGAATGATTGAGGAATAACAATTGAACGATTGAGAGATAAAATTGAATGATTGAGAGACAACGATTGAGGGATTGAGAGAACGATTGAATGATTGAGGGATTGAACATTTGAGAGATAACGATTGCGTGATTGATCACTTGAGAGACAAGATTGAGAGATAATGAGTGAGGATTGAATGATTGAGAGATAACAATGAAGCATTGAGTGATAACGATTGAGCAATAGCGATAGAGTGATTGAGAGAACAATTGAGCGATTGAACGATTGAGAGATAACAATTGAGGTATTGAACTATTGAGAGATAACGATTAAGAGATTGAATGATTGAAGAATAACAATTGAACGTTTGTGAGATAAAATTGAATGATTGAGAGATAACGATTGAGGGATTGAGAGATAATGATTGAACGATTGAGCAATTGAGGGATTGAGTGATAACAATTGAGGGATTGAACTATTGAGCGATTTAATGATAGAATGATTGAGAGTTAATGATTGAGGGATTGAACAATTTGAGGGATTGAGGGATTGAACGATTGAGCGATGGAGAGATAACGATTGAGGGATTGAACGATTGAGAGAGAACGATTGAATGATTGAGAGATAACAATTGAGGGATTGAACGATTGTGAGGACAATTGAATGATTGAAGGATTACGATTGAATGGTTGAACAATTGAGAGATAACGATTGATTGAGAGATAATGATTGAACGATTGAGTGATAACTGATTGATAATAGCGAGGAACAATTGAGAGAATTATCTATATTGAAATAAATTGAGAGAGAATGATTGAGAGATTGAATGATTGAGAGATAACAATTGAGGGATTGAATGATTGTGAGAACAATTGAATGATTGATGGATTACGATTGAATGATTGAACGATTCAGAGATAGCGATTGAGGGATTGAGAGATAATGATTGAGGTATTGAGCAATTGAGGGATTGAGTGATAACAATTGAGGGATTGAACTATTGAGCGATTTAATGATAGAATGATTGAGAGTTAATGATTGAGGGATTGAACAATTTGAGGGATTGAGGATTGAAGATTGAGCTGATGGAGAAACGATTGAGGATTGAACGATTGATGATAATGATGGATAATTGAACGATTGAGATAACGATTGAGGGATTGAGAGATAATGATTGAACGATTGAACAATTGAGGGATTGAGCGATAACGATTGAGCAATAGCGATAGAACAATTGAGAGAACGATTCAGGCATTGAACAATTGAGAACGATTCAGGATTGAGATTGAATGATTGAGACAACGATTGAGGATTGAACGATTATGAGGACAATTGAATGATTGAAGGATTACGATTGAATGGTTGAACAATTGAGAGATAACGATTGATTGAGAGATAATGATTGAACGATTGAGTGATAACGATTGAGCAATAGCGATAGAACAATTGAGAGAACGATTCAGGCATTGAACAATTGAGAGAGAACGATTGAGAGATTGAATGATTGAGAGATAACGATTGAGGTATTGAATGATTGTGAGAACAATTGAATGATTGATGGATTATGATTGAATGATTGAACGATTCAGAGATAGCGATTGAGGGATTGAGAGATAATGATTGAGGTATTGAACGATTGTGAGATAACAATTCAATGATTGATCAATAGTGATTGAACGACTGAGAGAACGATTGATCGATTGAATGATTGAGAGATAACGAGTGTGGGATTGAATGATTTAATGATTGAGAGATAACGATTGAATGATTGAGGGATTGAACAATTGAGAGACAACAATTGAGCGATTGATCGAATGAAGAATTGAATGATTGAGGGATAACGATTGAACGATTGAGAGATAATGATTGAGGGATTGAGAGAACGATTGAACGATTGAGGGATTGAACGATTGATATAATGATTGAGCGATTTAACGATTGAATGATTGATAGATAATGATGGAAGGATTGAATGATTGAGAGCTAACGATTGAGGGATTGAGGGATTGATCAATTGAGAGATAATGATTGAGGGATTGAACGATTGAGGGATTACGATTGAACTATTGAGGGATTGAGTGATAACGATTGAGCAACAGTGATAGAATGACTGAGAGAATGATTGAGGGATTGAACGATTGAATGATTGAGAGATAACGTTTGAGAGATTGAACGATTGAGGGTTTATGATTGAATGATTGAGGGATAAAAATTGAACGATTGAGAGATAACGATTGAGCAATTGATCGATTGAGAGATAACGATTGAGGGAATGAACGTTTGAGGGATTGAACGATTGAGAGATAACGAGTGAGGGATTGAGGGATTGAGGGATTGAACGATTGAGAGATAATGAATGAGGGATTGAACGATTGAGGGATTACAATTGAACTATTGAGGGATTGAGTGATAACGATTGAGGTATTGAACGATCGTGAGATAACAATTCAACAATTGAGCAATAGCGATTGAACGACTGAGAGAACGATTGAGCGATTGAATGATTGAGAGATAATGAGTGAGGGATTGAATGATTTAATGATTGAGAGATAATGACTGAACGATTAAGGGATTGAAGAATTGAGAGACAACGATTGAGCGATTGATCGATTGAAGAATTGAATGATTGAGATAACGACTGAGCGATTTATCGATTGAATGATTGTGAGATAACAATTGAGGGATTGAGAGAACAATTGAACGATTGAGGGATTGAAAGATTGAATGATTGAGATAATGACTGAGTGATTTAATGATTGAATGATTGAGAGATAATGATGGATAGAATGAATGATTGAGAGATAACTATTGAGGGATTGAACGATTGAGGGATTGAGGGATTGAATGATTGAGAGATCATGATTGAGGGATTGAATGATTGAGGGATAATGAGTGAGGGATTGAACGATAGAGAGATAACAATTGAATGATTGAGCGATAACGATTGAGCAATAGCGATAGTGTGATTGAGAGAATGATTGAGTGATTGAACGATTGAGAGATAATGAGTTAGGGACTGAACGATTGAATGACAGAGAGATAACGATTGAACCATTGAGAGATTGAATGATTGAGAGATAATGATTGTACAATTGAAAGATAACGATTGAGGGATTGAATGATTGAGTAATAACAATTGAACGATTGAGAGATAAAATTGAACGATTGAGAGATAACAATTGAGGGATTGAGAGAACGATTGAATGATTGAGGGATTGAATGATTGAGAGATAACGATTGATCAATTGAGCGATAACGATTGAGCAATAGCGATAGAGCGATTGAGAGAACAATTGATCGATTGAACGAGAGATAACGAGTGAGGGATTGAATGATTGAACGATAGAGAGATAACGATTGAATGATTGAGGGATTGAATGATTGAGGAATAACAATTGAACGATGGAGAGATAAAATTGAACGATTGAGAGATAACGATTGAGGGATTGAGAGATAACGATTGAACGATTGAGCAATTGAGGGATAACGATTGAACGATTGAGTGATAACAATTGAGAGCTTGAACGATTGAGTGATTTAATGATTGAATGATTGAGAGATGACGATTGAGGGACTGAACGATTTGAGTGATTGAGCGATAATGATGGAGCAATTGAACGATTGAGATAATGATTGAGGGATTGAGAGACAATGATTGAAAGATTGAACGATTGATGGATTGAGTTATAACAATTGAGCAACAGTAACAGAATGATTGAGAGAACGATTGAGGGATTGAACGATTGAGAGAGAATGATTGAGGGATTGAACGATTGAATGATTGAGAGATAACGATTGAGGGATTGAATGATTGTGAGAACAATTGAACGATTGAGGGATTATGATTGAATGGTTGAACGATTGAGAGATAACTATTGATTGATTGAGAGACAACGATTGAACGATTGAGGGATTGAATGATTGAGCAATAACGATTGAGCAATAGAGATAGAACAATTGAGAGAATGATTCAGACATTGTATGATTGAGAGAGAATGATTGAGAGATTGAATGACTGAGAGATAATGATTGAGGGATTGAATGATTGTGAGAACAATTGAACGATTGAGGGATTACGATTGAATGATTGAACGATTGAGAGATAACAATTGAGGGATTGAATGATTGTGAGATAACAATTCAACAATTGAGCAATAGCGATTGAATGACTGAGAGAACGATTGAGTGATTGAATGATTGAGAGATAACGAGTGAGGGATTGAATGATTTAATGATTGAGAGATAACGATTGAATGATTGAGGGATTGAACAATTGAGAGATAATGATTGAGCGATTGATCGAATGAAGAATTGAATGATTGAGGGATAATGATTGAATGATTGAGAGATGACGATTGAGGGATTGAGAGAACGATTGAACGATTGAAGGATTGAACGATCAAACAATTGATATAACGATTGAGAAATTTAACAATTGAATGATTGAGAGATAATGATGGAAGGATTGAATGATTGAGAGATAATGATTGAGGGATTGAATGATTGAGGGATTGAACGATTGAGAGATAACGATTGAGGGATTGAATGATTTGAGGGATTGAGGGATTGAATGATTGAGCGATTGAGAGATAACGATTGAGGGATTGAATGATTACGTGATTGCACGATAATGATGGAGCAATTGAATGATTGAGATAATGATTGAGGGATTGAGAGATAACGATTGAATGATTGAGGGATTGAGCGATAACAATTGAGTAATAGCAATAGAATGATTGAGAGAACGATTGAGGGATTGAACAATTGAGGGATAATGATTGAGGGATTGAGAGAACTATTGAACGATTGAGGGATTGAACGATTGTGAGAAAAATTGAACGATTGACAGATTACGATTGAATGATTGAACGATTGAGAGATAATGATTGAGGGATTGAGAGAGAACAATTGAGCACTTGAATGATTGAGAGATAACGAGTGAGTGATTGAATGATTTAATGATTGAGAGATAACGATTGAACGATTGAGGGATTGAACAATTGAGAGACAACGATTGAGCGAATGATCGAATGAAGAATTGAATGATTGAGGGATAACGATTGAACAATTGAGAAAACGATTGAGCGATTTAATGATTGAATGATTGAGAGATAATGATGGAAGGATTGAATGATTGAGAGATAATGATTGAGGGATTGAACGATTGAGAGATAACGATTGAGGGATTGAACAATTGAGGGATTATGATTGAACGATTGAGGGATTGAGGGATAACGATTGAGGGATTGAACAAGTGTGAGATAATGATTGAACGATTATGAGAACAATTGAACGATTGAGGGTTTACAATTGAACGATTGAGGGATTATGATTGAATGGTTGAATGATTGAGAGATAACGATTGATTGAGAGATAATGATTGAACGATTGAGGGATTGAACAATTGAACGATAACGATTGATCAATAGCGATAGAACAATTGAGAGAGCGATTCAGGCATTGAACGATTGAGATAGAACAATTGAGAGATTGAATGATTGATTGAGGGATCGAACGATTGTGAGAACAATTGAACGATTGCAGGATTACGATTGAATGATTGAACGATTGAGAGATAATGACTGATGGGATTGAGAAATAATGATTGAGGGATTGAACGATTGTGCGATAACACTTCAACGATTGAGCAATAGCGATTGAATGACTGAGAGAATGATTGAGCGATTGAAAGATTGAGAGATAACGAGTGAGGGATTGAATGATTTAATGATTGAGAGATAATGACTGAACAATTAAGGGATTGAAAAATTGAGAGACAACGATTGAGCGATTGATCGATTGAAGAATTGAATGATTGAGATAACGACTGAGCGATTTATTGATTGAATGATTGAGAGATAACGATTGAGGGATTGAGAGAACAATTGAATGATTGAGGGATTGAACGATTGAATGATTGATATAACGACTGAGTGATTTAATGATTGAATGATTGAGAGATAACGATGGATAGATTGAATGATTGAGGGATAACTATTGAGGGATTGAACGATTGAGGGATTGAACGATAATGATTGAGGGATTGAATGATTGAGGGATAACGAGTGAGGGATTGAATGATTGAACGATAGAGAGATAACAATTAAATGATTGAGCGAAAACGATTGAGCAATAGTAGTGTGATTGAGAGAATGATTGAGTGATTGAATGATTGAGAGATAACGAGTTAGGGATTGAACGATTGAATGTCAGAGAGATAACGATTGAACCATTGAGAGATTGAATGATTGAGAGATAACGATTGTGCAATTGAAAGATAACGATTGAGGGATTGAATGATTGAGTAATAACAATTGAACGATTGAGAGATAAAATTGAACGATTGAGAGACAACAATTGAGGGATTGAGAGAACGATTGAATGATTGAGGGATTGAACGATTGAGAGATAACGATTGTGCGATTGATCACTTGAGAGATAATTATTGAGGGATTGAATGATTGAGAGATAATGAGTGAGGGATTGAACGATTGAATGATTGAGAGATAACGATTGATCAATTGAGCGATAACGATTGAGCAATAGCGATAGAGTGATTGAGAGAACAATTGATCGATTGAACGAGAGATAACGAGTGAGGGATTGAATGATTAAATGATAGAGAGATAACGATTGAACGATTGAAAGATAATGATTGAGGGATTGAATGATTGAGGAATAACAATTGAACAATGGAGAGATAAAATTGAACGATTGAGAGATAACGATTGAGGGATTGAGAGATAACGATTGAATTATTGAGCGATTGAGGGATAACGATTGAACGATTGAGTGATAACAATTGAGAGCTTGAACGATTGAGCGATTTAATGATTGAATGATTGAGAGATGACGATTGAGGGACTGAATGATTTGAGTGATTGAGCGATAATGATGGAGCAATTGAACAATTGAGATAACGATTGAGGGATTGAGAGATAACGATTGAAAGATTGAACGATTGATGGATTGAGCAATAACAATTGAGCAATAGCGCTAGAATGATTGAGGGATTGAACGATTGAGAGAGAATGATTGAGGGATTGAACAATTGAATGATTGAGAGATAACGATTGAGGATTGAATGATTGGAGAACAATTGAACGATTGAGGGAGTACGATTGAATGGTTGAACGATTGAGAGATAACGACTGATTGATTGAGAGACAATGATTGAACGATTGAGGATTGGAACGATTGAGGACAACGATTGAGGAATTGAGAGAATGATTATATGGATTGAGGACTGGAACGATTGGAGCAAACAATAGCCAATAAATGATAGAACAATTGAGAGAATGATTCAGGCATTGAATGATTGAGAGAGAATGATTGAGAGATTGAATGACTTGAGACAATGAGTGAGGATCGAATGATTTAATGATCATATAACGATTGAACGATTGAGGGATTGAACAGTTAGAGACAATGATTGAGCCATTGATCGAATGAAGAATTGAATGATTGAGGACAACGATTGAATGATTGAGAGGTAACGATGAGGGATTGAGAGAACATTGAACGATTGAACAACGAACAATTGAGATAATGATAATTTAATGATTGAATGATTGACAGATAATGATGGAAGGATTGAATGATTGAGAGATAACAAGTGAGGGATTGAATGATGTAATGATTGAGAGATAATGATTGAATGATTAAGGGAGTGAACAATTGAGAGTCAATGATTGAGCGATTGATCGATTGAAGAATTGAATGATTGAGATAACGACTGAGCGATTTAATGATTGAATGATGGAGAGATAACAATTGAGGGATTATGAGAACAATTGAACTATTGAGGGATTGAACGATTGAATGATTGAGATAACGACTGAGCGATTTAACTATTGAATGATTGAGAGATAATGATTGAGGGATTCAGAGAATGAATTGAATGATTGAGGGATTGAACAATTGAATGATTGAGATAATGATTGAGAGATAACAATTGAGGGATTGAACGATTTGAGGGATTGAGTGATTGAATGATTGATCGATTGAGAGATAACGATTGAGGGATTGAACGATTGTGAGAACAATTGAACGATTGAGGGATTACGATTGAATGGTTGAATGATTGAGAGATAACGATTGATTGAGAGATAATGATTGAACGATTGAGGGATTGAACAATTGAATGATAACGATTGATCAATAGCGATAGAACAATTGAGAGAGTGATTCAGGCATTGAACGATTGAGATAGAACAATTGAGAGATTGAATGATTGATTGAGGGATCGAACGATTATGAGAACAATTGAACGATTGCAGGATTATGATTGAATGATTGAACGATTGAGAGATAACGACTGAGGGATTGAGAAATAATGATTGAGGGATTGAACGATTGTGCGATAACAATTCAACGATTGAGCAATAGCGATTGAATGACTGAGAGAATGATTGAGCGATTGAAAGATTGAGAGATAACGAGTGAGGGATTGAATGATTTAATGATTGAGAGATAATGACTGAACGATTAAGGGATTGAAAAATTGAGAGACAACGATTGAGCGATTGATCGATTGAAGAATTGAATGATTGAGATAACGACTGAGCGATTTATTGATTGAATGATTGAGAGATAACGATTGAGGGATTGAGAGAACAATTGAATGATTGAGGGATTGAACGATTGAATGATTGATATAACGACTGAGTGATTTAATGATTGAATGATTGAGAGATAACGATGGATAGATTGAATGATTGAGGGACAACTATTGAGGGATTGAACGATTGAGGGATTGAACGATTGAGAGATAATGATTGAGGGATTGAATGATTGAGGGATAATGAGTGAGGGATTGAACGATTGAACGATAGAGAGATAACAATTAAATGATTGAGCGAAAACGATTGAGCAATAGCGATAGTGTGATTGAGAGAATGATTGAGTGATTGAATGATTGAGAGATAACGAGTTAGGGATTGAACGATTGAATGTCAGAGAGAAAGATTGAACCATTGAGAGATTGAATGATTGAGAGATAACGATTGTACGATTGAAAGATAACGATTGAGGGATTGAATGATTGAGTAATAACAATTGAACGATTGAGAGATAAAATTGAACGATTGAGAGATAACAATTGAGGGATTGAGAGAACGATTGAATGATTGAGGGATTGAACGATTGAGAGATAACGATTGTGCGATTGATCACTTGAGAGATAATTATTGAGGGATTGAATGATTGAGAGATAATGAGTGAGGGATTGAACGATTGAATGATTGAGAGATAACGATTGATCAATTGAGCGATAACGATTGAGCAATAGCGATAGAGTGATTGAGAGAACAATTGATCGATTGAACGAGAGATAACGAGTGAGGGATTGAATGATTAAATGATAGAGAGATAACGATTGAACGATTGAAAGATAATGATTGAGGGATTGAATGATTGAGGAATAACAATTGAACAATGGAGAGATAAAATTGAACGATTGAGAGATAACGATTGAGGGATTGAGAGATAACGATTGAATTATTGAGCATTGAGGACAACGATTGAACGATTGAGTGATAACAATTGGAGAGTTGAACGATTGAGCGATTTAATGATTGAATGATTGAGAGATGACGATTGAGGGACTGAATGATTTGAGTGATTGAGCGATAATGATGGAGCAATTGAACAATTGAGATAACGATTGAGGGATTGAGAGATAACGATTGAAAGATTGAACGATTGATGGATTGAGCAATAACAATTGAGCAATAGCTATAGAATGATTGAGGGATTGAACGATTGAGAGAGAATGATTGAGGGATTGAACAATTGAATGATTGAGAGATAACGATTGAGGGATTGAATGATTGTGAGAACAATTGAACGATTGAGGGAGTACGATTGAATGGTTGAACGATTGAGAGATAACGATTGATTGATTGAGAGACAACGATTGAACGATTGAGGGATTGAACGATTGAGGGATAACGATTGAGGAATTGAGAGAATGATTGTACGATTGAGGGATTGAACGATTGAGCAATAACGATTGAGCAATAGCGATAGAACAATTGAGAGAATGATTCAGGCATTGAATGATTGAGAGAGAACGATTGAGAGATTGAATGACTGAGAGATAATGATTGAGGGATCGAATGATTGTGAGAACAATTGAATGATTGAGGGATTACGATTGAATGATTGAACGATTGAGGGATTGAATGATTGTGAGATAACAATTCAACAATTGAGCAATAGCGATTGAACGACTGAGAGAACGATTGAACGATTGAATGATTGAGAGATAACGAGTGAGGGATTGAATGATTTAATGATTGAGATAACGATTGAACGATTGAGGGATTGAACAATTGAGAGATAATGATTGAGCGATTGATCGAATGAAGAATTGAATGATTGAGGGATAACGATTGAATGATTGAGAGGTAACGATTGAGGGATTGAGAGAACCATTCAACATTGAAGGATTGGAACGAACAATTGAGATAATGACGGAGCAATTTAACGATTGAATGATTGGGAGATAATGATGGAAGGATCTGAATGATTGAGATAATGATTGAGGTATTGAATGATTGAGGATTGAGGATTGATAGAGATAACGATTGAGGGATTGAACGAGTTAGGGATTACGATTGAACGATTGAGGATTGAGGATAACATTGAGGATTGAACAATTGTGAGATAACGATTGAATGATTGTGAGGACAATTGAATGATTGAGGGTTTCGATTGAATGATTGAGGGATAACGATTGAACAACTGAGATATAACAATTGAGCGATTGATCGATTGAGAGATAACTATTGAGGGAATGAACGATTGAGGGATTGAATGATTGAGAGATAACGAGTGAGGGCTTGAACGATTGAACGATAGAGAGATAACGATTGAACGCTTGAGAGATTGAATGACTGAGAGATAATGATTGATCGATTGAAAGATAATGAATGAGGGATTGAATGATTGAGGAATAACAATGAAATGACTGAGAGATAAAATTGAACGATCGAGAGATAACGATTGAGGAATTGAGAGAACTATTGAACGATTGAGGGATTGAATGATTGAGAGATAACGATTGTGCGATTGATCACTTGAGAGATAACGATTGAGGGATTGAACGATTGAGAGATAATGAGTGAGGGATTGAGCGATTGAACAGATTAAGGGATGCGGATTGTTGAACGATTGTGAGATCAACATTGAACGATTAGAAACAATAGAACGATGAGGATTGAATGATTGGTTATAACGATTGAGCAACAGTGATAGAATGATTGAGAGAACAATTGAGGATTGAATGATTGAATGATTAAGAGATAACGATTGAGGAATTGAACGGTTGAGAGATAATGATTGAATGATTGAGGATTGAGGATAATGATTGAACGATTGAGAGATACGATTGAGCGATTGATCGATTGAGATAACGATTGAGGGAATGAATGATTGAGGATTGAATGATTGAGAGATTGAATGTTGAGAGATAATGATTGATCAATTGAAAGATATGAATGAGGATTGAATAATTGAGAATAACAATTGAACGATTGAGAGATAAAATTCAACAATTGAGCAATGGTAGTTGAGCGACTGAGGAAGGCGATTGAGAGATTGAATGATTGAGAGATAGCGATTGTGCAATTGATCACTTGAGAGATAGCGATGGAGAGATTGAATGATTGAGAGATATGAGTGAGGGATTGAACGATTGAGCGATAATGATTGAGCAACAGCAATGGAATGATTGGAGAGAACGATTGAGGGATTGAATGATTGAATGATTAAGAGATAACGATTGAGAGATTCATCGAGTGAGAGATTGAACAATTGAGAAATAACAATTGAGGGATTGAATGATTGAGGAATAACAATTGAACAATTGAGAGATAAAATTGAATGATTGAGAGACAACGATTGAGGGATTGAGAGAACGATTGAGTGATTGAACGATTGAGAGATAACAATTGAGGTATTGAACTATTGAGAGATAACGATTAAGAGATTGAATGATTGAAGAATAACAATTGAACGATTGCGAGATAAAATTGAATGATTGAGAGATAACAATTGAGGGATTGAGAATAATGATTGAACGATTGAGCAATTGAGGGATTGAGTGATAACAATTGATTGAACTATTGAGCGATTAATGATAGAATGATTGGGGAGT
This sequence comes from Neoceratodus forsteri, assembly GCA_016271365.2. NCBI lineage: Eukaryota > Metazoa > Chordata > Ceratodontiformes > Ceratodontidae > Neoceratodus > Neoceratodus forsteri. Next base: position 473,195 of record JADMNL010000027.1, read on the forward strand.
TAATGATTGGGGGTTGAGCGATTGAGCGATGGAGAGATACTTGATTGGTGATTGGTGATAATGATGGAACAATTGGATAGTTGAGATAATGATTTGAGGGGATTGAGGAGATAATAGTTGAACGATTAGAACAATTGAGGGATTGAGCGATATCGATTGAGCAATAGCGATAGAATGATTGAGAGAACAATTGAGGGATTGAACAATTGAGAGAGAACGATTGCAGGATTGAACGATTGAATGATTGAGAGATAACGATTGAGGGATTGAACGATTGTGAGGACAATTGAATGATTGAAGGATTACGATTGAATGGTTGAACAATTGAGAGATAACGATTGATTGAGAGATAATGATTGAACGATTGAGTGATAACGATTGAGCAATAGCGATAGAACAATTGAGAGAACGATTCAGGCATTGAACAATTGAGAGAGAACGATTGAGAGATTGAATGATTGAGAGCTAACGATTGAGGGATTGAATGATTGTGAGAACAATTGAATGATTGATGGATTACGATTGAATGATTGAACGATTCAGAGATAGCGATTGAGGGATTGAGAGATAATGATTGAGGTATTGAACGATTGTGAGATAACAATTCAACGATTGAGCAATAGCGATTGAACGACTGAGAGAACGATTGAGTGATTGAATGATTGAGAGATAATGAGTGTGGGATTGAACGATTTAATGATTGAGAGATAACGATTGAATGATTGAGGGATTGAACAATTGAGAGACAACAATTGAGCGATTGATCGAATGAAGAATTGAATGATTGAGGGATAACGATTGAACGATTGAGAGATAATGATTGAGGGATTGAGAGAACGATTGAACGATTGAGTGATTGAACGATTGATATAATGATTGAGCGATTTAACGATTGAATGATTGATAGATAATGATGGAAGGATTGAATGATTGAGAGATAACAATTGAGGGATTGAGGGATTGATCAATTGAGAGATAATGATTGAGGGATTGAACGATTGAGGGATTACGATTGAACTATTGAGGGATTGAGTGATAACGATTGAGGGATTGAACAATTGTGAGATAACCATTGAACGATTGTGAGAACAATTGAATGATTGAGGGATTGAACGATTGAGCGATAACGATTGAGCAACAGCGATAGAATGACTGAGAGAACGATTGAGGGATTGAACGATTGAATGATTGAGAGATAACGATTGAGAGATTGAACGATTGAGGGTTTACAATTGAATGATTGAGGGATAAAAATTGAACGATTGAGAGATAACGATTGAGCAATTGATCGATTGAGAGATAATGATTGAGGGAATGAACGATTGAGGGATTGAACGATTGAGAGATACTTGAGTGGCGATTGAGGGATTGAACGATTGAGAGATAATGAATGAGGGATTGAACGATTGAGGGATTGAGTGATAACGATTGAGGTATTGAACGATTGTGAGATAACAATTCAACAATTGAGCAATAGCGATTGAACGACTGAGAGAACGATTGAGCGATTGAATGATTGAGAGATAACGAGTGAGGGATTGAATGATTTAATGATTGAGAGATAACGATTGAATGATTGAGGGATTGAACAATTGAGAGACAACGATTGAGCGATTGATCGAATGAAGAATTGAATGATTGAGGGATAACGATTGAACGATTGAGAGATAATGATTGAGGGATTGAGAGAACGATTGAATTATTGAGGGACTGAACAATTGAACATTTGAGAGATAACGACTGAACGATTTAACGATTGAATGATTGAGAGATAACGATGGAAGGATTGAATGATTGAGAGATAACGATGGAAGGATTGAATGATTGGGAGGTAACGATTGAGGGATTGAACGATTGAGAGATAACGATTGAGGGATTGAACGATCAGAGGACAATTGAATGATTGAAGGATTACGATTGAATGGTTGAACAATTGAGGAGATTGCGGTGAGTGAGATAATGATTGAGGCAGTTGAGTGATAGCGATTGAGACAATAGCGATGGAACAATTGGGAGAGCGATTCGGGCATTGAACAATTGAGAAGAGCGATTGAGAGATTGAATGATTGAGAGCTAACGATTGAGGGATTGAATGATTGAGAACAATTGAATGATTGATGGATTATGATTGAATGATTGAGCGATTCAGAGATAGCGATTGAGGATTGAGATAATGATTAGAGTATTGAAGGCTGATTGTGAGATAACAATTCAGCGATTGATCAATAGCGATTGAAACGACTGAGAGAACGATTGAGTGATTGAATGATTGAGAGACAATGAGCGTGACCGAACGATTTAATGACTGAGAGATAACGATTGAATGATTGAGGGATTGAACAATTGAGAGACAACAATTGAGCGATTGATCGAATGAAGAATTGAATGATTGAGGGATAACGATTGAACGATTGAGAGATAATGATTGAGGGATTGAGAGAACGATTGAACGATTGAGGGATTGAACGATTGATATAATGATTGAGCGATTTAACGATTGAATGATTGATAGATAATGATGGAAGGATTGAATGATTGAGAGATAACAATTGAGGGATTGAGGGATTGATCAATTGAGAGATAATGATTGAGGGATTGAACGATTGAGGGATTACGATTGAACTATTGAGGGATTGAGTGATAACGATTGAGGGATTGAACAATTGTGAGATAACCATTGAACGATTGTGAGAACAATTGAATGATTGAGGGATTGAACGATTGAGCGATAACGATTGAGCAACAGCGATAGAATGACTGAGAGAACGATTGAGGGATTGAACGATTGAATGATTGAGAGATAACGATTGAGAGATTGAACGATTGAGGGTTTACAATTGAATGATTGAGGGATAAAGATTGAACGATTGAGAGATAACGATTGAGCAATTGATCGATTGAGAGATAACGATTGAGGGAATGAGCGATTGAGGGATTGAACGATTGAGAGATAACGAGTGAGCGATTGAGGGATTGAACGATTGAGAACATGAGGATTGAACGATTGAGGATTGAGTGATAACGATTGAGGTATTGAACGGATTAGAGACAATAATTAACAATTGACCAATAGTTGATTGAACGACTGGAGAACGATTGAGCGATTGAATGGATTGAGAGATAACGAGTGAGGATTGAATGATTTAATGATTGAGAGATAACGATTGAATGATTGAGGATTGAACAATTGAGACAACGATTGATGATTGATCGAATGAAGAATTGAATGATTGAGGATAACGATTGAACGATTGAGATAATGATTGAGGATTGAGAGAACGATTGAATTATTGAGGACTGAATAATTGAACATTTGAGATAACGATCGAACGATTTAACGATTGAATGATTGAGAGATAATGATGGAAGGATTGAATGATTGAGAGATAACGATGGAAGGATTGAATGATTGGGAGGTAACGATTGAGGGATTGAACGATTGAGGGATTGAACGATTGAGAGATAACGATTGAGGGATTGAACTATTGTGAGATAACAATTCAATGATTGAGCAATTGCTATTGAACGATTGAGAGAATGATTGAGCGATTGAATGATTGAGAGATAATGAGTGAGGGATTGAATGATTTAACAATTGAGAGATAACGATTGAACCATTGAGGGATTGAACAATTGAGAGACAGTGATTGAGCATTTGATTGATTGAGGAATTGAATGATTGAGGGATTGAGAGAATGAATTGAACGATTGAGATAACGATTGAGTGATTTAACAATTGAATGATTATGAGATCACATTGGAAGGATAAAATGATTGAGAGATAATGATTGAGGGATTGAATGATTGAGGGATTGAGGGATTGAATGATTGAGCGATTGAGAGATAATGATTGAGGGATTGAGAGATAACGATTGAACCATTGAGCAATTGAGGGATTGAGTGATAATGATTGAACTATTGAGCGATAACAATTGAGGGATTGAACGATTGAGCAATTTCATGATTGAATGATTGAGAGATAACAATTGAACGATTGAGGGATTGATTGATTGAGGGATAACGATTGAGCAATAGCGATAGAACAATTGAGATAATGTTTGAGGTATTGAATGATTGAGAGAACGATTGAGAGATTGAATGATTGAGAGATAATGATTGAGGGATTGAACGATTGTGAGATAACTGATTAATGATTGTGATAATAACTATTGAGGACTGAAGCGATTGAGGATTGAATGATTGAGAGATAGAGTGTGGGATTGAACGATTTAATGATTGAGAGATATCGATTGAATGATTGAGGGATTGAACAATTGAGAGATAACGATTGAGCGATTGGTCGAATGAAGAATTGAATGATTGAGGGATAACGATTGAACGATTGAGAGATAATGATTGAGGGATTGAGAGAACGATTGAACGATTGAGGGATTGAATGATTCATATAATGATTGAGTGATTTAACGATTGAATGATTGATAGATAATGATGGAAGGATTGAATGATTGAGAGATAACAATTGAGGGATTGAGGGATTGAACGATTGAGAGATAACGATTGTGCGATTGATCACTTGAGAGATAACGATTGAGGGATTGAATGATTGAGAGATAATGAGTGAGGGATTGAATGATTGAATGATTGAGATAACAATTGATCAATTGAGCGAAGATATTGTAGCGATAAAGCAATTGAGAGAACAATTGATCGATTAGAAACAGAGACAACGAGGAGGATTGAATGATCGAAGAGATAATGATTGAACGATTGAGGATTGAACGATTGAGAGATAACGATTGATCGATTGAAAGATAATGATTGAGGATTGAATGATTGAGGACAACAATTGAAGCATGGAGAGATAACATTGAACGATTGAGAGATAACGATTGAGGGATTGAGAGCTAACGATTGAACGATTGAGCGATTGAGGGATAACGATTGAACGATTGAGTGATAACAATTGAGAGCTTGAATGATTGAGTGATTTAATGATTGAATGATTGAGAGATGGCGATTGAGGGACTGAACGATTTGAGTGATTGAGCGATAATGATGGAGCAATTGAACGATTGAGATAATGATTGAGAGATTGAGAGATAATGATTGAAAGATTGAACGATTGATGGATTGAGCGATAACAATGAGCAATAGCGATAGAATGATTGAGAGAACGATTGAGGGATTGAACGATTGAGAGAGAATGATTGAGGGATTGAACGATTGAATGATTGAGAGATAACGATTGAGGGATTGAATGAGTTAGGGATTACGATTGAACGATTGAGGATTAACGATTGAGGGATTGAACAATTGTGAGATAACGATTGAATAATTGTGAGGACAATTGAATGATTGAGGGTTTACGATTGAATGATTGAGGGATAACGATTGAACAACTGAGATATAATAATTGAGCGATTGATCGATTGAGAGATAACTATTGAGGGAATGAACGATTGAGGGATTGAATGATTGAGAGATAACGAGTGAGGGCTTGAACGATTGAACGATAGAGAGATAACGATTGAACACTTGAGAGATTGAATGACTGAGAGATAATGATTGATCGATTGAAAGATAACGAATGAGGGATTGAATGATTGAGGAATAACAATTAGACGACTGAGAGATAAAATTGAACGATCGAGGAGATAGCATTGAGGAATTGAGAGAACTATTGAACGATTGAGGGATTGAATGATTGAGAGATATCGATTGTGCGATTGATCACTTGAGAGATAACGATTGAGGGATTGAACGATTGAGAGATAATGAGTGAGGGATTGAACGATTGAACAATTGAGAGATGACGATTGTGGGATTGAACGATTGTGAGATAACATTGAATGATTGTGAAAACAATTGAACGATTGAGGGATTGAATGATTGAGCGATAACGATTGAGCAACAGTGATAGAATGATTGAGAGAACAATTGAGGGATTGAATGATTGAATGATTAAGAGATAACGATTGAGGAATTGAACGGTTGAGAGATAATGATTGAATGATTGAGGGGATTGAGGGATAATGATTGAACGATTGAGAGATAACGATTGAGCGATTGATCAATTGAGAGATAATGATTGAGGGAATGAATGATTGAGGGATTGAATGATTGAGAGATTGAATGATTGAGAGATAATGATTGATCAATTGAAAGATAATGAATGAGGGATTGAATAATTGAGGAATAACAATTGAACGATTGAGAGATAAAATTCAACAATTGAGCAATAGTGATTGAACGACTGAGAGAACGATTGAGAGATTGAATGATTGAGAGATAACGATTGTGCAATTGATCACTTGAGAGATAACGATAGAGAGATTGAATGATTGAGAGATAATGAGTGAGGGGATTGAACGATTGAGCGATAATGATTGAGCAACAGCAATAGAATGATTGAGAGAACGATTGAGGGATTGAATGATTGAATGATTAAGAGATTACGATTGAGAGATTGAACGAGTGAGAGATTGAACGATTGAGAAATAACGATTGAGGGATTGAATGATTGAGGACTAACAATTGAACAATTGAGAGATAAAATTGAATGATTGAGAGACAACGATTGAGGGATTGAGAGAATGAATTGAATGATTGAAATAACGATTGAGCGATTTAACGATTGAATGATTGTGAGATAACATTGGAAGGATTAAATGATTGAGAGATAATGATTGAGGGATTGAACGATTGAGGGATTGAAGGATTGAATGATTGAGCAATTGAGAGATAACGATTGAAGGATTGAGAGATAACGATTGAACCATTGAGCGATTGAGGGATTGAGCGATATCGATTGAACGATTGAGCGATAACAATTGAGGAATTGAACGATTGAGCAATTTAATGATTGAATGATTGAGAGATAACGATTGAGGGATTGAATGATTGAGTGATTGAGTGATAATGATGGAGCAATTGAACGATTGAGATAATGATTGAGGGATTGAGAGATAACAATTGGATGATTGAGGATTGAATGATAGTGATTGAGTAATAATGATGGAAACGATTGGGGAGATGATTGAGGGATTGAACAGTTGAGAGATAGCGATTGATTGAGACAACAGTTGAAGCGATTGAGGATTGAACAGTTGGGGATAGCGATTGAGGGTTAGAGAGGAACTATTGAGCGATTGAGGGATTGAGCGATTGTGAGGAAAAATTGAACGATTGACAGTTGCAGTTCAGATGATTGGAGGCGAGTTGAGATAATGATTGAGGAGTTGAGAGAGACGATTGAGCACTTGAATGATTTAATGATTGAGGACTAACGATTGAATGATTGAGGATTGAACAATTGTGTGATAACAATTCAGCGATTGAGCAAATAGCGATTGAATGACTAGAGAGCGATTGAGTGATTGAAGATTGAGGAGATATGGTGAGGTTAGAATGATTACGATTGAGATGAGTGATTGAATGATTAAGGGATTGTACAATTGAGAGACAATGATTGAGCGACTGATCGATTGAAGAATTGAATGATTGAGATAGCGACTGAGCGATTTAACTATTGAATGATTGAGAGATAATGATTGAGGGATTCAGAGAACGAATTGAACGATTGAGGGATTGAATAATTGAATGATTGAGATAATGATTGCGAGATAATTGAGGGATTGAGAGATAATGATTGAATGATTGAGGGATTGAGTGATAACTATTGAACGATTGAGCGATAACAATTGAGGGATTGAACGATTGAGCGATTTAATGATTGAATGATTGAGAGATAACGATTGAGGGATTGAATGATTTGAGGGATTGAGTGATTGAATGATTGAGCGATTGAGAGATAACGATTGAGGGATTGAACGATTGTGAGAACAATTGAACGATTGAGGGATTACGATTGAATTGTTGAATGATTGAGAGATAACGATTGATTGAGAGATAATGATTGAACGATTGAGGGATTGAACAATTGAACGATAACGATTGATCAATAGCGATAGAACAATTGAGAGAGCGATTCAGGCATTGAACGATTGAGATAGAACAATTGAGAGATTGAATGATTTGATTGAGGGATTGAACGATTGTGAGAACAATTGAACGATTGCAGGATTACGATTGAATGATTGAACGATTGAGAGATAACGACTGAGGGATTGAGAAATAATGATTGAGGGATTGAACGATTGTGCGATAACAATTCAATGATTGAGCAATAGCGATTGAACGACTGAGAGAACGATTGAGCGATTGAAAGATTGAGACATAACGAGTGAGGGATTGAATGATTTAATGATTGAGAGATAATGACTGAACAATTAAGGGATTGAAAAATTGAGAGACAACGATTGAGCGATTGATCGATTGAAGAATTGAATGATTGAGATAACGACTGAGCGATTTATCGATTGAATGATTGTGAGATAACAATTGAGGGATTGAGAGAACAATTGAACGATTGAGGGATTGAACGATTGAATGATTAAGATAATGACTGAGTGATTTAATGATTGAATGATTGAGAGATAACGATGGATAGATTGAATGATTGAGAGATAACTATTGAGGGATTGAGGGATTGAATGATTGAGAGATCATGATTGAGGGATTGAATGATTGAACGATAGAGAGATAACAATTGAATGATTGAGCGATAACGATTGAGCAATAGTGATAGTGTGATTGAGAGAATGATTGAGTGATTGAACGATTGAGAGATAATGAGTTAGGGACTGAACGATTGAATGACAGAGAGATAACGATTGAACCATTGAGAGATTGAATGATTGAGAGATAACGATTGAGGGATTGAATGATTGAGTAATAACAATTGAACGATTGAGAGATTAAATTGAACGATTGAGAGATAACAATTGAGGGATTGAGAGAACGATTGAATGATTGAGGGATTGAACGATTGGAGATAACGATCGATCAATTGAGCGATAATGATTGAGCAATAGCGATAGAGCGATTGAGAGAACAATTGATCGATTGAACGAGAGATAACGAGTGAGGGATTGAATGATTGAACGATAGAGAGATAACGATTGAATGATTGAGGGATTGAACGATTGAGAGATAACGATTGATCGATTGAAAGATAATGATTGAGGGATTGAATGATTGAGGAATAACAATTGAATGATGGAGAGATAAAATTGAACGATTGAGAGATATCGATTGAGGGATTGAGAGATAACGATTGAACGATTGAGCGATTGAGGGATAACGATTGAACGATTGAGTGATAACAATTGAGAGCTTGAACGATTGAGTGATTTAATGATTGAATGATTGAGAGATGACAATTGAGGGACTGAACGATTTGAGTGATTGAGCGATAATGATGGAGCAATTGAACGATTGAGATAATGATTGAGGGATTGAGAGATAACGATTGAAAGATTGAACGATTGATGGATTGAGCGATAACAATTGAGCAATAGCAATAGAATGATTGAGAGAACGATTGAGGGATTGAACGATTGAGAGAGAATGATTGAGGATTGAACGATTGAATGATTGAGAGATAACGATTGAGGGATTGAATGATTGTGAGAACAATTGAACGATTGAGGGATTACGATTGAATGGTTGAACGATTGAGAGATAACTATTGATTGATTGAGAGACAACGATTGAACGATTGAGGGATTGAATGATTGAAGGATAACGATTGAGGAATTGAGATAATGATTGTACGATTGAGGGATTGAACGATTGAGCAATAACGATTGAGCAATAGCGATAGAACAATTGAGAGAATGATTCAGACATTGTATGATTGAGAGAGAATGATTGAGAGATTGAATGACTGAGAGATAATGATTGAGGGATTGAACGATTGTGAGAACAACTGAACGATTGAGGGATTACGATTGAATGATTGAACGATTGAGAGATAACAATTGAGGGATTGAACGATTGTGAGATAACAATTCAACAATTGAGCAATAGCGATTGAATGACTGAGAGAACGATTGAGTGATTGAATGATTGAGAGATAACGAGTGAGGGATTGAATAATTTAATGATTGAGAGATAACGATTGAATGATTGAGGGATTGAACAATTGAGAGATAATGATTGAGCGATTGATCGAATGAAGAATTGAATGATTGAGGGATAATGATTGAATGATTGAGAGATAACGATTGAGGGATTGAGAGAACGATTGAACGATTGAAGGATTGAACGATCAAACAATTGAGATAACGATTGATCAATTTAACAATTGAATGATTGAAAGATAATGATGGAAGGATTGAATGATTGAGAGATAATGATTGAGGGATTGAATGATTGAGGGATTGAGGGATTGAACGATTGAGAGATAATGATTGAGGGATTGAATGATTGAGCGATTGAGAGATAACGATTGAGGGATTGAACGATTGAGTGATTGCGTGATAATGATGGAGCAATTGAATGATTGAGATAATGATTGAGGGATTGAGAGATAACGATTGAATGATTGAGGGATTGATCGATAACGATTGAGTAATAGCGATAGAATGATTGAGAGAACGATTGAGGGATTGAACAATTGAGAGATAACGATTGATTGAGAGATAACGATTGAACGATTGAGGGATTGAACAATTGAGGGATAACGATTGAGGGATTGAGAGAACTATTGAACGATTGAGGGATTGAACGATTGTGAGAAAAATTGAACGATTGACAGATTACGATTGAATGATTGAACGATTGAGAGATAATGATTGAGGGATTGAGAGAGAACAATTGAGCACTTGAATGATTGAGAGATAACGAGTGAGGATTGAATGATTTAATGATTGAGAGATAACGATTGAACGATTGAGGGATTGAACAATTGAGAGACAACGATTGAGCGTATGATCGAATGAAGAATTGAATGATTGAGGGATAACGATTGAACAATTGAGAAAACGATTGAGCAATTTAATGATTGAATGATTGAGAGATAACGATGGAAGGATTGAATGATTGAGAGATAATGATTGAGGGATTGAGGGATTGAACGATTGAGAGATAACGATTGAGGGATTGAACAATTGAGGGATTACGATTGAATGATTGAGGGATTGAGGGATAACGATTGAGGGATTGAACAAGTGTGAGATAATGATTGAATGATTGTGAGAACAATTGAACGATTGAGGGTTTACAATTGAATGATTGAGGGATTGAGGGATAATGATTGAACAATTGAGAGATAACGATTGAGCGGTTGATCAATTGAGATAATGATTGAGGAATGAATGATTGAGGATTGAATGTTTGAGAGATACGGTGAGGATTAAATGATTGAGCGATGAGAGATAGCGATTGAGTGATGTGATTGAGTAATATCGATACTCGCGATTGAAGAGAACAATTGGAGCGATTGAACGATTGAGAGATAGACAGTGAGGGATTGAATGATTGAGGGTTTACAATTGAATGATTGAGAGATTGAGGGATAATGATTGAACGATTGAGAGATAACGATTGATCAATTGAGAGATAACGAGTGAGGGATTGAACGATTTAATGATTGAGAGATAACGATTGAATGATTGAGGGATTACGATTGAATGGTTGAATGATTGAGAGATAATGATTGATTGATTGAGAGATAATGATTGAATGATTGAGGGATTGAATGATTGAGGGATAATGATTGAGGGATTGAGAGAATGATTGAAGGATTGAATGATTGAACGATAACGATTGATCAATAGTGATAGAACAATTGAGAGAATGATTCAGGCATTGAACGATTCAGATAGAACAATTGAGAGATTGAATGATTGAGGGATTGAACGATTGTGCGATAACAATTCAATGATTGAGCAATAACGATTGAATGACTGAGAGCAGTTGGGCGATTGAAGATTGAGATATGGTGAGGATTGAATGATTTAATGATTGTGAGATAATGATTGAATGATTAAGGGAGTGAACAATTGAGAGTCAATGATTGAGTGATTGATCGATTGAAGAATTGAATGATTGAGATAACGACTGAGCGATTTAATGATTGAATGATGGAGAGATAACAATTGAGGGATTGTGTTAACAATTGAACTATTGAGGGATTGAACGATTGAATGATTGAGATAACGACTGATCGATTTAACTATTGAATGATTGAGAGATAATGATTGAGGGATTCAGAGAACGAATTGAATGATTGAGGGATTGAACAATTGAATGATTGAGATAATGATTGAGAGATAACAATTGAGGGATTGAGAGATAATGATTGAATGATTGAGTGATTGAGGGATTGAGTGATAACAATTGAGGGATTGAACGATTGAGCGATTTAATGATTGAATGATTGAGAGATAACGATTGAGGGATTGAACGATTTGAGGCATTGAGTGATTGAATGATTGAGCGATTGAGAGATAACGATTGAGGGATTGAACGATTGTGAGAACAATTGAACAATTGAGGGATTACGATTGAATGGTTGAATGATTGAGAGATAACGATTGATTGAGAGATAATGATTGAACGATTGAGGGATTGAACAATAACGATTGATCAATAGCGATAGAACAATTGAGAGAGCGATTCAGGCATTGAACGATTGAGATAGAACAATTGAGAGATTGAATGATTGATTGAGGGATTGAACGATTGTGAGAACAATTGAACGATTGCAGGATTACGATTGAATAATTGAATGATTGAGAGATAACAACTGACGGATTGAGAAATAATGATTGAGGGATTGAACGATTGTGCGATAACAATTCAACGATTGAGCAATAGCGATTGAACGACTGAGAGAATGATTGAGCGATTGAAAGATTGAGAGATAACGAGTGAGGGATTGAATGATTTAATGATTGAGAGATAATGACTGAACGATTAAGGGATTGAAAAATTGAGAGACAACGATTGAGCGATTGATCGATTGAAGAATTGAATGATTGAGATAATGACTGAGCGATTTATCGATTGAATGATTGTGAGATAACAATTGAGGGATTGAGAGAACAATTGAACGATTGAGGGATTGAACAATTGAATGATTGAGATAACGATTGAGAGATAATTGAGGGATTGAGAGATAATGATTGAATGATTGAGGGATTGAGTGATAACTATTGAATGATTGAGCGATAACAATTGAGGGATTGAACGATTGAGCGATTTAATGATTGAATGATTGAGAGATAACGATTGAGGGATTGAACGATTTGAGGGATTGAGTGATTGAATGATTGAGCGATTGAGAGATAACGATTGAGGGATTGAACGATTGTGAGAACAATTGAACGATTGAGGGATTATGATTGAATGGTTGAATGATTGAGAGATAATGATTGATTGAGAGATAATGATTGAACGATTGAGGGATTGAACAATTGAACGATAACGATTGATCAATAGCGATAGAACAATTGAGAGAGCGATTCAGGCATTGAACGATTGAGATAGAACAATTGAGAGATTGAATGATTGATTGAGGGATTGAACAATTGTGAGAACAATTGAACGATTGCAGGATTACGATTGAATAATTGAACGATTGAGAGATAACAACTGACGGATTGAGAAATAATGATTGAGGGATTGAACGATTGTGCGATAACAATTCAGCGATTGAGCAATAGCGATTGAACGACTGAGAGAAACGATTGATTGAAGATTGAGAGATAACGGTGAGGGATTGAATGATTTAATGATTGAGAGATAATGACTGAACGATTAAAGAGATTGAAAAATTGTGAGACAACGATTGAGCATTGATCGATTGAAAATTGAATGATTGAGATAACGATTGGCGATTTATCGATTGAATGATGTGAGATAACAATTGAGGATTGAGAGAACAATTGAACGATTGAATGATTGAGATAACGACTGAGTGATTTAACGATTGAATGATTGAGAGATAACGATGGATAGATTGAATGATTGAGAGATAACTATTGAGGGATTGAGGGATTGAACAATTGAGAGATAATGATTGAGGGATTGAATGATTGAGGGATAACGAGTGAGGGATTGAACGATTGAACGATAGAGAGATAACAATTGAATGATTGAGCGATAACGATTGAGCAATAGTGATAGTGTGATTGAGAGAATGATTGTGTGATTGAACGATTGAGAGATAATGAGTGAGGGATTGACCGATTGAATGATAGAGAGATAACGATTGAACGATTGAGAGATTGAACGATTGAGGGATTGAATGATTGAGGAATAACAATTGAGAGATAAAATTGAACGATTGAGAGATAATGATTGAGGGATTGAGAGAATGATTGAACGATTGAATGATTGAGAGATAATGATTGTGCAATTGATCACTTGAGAGATAACGATTCAGAGATTGAATGATTGAGAGATAATGAGTGAGGGATTGAACGATTGAGCGATAACGATTGAGCAACAGCGATAGAATGATTGAGAGAACGATTGAGGGATTGAACGATTGAATGATTAAGAGATAACGATTGAGAGATTGAACGATTGAGAGATAATGAGTGAGGGATTGAACAATAGAATGATAGAGAGATAACAATTGAACGATTGAGAGATTGAACGATTGAGAAATAACGATTGAGGGATTGAATGATTGAGGATTAACAATTGAACGATTGAGAGATAAAATTGAATGATTGAGAGACAACGATTGAGGGATTGAGAGAACGATTGAATGATTGAGGGATTGAACAATTGAGAGATAACGATTGTGTGATTGATCGCTTGAGAGATAACGATTGAGAGATAATGAGTGAGGGATTGAATGATTGAATGATTGAGAGATAACAATTGAATGATTGAGCGATAACGATTGAGCAATAGCGATAGAGTGATTGAGAGAACAATTGAGTGATTGAACGATTGAGAGATAACGAGTGAGGGATTGAATGATTGAACGATAGAGAGATAAGGATTGAATGATTGAGGGATTGAAGATTGAGAGATAACAATTGAGGTATTGAACTATTGAGAGATAACAATTAAGAGATTGAATGATTGAAGAATAACAATTGAACGATTGCAAGATAAAATTAAATGATTGAGAGATAACGATTGAGGGATTGAGAGATAACGATTGAACGATTGAGCAATTGAGGGATTGAGTGATAACAATTGAGGGATTGAACTATTGAGCGATTTAATGATAGAATGATTGAGAGTTAATGATTGAGGGATTGAACAATTTGAGGGATTGAGCGATAATGGAGCAATTGAACGATTGAGATAATGATTGAGGGATTGAGAGATAATGATTGAACGATTGAACAATTGAGGATTGGTGATAGCGATTGAGCAATAGCGATAGAATGATTGAGAGAACAATTGAAGTTGAACAATTGAGAGAGAATGATTGCAGGATTGAACGATTGAATGATTGAGAGATAATGATTGAGGATTGAGCGATTGTGAGGACAATTGAATGATTGAAGGATTATGATTGAATGGTTGAACGATTGAGAGATAGCGATTGATTGAGATAATGATTGAATGATTGAGGATAGCGATTGAGGATTGAGAGGAATGATTGAGCGATTGAGAGTTGAACGATTAGTGATAAGCGATTGAGCAATGGCGATAGAAAAATTGAGAGAACGATTTCGGCATTGAACGATTCAGAGAGAACGATTGAGGGATTGAGAGATAATGATTGAGGTATTGAACGATTTTGAGATAACAATTCAACGATTGAGCTATAGCGATTGAATGACTGAGAGAACAATTGAGTGATTGAATGATTGAGAGATAACGAGTGAGGGATTGAATGATTTAATGATTGAGAGATAATGACTGAACGATTAAGAGATTGAAAAATTGTGAGACAACGATTGAGCGATTGATCGATTGAAAAATTGAATGATTGAGATAACGACTGAGCGATTTATCGATTGAATGATTGTGAGATAACAATTGAGGGATTGAGAGAACAATTGAACGATTGAATGATTGAGATAACGACTGAGTGATTTAACGATTGAATGATTGAGAGATAACGATGGATAGATTGAATGATTGAGAGATAACTATTGAGGGATTGAGGGATTGAACAATTGAGAGATAATGATTGAGGGATTGAATGATTGAGGGATAACGAGTGAGGGATTGAACGATTGAACCGATAGAGAGATAACAATTGAATGATTGAGTCGATAACGATTGAGCAATAGTGATAGTGTGATTGAGAGAATGATTGTGTGATTGAGCGATTGAGAGATAATGAGTGAGGATTGACCGATTAAGATGATAGAGATAACGATTGAGACGATTGGGGAGAAGGAGTTGAAATTGAGGATTGAATGATTGAGGAATAACATTGAGAGTAAAATTGAGCGATTGAGAGATAATGATTGAGGGATTGAGAGAATGATTGAACGATTGAATGATTGAGAGATAATGATTGTGCAATTGATCACTTGAGAGATAACGATTCAGAGATTGAATGATTGAGAGATAATGAGTGAGGGATTGAACGATTGAGCGATAACGATTGAGCAACAGCGATAGAATGATTGAGAGAACGATTGAGGGATTGAACGATTGAATGATTAAGAGATAACGATTGAGAGATTGAACGATTGAGAGATAATGAGTGAGGGATTGAACAATAGAATGATAGAGAGATAACAATTGAACGATTGAGAGATTGAACGATTGAGAAATAACGATTGAGGGATTGAATGATTGAGGATTAACAATTGAACGATTGAGAGATAAAATTGAATGATTGAGAGACAACGATTGAGGGATTGAGAGAACGATTGAATGATTGAGGGATTGAACAATTGAGAGATAACGATTGTGTGATTGATCGCTTGAGAGATAACGATTGAGAGATAATGAGTGAGGGATTGAATGATTGAATGATTGAGAGATAACAATTGAATGATTGAGCGATAACGATTGAGCAATAGCGATAGAGTGATTGAGAGAACAATTGAGTGATTGAACGATTGAGAGATAACGAGTGAGGGATTGAATGATTGAACGATAGAGAGATAAGGATTGAATGATTGAGGGATTGAAGATTGAGAGATAACAATTGAGGTATTGAACTATTGAGAGATAACAATTAAGAGATTGAATGATTGAAGAATAACAATTGAACGATTGCAAGATAAAATTAAATGATTGAGAGATAACGATTGAGGGATTGAGAGATAACGATTGAACGATTGAGCAATTGAGGGATTGAGTGATAACAATTGAGGGATTGAACTATTGAGCGATTTAATGATAGAATGATTGAGAGTTAATGATTGAGGGATTGAACAATTTGAGGGATTGAGCGATAATGGAGCAATTGAACGATTGAGATAATGATTGAGGGATTGAGAGATAATGATTGAACGATTGAACAATTGAGGGATTGAGTGATAACGATTGAGCAATAGCGATAGAATGATTGAGAGAACAATTGAGGGATTGAACAATTGAGAGAGAATGATTGCAGGATTGAACGATTGAATGATTGAGAGATAATGATTGAGGGATTGAACGATTGTGAGGACAATTGAATGATTGAAGGATTATGATTGAATGGTTGAACGATTGAGAGATAACGATTGATTGAGAGATAATGATTGAATGATTGAGGGATAACGATTGAGGGATTGAGAGAATGATTGAACGATTGAGGGATTGAACGATTAGTGAAATGGCGATTGAGCAATAGCGATAGAAAAAGTGGGAAGATTTCGATTTGAACGATTCAGAGAGAGCGATTGAGGGGATTGAGATAATGATTGAGGTATTGAACGATTTTGAGATAACAATTCAACGATTGAGCTATAGCGATTGAATGACTGAGAGAACAATTGAGCGATTGAATGATTGAGAGATAACGAGTGAGGGATTGAATGATTTAATGATTGAGAGATAATGACTGAACGATTAAGAGATTGAAAAATTGTGAGACAACGATTGAGCGATTGATCGATTGAAAAATTGAATGATTGAGATAACGACTGAGCGATTTATCGATTGAATGATTGTGAGATAACAATTGAGGGATTGAGAGAACAATTGAACGATTGAATGATTGAGATAACGACTGAGTGATTTAACGATTGAATGATTGAGAGATAACGATGGATAGATTGAATGATTGAGAGATAACTATTGAGGGATTGAGGGACTGAACAATTGAGAGATAATGATTGAGGGATTGAATGATTGAGGGATAACGAGTGAGGGATTGAACGATTGAACGATAGAGAGATAACAATTGAATGATTGAGTCGATAACGATTGAGCAATAGTGATAGTGTGATTGAGAGAATGATTGTGTGATTGAGCGATTGAGAGATAATGAGTGAGGATTGACCGATTAGACGAAAGAGATAACGATTGAGCGATTGAGAGATTGAACGATTGAGGATTGAATGATTGAGGAATAACAATTGAGAGATAAAATTGAGCGATTGAGAGATAATGATTGAGGATTGAGAGAATGATTGAGACGATTGAATGATTGAGGAGATAATGATTGTGCAATTGATCACTTGAGATAGCGATTCAGAGATTGAATGATTGAGGAGATATTGGGTGAGGGATTGAGCGATTGGGCGATGCTTGATTGAGCAACAGCGATAGAATGATTGAGGAGAGCAGTTGAGGGATTGAGCGATTGAATGATTAAGAGATAGCGATTGAGAGATTGAGCGATTGAGAGATAATGAGTGAGGGATTGAACAATAGAATGATAGAGAACAATTGAGCGATTGAGAGATTGAACGATTGAGAAATAACGATTGAGGGATTGAATGATTGAGGATTAACAATTGAACGATTGAGAGATAAATTGAATGATTGAGAGACACGATTGAGGGATTGAGAGAGCGATTGAATGATTGAGGATTGAACAATTGAGAGATAACGATTGTGTGATTGATCGCTTGAGAGATAGCAGATTGAGAGATAATGGTGAGGATTGAATGATTGAATGATTGAGAGATAACAATTGAATGATTGAGCGATAGCGATTGAGCAATAGCGATAAGAGTGATTGAGAGAACAATTGGTGATTGAACGATTGAGAGATAACGGTATGAGGGATTGAATGATTGAACGATAGAGAGATAAGGATTGAATGATTGAGGGATTGAAGATTGAGAGATAATAATTGAGGTATTGAACTATTGAGAGATAACAATTAAGAGATTGAATGATTGAAGAATAACAATTGAACGATTGCAAGATAAAATTAAATGATTAGAGATAACGATTGAGGGATTGAGAGATAACGATTGAACGATTGAGCAATTGAGGATTGAGTGATAACAATTGAGGATTGAACTATTGAGCGATTTAATGATAGAATGATTGAGAGTTAATGATTGAGGATTGAACAATTTGAGGATTGAGCGATAATGGAGCAATTGAACGATTGAGATAATGATTGAGGGATTGAGAGATAATGATTGAACGATTGAACAATTGAGGATTGAGTGATAGCGATTGAGCAATAGCGATAGAATGATTGAGAGAACAATTGAGGTTGAACAATTGAGAGAGAATGATTGGGATTGAGCGATTGAATGATTGAGAGATAATGATTGAGGGATTGAACGATTGTGAGGACAATTGAATGATTGAAGGATTATGATTGAATGGTTGAACGATTGAGAGATAACGATTGATTGAGAGATAATGATTGAATGATTGAGGGATAACGATTGAGGGATTGAGAGAATGATTGAACGATTGAGGGATTGAACGATTGAGTGATAACGATTGAGCAATAGCGATAGAAAAATTGAGAGAACGATTTCGGCATTGAACAATTCAGAGAGAACGATTGAGGGATTGAGAGATAATGATTGAGGTATTGAACGATTTTGAGATAACAATTCAACGATTGAGCTATAGCGATTGAATGACTGAGAGAACAATTGAGTGATTGAATGATTGAGAGATAACGAGTGTGGGATTGAACGATTTAATGATTGAGAGATAATGATTGAATGATTGAGGGATTGAACAATTGAGAGACAACGATTGAGCGATTGATCGAATGAAGAATTGAATGATTGAGGGATAACGATTGAACGATTGAGAGATAATGATTGAGGGATTGAGAGAACGATTGAATGATTGAGGGATTGAACGATTGAATGATTGCGAGATAACGATTGAGGGATTGAACGATTGAGGGATTGAATGATTGAGAGATAATGATTGAGGGATTGAACGATTGTGAGATAACAATTCAATGATTGAGCAATTGCTATTGAACGATTGAGAGAACGATTGAGTGATTGAATGATTGAGAGATAACGAGTGAGGGATTGAATGATATATCATTTGAGAGATAACAATTGAACCATTGAAGGATTGAACAATTGAGAGACAATGATTGAGCGTTTGATCGATTGAGGAATTGAATGATTGAGGGATAACGATTGAACGATTGAGAGATAACGATTGAGGGATTGAGAGAATGAATTGAACGATTGAGATAACGATTGAGCGATGTAACGATTGAATGATTGAGAGATAACATTGGAAGGATTAAATGATTGAGAGATAACGATTGAGGGATTGAACGATTGAGGGATTGAGGGATTGAATGATTGAGCGATTGAGAGATAACAATTGAGGGATTGAGAGATAACGATTGAACCATTGAGTGATTGAGGGATTGAGCGATAACGATTGAGCGATAACAATTGAGGGATTGAATGATTGAGTGATTGAGCGATAATGATGGAGCAATTGAACGATTGAGATAATGATTGAGGGATTTAGAGATAACGATTGAATGACTGAGGGATTGAGCGATAACGATTGAGCAATAGTGATAGAACGATTGAGAGAATGATTGAGGGATTGAACAATTGAGAGATAACGATTGATTGATTGAGAGATAACGATGGAACGATTGAGGGATTGAACAATTGAGGGATAATGATTGAGGGATTGAGAGAACTATTGAATGATTGAGGGATTGAACGATTGTGAGAACAATTGAACGATTGATGGATTACGATTGAATGATTGAACGATTGAGAGATAACGATTGAGGGATTGAGGGATTGAACAATTGAGAGACAATGATTGAGCGATTGATCAAATGAAGAATTGAATGATTGAGGGATAACGATTGAACGATTGAGAAAATGATTGAGTGATTTAATGATTGAATGATTGAGAGATAACGATGGAAGGATTGAATGATTGAGAGAGAATGATTGAGGGATTGAGGGATTGAACGATTAAGAGATAATGATTGAAGGATTGAACAATTGAGGGATTACAATTGAACGATTGAGGGATTGAGGGATAACAATTGAGGGATTGAACGATTGAGCAATAATGATTGAGCAACAGCGATAGAATGATTGAGAGAATGATTGAGGGTTTACAATTGAATGATTGAGGGATTGAGAGATAATGATTTAACGATTGAGAGATAACGATTGAGCGATTGATCAATTGAGAGATAACGATTGAGGGAATGAACGATTGAGGGATTGAACGATTGAGAGATAACGAATATGAGATTGAGAGAGAACGATTGAGCTCTTGAATGATTGAGAGATAACGAATGAGGGATTGAATGATATAACGATCGAGAGATAACGATTGAACGATTGAGGGATTGAACAATTGAGAGATAATAATTGAGTGATTGATCGAATGAAGAATTGAATGATTGAGGGATAACGATTGAACGATTGAGAGATAACGACTGAACGATTGAATGATTGACAGATAACAATTGAGGGATTGAATGATTGTGAGAACAATTGAATGATTAGGGATTACGATTGAATGATTGAACAATTGAGAGATAACGATTGAACGATTGAAGGATTGAATGATAGAGATAATGATTGAGGGATTGAAAGATTGAAGGATTGAGAGAGAATGATTGAAGGATTGAGAGAATGATTGAGGGATTGAATGATTGAGAGATAAAGATTGAATGATTGAGAGATAACGATTGAGCGATTTAACGATTGAATGATTAAGAGATAACGATGGAGGGATTGGAAGAAAGTGATTGAGGTATTGAGGGATTGAGCGATTGAGAGATAACAATTGAATGATTTTGGGATTGAGAGATAACGATTGAATGATAGAGGGACTGAACGATTGAATGATTGAGAGATTGAATGATTGAGCGATTGAATGATTGAGAGATAATGACTGAACGATTGAGAGATAATGATTGAGGGATTGAGAGAATGATTGAACTCATGAGGGATTGAATGATTGAGAGATAATGATTGAGCGATTGAACAATTGAACAATAGAGAGATAACAATTGAATGATTGAGGGATTGAATGATTAAAAGATAACCATTGAACGATTGAGGGATTGAACAATTGAGAGACAACGATTGATCGATTGAGGAATTGAATGATTGAGGGATAATGATTGAATGATTGAGAGATAACGATTGAATGATTGAGAGATAACGATTGAGGGATTGAGAGAACAATTGAATGATTGAGGGACTGAACGATTGAATGATTGAGAGATAACGATGGAGGGATTGAGAGATAGCGATTGAGGGATTGAGCGATTGAACAATTGAGAACGATTGAGGGATTGAAGGATTGAGAGAGAATGATTGAATGATTGAGAGAACGATTGAGGGATTGAGAGATAACGATTGAGGGATTGAACGATTGAGAGATAACGAGTGAGGGATTGAATGATTGAACGATTGAGAGATAACGATTGAACGATTGAGCAATAGCAATTGAGAGAATGATTGAGCGATTGAACAATTGAGGGAAAACGAGTGAGGGATTGAACAATTGAGCGACTGAGAGATAATGATTGAACAATTGAGGGATTGAATGATTGAGAGATAACGATTGAGCGATTGAGGGATTGAACAATTGAGAGATAATGATAGATCGATTGAAAGATATCGATTGAGGGATAGAATGATTGAGGAATAACATTGAATGATTGAGAGATAACGACTGAACGACTGAGAGATAATGATTGAGGGATTGAATGATTGAATGTTTGACTGATAACAATTGAGGGATTAAATGATTGTGAGAACAATTGAATGATTAGGGATTACGATTGAATGATTGAACAATTGAGAGATAACGATTGAACGATTGAGGGATTGAATGACTGAGGGACTGAACGATAGAGATAATGACTGAAGGATTGAAAGATTGAAGGATTGAGAGAGAGAATGATTGAAGGATTGAGAGAACGATTGAGGGACTAAGAGATAACAATTGAGGGATTGAATGATTGAGAGATAAAGATTGAACGATTGAGAGATAACGATTGAGGGATTTAACGATTGAATGATTGAGAGATAACGATGGAGGGATTGGAAGAAAGTGATTGAGGTATTGAGGGATTGAGTGATTGAGAGATAACAATTGAACGATTATGGGATTGAGAGATAACGGTTGAATGATAGAGGGACTGAACAATTGAATGATTGAGAGATTGAATGATTGAGAGATAATGACTGAATGATTGAGAGATAACGATTGAGGGATTGAGAGAATGATTGAACTCATGAGGGATTGAATGATTGAGAGATAATGATTGAGCGATTGAACGATTGAACAATAGAGAGATAACAATTGAATGATTGAGGGATTGAATGATTAAAAGATAACCATTGAACGACTGAGGGATTGAACAATTGAGAGACAATGATTGAGCAATTGATCGATTGAGGAATTGAATGATTGAGGGATAATGATTGAATGATTGAGAGATAACGATTGAATGATTGAGAGATAATGATTGAGGGATTGAGAGAACAATTGAATGATTGAGGGATTGAACGATTGAATGATTGAGAGATAACGATGGAGGGATTGAGAGATAGCGATTGAGGGATTGAGCGATTGAACAATTGAGAACGATTGAGGGATTGAAGGATTGAGAGAGAATGATTGAATGATTGAGAGAACGATTGAGGGATTGAGAGATAACGATTGAGGGATTGAACGATTGAGAGATAACAAGTGAGGGATTGAACGATTGAACGATTGAGAGATAACGATTGAACAATTGAGGGATTGAACGATTGAGAGATAACGATTGAGCGATTGAACGATTGAGAGATATCGATTGTGTGATTGATCGATTGAGAGATAACGATTGATGGATTGAATGATTGAGAGATAACGAGTGAGGGATTGAATGATTGAGAGATAACGATTGAAAGATTGAGCGATAATGATTGAGCAATAGCGATTGAGAGAATGATTGAGCGATTGAACGATTGCGAGGAAATGAGTGAGGGATTGAATGATTGAATGATAGAAAGATAATGAATGAACGATTGAGGGATTGAATGATTGAGAGATAACGATTGAACGATTGAGGGATTGAACAATTGAGAGATAACGATTGAACGATTGAGGGATTGAACAATTGAGAGATAATGATTGATCGATTGAAAGATATCGATTGAGGGATTGAATGATTGAGGAATAACATTGAATGATTGAGAGATAAAAATTGAACGACTGAGAGATAACAATTGAGGGATTGAGAGAACGATTGAACGATTGAGAGATAACGATTGAGCGATTTAACAATTGAATGATTGAGAGATAACGATGGAGGGATTGAGAGAAAACGATTGAGGGATTGAGCGATTGAGAAATAACAATTGAACGATTGTGGGATTGAGAGATAACGATTGAATGATGGAGGGACTGAATAATTGAATGATTGAGAGATTGAACGATTGAGAGATAATGATTGAGGGATTGAGAGAACAATTGAGATAACAATTGAGGGATTTAATGATTG
Organism: Neoceratodus forsteri; assembly: GCA_016271365.2. Classification (NCBI taxonomy): domain Eukaryota; kingdom Metazoa; phylum Chordata; order Ceratodontiformes; family Ceratodontidae; genus Neoceratodus; species Neoceratodus forsteri. Next base: position 497,862 of record JADMNL010000027.1, read on the forward strand.
AATGATTGAGAGATAACGATGGAAGGATTGAACGATTGAGCAATAACTATTGAGCAATAGCGATAGAACAATTGAGAGAACGATTGAGGGATTGAACGATTGAGAGATAACGATTGAGGGATTGAATGATTGAATGATTGAGAGGTAACGATTGAGAGATTGAAAGATTGAGGGATTATGATTGAACAATTGAGGGATTGAGGGATAACAATTGAATGATTGAATGATTGAGAGATAACGATTGATTGATTGAGAGTTAACAATTGAGGGATTGAACAATTGTGAGATATGATTGAACGATTGTGAGATAATGATTGAGCAATAGCGATTGAGTGATTGAGAGAACGATTGAGCGATTGAACGATTGAGAGATAACGACTGAGGGATTGAACGATTGAGAGAAAAGTATTGAACGATTGAGCAATAACGATTGAGCAATAGTGATTGACAGAAAGATTGAGCGATTGAACGATTGAGAGAAAACGAGTGATGGATTGAAAGATTGAATGATAGAGAGATAACAAATGAACGATTGAGGGATTGAACATTTGAGAGATAATGATTGAGCGATTGAATGATTGAGAGAAAATGAGTGATGGACTGAAAGATTGAACGATAGAGAGATATCGATTGAACAATTGAGGGATTGAACAATTGAGAGATAATGATTGATCGATTGAAAGATATCGATTGAGGGATTGAATGATTGAGGAATAACATTTAATGATAAAGAGATAAAGATTGAATGATTGAGAGATAACTATTGAGGGATTGAGAGAATGATTGAACGATTGAACAATTGAGAGATAACGATTGAGTGACTTAGTGATTGAATGATTGAGAGATAACAATGGAGGGATTGAGAGAAAGCAATTGAGGGATTGAGGGATTGAGTGATTGAGAGATAGCAATTGAACAATTATGGGATTGAGAGATAACGATTGAATGATAAAGGGACTGAACGATTGAGAGATTGAACGATTGAGCGATTGAACGATTGAGAGATAATGATTGAACGATTGAGAGATAACAATTGAGGGATTGAGAGAACGATTGAACTCATGAGGGATTGAATGATTGAGAGATAATGACTGAGCAATTGAATGATTGAATGATAGAGAGATAACAATTGAATGATTGAGGGATTGAATGATTAAGAGATAACCATTGAACGATTGAGGGATTGAACAATTGAGAGACAATGATTGAGCGATGATCGATTGAGGAATTGAATGATTGGGGGATAACGATTGAATGATTGAGAGATAACGATTGAACGATTGAGAGATAACTATTGAGGGATTGAGAGAACAACAGAATGATTGAGGGATTGAACGATTGAATGATTGATAAATCTCAAAACTACTCAAAGTCACTGTATCGTGATACGTTGAAAAATCTTCAAATCTCGAAAAATATAGAAATCTCAAAAATTCTCAAAACCTCAAAAAAATCTCGAAATAACTCAAAATCACTAAATCACGACATGTCGAAAAATCTCAAAATCTTGAAGAATATCGAAATCTCAAAAATTTTAAAAATCTCAAAATAACTCAAAATCACTGTATCGCAATATTTTAAATAATCTCAAAATCTCTAAAAATCTCAAAATCTCAAAAATGTAGAAATCTCAAAAATTCTCAAAATCTCAACAAATCTCAAAACTACTCAAAGTCACTGTATCGCGACACATTGAAAATCTTCAACTCGAAAATATCGAATCTCTAAAATTCTCAAGATCTCAAAATATCTCAAAATAACTCAAAATCTCTATATTGCTATATGTCAAAAAATCTCAAAATCTTGAAAAAATAGAAATCTCAAAAATTCTCAAAATCTTAAATCTCAAAACTACTCAGAGTCACTGTATCGCAATATGTTGAAAAATCTTCAAATCTCGAAAAATATCGAAATCTAAAAAATTCTCAAAATCTCAAAAAATTTCAAAATAACTCAAAATCACTGTATCGCGATATTTTGAAAAATCACAAAATCTCGATAAACATTGAAATCTCAAAAATTCCCAAATCTCAGAAAATCTCAAAATAACTCAAAGTCTCTATATCGCAATATATCAAAAAATCTCAAAATCTTGAAAATTCTCCAAATCTAATAAAATCTAAAAATAACACAAAATCTCCATATCGAGATATGTCGAAAAATCTCAAAATAACTCAAAATCTTTATTTTGTGATAGGTCAAAAAATCTCAAAGTCTTGAAAATTCTCAAAATCTCAAAAAAACACAAAATAACTCAAAATCTCTATATCACGACGTAGAAAAATCTCAAAATATCGAAAAATATCGAAATCTCAAAAATTTTCAAAATCTAAAAATCACAAAATAACACAAAATCACTATATCACGTCAAAAAATCTCAAAATCTTGAAAAATATCAAAATCTCAAAAATTCTCAAAACCTCAAAAAATCTCAAATAACTCAAAATCACTTATATCATTTATATGTCAAAAATCTCAAAATCTTGAAAATAGAAATCTAAAATTCTCAAATCTCACAACTTCAAACTGTTCTAAAGTCACTGTATCACAAACATTGAAAATCTTCAATCACAAAAATATTGAAATCTCAAAATTCATAAGATCTCAAAAATCATACAAATAACTCAGAATCACTGTATCGCTATGTCGAAAAATCTCAAAATCAAAAAAAATTCAAATCTCAAAATTCACAAAAATCTCAAAATAACTCGTAATCTCATAATCACATAGTCAAAAAATCTAAAATCTCAAAACTCTCAAAATCTTCAAAAATCTCAAAATAACTCAAAATCACTATACCATGACAAGTCGAAAAATCTCAAAATCTTGAAAATATAGAATCTCAAAATTTCAAAATCTCAACAACTTCAAACTAATTAAAGTCACTGTATCAGGAGACGTTGAAAATCTTCAAATCGCAAAAATATCGAATCTCAAAAATCACAAACCTCAAAAATCTCAAAATAACTCAAAATCACTAAATCACAACATGTTTAAAACCAAAATCTTTGAAGAATATTGAAATTCAAAAATTTTCGAAATCTAAAATAACTCAAAATCACTATCGCGAGATTTTAAATAATCTCAAAATTCTAAAATCTCAAAATCTCAATCTCAAAAAATCTCAAATAACACAAAATTACATCACGATATGTCAAAAATGTCTAAACTTAAAAATATCAAAATCACAAAAAATTTTCAAAATCTAAAAATCTCAAAATAAAATCACTGTATCGCTGATCATGTCGAAAAATCTCAAAATCTAAAAAATCTCAAAATCTCAAAATTTAAAAATAATCAAAATTTATGTCATGATATATCGAAACTCCGAAAATTAAAAATTCCTAAAATCTCAAAATTCTCAAACTCAAAAATCTCAAATGACTCAAAATTTCTATATAGATATGTGGAAAAATCAAATCTTGAAAATCAAAACTTAAAAAATTTCAAAAATCTAAAATAACTAAAATCTTAATCACAAGTCAAAAATATAGAAATCTTGAAAAATATAGAAATCTCAAAAATGATCAAAATCTCAAAAAATCTCAAAATAACTCAAAATCATATCGCAATATGTCGAAAAATCTCAAAATCTCAAAAAATATCGAAATCTCAAAAATTCTCAAGATCTCAAAAAATCTCAAAATAACTCAAAATCACTATATCGCGATATGTCGAAAAATCTTAAAATCTCGAAAAATATTGAAATCTCAAAAATTCTCAAAACCCCAAAAAATCTCAAAATAACTCAAAATCACTGTATCGCGATCTTCCGAAAAATCTCAAAATCTCGATAAATATAGAAATCTGAAAAATTCTCAAAATCTCAGAAAATCTCAAAATAACTCAAAATCTCTCTATCGAGATATGTCGAAAAATCTCAAAATCTTGAAAAATATCAAAATCTCAAAAATTCTCAAAATCTCAAAACATCTCAAAATAACTCAAAATCATTGTATCGCGATATGTCGAAAAATCTCAAAATCTTGAACATTTTCAAAATCTCAAAAAATCTCAAAATAACTCAAAATCTATACATCACGATATGTGGAAAAATCTCTAAATCTCGAAAAATTTTGAAATCTCAAAAATTTTCAAAATCTCAAAAATCTCAAAATAACTCAAAATCACTATATACGCGATATGTCGAAAAATAGCAAAATCTAAAAAAATCTCAAAATCTCAAAAATTCTAAAAATAACTCAAAATCTCTATATCGCGATATGTCAAAACTGCTCAAAATATTAAAAATTCTCAAAATCTCAAAAATTGTGAAAAAATCTCAAAATAACTCAATATCTCAATCGCGATAAGTCAAAAAATCTCAAAATCTTGAAAATTCTCAAAATCTCTAAGATTCTCTAAATAATTCAAAATCTCTATATCAAAAAAAAAATGTCAAAAATCCAAAATTCTGGGAAAAAATATCAAAATCTAAAAATTTCAAACTTCAAAAAATTCAAAATAACTCCAAAATCACTGTATCAGAATATTTCAAAAATCTCAAAACTCATAAATATTGAAATACCAAAATTCTCAAAATCTCAAACTAAACAAAATTACTCTATGTTTATATGTCAAAATTCTCAAAATCTTGAAAAATATTGAAACTCAAAATTTTAAAACCTCAAAAATCTCTAAATAACTCAAATCACTGTATCGGGATATGTTGAAAACTCAAAATCTCAAAATTTAAAAATTCTCAAATAACTCAAAAATCCATAATCGGATAAGTAAAAAATCTCAAAATCTCAAAATTCAAAATATCTCAATATTGAAATCTAAAATTCTCAAAATCTCAAAATTTCAAAATAATTCAAATCTTATATCGAATGTCACAAATCTCAAAATCTCAAAAATCTCAAAATAACTCAAAACTATATATCACAATATCAAAAATCTCTAACTCAAAATATCGAATCTCAAAAATTTTCTAACTCAAAATAACTCAAAATCACTGTATGATATGTCTAAAAATCTTAAAATCTCAAAAATATCGAATCTCAAAATTCTCAAACCTCAAAAAACTCTCAAAATAACTCAAAATCTATACATCAAAATATGTCAAAATTTCTAACTCGAAAATATTTGAAATCAAAATTTTCCAAAATCAAAAACTCAAAATCACTGTATACTATGATGTCAAAAATCACAAATCTAAAAAATCTCAAAATCTCAAAAATTTCAAAAAATCTCAAAAATAACTCAAAATCTCAATCACAAGACAAAAAATAGAAATCTTAAAAATATAGAAATCTCAAAAATGATCAAAATCTCAAAAAATCTCAAAATAACTCAAAGTCATATCGCAATATGTCGAAAAATCTCAAAATCTCAAAAAATATCAAAATCTCAAAAATTCTCACGATCTCAAAAAATCTCAAAATAACTCAAAATCTTTATATCGCTATATGTGAAAAAATCTCATAATCTTGAAAAATATAGAAATCTCAAAATTTTCAAAACCTCAAAAAATCTCAAAATAACTCAAAATCACTGTATCGTGATATGTTGAAAAATCTCAAAATCTCAGCAATTTTCAAAATCTCAAAATAACTCAAAATCTCATATTCGTGGATAAGTCAAAAAATCTCAAAATCTCAAAAATCTCTCAAATATCTCCAATATTGAAATTCAAAATTCACAAATCTCAAAAATCTCAAAATAATTCAAAATCTCTATATCGTGATGTCTAAAAATCTCAAATCTTAGAAAATTCTCAAAATCTCAAACAATCTCAAAATAACTCAATATCTATACATCATTTATATGAAAAATCCTCACCTGTACTTTGAAATCTCAGAAATTTCAAAATTTCAAAATCTCTAAACAACTTAAAATCATTTATATAGTGACATGTTGAAAATCACAAAATCTAAAAAATATCAAAATCTCAAAATTTAAAATAACTCTAATCTTATATCACGATATGTCGAACTGCACAAAATATTAAAATTCTCAAAATCTCAAAAAATTCAAAATCTCAAAAATCTCAAAATTTACTCAAATTTCTAAATTGCGACATGGAAAATCAAAATCTTGAAAATCTCAAAATCAACCATTTGAAAATTTCAAACAACTCAATATCTCAATCGCGATAAGTCAAAAATATCCAAATCTTGAAAATTCTCAAAATCTCTGATTCTCTAAATAATTCAAAATCTCTATATCACAAAAATGGCAAAAATCTCAAAATCTTAAAAAATATCAAAATCTCAAAAAATACTCAAATCTCAAAAATCTCAAATAACACAAAATTACTCTATAAGTTTATATGTCAAAAATCCGTAAAATTTGAAAAATATCGAATTTCAAAATTTCAAACTCAAAAATCTCAAAATAACTCAAAATCACTGTATCGTGATATGTTGAAAACTCAAAATCTCAAAAATAATCGAAATCTCAAAATTTTCAAACCATAAAAATCAAAATAACTCAAAATCACTATCACCTATATGTCGAAAATCTCAAAATCTTTAAAATTTCTAACCTAAAAAACTCTGAAAATAACTCAAAATCACTGTATCAAGGAGCATGTTGAAAAATCCCAGAATCTCAAAAATATCGAAATCACAAAATTCTCAAAATCTCGCAATAACCTAAAATCCCTATATTCACTTATAAGGTCGAAACTTCAAAATATTAAAAATTCTCAAAATCTCAAAATTCTCAAAATCTCAAAAAATCACAAAATAACTCAAACTCTCTATATCACGATATGTCAAAAAATCTCAAAATCTCAAAAATTCTCAAAATCTCAAAAAAGTCTCAACATAACTCCAAATCTCTTTATGTCGAAAAGTCTCAAAATATCAAAAAACCACAAAATCTCAAAAATTCTCAAAATCTCAAAAAATCTGAAAATAACTAAAACTCTCTATCGCGATATGTGGAAAAGTCTCAAAATCTTGAAAATCTCAAAATCTCAAAATTTCTAAAAATCTCAAAATAACTCAAACCTCATAATCGCAACAAGTCTAAAAATCAAAATCTCAAAAGTCTTAAATAATCTTTCAAGTCACTGTATCATATTTGAAAAACTCAAAATCTCAAAATAACGAACTTCAAAAATTTGAAAACTCAGAAAACTTGCAAAATTACTCAAATCTCTATATCGTGATATGTCGAAAAATCACAAATTTCAAAAAAAATGAAACTCAAAAATCCTCAAAATCTCAAAAATCTCAAAATAAATCAAAATAACTATTCTAATGATATGTCTAAAAAACAAAAATCTCGAAAATATTCCTAACTTCAAAATTCTCAAAATCTCAAAAATCCTGGGGCCAACTCAAATCATTGTATCGCTGACATTTTGAAAAATCAAAAATCTCATAAATATAGAAATCTCAAAAATTCTCAAAATCTCAAAAATCTCAAAATAACTATACTGCGATATGTCTAAAAAACTCAAAATCTCGAAAATATCTAAACCTGAAAAATTGTCAAAAACTCAAAAAATCTCAAAATAACTCAAAATCACTGTATCGCGATATTTCAAAAAATCTCAAAATCTCGATAACTATTGAAATATCAAAAATTTTCAAAATAACAGAAAATTACTCTATAAGCAATATGTCAAAAAATCTCAAAATCTTGAAAAATATCAAAATCTCAAAAATTCTCAAACCCTCAAAATCATCAACTCAAAATCACTTGTATCATGACTATGTTGAAAAATTTCAAAACTCTCAAAAAATAACGAAATTCAAAATTCTCAAACCTCAAAAATCCTCAAACAACTCATAATCACTATATCACGACATGTAGAAAAATCACAAAATCTTTAAAATTTCTAAATCTAAAAAAATCTGAAAATAACTCAAAATCACTGTATCACGACATGTTAAAAACTCTCGACTAAAATACCAAATCTCAAAATTCTCAAAATCTCAAAATAACTCAAATCCCTATATTCGGGCTATATGTCGAAACTTCTCAAAATATTAAAAATTTACAATCTCAAAAATTTATGTCAAAAAAAATCTCAAAAGTCTCAACATAACTCTAAATCTCTTTATGTCGAAAGTCCAAAATAACAACACAAAATATCAAAATTCACAAAATCTCAAATATCTGAAAATAACTAAAATCACTCTATCGCGAGCATGTGGAAAAAGTCTCAAATCTTGCAATCTCAAAAATCTCAAAAAATTCAAAAACTTCAAACAACTCAAAATCTCATAATCGCAATAACAAGTCTAAATATCTCAAATCTCAAAAATCTCAAAATAACCCAAAGTCATTGTATAGCTTATATTTTGAAAAAATTTCAAAATCTCAAAAATAACGAATTCAAAAATTTGAAACTTAGAAAACCTCAAAATTACTCAAAATCACTATATCGCTGATATGTCTAAAAATTACAAATTCTCGAAAAATATCGAAATCTCAAAAATCCTCAAAATCTCAAAAAATCTCAAAATAAATCAAAATTACTATACTGCAATATGTCTAAAAAACTCAAAATCTCGAAAAAATCAAAATCTGAAAAATTCTCAAAATCTCAAAAAATCTCAAAATAACTCAAAATCACTGTATCACGATATTTGGAAAAATCTCAAAATCTCGATAAATATAGAAATCTCAAAAATTCTCAAAATCTCAGAAAATCTCAAATAACTCAAAATCCTATATCACGATGTCAAAAACCCAAAATCTTCAAAATTTCAAAATCAAAAAGATCAACATAATTCCAAATCTTTATGACGAAAAGTCTCACAAAATCAAAAAACCACAAAACCTCAAAAATTCTCAAAATCTCAAAAAATCTGAAAATAACTAAAACTCTCTTTATCGCGATATGTGGAAAAGTCTCAAAATCTTGAAATATCTCAAAATCTCAAAAATTCTCAAAAAATCTCAAAATAAACTCCCATAAATGCAACAAGTCTGAAAATCTCAAAATCTCAAACAGTCTCAAAATAACTCAAAGTCACTGTATCGTGATATTTTGAAAAATCACAAAACTCAAAAATAATCAAATTCAAAATTTGAAAATCTCAGAAAATCTCAAAATTACACAAATCACTATATCGTGAGCTGTGTCGAAAATCAAAATCCTAAAATGAAAATTCAAAATTTCCAAACCTCGAAAAACTCAAATCACTATATCATGACATGTCGTAAAAAACTCAAAATCTTGAAAACATCGAATCTCAAAAATATCAAATCTCAAAATCTCAAAATAACTCAGAATCAGTATCGCGACATTTTAAAATCTCTAAATCTGGAGCAAATATTGAAATATCAAAATTCCTACAATCTCAAATAACCTAAAATTACTCAATAAGCGATTGTCAAAAATCTCAAATCTTGAAAATCGAATCTCAAAACCTCAAAATCCTAAATAACTCAAAATCACTATAGAATACATGTCAAAAAATCTCAAATAACCTGGGAAATCACCATCTCGATATGTTGAAAATCTCAAAATCTCAAAAATAACAAAATCTCAAAAATTCTCGCAAACTCAAAAATCTCAAAATAAATCAAATTTATATCACTTATATGTCAAAAATCTCAAAATCTTAAAATTCTAAAATCTAAATAATCTGAAAATAACTAAAATCACTGTATCACGATATGTTGAAAACTCAAAATCTTTAAAATTTCTAAATCTAAAAATCTAAAATAACTCAAAATCACTGCATCATTATCTGTTGAAAATTTTGAATCTCGAAAATATTGAAATCTCAAAAATTCTCAAAATCTGAAAATAACTCAAAACCTATATTCGCTAAATGTCTAAACTTCTCAAAATATTAAAAATTCTCAAAATCTCAAAAATTTCAAAATCTCAAAAATATCAAAATAACTCAAACTCTATATCGCATATGTCAAAAACTATCAAATTTCACAGAAAGTCTCAACATAACTCCAACTTTTATGTCGAAAAGTCTCACAATATCAAAAACAACAAATCTCAAAAATTCTCAAAATTTCAAAACTCAAAATAACTCCACTTATATCACGGATATGTCAAGAAATCTCAAATTCCAAAAAATTTTGAATTAAAAAGTCTCAATATAACTCCAATCTTTTATGTCGAAAGTCCGTCAATATCAAAACCACAAAAATCTCAAAAATTTCAAAATCTCAAAAATCTGAAAATAACTAAACTCTTTATCGCGATATGTGGAAAGTCTCAAAATCTTGAAAAATCTCAAAAATCTCAAAAATTTCAAAAATCTAAAATAACAAACCTCATAATCGCAACAAGTCTAAAAATCTCAAAATCTCAAAAATTTAAAAATCTCTTAAATAACAACCTATAAACGATCTAATAAGTCAGAAAATCTTAAAATCTCAAAAAGTCTCAAATAACTCAAAGTCTTCTGTATCGGATATTTTGAAAAACTTCAAAATCTCAAAAAAATAACGAATTCAAAAATTTGAAAACTTAGAAAATCTCAAAATTACTCAAAATCACTATATCGAGATATGTTTTAAAAAATCACAAATTTCGGAAAATATCGAATCTCAAAATTCTCAAAACCTTCAAAAAATCTCAAATAACTCAATATCACTGTATAATGACATGTCAAAAATCTCAAATAACTCAAAATCACTGTATCGCTGAGCATGTTAAAAATCTCAGACTTCGAAAATATCAAATCTCAAAAATTTCTCAAAATCTCAAAATAACTCCAAAATCCCTATATTCTGATATATGTCAAACTTCTCAAAATATTAAAATTCCCAAATCTCAAAATTTCTATGTCAAAAAATCTCAAAAAGTCTCAAATAACTCCAAATCTTTTATGTCTGAAAAGTCTCAAAATAACAACACAAAATCTCAAAAATTCACAAATCTCAAAAATCTGAAAATAATCTAAAAATCTATCGCGAGATGTGAAAAGTCTCAAACTTGAAAAATTGTAAAATCTCAAAAAAACACAAAATAACTCAAAATCTCTATATCACTACGTAGAAAAATCTCAAAATATCGAAAAATATCAAAATCTCAAAAATTTTCAAAATCTAAAAATCACAAAATAACACAAAATCACTATATCACGTCAAAAAATCTCAAAATCTTGAAAAATATCAAAATCTCAAAAATTCTCAAAACCTCAAAAAATCTCAAAATAACTCAAAATCACTATATCACGACATGTCAAAAAATCTCAAAATCTTGAAAAATATAGAAACTCAAAAATTTCAAATCCTCAACAAACTCAAACTGCTCAAAGTCATTGTATCACGAACATTGAAAATCTTCAAATCATGAAAATATCGAATCTCAAAACTTATAAGATCTCAAAAATCATGAAATAACTCAGAATCACTGTATCACGATGTCGAAAAATCTCAAAATCAAAAATCAAAATCTCAAAATTACACAAAATCTCAAATAACTCAAAATCTTATAATCGCATAAGTCAAAAAATCTCAAAATCCAAAACTCTCAAAATCTCAAAAATCCCAAAATAACTCAAAATCACTATACAATGACAAGTCTAAAAATCTCAAAATCTTGAAAAATATAGAAATCTCAAAATTCTCAAAATCTCAACAACTTCAAAACTACTAAAGTCATCTGTATCATGAGACGTTGAAAATCTTCAAATCGCAAAAATATCGAATCTCAAAAATTCTACAAAACCTCAAAAATCTCAAAATAACTCAAAATCACTAAATCACAACACTGTCTAGTAACTCAAAATCTTGAAGAATATCTAAATCAAAAATTTTCAAAATCTCAAAATAACTCAAAATCACTATCGCGATATTTTAAATAATCTCAAAATCTCTAAAAATCTCAAAATCTCAATCTCAAAAATCTCAAAATAACACAAAATCTCTACATCACGATATGTCAAAAAATGTCTAAATCTCGAAAAATATCAAAATCACAAAAATTTTCAAAATCTCAAAAAATCTCAAAATAAAAAATCACTGTATCGCGATATGTCGAAAAATCTCAAAATCTAAAAAAATCTCAAAATCTCAAAAATTTTAAAAATAACTCAAAATCATGTCATGATATGTCGAACTTCTCAAAATTAAAAATCCTCAATCTCAAAAATTCCTCAACTCAAAAATCTCAAATGATCTCAAATCTATATATGAATGTGGAAAAATCTCAAATCTTGAAAATCTAAATCCAAAAATTTCAAAAATCTAAAAATAACTCAAAATCTCAATCACAAGTCAAAAAATATAGAAATCTTGAAAAATATAGAAATCTCAAAAATGATCAAAATCTCAAAAAATCTCAAAATAACTCAAAATCATATCTCAATATGTCGAAAAATCTCAAAATCTCAAAAAATATCGAAATCTCAAAAATTCTCAAGATCTCAAAAAATCTCAAAATAACTCAAAATCACTATATCGCGATATGTCGAAAAATCTTAAAATCTCGAAAAATATTGAAATCTCAAAATCTCAAACCCCAAAAATCTCAAAATAACTCAGATCATCGTATCAACATCTTCAAAAATCAAAATCTCGAGAATATAGAAATCTGAAAAATTCTCAAAATCTCAGAAAATCTCAAAATAACTCAAAATCTCTCTATCGAGATATGTCGAAAAATCTCAAAATCTTGAAAAATATCAAAATCTCAAAAATTCTCAAAATCTCAAAACATCTCAAAATAACTCAAAATCATTGTATCGCGATATGTCGAAAAATCTCAAAATCTTGAACATTTTCAAAATCTCAAAAAATCTCAAAATAACTCAAAATCTATACATCACGATATGTGGAAAAATCTCTAAATCTCGAAAAATTTTGAAATCTCAAAAATTTTCAAAATCTCAAAAATCTCAAAATAACTCAAAATCACTATATACGCGATATGTCGAAAATAGCAAAATCTAAAAATCCAAATCCTCAAAAATCTAAAATAACTGCAAACTCATATCAAGAGTATGTCAAACTGCTCAAATATTAAAAATTTCAAATCTCAAAATTTGAAAAATCTCAAATAACTCAATATCTCAATCGCGATAAGTCAAAAAATCTCAAAATCTTGAAAATTCTCAAAATCTCTAAGATTCTCTAAATAATTCAAAATCTCTATATCACAAAAAAATGTCGAAAAATCTCAAAATTTCAAAAAATATCAAAATCTAAAAAATTCTCAAAATCTCAAAAAATCTCAAAATAACTCAAAATCACTGTATCGCAATATTTCAAAAAATCTCAAAATCTCGATAAATATTGAAATACCAAAAATTCTCAAAATCTCAAACTAACACAAAATTACTCTATAAGCGATATGTCAAAAAATCTCAAAATCTTGAAAAATATTGAAATCTCAAAAATTCTCAAAACCTCAAAAAATCTCAAAATAACTCAAAATCACTGTATCGTGATATGTTGAAAAATCTCAAAATCTCAAAAATTCTCAAAAAATCTCAAAATAACTCAAAATCTCATAATCGTGACAAGTAAAAAAATCTCAAAATCTCAAAAAATCTCAAAATATCTCAATATTGAAATCTTAAAATTCTCAAAATCTCAAAAATTCTCAAAATAATTCAAAATCTCTATATCGCAATGTCACAAATTCTCAAAATCTCAAAAAATCTCAAAATAACTCAAAATCTATATATCACAATATGTCAAAAAATCTCTAAATCTCGAAAAATATCGAAATCTCAAAAATTTTCAAAATCTCAAATTACTCAAAATCACTGTATGATATGTCGAAAAATCTTAAAATCTCAAAAATATCAGAATCTCTAAACTTTCAAACCCCAAAAAATCTCAAAATAACTCAAAATCTATACATCAAAATATGTCAAAAATCCTAAACTCGAAAATATTGAAATCTAAAAATTTTCAAAATCTCAAAACTCAAAATCACTGTATATGCTATGTCAAAAAATCACAAAATCTAAAAAATCTCAAAATCTCAAAAATTCTCAAAAAATCTCAAAAATAACAAAATCTCAATCACAAGACAAAAAATAGAAATCTTAAAAATATAGAAATCTCAAAAATGATCAAAATCTCAAAAAATCTCAAAATAACTCAAAGTCATATCGCAATATGTCGAAAAATCTCAAAATCTCAAAAAATATCAAAATCTCAAAAATTCTCACGATCTCAAAAAATCTCAAAATAACTCAAAATCTTTATATCGCTATATGTGAAAAAATCTCATAATCTTGAAAAATATAGAAATCTCAAAAATTTTCAAAACCCCAAAAAATCTCAAAATAACTCAAAATCACTGTATCGTGATATGTTGAAAAATCTCAAAATCTCAAAAATTTTCAAAAAATCTCAAAATAACTCAAAATCTCATATTCGTGACAAGTCAAAAAATCTCAAAATCTCAAAAAAATCTCAAAATATCTCAATATTGAAATCTCAAAATTCTCAAAATCTCAAAAAATCTCAAAATAATTCAAAATCTCTATATCGTGATGTCGAAAAATCTCAAAATCTTGAAAATTCTCAAAATCTCAAAAAATCTCAAAATTTACTCAAAATTTCTAAATTTCGATATGTGGAAAAATTTAAAATCTTGAAAAATCTCAAAATCTCAACTATTCTGAAAAATTTCAAAACAACTCAATATCTCAATCGCGACAAGTCAAAAAATCTCAAAATCTTGAAAATTCTCAAAATCTCTGATTCTCTAAATAATTCAAAATCTCTATATCACAAAAAAATGGCAAAAAATCTCAAAATCTTAAAAAATATCAAAATCTCAAAAATACTCAAAATCTCAAAAAATCTCAAAATAACACAAAATTACTCTATAAGCGATATGTCAAAAAATCTCAAAATCTTGAAAAATATCGAAATCTCAAAAATTCTCAAAACCTCAAAAAATCTCAAAATAACTCAAAATCACTGTATCGTGATATGTTGAAAAATTCAAAATCTCAAAAAATAACGAAATCTAAAATTCTCAAACCACAAAATCTAAATAACTAAAAATCACTATATCACTTACATGTCGAAAAATCTCAAAATCTTTAAATTTCTAAATCTAAAAATCTGAAAATAACTCAAAATCACTGTATCAAGATATGTTGAAAATCTCAGAATCTCAAAAATATCAAATCAAAAATTTCAAATCTCAAATAACTCAAAACCTTATATTCGCTTATATGTCGAACCTCAAAATATTAAAATTCCCAAAATCTCAAAATTTTGTAACCCAAAAATCACAAAATAACTCAAACCTCTATATCACTGATATGTCAAAAATCTCAAAATCTCAAAAATTCTCAAATCTAAAAAGTCTCAACATAACTCCAAACTTTTAGTGTCAAAAGTCCAAAATATCAAAACCACAAAATCTCAAAAATTCTCAAAATCTCAAAAAATCTGAAAATAACTAAAACTCTCTATCGCGATATGTGGAAAAGTCTCAAAATCTTGAAAAATCTCAAAATCTCAAAAATTCTCAAAAAATCTCAAAATAACTCAAACTCTCATAATCGCAACAAGTCTAAAAATCTCAAAATCTCAAAAAGTCTCAAAATAACTCAAAGTCACTGTATCATATTTTGAAAAATCTCAAAATCTCAAAAAATAACGAAATCTCAAAAATTCTGAAAATCTCAGAAAATCTCAAAATTACTCAAAATCACTATATCGTGATATGTCGAAAAATCACAAATTCTCGAAAAAAAAATGAAATCTCAAAATCTCAAAATCTCAAAAAACTCCCAAATAAATCAAAATAACTATCTCTATGGCGTCAAAAACTCAAAATCTCAAAAATATCTAAATCTCAAAATTTTCAAAATCTCAAAAATCTCAAAATAACTCAAATCATTGTATCGCGATATTTTGAAAAATCTCAAACTCAATAAATATAGAAATCTCAAAAATTCAAATCTCAAAACTTCAAAATAACTATATCAAGCGATATGTCTAAAAACTCAAAATCTCGAAAATATCTAAACCTGAAAAATTGTCAAAAACTCAAAACATCTCAAAATAACTCAAAATCACTGTATCGCGATATTTCAAAAAATCTCAAAATCTCGATAAATATTGAAATATCAAAAATTCTCAAAATAACAGAAAATTACTCTATAAGCAATATGTCAAAAAATCTCAAAATCTTGAAAAATATCAAAATCTCAAAAATTCTCAAAACCTCAAAAAATCTCAAAATAACTCAAAATCACTGTATGTTGAAAAATCTCAAAATCTCAAAAATAACGAAATCTCAAAATTCTCAAAACCTCAAAAATCTCAAAACAACTCATAATCACTATATCACATGTAGAAAAATCACAAAATCTTTAAAATTCTAAATCTAAAAAATCTGAAAATAACTCAAAATCACTGTATCGCGATATGTTAAAAAATCTCAGACTCGCGAAAAATACCGAAATCTCAAAAATTCTCAAAATCTCAAAATAACTCAAAATCCCTATATTCGCTATATGTCGAAACTTCTCAAAATATTAAAAATTCTCATAATCTCAAAAATTCTCTATGTCAAAAAATCTCAAAAAAGTCTCAACATAACTCCAAATCTCTTTATGTCGAAAAGTCTCAAAATAACAACACAAAATATCAAAAATTCACAAAATCTCAAAAAATCTGAAAATAACTAAAAATCACTCTATCGCGATATGTGGAAAAGTCTCAAAATCTTGAAAAATCTCAAAATCTCAAAAATTCTCAAAAAATCTCAAAACAACTCAAAATCTCATAATCGCAACAAGTCTAAATATCTCAAAATCTCAAAAAATCTGAAAATAACTAAAACTCTCTTTATCGCGATATGTGGTAAAGTCTCAAAATCTTGAAATATCTCAAAATCTCAAAATTCTCAAAAATCCTCAAAATAAACTCCCCATAAATGCAACAAGTCTGAAAATCTCAAAATCAAACAGTCTCAAAATAACTCAAAGTCATTGTATCGTGATATTTTGAAAATCACAAAATCTCAAAAATAACGAATCTCAAAATTTGAAATCCTCAGAAAATCTCAAAATTACATAAATCACTATATCGCGATATGTCGAAAAATCTCAAAATCTCAAAAATAATGAAAATTCAAAATCTCCAAACCTCAAAAACCTCAAAATCACTATATCATGACATGTCAAAAACTCAAAATCTTGAAAATATCGAATCTCAAAATACTCAAATCTCAAAAATCTCAAAATAACTCAGGGATCAGTGTATCGCATATTTCAAAATCCAAAACTGACAACATTGAATATCGCACCTCAAAATCTCAAAATAACCTAAAATTATCAATGTTGATTTGTCAAAAATCTCAAACTTTGAAAAAAATCGAATTCAAACCTCAAAAATCTCAAAATAACTCAAATCACTATATCAATGACATGTCAAAAATCCAAAATAACTCAAAATCACTGTATCTCGATATGTTGAAAAATCTTAAAACTCAAAAATAACAAAATCTCAAAAATTCAAAACCTCAAAAATCTCAAAATAAATCAAAATTCTATATCACTACATGTCAAAAATCTCAAAATCTTTAAAATTTAAAATCTAAAATAATCTGAAAATAACTAAAATCACTGTATCATGATATGAAAATCCAAAATCTTTAAAATTTCTAAATCTAAAAAATCTGAAAATAACTCAAATCACTGCATCACGATCTGTTGAAAATTCAGAATCTCGAAAATATCGAAACTCAAAAATTCTCAAAATCTGAAAATAACTCTAAATCCCTATATTCTATAAATGTCAAACTTCAAAATATTAAAATTTCAAAATCTCAAAAATTCTCAAAATCTCAAAAATATCCAAATAACTCAAACTCTCTATCGCGATGTCAAAAATCTCAAAAATCTCAAGAAAGTCCTCAACATAACTCCAAATCCTCTTTATGTCGAAAAGTCTCACAATATCAAAACCACAAAATCTCAAAAATTCGTAATTTCAAAAATCAAAATAATTCACTTTCATATCGCTGATCATGTCAAGAAATCTCAAAATCAAAATTCTCGAATCTCAAAAGTCTCAACATAACTCCAACCCTTTATGTCTAAAAGTCTCACAATATCAAAAACCATAAAATCTCAAAATTTCAAAATCTCAAAAAATCTGAAAATAACTAAATTCTTTTATCGCGATATGTGGAAAAGTCTCAAAATCTTTGAAAAATCCTTAAAATCTCAAAAAATTCCCAAAAATCTAAAATAACAAACTCTCATAATCGCAACAAGTCTAAAATCTCAAAATCAAAAATTTAAAAATCTCAACTAACAAACTCATAAACGCAACAAGTCAGAAAATCTTAAATCTTCAAAAAGTCTCAAAATAATTAAAGTTCTGTATCGGATATTTTGAAAATCTCAAAATCTCAAAAATAACGAATCTCAAAATTTGAAAATCCAGAAAATCTCAAAATTACTTAAAATCACTATATCGAGATATGCTCTAAAAATCACAAATTTCAAAAATATCAAATCTCAAAAATTCTCAAAACCTCAAAAAATCTCAAAATAACTCAATATCACTGTATAATGACATGTCAAAAAATCTCAAAATAACTCAAAATCACTGTATCGCGATATGTTAAAATCTCAGACTCTCGAAAAATATCGAAATCTCAAAAATTCTCAAAATCTCAAAATAACTCAAAATCCCTATATTCGCTATATGTCGAAACTTCTCAAAATATTAAAAATTCTCAAAATCTCAAAATTCTCTGTACAAAAATCTCAAAAAGTCTCAAAATAACTCAAATCTCTTGTGTCCAAAAGTCTCAAAATAACAACACAAAATCTCAAAATCTTACAAAATCTTCAAAAAACTGAAAAATAACTAGAAAATCTATCGCTGATATGTGAAAAGTCTCAAAATCTTGAAAATTCTCAAAATCTCAAAAAACACAAAATAACTCAAAATCTCTATATCACGACGTAGAAAAATCTCAAACATCGAAAAATATCAAAATCTCAAAAAATTTTCAAAATCTAAAAACTGGGCAAAATTAAACACAAAATCACTATATCACGCTTGCAAATCCTAAATCTTGAAAATATCAAAATCCTGGCACCCATTTCAAACCTCAAAAATCCTCAAATAACTCAAATCACTATATCACTACATGTCAAAAATCTCAAAATCTTTGAAAAATATAGAAATCAAAATTTCAAATCTCAATAAATCCTAAAACTGTTTTAAAACACTGTATCGCTAAACATTGAAAATCTCAAATCGTGAAAAATATCGAAATCAAAACTATAAGATCCAAAAAATCACTTAAATAACCTAGAATCACTGTATCGCTGGCGTCGAAAAAATCCCCAAAATCAAAAAATTCAAAATCCTCAAAAATTCACAAAAAATCTCAAAATAACTCAAATCATAATCAGCGACAAGTCAAAAAAATCTCAAAATCTCAAAACTCTCAAAATCTCAAAAATCTCAAAATAACTCAAAATCACTTATACCATGACAAGTCGAAAAATCTCAAAATCTTGAAAAATATAGAAATCTCAAAAATTCTCAAAATCTCAACAAATCTCAAAACTACTCAAAGTCACTGTATCGGGCGAGATGAAAATTCAAATCGCAAAAATATCGAAATCTCAAAATTCACAAACCTCAAAAAATCTCAAAATAACTCCAAATCACTAATCACAATATGTCATAATCTCAAAATCTTAAGAATATACAGAATCTCAAAAATTTTTAAACTCAAAATAACTAAAATCACTATCGCGAGTATTTTTAGCTAATCTCAAAATTTAAAAATCTCAAAATCTCAATCTAAAATCTCAAAATAACACAAAATCTCTACATCACGAGCTAGGCTTCAAAAATGCTCTAACTTCAAAATCTCAAATAACAAAACACTGTATCGCTGATATGTCGAAAA
This sequence comes from Neoceratodus forsteri, assembly GCA_016271365.2. Classification (NCBI taxonomy): domain Eukaryota; kingdom Metazoa; phylum Chordata; order Ceratodontiformes; family Ceratodontidae; genus Neoceratodus; species Neoceratodus forsteri. The sequence goes on from JADMNL010000027.1 coordinate 517,663, forward strand.
AATCTCAAAATCTAAAAATCTCAAAATCTCAAAATTTTAAAATAACTCAAAATTTATGTCGCGATATGTCGAAATCTCAAAATTAAAAAATTCTCAAAATCAAAAATTCTCAAACTCAAAAATCTCAAATGACTTCAAATTTATATTGTGATATGGAAAAAAATCAAAATCTTGAAAATCTCAAAATCTCAAAAATTCCAAAAATCTAAAAATAACTCAAAATCTCAATCACAAGTCAAAAATATAGAAATCTTGAAAAATATAGAAATCTCAAAAATGATCAAAATCTCAAAAATCTCAAATAACTCAAATCATATCGCAATATGTTTAAAAATCTCAAAATCTCAAAAAATATCGAATCAAAAATTCTCAAGATCTCAAAAATCTCAAATAACTCAAAATCACTATATCAGCGAGCATGTTTAAAATCTTAAACTCAAAAATATTGAAATCTCAAAATTTCAAAACCCCAAAAATCTCAAAATAACTCAAAACGTCGTATCGCTGATCTTCAAAAATCTCAAATCTCGATAAATATAGAAATTGAAAATTCTCAAAATCTCAGAAAATCTCAAAATAACTCAAAATCTCTCTATCGAGATATGTCGAAAAATCTCAAAATCTTGAAAAATATCAAAATCTCAAAAATTCTCAAAATCTCAAAACATCTCAAAATAACTCAAAATCATTGTATCGCGATATGTCGAAAAATCTCAAAATCTTGAACATTTTCAAAATCTCAAAAAATCTCAAAATAACTCAAAATCTATACATCACGATATGTGGAAAATCTCTAACTTCGAAAAATTTTGAAATCTCAAAATTTTCAAAACTCTCAAAATCTCAAAATAACTCAAAATCACTATATACGCCGAGTATGTCTAAAATCAGCAAAAAATCTAGTAAAAACTTTAAAATCCAAAAAATTCTAAAAATAACTCAAAATTTATATCAAGCGATATGTCAAACTGCTCAAAATATTAAAAATTTCAAATCTCAAATTCTGAAAAATCTCAAAATAACCTTAATCTTCAATCTCATAAGTCAAAAAATCTCAAAATCTTGAAAAATTCTCAAAATCTCTAAGATCTCTAAATAATTCAAAACTTATATCAAAAAATGTCGGTAACTTAAAATTTCAAAAATATCAAAATCTAAAAATTTCGTAAATCTCAAAAATCTCTAAATAACTAAAATCACTGTATGTAATATTTCAAAAACTTAAACTGTGTACAATATTGAAATACCAAAATTCTCAAATTCAACTAACACAAATTACTCTGATAAGTTTATATGTCGAAAATCCAAAAATCTGAAAATATTGAACTCTCGTACTTCTCAAACCCTCAAAAATCTCTAGTAAATAACTCAAAATCACTGCATTTGATATGTTGAAAATCTCAAAACTCAAAATTCTCAAAAAATCTCAAAATAACTCAAAAATCTCTTAATCGTGACAAGTAAAAAATCTTCAAATCTTCAAAAATCTCAAAATATCTCAATATTGAAATCTTAAATTCTCAAAATCTCAAAATTCTCAAAATAATCTAAAATTTATATCGAATGTCACAAATTCTTGCAACTCAAAAATCCTTAAAATAACTCAAAATCTATATATCACAATATGTCAAAAAATCTCTAAATCTCGAAAAATATCGAAATCTCAAAAATTTTCAAAATCTCAAAATTACTCAAAATCACTGTATGATATGTCGAAAAATCTTAAAATCTCAAAAAATATCGAAATCTCAAAAATTCTCAAAACCTCAAAAAATCTCAAAATAACTCAAAATCTATACATCAAAATATGTCAAAAAATCTCTAAATCTCGAAAAATATTGAAATCTCAAAAATTTTCAAAATCTCAAAAAAACTCAAAATCACTGTATACGCGCTATGTCAAAAAATCACAAAATCTAAAAAATCTCAAAATCTCAAAAATTCTCAAAAAATCTCAAAAATAACAAAATCTCAATCACAAGACAAAAAATAGAAATCTTAAAAATATAGAAATCTCAAAAATGATCAAAATCTCAAAAAATCTCAAAATAACTCAAAGTCATATCGCAATATGTCGAAAATCTCAAATCTCAAAAAATACTGTATCTCAAAATTCTCACGATCTCAAAAATCTCAAAATAACTCAAAATCTTTATATCGCGTATATATGAAAAATCATAATCTTGAAAATATAGAAATCTCAAAATTTTCAAACCCCCAAAAATCTCAAAATAACTCAAAATCACTGTATCGTGATATGTTGAAAAATCTCAAAATCTAAAAATTTTCTAAAATCTCAAAATAACTCAAAATCTCATATTCGTGATAAGTCAAAAAATCTCTAAAATCTCAAAAATCTCAAAATATCCCAATATTGAAATCTCAAAATTCCTCAAAATCTCTAAAAATCTCAAAATAATTCAAAACTTCTCATGATGTCGAAAAATCTCAAAATCTTGAAAAATTCTCAAAATCTCAAAAATCTCAAATTTACTAAAATTTCTAAATTTACATAGAAAACTTGCAATCTTGAAAAATCTCCAAAATCTCAACTATTCTTGAAAAATTTCAAAACAACCTGATATCTCAATCGCTGACATAGTCAAAATCTCAAAATCTTGAAAATTTTCAAACTCTGATTCTAAATAATTCAAAACTTATATCACAAAAAAATGGCAAAATCTCAAAATCTTAAAAAAATATCAAAATCTCAAAAAATATCTCAAATCTCAAAATCTCAAAATAACACAAATTACTCTATAATGTATATGTCAAAACAACTCTAAAATCTTGAAAATATCAAATTTCAAAAATTTCAAATCAAAATCTCAAAATAACTCAAAATCACTGTATCGTGATATGTTGAAAAATCTCAAAACTGTAAAAATAATGAATCTCAAAAATTCAAACCACAAAAATTCCCAAATAACCTAAATCACTATTAATGAGTTATTTAAAAACTTGCAACCTTTAAATTCTCTAAATCTTAAAAAATCTGAAAATAACTCAAAATCACTGTATCGCTGACATGTTGAAAATCTCAGAATCTCAAAAATGAATCTCAAAAATTCTCAAAATCTTGCAAAAATCTCAAAATAACCTCAAATCATTTTATCGCTGATATTTTGAAAATCTGCAAATCTAATAAATATAGAAATCTCAAAAATTCTCAAAATCTCAAAATCTCTAAATAACTATACTCGTGATATGTCTAAAAACTCAAAATCTCGAAAATATCTAAACCTGAAAATTGTCAAAACTCAAAATCTCAAAATAACTCAAATCATTGATCGCTGAGTATTTCAAAAATCTCAAAATCTCGATAAATATTGAAATATCAAAAATTCTCAAAATAACAGAAAATTACTCTATAAGCAATATGTCAAAAAATCTCAAAATCTTGAAAAATATCAAAATCTCAAAAATTCTCAAAACCTCAAAAAATCTCAAAATAACTCAAAATCACTGTATCGCGATATGTTGAAAAATCTCAAAATCTCAAAAAATAACGAAATCACAAAAATTCTCAAAACCTCAAAAAATCTCAAAACAACTCATAATCACTATATCACGACATGTAGAAAAATCACAAAATCTTTAAAATTCTCTAAATCTAAAAAAATCTGAAAATAACTCAAAATCACTGTATCGCGATATGTTAAAAAATCTCAGACTCTCAGAAAATCAAATCTCAAAATTTCAAATCTCAAATAACTTAAAATCCCTATATTCATGAGTATGTCGAAACTTCAAAATATTAAAAATTCCATAATCTCAAAATTTCTATGTCGTAAAATCTCAAAGTCTCTTAACATAACTCCAAATCCCTTTATGTCGAAAAGTCTCAAAATAAACAACACAAAATATCAAAATTCACAAAATCTCAAAATCTGAAAATAACTAAAATCACCTATCATGTCATATGGAAAGTTCCAAAATTGAAAAATCTCATCTCAAAATTCTCAAAAATCTCAAAACAACTCCAAAATCTCATAAACTGCAACAAGTCTAAATATCTCAAAATCTCAAAACAATCCAAAATAACCTTGAAACATTAGATAGCTTATATTTTGAAAAATTTCAAAATCTCAAAATAACGAACTTCAAAATCTGAAAATCTCAGAAACCTCAAAATAACTCAAAATCACTATATCGACATATTTCAAAATCACAAATTCTCAAAATATCGAATCAAAACCCTCAAAATCTCAAAAAATCTCAAAATAAATCAAATTACTATACTGCAATATGTCTAAAACCCAAAATCCTCGAAAAAACCAAATCTGAAAATCCCTGCAATCTCAAAAATCCAAAATAACCTCAAAATCACTGATCAACGAGATTTTGAAAACTCAAAACTGGAGCAACATAGAAATCCCAAAATTCCCAAAATCTCAGAAAATCTCAAATAACTCAAAATCCTATATCGATGTCAAAAATCTCAAATTCTCAAAATTCTCAAATCTCAAAAGACTCAACATAACTCCAACCTTTTATGACGAAAGTCTCACAAAATCAAAAACCACAAAACCTCAAAAATTCTTAAAATCTCAAAAATCTTGAAAATAATCTAAACTTTTATCATGACATGTGGAAGTCTCGCACCATTTGAAATATCTCAAAATCTCAAAATTCTCAAAAATCTCAAAATAAACTCCCATAAATGCAAATAAGTCTGAAAATCTCAAATCTCAAACAGTCTCAAAATAACTCAAAGTCACTGTATCGGATATTTTGAAAAATCACAAATCTCAAAAATAACGAATCTCAAAAATTTTGAAAATCTTCAGAAAATCTCAAATTATCACAAAAATCACTATATCGCGATATGCTCGTAAAATCTCAAAATCTCGAAATAATGAAAATTCAAAAATTCTCCAAACCTCAAAAAAACTCAAAATCACTATATCATGACATGTCAAAAAAACTCAAAATCTTGAAAAATATCGAAATCTCAAAAATACTCAAAATCTCAAAAATCTCAAAATAACTCAAAATCAGTGTATCGCGATATTTCGAAAAATCTCAAAATCTCGATAAATATTGAAATATCAAAAATTCTCAAAATCTCAAAATAACCCAAAATTACTCAATAAGCGATTTGTCAAAAAATCTCAAATCTTGAAAAAAATCGAAATCTCAAACCTCAAAACTCTCAAAATAACTCAAATCACTATATCAATGGATGTCAAAAAAATCTCAAAATAATTCAAAATCATTAGCCTCTATATGTTGAAAAATCTCAAAATCTCAAAAATAACAAACATCTCAAAAATTTCTCAAACCCTCAAAAATCTCAAATAAATCAAAATTTATATCAGTTACATGTCAGTAAAACTCTCAAAATCTTTTAAAATTCTAAAAATCTAAAATAACTGAGAATAACTCTAAAATCACTGTATCGCGCGAGCATGTTGAAAAATCTCAAAATTTTAAAATTTCTAAATCTAAAAAACTGAAAATAACTCAAATCACTGCATCACGATATGTTGAAAATTTCAGAATCTCAAAAATATCGGAATCTCAAAATTTTCAAAATCTGAAAATAACTCAAAATCCCTATATTCGCTTAAATGCCCTAAACTTCTAAAATATTAAAAATTCTCAAAATCTCAAAATTCTCAAATCTCAAAAATATCAAAATAACTCAAACTCTATATCGACATATGTCAAAAATCTCAAATCTCAAATATCTCGAATCTCAAGAAAGTCTCAACATAACTCCAAATCTCTTTATGTCGAAAAAGTCTCAATATCAAAACCACAAACTTCAAAAATCTCAAAATAACTCAAACATCAGGAGTAGCGATATTTTGAAAATTTAAAATCTCAAAAATAACGAATCTCAAAATTTGAAAAATCTCAGAAACCCTTAAAATTACTCAAAATCACTATATCGCGACATGTCGAAAATCACAAATTCTCAAAAATATCGAAACTCAAAAATCCTCAAAATCTCAAAAATCTCAAATAAATCAAAATTATATACTGCAATATGTCTAAAAACTCAAAATCTCGAAAAATCAAAATCTGAAAAATTCTCAAACTCAAAAATCTCAAAATAACTCAAATCACCTGTATCACGACATTTAAAATCTCAAAACTCGGAGAACATAGAAACTTAAAAATTCTCAAAATCTCAGAAAATCTCAAAATAACTCAAAATCTCTATATCGCGATGTCAAAAAATCTCAAAATCTCAAAAATTCTCAAAATCTCAAAAAAGACTCAACATAACTCCAAATCTTTTTATGACGAAAAGTCTCACAAAATCAAAAAACCACAAAACCTCAAAAATTCTCAAAATCTCAAAAAATCTGAAAATAACTAAAACTCTCTTTATCGCGATATGGAAAAGTCTCAAAATCTTGAAATATCTCAAAATCTCAAAAATTCTCAAAAAATCTCAAAATAAACTCCCATAAATGCAACAAGTCTGAAAATCTCAAAATCTCAAACAGTCTCAAAATAACTCAAAGTCACTGTATCGTGATATTTTGAAAAATCACAAAATCTCAAAAAATAACGAAATCTCAAAAATTCTGAAAATCTCAGAAAATCTCAAAATTACACAAAATCACTATATCGCGATATGTCGAAAAATCTCAAAATCTCGAAAAATAATGAAAATTCAAAAATTCTCCAAACCTCAAAAAAACTCAAAATCACTATATCATGACATGTCAAAAAAACTCAAAATCTTGAAAAATATCGAAATCTCAAAAATACTCAAAATCTCAAAAATCTCAAAATAACTCAAAATCAGTGTATCGCGATATTTCGAAAAATCTCAAAATCTCGATAAATATTGAAATATCAAAAATTCTCAAAATCTCAAAATAACCCAAAATTACTCAATAAGCGATTTGTCAAAAAATCTCAAATCTTGAAAAAAATCGAAATCTCAAAACCTCAAAAATCTCAAAATAACTCAAAATCACTATATCACGACATGTCAAAAAATTTCAAATAACTAAAATCACTGTATCTCGACATGTTGAAAAATCCTCAAAACTCAAAAATAACAAAATCTCAAAAATTCTCAAAACCTCAAAAAATCTCAAAATAAATCAAAATCTCTATATCACGACATGTCAAAAAATCTGAAAATCTTTAAAATTCTAAAAATCTAAAATAATCTGAAAATAACTCAAAATCACTGTATCGCGATATGTTGAAAAATCTCAAAATCTTTAAAATTCCTCTAAATCTAAAAAAATCTGAAAATAACTCAAAATCACTGCATCGCGATATGTTGAAAAATTTCAGAATCTCGAAAAATATCGAAATCTCAAAAATTCTCAAAATCTGAAAATAACTCAAAATCCCTATATTCACTAAATGTCGAAACTTCTCAAAATATTAAAAATTCTCAAAATCTCAAAAATTCTCTATGTCAAAAAATCTCAAAAAAGTCTCAACATAACTCCAAATCTCTTTATGTCGAAAAGTCTCAAAATAACAACACAAAATCTCAAAAATTCACAAAATCTCAAAAAATCTGAAAATAACTAAAAATCACTCTATCGCGATATGTGGAAAAGTCTCAAAATCTTGAAAAATCTCAAAATCTCAAAAATTCTCAAAAAATCTCAAAAACAACTCAAAATCTCATAATCGCAACAAGTCTAAATATCTCAAAATCTCAAAAAATCTCAAAATAACTCAAAGTCACTGTATAGCGATATTTTGAAAAATTTCAAAATCTCAAAAAATAACGAAATCTCAAAAATTCTGAAAATCTCAGAAAATCTCAAAATTACTCAAAATCACTATATCGCGATATGTCGAAAAATCACAAATTCTCGAAAAATATCGAAATCTCAAAAATCCTCAAAATCTCAAAAAATCTCAAAATAAATCAAAATTATTATACTGCAATATGTCTGAAAACTCAAAATCTCAGAAAATATCAAAATCTGAAAATTCTCAAAACTTAAAAATCTCAAAATAACTCAAAATCATTGTATCGTATATTTTGAAAAATCTCAAATCTCAATAAATACAGAAATCTAAAATTCTCAAAATCTCAGAAAATCCAAAATAACTCAAATCTTATATCACATGTCAAAAAATCTTAGAATCTCAAAATTTCAAAATCTCAAAAATCTGAAAATAACTAAACTCTTTATCGCGGATATGTGGAAAAGTCTCAAAATCTTGAAAATCTCAAAATCTCAAAAATTTTAAAAATCTCAAAAATAAACCCATAAACGCAATAAGTCAGAAAATCTTAAAATCTCAAAAGTCTCAAATAACCTCAAAGTCTTGTATCGTGATATTTTGAAAATCTCAAAATCTCAAAAATAACGAATCTCAAAATTTGAAAATCCAGAAAATCTCAAATTACTCAAAATCACTATATCGAGATATGTCGAAAATCACAAATTTCGAAAATATCGAATCTCAAAAATTCTCAAACCTCAAAAAAATCTCAAATAACTCAATATCACTGTATAATGATATGTCAAAATCTCAAATAACTAAAATCACTGTATCGGACATGTTAAAAAATCTCAGACTCTAGAAAAATATCGAAATCTCAAAAATTCTCAAAATCTCAAAATAACTCAAAATCCCTATATTCGCTATATGTCGAAACTTCTCAAAATATTAAAAATTCTCAAAATCTCAAAAATTCTCTATGTCAAAAAATCTCAAAAAAGTCTCAAAATAACTCCAAATCTCTTTATGTCGAAAAGTCTCAAAATAACAACACAAAATCTCAAAAATTCACAAAATCTCAAAAAATCTGAAAATAACTAAAAATCTCTCTATCGCGATATGTGAAAAAGTCTCAAAATCTTGAAAAATCTCAAAATCTCAAAAATTCTCAAAAAACCTCAAAACAACTCAAAATCTCATAATTGCAACAAGTCTAAATATCTCAAAATCTTGAAAAATCTCAAAATCTCAATAAATATAGAAATCTCAAAAATTCTCAAAATCTCAGAAAATCTCAAAATAACTCAAAATCTCTATATCGCGATGTCAAAAAATCTCAAAATCTCAAAAATTCTCAAAATCTCAAAAAATCTGAAAATAACTAAAACTCTCTTTATCGCGATATGTGGAAAAGTCTCAAAATCTTGAAAAATCTCACAATCTCAAAATTCTCAAAAATCTCAAATAAACTGTGATAAACGCAACAAGTCTGAAAACTCCTAAATCTCAAAAAGTCTCAAAATAACTCAAAGTCATTTATGGTGATATTTTGAAAATCTCAAAATCTCAAAAATAATGAACTCTCAAAATTTGAAAATCTCAAAAATCTCAAAATTACCTCTAAATCACTATATCGCGATTTGTTCAAAATCACTAATTAAAAATCTCAAATCTTTAAAATTCTAAATCTAAAAAAATTTGAAAATAACTCAAAATCACTGTATCGCTGACATGTTGAAAAATCTCAGAATCTCGAAAATATCGAAATCTCAAAAATTCTCAAAATCTCAAATAATCTCAAAATCCTATATTTGCTATATGTCTAAACTTCAAAATATTAAAAATTCTCAAAATCAAAAATTCTCAAAACTCAAAATCCTAAAATAACTCAAACTCACTATATCGCTGACATGTTAAAAATCTCAAAATCTCAAAAATTTGAAATCTCAAAAGTCTAACATAACTCCAAATCTCTTTATGTCTAAAAGTCTCACAATATCAAAAACCACAAAATCTCAAAATTCTCAAAATCTCAAAAAATCTGAAATAACTAAAACACTCTATCGCGACATGTGAAAAGTCCTAAAATCTTGAAAATCTAAAATCAAAAATTCTCAAAAATCTTAAAACAACTCAAAACTACAATTGCAATAAGTCTAAATATCTCAGAATCTCAAAAATCTCAAAATAACTCTGTCATTGTATAGCTTATATTTTGAAAATGTCAAATCTTAAAAATAACGAATCACAAAAATCCTGAAAATCTCAGAAAATCTCAAAATTACTCAAAATCACTATATCGCGATATGTCGAAAAATCACAAATTCTAAAATATCGAAATCTCAAAAATCTCAAAATTTCAAAAATCTCAAAATAAATCAAAATTACTATACTGCAATATGTCTGAAAAACTCAAATCTGAAAATATCAAAATCTGAAAATTCCCAAAATCGTCAAAACTGCAAATAACTCAAAATCATTGTATCGCGACATTTTGAAAAATCTCAAAATCTCAACAATATGAAATCCTAAAAATTCTCAAAATCTCAGAAAATCTCAAATAACTCAAAATCTCTATATCGCTATGTCAAAAAAATCTTAGAATCTCAAAATTTCAAAATCTCAAAAATCTGAAATAACTAAACTCTCTTTATCGCGATATGTGAAAAGTCTCAAAATCTTGAAAAATCTCAAAATCTCAAAAATTTAAAAATCTCAAAATAAACTCATAAACGCAACAAGTCTAAAAATCTTAAAATCTCAAAAAGTCTCAAAATAACTCAAAGTCTCTGTATCGTGATATTTTGAAAAATCTCAAAATCTCAAAAAATAACGAAATCTCAAAAATTCTGAAAATCTCAGAAAATCTCAAAATTACTCAAAATCACTATATCGCGATGTCAAAAAATCTCAAAATCTCAAAAATTCTCAAAATCTCAAAAAATCTGAAAATAACTAAAACTCTCTTTATCGCGATATGTGGAAAAGTCTCAAAATCTTGAAAAATCTCAAAATCTCAAAAATTCTCAAAAAATCTCAAAATAAACTGTCATAAACGCAATAAGTCTGAAAATCTCAAAATCTCAAAAGTCTCAAATAACTCAAAGTCACTTCTATGGTGATATTTTGAAAATCTCAAAATCTCAAAAATAACTAACTTCAAAATTTGAAAATCTCAGAAAATCCTCAAAATTAGTTGTAATCATTTATATCACATTTGTCGAAAAATCACAAATCAAAATCTCAAAATCTTTAAAATTTCTAAATATAAAAAATTTGAAAATAACTCAAAATCACTGTATCGCGACATGTTGAAAAATCTAGAATCTTGAAAACATCGAATCAAAATTCTCAAATCTCAAAATAACTCAAAACCCTATATTTGCTATATGTCTAAACTTCTAAATATTAAAAATCACAAAATCTCAAAAATTCCTCAAAATCTCAAAAACTCAAAATAACTCAAACTCACTATATCGCGATATGTTAAAAAATCTCAAAATCTCAAAAATTCTTGAAATCTCAAAAAAGTCTCAACATAACTCCAAATCTCTTTATGTCTAAAAGTCTCACAATATCAAAAAACCACAAAATCTCAAAAATTCTCAAAATCTCAAAAAATCTGAAAATAACTAAAACACTCTATCGCGATATGTGGAAAAGTCTCAAAATCTTGAAAAATCTCAAAATCTCAAAAATTCTCAAAAAATCTCAAAACAACTCAAACTCTCATAATTGTAACAAGTCTAAATATCTCAAGAACTCAAAATCTCAAAATAACTCAGATCATTGTATCGCGATATTTTGAAAATGTCAAAATCTCAAAAATAACGAATCACAAAATCTTGAAAACTCAGAAAATCTCAAAATTACTCAAATCACTATATCGCGATATGTCGAAAAATCACAAATTTCTAAAATATCGAAATCTCAAAAATCCTCAAAATTTCAAAAAATCTCAAAATAAATCAAAATTACTATACTGCAATATGTCTGAAAAACTCAAAATCTCGAAAATATCAAAATCTGAAAAATTCTCAAAATCTCAAAAAATCTCAAAATAACTCAAAATCACTGTATCGCGATATTTTGAAAAATCTCAAAATCTCAATAAATACAGAAATCTCAAAAATTCTCAAAATCTCAGAAAATCTCAAAATAACTCAAAATCTCTATATCGCGATGTCAAAAAATCTCAGAATCTCAAAAATTCTCAAAATCTCAAAAATCTGAAATAACTAAACTCTCTTTATCGTGATATGTGGAAAAGTCCAAATCTGAAAATCTCAAAATCTCAAAAATTTTAAAAATCTCAAAATAAACTCATAAACTAACAAGTCTAAAAATCTTAAAATCAAAAGTCTCAAAATAACTCAAAGTTCTGTATCGTGATATTTTGAAAATCTCAAAATCTCAAAAATAACGAATCTCAAAATTTGAAAATCTCAGAAAATCTCAAAATTACTCAAAATCACTATATCACGATGTCAAAAAATCTCAAAATCTCAAAAATTCTCAAAATCTCAAAAAATCTGAAAATAACTAAAACTCTCTTTATCGCGATATGTGGAAAAGTCTCAAAATCTTGAAAAATCTCAAAATCTCAAAAATTCTCAAAAAATCTCAAAATAAACTGTCATAAACGCAACAAGTCTGAAAATCTCAAAATCTCAAAAAGTCTCAAAATAACTCAAAGTCACTCTATGGTGATATTTTGAAAAATCTCAAAATCTCAAAAAATAACGAAATCTCAAAAATTCTGAAAATCTTAGAAAATCTCAAATTACTCAAAATCACTATATCGCTGATTTGTCTAAAAATCATAAATTTCTAAAATCTCAAAATCTTAAATTCTAAATATAAAAAATTTGAAAATAACCTCAAAATCACTGTATCACGACATGTTGAAAAATCTCAGAATCTTGAAAAATATCGAAATCTCAAAAATTCTCAAAATCTCAAAATAACTCAAAATCCCTATATTTGCTATATGTCGAAACTTCTCAAAATATTAAAAATTCACAAAATCTCAAAAATTCTCAAAATCTCAAAAAATCTCAAAATAACTCAAACTCACTATATCGCGATATGTTAAAAAATCTCAAAATCTCAAAAATTCTTGAAATCTCAAAAAAGACTCAACATAACTCCAAATCTCTTTATGTCTAAAAGTCTCACAATATCAAAAAACCACAAAATCTCAAAAATTCTCAAAATCTCAAAAAATCTGAAAATAACTAAAACACTCTATCGCGATATGTGGAAAAGTCTCAAAATCTTGAAAAATCTCAAAATCTCAAAAATTCTCAAAAAATATCAAAATAAACTCTCATAATCGCAACAAGTCTAAAAATCTCAAAATCTCAGAAAATCTCAAAATTACTCAAAATCACTATATCGTGATATGTCAAAAAATCACAAATTCTCGAAAAATATCGAAATCTCAAAAATCCTCAAAATCTCATAAAATCTCCAAATAAATCAAAAATAACTATATCATGCGATATGTCTAAAATACTCAAAATCTCGAAAATATCTAAACCTCAAAAATTGTCAAAAACTCAAAAAATCTTAAAATAACTCAAAATCACTGTATCGCGATATTTCAAAAAATCTCAAAATCTCGATAAATATTGAAATATCAAAAATTCTCAAAATCTCAAAATACCTCAAAATTACCTATGTTTATATGTCAAAAATCTCAAAATCTTGAAAATATCGAATCTCAAAAAATTTCAAACCTCAAAATCCTAAAATAACTCAAATCACTGTACTCATGTTAAGAAAATCTCAAATTCTCAAAAAATAACGAAATCTCAAAAATTCTCAAAACCTCAAAAAATCTCAAAATAACTCAAAATCACTATATCACGACATGTCGAAAAATCTCAAAATCTTTAAAATTCTCTAAATCTAAAAAAATCTGAAAATAACTCAAAATCACTGTTTCACGGACATGTTAAAAATCTGATCTCGAAAATCATCGAATCTCAAAATTTCTAAATCTCAAATAACTCAAAACCCTATATTCGGTATATGTCTAAATTCTCAAAATATTAATCACTTCAAAATCTCAAAAATTTCTATGTCAAATAATCTCAAAATTCTTAACATAACTCCAAATCTCTTTATGTCGAAGTCTCAAAATAACAACACACAAATCTCAAAATTCACAAAATCTCAAAAAATCTGAAAATAACTAAAATCACTCATCGCGACGTGGAAAAGTCTCAAATCTTGAAAAATCCTAAAATCTCAAAAAAATTCTCAAAAACTTCAAACAACTCAAAACTCATAATCGCAACAAGTCTAAATATCTCAAAATCAAAAAACTTCAAAATAACTCAAAGTCATCAGATAGCTTATATTTTGAAAATTTCAAAATCTCAAAAAATAACGAAATCTCAAAATTCTGAAAATCTCAGAAAACCTCAAAATTACTCAAAATCACTATATCGCGATATGTCGAAAAATCACAAATTCTCGAAAAATATCGAAATCTCAAAAATCCTCAAAATCTCAAAAAATCTCAAAATAAATCAAAATTACTATACTGCAATATGTTCTAAAACCTCAAACTCTAAAAATCAAAATCTGAAAAATTCTCAAAATCCAAAAATCTCAAAATAACTCAGGTCCACTGGATCACGAGATTTCGAAAATCTCAAATCTCGAGAAATATAGAAATCTCAAAAATTCTCAAAATCTCAGAAAATCTTAAATAACTCAAAATCTCTATATCGCGATGTCAAAAACTCCAAAATCCTAATTTATTAAAAACTCAAAAAGATTCAACATAACTCCAAATCTTTTATGACGAAAAGTCTCACAAAATCAAAAAACCACAAAACCTCAAAAATTCTCAAAATCTCAAAAAATCTGAAAATAACTAAAACTCTCTTTATCGCGATATGTGGAAAAGTCTCAAAATCTTGAAAAATCTCAAAATCTCAAAAATTCTCAAAAAATCTCAAAATAAACTCCCATAAACGCAACAAGTCTGAAAATCTCAGAATCTCAAACAGTCTCAAAATAACTCAAAGTCACTGTATCGTGATATTTTGAAAAATCACAAAATCTCAAAAAATAACGAAATCTCAAAAATTCTGAAAATCTCAGAAAATCTCAAAATTACACAAAATCACTATATCGCGATATGTCGAAAAATCTCAAAATCTCGAAAAATAATGAAAATTCAAAAATTCTCCAAACCTCAAAAAATCTCAAAATCACTATATCACGACATGTCAAAAAAACTCAAAATCTTGAAAAATATCGAAATCTCAAAAATACTCAAAATCTCAAAAATCTAAAATAACTCTCAAATCAGTGTATCGCGATAATCTGAAAATCTCAAAACTCGATAAATATTGAAATATCAAAATTCTCAAAAACTCAAAATAACCGCAAAATTACTCAATAAGCCGATTTGTCAAAAATCTCAAATCTTGAAAAAATCGAATCTAAAACCTCAAAAATCTAAAATAACTCAAAATCACTATATCATGACATGTCAAAAATTCAAAATAACTCAAAATCACTGTATCCTCGATATGTTGAAAAACTTCAAACTCTCAAAAATAACAAATCTCAAAAATTCTCAAAACCTCAAAAATCTCAAAATAAACTGTAACTTATATCACGACATGTCAAAAATCTCAAAATCTTTAAAATTTAAAATCTAAAATAATCTGAAAATAACTCAAAATCACTGTATCAAGCGACATGTTGAAAAAATCTCAAAAATCTTTAAAATTCTAAATCTAAAAAATCTGAAAATAACTCAAAATCACTGCATCGCGATATGTTGAAAAATTTCAGAATCTCTAAAATGTCGAATCTCAAAATTCTCAAAATCTGAAAAATAACTGCAACCTATATTCACTAAATGTCGAAACTCTCAAAATATTAAAATTTCAAATCCTGCAATTCTCAAAATCTCAAAAATATCAAAATAACCTAAACCTCTATATCGGCGATATGTCAAAAAATCCTTAAAATCTCAAATATTCTTTGAAATTTCAAAAAGTCTCAACATAACTCCTGAACTTTTATGTCGAAAAAGTCTCACAATATCAAAACCACAAAATCTCAAAATTCTCAAAACTAAAAATCTGAAAATAACTAAAACTCTTTATCGCTGATATGGAAAAGTCTCAAAATCTTGAAAAATCTCAAAATCTCAAAAATTCTCAAAAATCTAAAATAATAAACCCATAATCGCAATAAAGTCTAAAATCTCAAAATCTCAAAAAGTCTCAAAATAACTCAAAGTCACTGTATCGTGATATTTTGAAAAATCTCAAAATCTCAAAAAATAACGAAATCTCAAAAATTCTGAAAATCTCAGAAAATCTCAAAATTACTCAAAATCACTATATCGAGATATGTCGAAAAATCACAAATTCTTGAAAAATATCGAAATCTCAAAATCCTCAAAATCTCATAAAATCTCAAAATAAATCAAAATAACTATACTGCGATATGTCTAAAAAACTCAAAATCTCGAAAATATCTAAACCTCAAAAATTGTCAAAAACTCAAAACTCTTAAAATAACTCAAAATCACTGTATCGCGATTTTTCAAAAAATCTCAAAATCTCGATAAATATTGAAATATCAAAAATTCTCAAAATCTCAAAATAACACAAAATTACTCTATAAGCTTATATGTCAAAAATCTCAAAATCTGAAAAACATCGAATCTCAAAATTCCCCAAACCTCAAAAATCTCAAAATAACTCAAAATCACTGTATCGCAATATGTTGAAAATCTCAAATTCTCAAAAAATAACGAAATCCCAAAAATTCTCAAAACCTCAAAAAATCTCAAAACAACTCATAATCACTATATCACGACATGTCGAAAAATCTCAAAATCTTTAAAATTCTCTAAATCTAAAAAAATCTGAAAATAACTCAAAATCACTGTATCGCGATATGTTAAAAAATCTCAGACTCTCGAAAAATATCAAAATCTCAAAAATTCTCAAAATCTCAAAATAACTCAAAACCTTATATTCTTATATGTTGAAACTTCTCAAAATTAATATTCTCAAATTCAAAAATTCTATGCCGTAATCTCAAAAAGTCTCAACATAACTCCAAATCTCTTTATGTCGAAAAGTCTCAAAATAACAACACAAAATCTCAAAAATTCACAAAATCTCAAAATCAAAATAACTAAAATCCACTTATCGCGGAGTATGTGGAAAAGTCTCAAATCTTGAAAATCTCAAAATCTCAAAAAATTCTAAAAATCTCAAAACAACTCAAAATCTCATAATCGAACAAGTCTAAATATCCTAAAATCTCAAAAATCTCAAAATAACACAAAGTCATTAGATAGTTGATATTTTGAAAATTTCAAAATCTCAAAAATAACGAATTTCAAAAAATTTGAAAATCTCAGAAAACTCAAAATTACCTAAATCACTATATCGCTACATGTCGAAAATCGCAATTTAAAACATCGTACTCAAAAATCCTCAAAATCTCAAAAATCTCAAAATAATCAAAATTACTTATACTGCAATATGTCTAAAAAACTCAAAATCCTAAAAATCAAAATTGAAAAAATTCAAAATCTCAAAAATCCTAAAATAACCTGTAATCACTGTATCGCGATATTTCGAAAAATCTCAAAATCTCGATAAATATAGAAATCTCAAAAATTCTCAAAATCTCAGAAAATCTCAAAATAACTCAAAATCTCTATATCGCGATGTCAAAAAATCTCAAAATCTCAAAAATTCTCAAATCTCAAAAGACTCAACATAACTCCAAATCTTTTATGACGTAAAGTCCTACAAATCAAAAACCACAAAACTTCAAAATTCTCAAATCTCAAAATCTGAAATAACTAAACCTCTTTATCGCGATATGTGAAAAGTCTCAAATCTTGAAAAATCTTCAAATCTCAAAATTCTCAAAAATCTCAAATAAACTCCCATAAACGAATAAGTCTGAAAAATCTGAATCTCAAACAGTCTCAAAATAACTCAAAGTCACTGTATCGTGATATTTTGAAAATCACAAAATCTCAAAAATAACGAATCTCAAAAATTTGAAAATCCTGAAAATCTCAAAATTACATTAAAATCACTATATCGCGTATATGTCGAAAAACTCTCAAAATCTCGAAAAATAATGAAATTCAAAATTCTCCAACCTCAAAAATCTCAAATCACTATATCACTGACATGTCAAAAAACTCAAAATCTTGAAAATATCGAATCTCAAAATACTCAAAATCTCAAAATCTCAAATAACTCTGGAATCAGTGTATCGCGATAATCCGAAAACTTCAAAACTTGATAAAATATTGAAATATCAAAATTCTCAAAACTTAAAATAACCTATAAATTACTCAATAAGTGGATTTGTCAAAATCAAATCTTGAAAAATCAAATCTCAAAACCTCAAAAATCTCAAAATAACTCAAAATCACTATATCACGACATGTCAAAAAATCTCAAAATAACTCAAAATCACTGTATCTCGATATGTTGAAAAATCTCAAAATCTCAAAAAATAACAAAATCTCAAAAATTCTCAAAACCTCAAAAAATCTCAAAATAAATCAAAATCTCTATATCACGACATGTCAAAAAATCTCAAAATCTTTAAAATTCTAAAATCTTAAAATAATCTGAAAATAACTCAAAATCACTGTATCGCGATATGTTGAAAATCTCAAAATCTTTAAAATTTCAAATCTAAAAAAATCTGAAAATAACTCAAATCACTGCATCGCTGAGTGTTGAAAATTTCAGAATCAAAATGTCGAAATCTCAAAATTTCAAAATCTGAAAATAACCTTCAAACCCTTATATTCACTAAATGTCGAAACTTCTAAATATTAAAAATTCTCAAATCTCAAAAATTCTCAAAACTTCAAAAATATCAAAATAATTAAACTCTATATCATGAGCATGTCAAAAATCTTAAAATCTCAAATATTCTCGAAATTTCAAAAAAGTCTCAACATAACTCCAAATCTCTTTATGTCGAAAAGTCTCACAATATCAAAAAACCACAAAATCTCAAAAATTCTCAAAATTTCAAAACACCTCAAAATAACTCACTCTCTATATCGCGATATGTCAAGAAATCTCAAAATCTCAAAAATTCTCGAAATCTCAAAAAAGTCTCAACATAACTCCAAATCTCTTTATGTCGAAAAGTCTCACAATATCAAAAAACCACAAAATCTCAAAAATTCTCAAAATCTCAAAAAATCTGAAAATAACTAAAACTCTCTTTATCGCGATATGTGGAAAAGTCTCAAAATCTTGAAAAATCTCAAAATCTCAAAAATTCTCAAAAAATCTAAAAATAACAAACTCATAATCGCAACAAAGTCTAAAAATCTCAAAATCTCAAAAAGTCTCAAAATAACTCAAAGTCACTGTATCGTGATATTTTGAAAAATCTCAAAATCTCAAAAAATAACGAAATCTCAAAAATTCTGAAAATCTCAGAAAATCTCAAAATTACTCAAAATCACTATATCGAGATATGTCGAAAAATCACAAATTCTTGAAAAATATCAAATCTCAAAATCCTCAAAATCATAAAATTCAAAATAAATCAAAACAACTATACTGCGATATGTCTAAAAACCCAAAATCTCAAAATATCTAAACCTCAAAATTGTCAAAACTCAAAACTCTTTAAATAACTTCAATCACTGTATCGCTTCTCAAAAATCCTCAAAATCTCGATAAATATTGAAATATCAAAATTTCAAAATCTCAAAATAACACAAAATTACTCTATAAGCGATATGTCAAAAAATCTCAAAATCTTGAAAAATATCGAAATCTCAAAAATTCTCAAAACCTCAAAAAATCTCAAAATAACTCAAAATCACTGTATCGCAATATGTTGAAAGTCTCAAATTCTCAAAAAATAACGAAATCTCAAAAATTCTCAAAACCTCAAAAATCTCAAAACAACTCATAATCACTATATCACGACATGTCTAAAATCAAAATCTTAAAATTTAAATCTAAAAAATCTGAAAATAACTCCAAAATCACTGTATCACATATGTTAAAAATCTCAGACTCGAAAAATATCAAAATCAAAATTCTCAAAATCTCAAAATAACCTCAAATCCCTATATTCGCTTATATGTTGAAACTTCTCAAATATTAATACCCTCAAAATCTCAAAAAATTCTATGTCAAAAATCTCAAAAAGTCTCAACATAACTCCAATCTCTCATGTCGAAAAGTCTCAAATAACACAAAATCTCAAAAATTCACAAACTCTCAAAAATCTGAAAATAACTAAAATCACCTTATCGCGAATGTGGAAAGTCTTACAATCTTGAAAAATCTCAAAATCAAAATTCTCAAAAATCTCAAAACAACTCAAAACTCATAATCGCAATAAGTCTAAATATCTCAAAATCTCAAAAATCTCTAAAATAACTCTAAAGTCACTGTATAGCGATATTTTGAAAATTTCAAACTCAAAAAATAACGAATCTCAAAAATTTGAAAAACTTAGAAACTCCTCAAAATTACTCTAAATCACTATATCGATGAGCATGTCGAAAAATCACAACTTCAAAAATATCGAATCTCAAAATCCTCAAAATCTCAAAAATCTCAAAATAAATCAAAATTACTATACCTGTAATATGTCTAAAAAAACTCAAAATCTCGAAATATCTAAACCTCAAAATTGTCAAAACTCAAAACCTTAAAATAACTCTAAATCACTTAGATCGCTGATTAAAAAAATCCTAAACTGGAGAAATATTGAAATATCAAAATTTCAAACTTCAAAATAACACAAAATTACTCTTATGTTTATATGTCAAAAATCTCAAATCTGAAAACATCGAATCTCAAAATTCTCAAACCTCAAAAATCTCAAAATAACTCAAAATCACTGTATCGATGAATATGTTGAAAGTCTCAAATTCTCAAAAATAACGAAATCTAAAATTTTCAAACCTCAAAATCTCAAAACAACTCATAATCACTATATCACGATATGTCGAAAAATCTCAAAATCTTTAAAATTTTAAATCTAAAAATCTGAAAATAACTCAAAATCACTGTATCGCTGACATGTTAAAAATCTCAGACTCCCTAAAATATCAAAATCTCAAAAATTCTCAAAATCTCAAAATAACTCAAAATCCTTTATTCGCTATATGTTGAAACTTCCTCAAATATTATTAATTCCTCAAAATCTCAAAAATTTCTATGTCAAGTAATCTCTAAAAGTCTCCCAACATAACTCCAACCTTTATGTCGAAAAGTCTCAAAATAATAACACAAAAATCTTCAAAAATTCACAAATCTCAAAAATCTGAAAATAACTAAAAATCACCCTATCGCTGATATGTGGAAAGTCTCAAAATCTTGAAAATCTCAAATCTCAAAATTCTCAAAATCAAAACAACTCAAAATCTCATAATCAGAATAAGTCTCAATATCCTGTAACTAAAATCTCAAAATAACTCAAAGTCACTGTATAGCGATATTTTGAAAAATTTCAAAATCTCAAAAAATAACGAAATCAAAAATTCTGAAAATCTCAGAAAACCTCAAAATTACTCAAAATCACTATATCACGATATGTCGAAAAATCACAAATTCTCAAAAATATCGAAATCTCAAAAATCCTCAAAACTTCAAAAATCCTCAAAATAACCTCAAATTACTATACTGCAATATTGTCTAAAAATCCTAAAACTGAAAATCAAAATCTGAAAAATTCTCAAAATCTCAAAAAATCCCAAAATAATCCCTGAATCACTGTATGCTCATTTCGATGCTCAAAAATCTCATGAAATCTCAAAAATTCTCAAAATCTCAAAAAAGACTCAACATAACTCCAAATCTTTTTATGACGAAAAGTCTCACAAAATCAAAAAACCACAAAACCTCAAAAATTCTCAAAATCTCAAAAAATCTGAAAATAACTAAAACTCTCTTTATCGCGATATGTGGAAAAGTCTCAAAATCTTGAAAAATCTCAAAATCTCAAAAATTCTCAAAAAATCTCAAAATAAACTCCCATAAACGCAACAAGTCTGAAAATCTAGAATCTCAAACAGTCTCAAAATAACTCAAGTCATCAGAATGCGGATATTTGAAAAATCACAAAATCTCAAAAATAACGAATCTCAAAATTTGAAAATCCTAGAAAAATCTCAAAATTACATTAAATCACTATATCGCTATGTTCGAAAAATCTCAAAATCTCAAAAATAATGAAAATTCAAAAATCTCCAAACCTCAAAAAATCTCAAAATCACTATATCAATGACATGTCAAAAACCTCAATCTTGAAAATATCGAAATCTCAAAAATACTCAAAATCTCAAAATCCTCAAAATAACTCCTAATCAGTGTATCGCGATAATTCAAAATCTCAAAATCTGATAAATATTGAAATATCAAAAATTTCTAAATCTCAAAATAACCCAAAATAACTCAATAAGCGATTTGTCAAAAAATCTCAAATCTTGAAAAAAATCGAAATCTCAAAACCTCAAAAATCTCAAAATAACTCAAAATCACTATATCACGACATGACAAAAAATCTCAAAATAACTCAAAATCACTGTATCTCGATATGTTGAAAAATCTCAAAATCTCAAAAATAACAAAATCTCAAAAATTCTCAAAACCTCAAAAAATCTCAAAATAAATCAAAATCTCTATATCACGACATGTCAAAAAATCTCAAAATCTTTAAAATTCTAAAAATCTAAAATAATCTGAAAATAACTCAAAATCACTGTATCGCGATATGTTGAAAAATCTCAAAATCTTTAAAATTCTCTAAATCTAAAAAAATCTGAAAATAACTCAAAATCACTGCATCAGATATGTTGAAAATTTTAGAATCTCAAAAATATCTAAATCTCAAAATTTCAAAATCTGAAAATAACTCAAAACTCCCTTATATTCACTAAATGTCGAAACTTCTCAAATATTAAAAATTCCTCAAAATCTCAAAATTCTCAAAATCTCAAAAATATCAAAATAACTCAAACTCTATATCGCTGACATGTCAAAAATCTTAAAACTCAAATATTCTCGAAATCTCAAAAAAGTCTCAACATAACTCCAAATCTCTTTATGTCGAAAAGTCTCACAATATCAAAAAACCACAAAATCTCAAAAATTCTCAAAATCTCAAAAAATCTGAAAATAACTAAAACTCTCTTTATCGCGATATGTGGAAAAGTCTCAAAATCTTGAAAAATCTCAAAATCTCAAAAATTCTCAAAAAATCTAAAATAAACTCATAATCGCAACAAGTCTAAAAATCTCAAAATCTCAAAAAGTCTCAAAATAACTCAAAGTCACTGTATCGTGATATTTTGAAAAATCTCAAAATCTCAAAAAATAACGAAATCTCAAAAATTCTGAAAATCTCAGAAAATCTCAAAATTACTCAAAATCACTATATCGAGATATGTCGAAAATCACAAATTTCTAAAATATCGAATCTCAAAAATTTCAAACCTCAAAAATCTCAAAATAACTCAATATCACTGTATAATGACATGTCAAAAAATCTCAAATAACTCAAAATCACTGTATCGCGACATGTTCAAAATCTCAGACTCCTAAAAATATCGAATCTCAAAATTCTCAAAATCTCAAATAACTCAAAACCTTTATATTCGCTTATATGTTGAAACTCTCAAAATATTAAAAATTCTCAAAATCTCAAAAATTTCTATGTCAAAAAATCTCAAAAAAGTCTCAACATAACTCCAAATCTCTTTATGTCGAAAAGTCTCAAAATAACAACACAAAATCTCAAAAATTCACAAAATCTCAAAAAATCTGAAAATAACTAAAATCACTCTATCGCTAAATGTGAAAAGTCTCAAATCTTGAAAACCTCAAAATCTCAAAAATTCCCAAAAATCTCTCAAACAACTCAAAATCTCATAATCGCAATAAGTCTAAATATCTCAGAATCTCAAAAATCTCAAAATAACTCAGTCATTGTATAGCTATATTTTGAAAATGTCAAAATCTCAAAAATAACGAATCACAAAAATTTGAAAATCTAGAAAATCTCAAATTACTCAAATCACTATATTGCGATATGTCAAAAATCACAAATTCTCGAAAAATATCGAAATCTCAAAAATCCTCAAAATCTCAAAAAATCTCAAAATAAATCAAAATAACTATACTGCGATATGTCTAAAAAACTCAAAATCTCGAAAATATCTAAATCTCAAAAATTCTCAAAATCTCAAAAATCTCAAATAACTCAAATCACTGTATCGCTGAGTATTTTGAAAATCTCAAAACTTAATAATACAGAAATCTCAAAATTCTCAAAATCTCAGAAAATCTCAAAATAACTCAAAATCTCTATATCGCGATGTCAAAAAATCTCAGAATCTCAAAAATTCTCAAAATCTCAAAAAATCTGAAAATAACTAAAACTCTTTATCGCGATATGTAGAAAAGTCTCAAAATCTTGAAAAATCTCAAAATCTCAAAAATTCTTAAAAAATCTCAAAATAACAAACTCATAAACGCAACAAGTCTAAAAATCTTAAAATCTCAAAAAGTCTCAAAATAACTCAAAGTCTCTGTATCGTGATATTTTGAAAAATCTCAAAATCTCAAAAAATAACGAAATCTCAAAAATTCTGAAAATCTCAGAAAATCTCAAAATTACTCAAAATCACTATATCACGATGTCAAAAAATCTCAAAATCTCAAAAATTCTCAAAATCTCAAAAAATCTGAAAATAACTAAAACTCTCTTTATCGCGATATGTGGAAAAGTCTCAAAATCTTGAAAAATCTCAAAATCTCAAAAATTCTCAAAAAATCTCAAAATAAACTGTCATAAACGCAACAAGTCTGAAAATCTCAAAATCTCAAAAAGTCTCAAAATAACTCAAAGTCACTCCATGGTGATATTTTGAAAATCCAAATCTCAAAAATAACGAATCTCAAAATTTGAAAATCCTAGAAAATCTCAAAATTACTCAAAATCACTATATCACGTATTTGTCGAAAATCACAAATTCTCAAAAAATCTCAAAATCTTTAAAATACTCTAAATCTAAAAAAATTTGAAAATAACTCAAAATCACTGTATCGCGATATGTTGAAAAATCTCAGAATCTCGAAAAATATCGAATCTCCAAAATTCTCAAAATCTCAAAATAACTCAAAATCCCTATATTTTGCTATATGTCTAAACTTCTCAAAATATTAAAATTCTCAATCCTCAAAAATTCTCAAAATCTCAAAAATCTCAAAATAACTCAAACTCACTATATCGCGACATGTTAAAAAATCAAAATCTCAAAATTTTGAAATCTCAAAAGCCCTCAACACTCCAAATCATGCTTCCTACAGCTTCTGCTTCCACTAGACTATTTCTGGAGTACACTAAGATATTCACTTCAATTCTCTTGGATACCCTCGCCAAACGCTATTTCACCTTCTTTGGAGTTGCTACTACCGTCTCCTCAGAACTCCTACTGAGCAACTATTCCATATTGCCTTCCTCAGTTTAACCGATGTCTAAGACATTGATCTACAATTTTAAGGATGCATTACACTCTGGTCGAGCTGCCAATTCATCCACCCAAGTATCTTCACTGCAATCCTTTCCAGCCTCGATCTTCAGGATACGACAGTCTACAGCACCTTTCACAGCTTTCATAAGTCTGCCCTAATCTATATATTACTACTCAGCACCAAACTGACTCAGGATATGCTACCATTTGCAATACCATTTATAATCTATTCCTTACTACTTCGCTGCTATTTCTGCATTTCAGGCAGCTCGACATTGCTGTTACCTTATCTACCAATGCTTTAGAACCTGCCTCGCCCTGTCGGGCTGGAGGTTCACCGCATCGCACTTCGAAGACTTGCGCCCTATGGGCCCGGAGGTCCCTTGATCTTATATTATTACACCTTAATCGCTGCTCCATGACCTGTTTCACCATCGGGCCTGGGGGTTAACTACTTCTACTCTACACCTGCCTCACCCAGCTTCGGGGCTGGAGGTTCACACATTCTACTATACACCTGCCTGCCACCGTGTCTGTCAGGCTTAGGAGCTCCATTCTACTATGGAGTCACATCCAGGATTGTTTAGCCATACGTAATCTGTTCTTTGAATGCTTCTGCCTTGCCGATTCAGTCATATGAATTACTACTACTACTAGAATTCCTACCAGGACTTCGTTGAGATTATTCAAAAGACTTTAAATCTCATGATTTGTGCCCTACGGCTTCTTGGACCTTGTGACAATGCTACTTTATTCAACTTCAGCCTCTTCCGTCATCACCATTTGTGACTCATAAGCTCGACTATTCCGGACTTGTCAGACTATTCTTACCAAGTCAGTTCCAGTTTCTGTACCATTCTAGCTTTTGGACCTTGGTTATCGCCATCATTATGCAACTATTTGGATCACCAGATGAAGCTCTTCGATTCCTGTGCTATTACCATTTCTTCAAGCCCCTCGTTGTATGCCGAACATAATCTATGCAATACTACTCCTCTGCTACTACGTCTGCATCATGCAGCTTTACTTACTACTACAACTGACCTATGTACAGGTCCACTTATTTACACTATTTGCTCATATTACCTGCTTCCCACTTACAGGGCCTAGAGGTTCATCAAGACCGATTCCCTTATTCTACAACCTACTTCCCCCATCGGGATCTGGAGGTATATTTAACTTGTGTCTACCTATTCGCACTAAGATCTATACCTAATTCACTTACCTGCTTCCCACTCTGGATCGGAGATTCCTACTGCTCCGCCCTCTCTAGATCACACAACATATGCCCAGTTCTTGTGCTTCATCACCAAGGCCTTCATTTGTAAAGCTTGCCAAGCGGAACACGAAACTACCTGTCCTCCTATTCTGGACATGGACACTTAGCCTTTTGGTTACTGGTTCTCCTTGCAGAAACTGTCCTCACCTGCTGGAACATTTAACCAATGTAACTTCGACGCTTCTAATTATTATCGACCATGGATTGCAATCTATTATCATTCTGCTCCGGACAGGGATTCTCGGACTAGGAGTTGCTAGAAGGATACTGCTATGTTCACCAACTGGAATATTCAGTACTTATTCAGCTTTCGCTTCACTGGATCAGGATCTTTAACTTTGGAATTTGAATTAGCTTAAAATTGTTACTTAGGATTATTCTCCCTTAGTATGCCCAGAAGGATGGGCAGGTCAGTAGCCATGGGTCCTCAGAGGTTTCCCAAAGGGGGGGGGGGTTCCTCTCCTGTGTGCTTACTGGTCACACACTCTGGAGTTAGAGGAGATAATCATTTGATATCATTATTCTTTGGGGTTTCATACTACTGGACTAAGCATCTTTTTTACATGGGATACAGAGAAAGGCCAAACCAATATCAAGTCATAACACGTTACTCTATCAGTTCAAGCATCTAAGCACCTTGCATAGACTATCCAGCTCACTTGTATTATAATCGCTGACTGCACAACTATGTTCAAAGTACCTAAGCACTGATCAATTCAAACTACTAATACCTGATGAGCATTATCCTACTTACTGATCTGGCCTCTGCATCCAAGCACAACCTACATTATTCAGCTGCAGTATGTAACATAAGTACTGAGCTCTGAACCACATACACCACTAATTTGCTAATATCTCAGTAACTGTAGCAGCTATGAAAAAAATTCCACTGTAGTTGTAATCATGACTTCAAAATCTCTACACCCGCTGCCTGGAGCAAAAAATCTGTATCTCGCATTGATTCCGAGATACGGGCACCGAAAGGTGTTGTGTGCACCGCAATGTTATCTTATGGGAAAAATCTCAAATTCGTTATAGCATAGCTATGAAACAGATTACATTTTCTGCACCTAAACAGCATAATTCACATCTCTGGGACACCCCTTTTATACCCTACAAATTTCAAGCTGAAAGACCAACCTGTTTATTTACAGTGCACTGGGAAAGTTTTAAAATTCCTAGTTCGTGAGGTGGCAAAATCCCCGTTTGCAAGGTCAGTCCCCATTCACAAGCTGTCAAAATCGCCGTTTGTGAGAAATCCTCATTCGTCAGATTTTGGCCATCTAGTCTGGAACTCGTGATCAAGGATTTTGTCAGCTAGTGAAAGGGGATTTTGACAGCTCGTGAATGTGGATTTTGTCACCTTGCCAACGAGGATTTAAAAAACCAATCCCCTTTGGTGAGCTGTCAAAATCCCCTTTCACGAGTTGATCCCGTTTCGCGAAGTGACAAAAGCCCGTTTGCGAGCCGATCCCCTTTCGTGAGGTGACAAAATCCCCATTCACGAGATGATCCTTGTTCCCGAGATAGGGCCTTCTGGTCCCTAAGTTGTGATCAAGGATTTTGTCACCTCTCGAACGAGGATCAGAAGCGAGTAATGAACAAAGAATTTTAACATTTAAAACATCTGTTTTTTGACCAAAATGAAGGAAACCAAATGCATGGGTCTGTAGAGGGCGTCACACTGAACAAATCCCATGCTTAATTTACAAGAGAAGCCATCCATGGGGCAAGGTACATTGTGTTTGTGGGGAAAAATTGAGGCAGGATAGCACAGTGGTTTAATGCTCTGAGCTGCAAACCTGGAGACCTGGGTTTGAATCCCACAGCCCCCACTTGCATTCTGTGTGACCCTGAGCAAGTCACTTAACTCCCTTGTGCTCCCAGGTCACACCTGTAAACAAGCTATCAGCTTAGTGTGTCTCTCCTGGTTAAAAAAAAAATAGAAAATAAAAACAAGATGGCGGCTCGTGAAAGGGGAATTTTTCCTCACAAACGGGGATTTTACAAATCCCATTCGTGAGGTGACAAAATCCTTGATCGCGATCCCAATCCCCTTTCACAAAACATACATATAAATTTCAGACTGAACTGAGTATGCTCAGAACCTGAAAATTCAAAATTAAATAACTTTTGAAAGGATTAATATTTTTCACTAAACCAATGCTGGATTGTTCTTTGGGCAAACCTCGCTCTACCCTGAAAATTTCAGACAAAATTCAAATGGTGTGGCTATGTCAGTGGGCAAAATCAGCAAAAAAAATAATAAATATATATATATATATATATATATATATATATATATGATAGATAACCCACTCTGAGGTGTGTGGTCACACTCTGATATACGCATGCCTTGGTGTGTGTTGCTATGCACGAGGCCGCAGGCTGGAGTGAGTCAACCACCCAAGGCGTGCGTATATCAGAGCACCACTGCACATCTCAAAGTGGGTTATCTATCTTATAAAATGGCAAAATTGTTTTAGAGGGGGTAAAAGTGCAGGTGTGCGGTTGCGCTCTGATATATGCATGGTCATGTAATGCTCATTCTCCAACAAATTCCAAGCAATTTCCCTACCTATATTATATATATATATATATATATATATATATAATATATATATATATATATATATATAATATATATATATATATATATATATATATAGATATATAAATATAGATATAGATTCCATACCACCATAGTTATGGTTGAGTAGCCCTTTTAAGGTTAAATGGTGAAACTTTGCACCTTAATAACTTTGCCACCGTTCAAGGGATTTGCCTGAAATTTGGCAGGCACAGGGCATAACCATAGATCTCAGGATATGCCAATTTTTGTACCAGTCAGATATACAGCTGCAGAGTTGTTAAGTGACATATGTGCGCGCAATTACATTTTTCTGCGCATTCTTTGCTTGCTGCCTACAGGTCTCACGGTTTGTGTGACCAGCTAAAAAACTTCAGGGGAACATGTGGCCAGGGTCCCTGATGTGTCTTTTGAAGATTTCATGAAAAAATATTGAACAGTTCAAAAGTTATTCAAAAAACAAGTTCCCATTATAAGTCAATGGGAAAAGTTAACAAAAAGTTTGACACTTTTGCAAATGCACTTTTTAGTGTCGCAAATGGCCCTAGTAGTGTCGCAAATCCGCCATTTTGTTTTCAGTTACTGATCAGAAAAATGCTTGGCGTTTAAAATTGGGACCCTCTAGGAACACAATTCTTTTTGTGTTCACCTAGTTGGACCCTCAGGATGCTAGCCATGTCTTTATTTTGGGGTTAAACACCCCAGAAATATGTTTTCCAAATTTCTGGGAAAAGTGATGTTTGCAAAGTAGTGTATAGGATTTGACACTTTCAGCAAATTTGTGAAAACTGCATAAATCACCACACTACTTTTCCAGGCTATGGCAAAATGACAGGAATTCTTTGCCACCCTGCTGCAAAAGAATGGTTTGGTCTTTTAGGCTGAAATTTGAGAGGAAGGCAGCCAACATCTCACAGATGTGCCTTTCTGTGGTTTGGTGAAAAATAATTGCATGGATGCAAAGTTATAGTACTCCGAAGTTGAAGTTTTTTCCCATAGACTAACCTGGTGGCATCTGCCACGCCTTTCGGGGCTCGTATCTTGGAAACGGTGCGAAATACAGAATTTTTGTTGAATTTTCTGTGAAAACCTAGCCAGGAAAGTCACGAATCATGTGAAATTTTAATTTTTTTTCTACGTTGTACTGTTACTGAGATATTACCATTTTAGTATTACAGCCGCTCGTTTTCTGCTCCGAGGCCCATTATTATGCATATATTGTTTGTTTTCACTGTGTTTCTCAATGGAGCTTTTGGGGAAAAATAGGGTGCGCACTCCAGCAGCTGCCTTTCTGTTTCTGTTTGCATTTGTCTTTTGTTTTGCCTCATCGTTGTTCTTACTGTTACCATTGCGTTTCCAATTGCGTTCCGTGCCTGGCGTTATTCTGATTCCATACCTTGTACTGTTTCTGTTTCCTTTGGCTTTATTGTTGCTGTTACTGTTACCATTACTGTTTAGGAATGCGGTACTGTGACCATGCACATTACGGTTTACGTTTCTGTATGCGCTTGCGTGTGCGTTTGCGTTTCTGTTTCCTTTCGCATTCTTGTTACTGTCACAGTTATCATTTGCATTTACAACAGTGGTACCGTGATAGTTCGTGTTACCAGTTGCATTTCTGTATGTGCTTGTGTCTCCATTTTTGCCACTTTTCGCTTTGGCGTCACTTTGCCCCTCTGCGTTTCTATTGACGCTTGCTTTACAATTTCCATCACCATGTGCATAACCATTACCGCTTGTGCTTGTGTTGCTGTTACCGTTACTATGTCACAAAAATCATGTGGTTCAGGCCCCGCGCTCCCACCACCAGATTCTATTCACTATTTATAGTCCTCATTCTCAAAAAGAAGGGAAATTAGAGGCAAAAAACTCCATTTAATGCATTAGTTAGGGTTGTTCCACAGCGACAACAGTGAGGAAATTTGGTGTTAGGGTTGAAAGCCCCTTTGCCCAATCCACCCCCAACCAGCATCGGGGTGTGCGTTGGGGTCGTTGGTTCTAACTCTCACCCATTCTCCTATACCTCAGTTTCTTTACACATGTGATGGGGTGAGAGTTATGATCAATAACCCCAACGCACACTGACTGCCGGTTGGAGGAAGTAAGGATGGAGGGTGCAAAGGGGCTTCAACCCTAACACTGAATTTCCTCACTTTTATCACTGTGGAACAACCTAACTGATGCATTAAATGAAGTTTTGCTCTCTATATATATATATATATATATATATATATAGTGTGTAACATTCATTTTTTATGGAAAAGGAAGCAGATTAAAACATTATAAAATGAGATTTAAGAAAATGAGCATTCAAGAAGAGAAATTAGTCTAAACACATCTTCTGATTGTGCATTAATGTTGCAGTAAAATCCTCTGGCTGTGATTCTCAAACATGCAGATTGCCTACGTGCTGCGAAACCAGGGTGCGTAGGCTATCCTACACAGGACTGGCATGCACCAGACCCCCCATGGCAGTCACAACCAGGGTGCTGGATCCCACGGCTGCCCTAGCAGCTGCACACCAGGGGTGGGACAGGGGTGCTTCTGGGGTGCACCCTGTGTGTCGCCTATCCACAGTGGCACTGTGTGCCATTCCAAGACTGCAGGCTGTACATGGGAGGACCCGGTATAACCACTGCACCCCCACATGGTACCACTGCTGGCCATGGCACCGCATTGCTGGCCCCCACACCATGCTGCCCAGCCTCATGGACCATAGGGGGGGACTGGGGGTGGCTGCCCAGGCTCTAGCCCAGTTTCCCTGCATGGATGTAGGTCAATGGTCCCTGACAACTCCACATCAGGTGGTGCTGGGGATCCACTCACATACTGGGTAAGGGCTTTCCCATTGGCTGCCTGCCTTGCATCTGCTGATCCACCTTTATGCGCAGTGGCCACCAATTGTGATTGCTGGCCACTGTGCACCTGTCTGTGGATGTGGAGATGCATGGCTGGGTTCATAGTGGAAATATGAGTTCAATAGTTTGGATTGCCCTTTGTTGAACTTGCCACCCTTGTATATCATGGGTGGAACTCATATTCTTTGTCACCCATAGATGCGTCTAATTTATTTTTGAAGATAGTTATGTTCCAACTTTCAACAATATGTTGTGACAGACTATTTCACATTGTTATAACCCTTGATGTAAAGAATTTACCTCGTTTTGTGGTCAGATTTATTTCCCCTTTGATTTTTAAACTATTACTTCTTGTGATTTTTATACCTTCTTATCTAGGAGGATCAGTAGTAGGAGAGAGGAGGTTATACTGCCCTTGTACAGGTCACTGGTAAGGCCGCATCTAGAGTATGGGGTTCAGTACTGGTGCTCACACCTCAAAAAGGACATTAACCTGCTGGAGAAGGTCCAGAGGGGGGCTACAAAGATGATAGTGGATCAGCAGGGTCAGGCATAAGAGGAGAGGTTGAGGGCACTGAACATGTAGTCAATGGAAGACAGGGGAGAGAGAGAGAGAGAGAGAGAGGGGACATGATTGGGACCTTTAAGTACTTGAAATGGATTAATAAAGTTGATAAGGAGAGTCTCTTTCAGCTGAATGGCAACCATAACACAAGGGGGCACAGTCTTAAGCTGGAGGGTGGGAGGTTTAGGAGGGAGGTCAGGAAGCACTTCTTCACAGAGAGGGCGGTGGACACTTGGAATGCACTGCCAGAAGAGGTCATCTCATTGAAGACAGTGGTCAGCTTTAAGAGAGGCTGGGATAGGCATGGGTAGAGAGGATGGGAGGAATGGGTAGGGAAGGAGGGCAGGGACATTAGCTCAAGCTGTGGACCCTGCAATATGAGCAGACTTGATAGATTAAATGGCCTTCTTTTGCTGGCTTCATCGTATGCTTGTATGTTCATATGTACTAATCCTACAATTTCCCTTATGTAGTTATTATGGACCGCTTTATATGTAAGGCAAAGGTCTCCTCTAATTTGTCCATATTTAGCTGAGAATAAGTTCAATCTTTCCAGTCTGTTGCCATAACTTTTGTTTTTTAAAGGTTTGATTTTTTTGGTGACCTTCCTTTGTACTCCTTCTATTAATTTTGCCTTCTTTTGGCATGTGGCATACTAAACTGGGAGCAATCGCCAGGTGTGGGCGCACCAAGCTGGTATACAGTGGAATTATCACCTCTGGCTCCCTGCTTTTTATGTTGGCCAAGATGGAACCTACAATTTTATGACACTTTTTTGTGTGGGTAACACACCCATTAGAGAATCACAGCCATTAATTGTAACTAACCTAACCTAACCTACCTAGCAACAGCCTAACTGTATGAGAATAATACCTTTTTCCACTAAAATGAAAACTTTTTCCGTTCTGTATGATGATAATACCAAACAGGTCGCTGATTTCTTCAGAATTAATTCACTTGGGTGCATTTATAGTCACTTGGCCTTTGTTAGCAAACATACTATTCTACTTAGCAGCAGCCTAACTATATGGAAATAAAAGTTTTGACCTTTAAAATAAAACGTTTGTGTATTTTATAAGTGCAGTAGCCTTCTTTTGGGTGGGGTTTTCTTAAGAATCAGTGCACTTTCCTGGTGCAATGAAAAGAAAATTTTTTTATTTATTCGAAACATATTTTATGAGTGAGCAAGCAGAGCCAAGAAAGGTCTAATTTCCAGTTGCGACCTGGGAGAGGGGGTAGAGACTCATGAGAAAAACAGGGGGGAGCAGCACTTGCCATTGGCCTTGTGCCTTTCAAATTACCTAGGTTGCACATTAAATCTCCGGAAACACATGCACTGTTGTGGGTTATTGCTTGCGTCAACAAATTTTACCAACGGTAAACAATTATAACATATGTTTTACCAACTAGAAATATATGACCAAAAGGGCTGCCCGTGCCTTTTAATTAGGCTACTTTCATGTTTCCTAGACTTAATTAAGCACCATAACTGGGAAGCATTTGTAATGTGCACACGTACTGTTTACTTAGTCCAATAACATTAAATCTAGCTGTACATAAAAGGACATAAGTAGCCCTATCTTCAGAGCACAAATAGCCCGGCTCGTGTGAAGTGCTGAAGAAGAAAATAACCTCCGCTATTTACAGCTGTCAGTGTGGCTCTTGCCCATTTCAAGGCTGCATGAAATCCTTAAGCCACTAGAGGGTACCAGAGCATCGAAATAAAAACCCAGTGCATTGTTAAATGCAGGATTTAAGTTTTTTTGAAACTGAAGCTGAAGTATCTCACAGTGCATTTTTAAGACATGCTATTCTTAGCTAAAATGAAGGCTGCAACCATAACAGCAAAAATAACCCAATTTCCTGTGCAAGAGGCAATAAGCCACAATAATCTGAATAGACTCACTTGAACAGCACAGGACCTGAAAATAAACACTACTCAAACGTTAACCCAAATGCACTGGCATATAAATGGAAATTCCTCATGCAGCTGGTGAAGGGGAGGGGTAGGGAAAAGTCTGACACTAGTTGTGTTAACATTCAAATTAAATGCACAAGATGTGCTCACTTTGACAGCAAAATAAAACATTTAAAGATGGCCCCTGCCTGAAACAACCCCGTTTCTTTTAAAGGGACAGTATGAAAAAAGCCTTTTATCAGACACTACAGTCCCAGGGCAGGTTTGTAACAGCCCTGACTGCCCCAATAAGTTGCATTACCACCCCGATCTACATGAGGGCATAAAACAGGGCTGCCACAGCCCTTCTCTGGGCCTGCATGACCAAATCACAAGCTTTCAAGTTGCCCCTTATAAAGCAATGGGGATGGTACTGCCAGCACAGAGTCCCCCAACCACCGTCATCATTGCCCCCACTGTCCATCATCACGACAGTACATTTTTTAAGAACGCCTTAGTTTCTTGATTTCTAGTCACTTTTTCTGGTAGTCATGTGGCTTCAGTGGTTAATGGTTTGGGTCTGATGTGTGTAAGTAAAAGTCCTCCTTGCAGGCAGATTCCCTTCCCCCCCCATCCCAAATCAGGTACACTCCCTTTCTGGTCACTACAGCAACAAGCGCATATGTCCGGTAGGGGTTGCTCGCTCAGTTACCATTTACATTTCTATACATCATACCCAGGCTCCTTGAGGTGCACAAAATCCAAAAACATGCTCAAGTGTTCAATACCATTCAGACACAGTTCCGTTCCTCGCTAACGAAGAAGCCCCTGATACTATATCTTAAGACTGCCTGCACTGCACTTTGTATGGACTTTACCCTGTAGCTCAACAACACCATTTGCTGCACAAGAGGCAATAAGCCACCAGAATCTAAATAACCTCACTCAAACAGTATGGGACCTGAAAATAAAAACTGTTCAAATTTTAACCCAAATGCACCCAGGGACACTGGCGCCTTAATGGGAATTCCTCATACAACTGGTGAAAGGAAGGGATAGGGAGGAGTCAAACACTAATTGTGTGAATATTTAAATGAAGTGTGTAAGATGTGCTCACAGACTCATGAAAATAAAACATCAGAAAGATGGCCTCTGTCTGCAACAACCCTACTGATTTTAAAGAGACAGCATTAAAGTCTTTTATCAGACACCACAAGTCCAGGGCAGGCTTGTACCAGCCCTGACTGCCCCTACATGAGGGCATAAAATAGGGCTACCAGAGCCCTAATCTGGGCCTGTATGACCCAACCACAGGCTTTCAAGGTGCCCGTTACAAAGCAATGGGGATGGCATTGCTTGTACAGAGTCCCCCCCCCCCACCATCTCATCCACAGTACATTGTCATTATACTACAATTTTAAGAGTACCTTAGTTTCCTGCTCATTATGCACTTTTTCTGGTAGTCTTGAGGCAAGTGGGTAATGGTTTGGGTTTGATGTGTGCATGTAAAAGTCCTTCTTGCAGGCAGACCCCCCCCCAGCAAAATCTGGGACACTCCCTTTCTACTCACCACAATATCAAGCACCTATGTCCATTATGGGTTGCTTACTCAATTACCATTTTCATTTTTAAAAGTCAGACTCAGGCTCCTTGAGGTGCAAGAAATCCAATGATATGCACAGGGGCTCAGTACTGTTCAGACACAATTCCATTCCATCCTAACAAAGAAGTCCCGGGTACTGTATCTCAAGACAGCCTGCTTTGTACTTTGTATGTACTTTACCCCGTAGCCAGTCAGTGGGTCTTGATGCAACCTCATCTATATGCACAATGTCTGTTTACACGGTCAACACTGTACCCTTTTGTATCTGCATTTGTATTAGTATCTGTCTTTAAGAATTACGTGTGTAAACATAATCGCCCTTTGACCACCGTACTCCCTCCCTCCGCCAAGGCTACAGCTGGAAACGAGCCTTTTGTGCTCTGCTTGTTTACCTAGCAAAACATATTTTAAATAAAAATAAAATATAGAAGATTCAAACTCACTTACCATTATTTGACACTGTTATAGGCACCCACCTACCGCTATCGTTCTTGAACATCTGCCAAAGGTCTGTGCTGATGGTATCATTTACCACCCAGGCCTGTCAGAAACATGAATACATTCATTAGCAGTGATGCTCCGCGTACAAGTAAACAAGAAATTGTCCTGAGGCAGAAAGCAACCATAAGAGCAATGGGACGTGGCACTGCCATAATTCTTTTCTTGCATTACATATTTCTTTTTAGATAGAGAATTAGTGTACTCCTATATATGTGCATTTAATACAAATTTTAGAAACTAAGAACTACGGTTTTATGAGGCTATCTAAAGAACTTCTGTACTCGTAATTCAGGATTGCTGTACAAAGTTACAGTTTAAAAATGTTATCTTGCATGCATACGAATAAAGCTGTGGGACTGGTCCTGTTATGAGTCTCTCACACTTGCAGTATGTGTGACCAAGACTGTTAGACCGCAGAAAATTATATTGTCTTTTTTTTTTTTTGCAATACATTGAGTAAAGTGTCACAAGTGCATCAAAATGTTTGAAAATAGCTGCAAGCATCTGAGGTGCATTGCAGTGACGCAGCTATGGCGAAACAACTGCTACAAGTCCTGCATCCAAAGTTTTGAATATCCAGGCCATGGTCTATAAATGGTGTTAGGAAAATGAATATGAACCAAAGGCTGTACTATGTTGCATTTAAATTACTAAATGTTACTGGCTTGATTTCTGGTCACTCGAGACTGGCACAACATTGCTTTTACAACAATTTTGCACCAATACCTTGCCTGCGAGTCACCCTTTGAGCAATATACTCAAAGGAGTCAGCAGACCTTCCCAGTGCAGTCGCTAAATCCATTGCAAACGTGTGGGGAAGTAGGCGGGTGTGTCGCCATGCAATTCCAGTCTAAAACATGGCAACCTGCCAAATTTTGGTTGCCAATTTTAGTGACAACCTGTCTCTAAAACTGTTACAGGCAAGCACAGTAGGGGCACTGCTAAAGAGGGAGATGGAGGTTGTTCTGGGGCCAGATTGTTAAAGCACACAGCACAATGGGGTAGGGCCAGGGAAGGGGGTTTCAGTGGACACCAGGCAGTACATAAGGGATGGTGAGTGAATGAGTGGAGAGGGACTACTGGACCACTACAGATAATGGTAAGGGGAAGCAACAAGTACTACAACAGCCCAAAAACAAGTCTAAAAGAGATAAGGGAAGGGGTGGAGGATGACTAAGACACTGGCACCTCTTCCCGCAGCATCAGTGCATGGCATAATGACATGTACAGTGACTGGTGCTATGTCGCATACACCTCCGTGGCTGTTGACCCATTAGCATGTGTGATTAACATCTGGCAAATTCATTTGTATTCTTACGTAGTCACAGGGGGAACGCCTCAACTTCGCAATTAAGACAAAGTTCTGTTTATAGCTATTGTGTGAGGGATGCTGTAGTGAGGGTGATTAGCAGCACCCCATTTTGCACTTACATACCTTGTGACTGACAACTGGAACATATGTTTTTATTTATTTTCAATTTATACAACTCCAGCGAGAATAAGTTTCAGCAGCTAAGTTGCGTGTTTTTTTTTTTTTTATGACACATTTAGGTATACTGCTTGCCTTCCTACTTTTCTGTAACCTGGAACTCTTAACAGGTTACAAAACCAAGAATTTGGTGCTGTCAGAAGCAAAAGCAGTAGCTTGTAAAAATATACAGTCCCACACTAGGTAACTTGTAAATTGTAGCAAAATTTACTGACTGCTACAATTTGTTACAGTCAATACATTGTGTTAACAATTTACAAGTGACCTAGTGTGGGACTGTATTTTTTCAGCCTACTGCTTTTGCTCCCAGCTGCACCAAATTCTCATTTTCGCCTGTTGATCAGGGGCTAGCAACCCCTTGGTAACACCTAGACTCTACATCTGCTACGGCGTTGATCCAACTTCCCTCTTTTTACTCTTACAAGTTACTCTGTATGATGCTTGTCGCATTGCCTTAATTTGTTGTCTCCAAGATCGTTCCTGAAAATAAGCACTGTAATTGTCTAATGAGCTTATCTAGTCAATAAAAAAAACTAAATAAATAAGATAGAAACCTAATTATAAATATGTCACAAGCAAGATAACATTGGTTAAAAAGGTTATAATATTAATAGGTCATATGTATACAGAGAATATAGTGTTCTATTCCTGTGACACTTCTACACCCGACCTGTTTGCTCAGTTTTAACAAGATTTCTCCAAAATCCAATATTGGTTCCGGATAATCAACTATCCCTCAATGCCAGCAAGAGGGTCTCTATGACCTTTGACCTGAGGCAGGGGTTGGCTAGACTATCTCCCCTTCCCCCCCTTCCATACCCTTGATGGTGTGGTGACAGAGGAAGTCTCCTCCTTCAAATAATTTGGAGTATGGTTGGACAGTCACCTCAATTTCTTCTACCGTGTGGACAGCGTCCACCAAAAGCTCAATCCTAAACTCAGGGCTGTTTACAGGGAAAATAGCATGCATCATGTTTCTTGCTCACAAAGCAATCCTCTCGAGAATTATCTCAGTTTGGGATTATGGTGATATTATCTACACTGCCGCTCCCAAGCCCACACTGACCACACTCGACAATCTCTTTCTGCTTTTTTGTCCAGGACTGTCCCCCTCATACCCACTAGTCCTCCTTTTACCCCTTTATCTCCCTTTCTCGATATCAGGTGCCTCTCCCAATGTGCTTTCTTTATCCCCATATTCCGGGTTGGCTCCCTCCCCTATTATCATACCTCCCCCTTCATTCCCCTCTCCATTCGTAATGCTGACCCTGCTCCCTCTCTCTCTTCCATGAACTCTACTGCAGGTCAGGCTCATTTCTCTTTCTGTTACTCTAAGCTCTGGTCTTCTCTTCACCCTGCTATCTGCTCTGCCTCATCCTCTTTTTACCTGAGATCCCTCCTTCGTAACTTGACAGCTCATGCCTGTAATTGCTGTTTACCACATTGCCACCCCTGGGTGCAGGCCTTCCCAGTAATCGTCCAACTACTGGTTGTTAATCATGGATGTTTGCAAATTGCTCCTAGTGCTGAATTGGTGAATTTATGTATCGGTTTCCATAGGTCTTGGCTACTGTATTTTTATCCTGTATTTATATTTACACAGCAACTGTATCCTGTTATTTTTTTTCTTTTTATGTTGCTTGCATGCATGTGCAAGAAACATAGTGCCATCATCGGAGATTTCAGAAGTGTGTCACCTCCTCTTCCAATTCAGTCAGTGTGCTGGCAGGCGCGGCCCTGTAAGCCAATGCATTTGGAGCTGTCTGCACCGTCCAAAATGCACTAACGCTGATTGAAAGGGGCTCGCTTCGGTGAGCACCGATAAGATATCGGCTGCTCGCAGCAGCTCTCCCCACCACAGGCCTACGCATAGGCGTCGCAGCATCCGCCGCACTGCATAACTGACAAGGTGCCCAATCCCGTCGGCTGAGCTTCGTCCCCAGTAGTAAGTGCCACGCTAAGAGCCCACCCCAGCGTGGCGAATCCCAGCCCAGCAGGGGTGCCCAATCCCACAATGTCCTTGTGCCGCTGTCCCACATAGTCATTTTTTAATCTGTAAAACAAAAAGCGGTCCATGACGCGTCTCCAACCCCACAACCCGCACCCACTCACTGCTGCGCCATCTCTCCACCCCGCCCCATGCCTCCGGACTCGGTGCGGCGCTCTTCGGTGGACACAGGAACACGTCTGCACTCTTCAAAGCGACCGAACTGAGAAATGCGGTAAGCTGTATAATGGGCTGATAGGGGTTTTCAACTGTTGCATATCTCAGGCATTTTTAGAATTTTGCACCAAATCTTCAACATGGGGTTTTGGGACCCCTTCTCATGAATGATGTCACTGTCATGGCGTTAGCCGGGCCTGAAGGGTGATTTCGCGCGGTGACTGTGAAATCACCGCCGAACCTCAGAACACCGCCATGACAATGACATCATTCACGAGAAGGGTCCGAAACCCCATGTTGAACATGTGGTGCCAAAATTCCAAAAAATGACTGTTTTACTAGCGTGCTATGAAATTCCTACGCAGGTCAGAAGTTGCCAAATTTCAACATTTTACTCCAGATTTTCAACATTGCCATTTTACCACACCTTCTTATGAGGTAGTACAGCTGTCATTTTCACATCTCACCCAAAATGTGTTTTCACCCATGTATAGCGCCAGAATGGCGCGGTCGATTATCTTGAAATAATAGTACAGGGACAAATTAAGAAAATCACAGTGACACTGTTCATGAGCAGAGGTCTTAAAATGGCTATGTTGAAAATTTAGTGAAAAATTCCTAACAATGACTGTTTTCGTGCGTTGCGCAGTTCCTCAGCGCTCGTAAGTCGTAATTTTCAATATTTTCACTCCAGATTTCCAAAATTGCCATTTTATCACATCTTCTTATGAGCAGTACAGCTGCCATTTTCACATCTCACCAAAAGCGTGTTTCTGCCCATGTAGCACACAATGGCTCAGTCGGTGTCGAGATCAATGTAGGGACAAATTAAGAAAATCACAGTGACACTGTTCATGAGCTCAGGTGTTATAATGGCTATGTTGAAAATTTGGTGAAAAATTCCAAAATGACGCTGTTTTACGATGGTTGTACAGTTCTATACGGCTAAATGAGTTCGCGAATTTTCAATATTTTCACTCCAGATTTCCAACATTGCCATTTGCCACACCTTCTTATAAATAGTACAGCTGTCATTTTTCACATTCACCCAAAACGTAAGTTTCATCTATGTAGCAAAGATAATGGCTAGGTCAGTGTGCTAAATCAATGTATGGGACAAATTAAGAAAATCACAGTGACACTGTTCATGAGCAGAGGTCTTAAAATGGCTATGTTGAAAATTTGGGAAAAAATTCCCTTCAGATGTTCTGCAATATTACTAATGAAGACATTGAACAGAACTGGCCCCAGGACCAATCCCTGCAGCACCCACTGGTCGCCCTCTCCCTAGACTGCATACCATTTACCACCACTCTCTGCCTCCTGTCTGTTAGCCAGTTTCTAACTCAGTTTACCACCCTTTCCCCATGTCCAGCCTACCCAGCTAGTTTATCAGCCTCCTATATGGGATGGTGTCAAAGCTTGCTGAAATCAAGGTAGCGTTGTCCGCTGCCCCACCTGATTCACTTCCTTTGTCACCCAGTCAAATAAATCAACCAGATTTATCTGACATGATGTCCCCACTGTGAATCCATGTTGTCTATGGTCCTGGGTTCCGATGGCATCTAGATGTCCCACTATCCTTTCTTTAAGCAATGTCTCCATGATCTTCCTCACTACTGAGGTGAGGCTGAATAGCCTATTGTTCCTGCCTCCTCCCTGCTGCCAGACTTGTGTAGAGGGACCACATGTGCCCTCCTCCAGTTCACTCATGTTGAATGACTCAGTGAACATGGCTGCCAGAGGTACTGCTATCTCCCTTTGCAGTTCTGTTAATATCCTTGGGCGTATGCCATCTGGTTCCATCGCTTTGTCTACCTTCAATTTAGTGAGCTCCTGCAGGACTCTTTTGCCTTTGAATAGACTATTGTCCACCTCTTCACCACCTTGGCAACTGCTGTACTGCTGTGGCCCTTGCCCCTCCCACTCTTCTGTGAATACTGAACAGAAAGACACCGTGGATGTCTTGGGAGGAAGGCATGAAACTGTCTCTTCCAAATACCTAAACAGCACATACAAGCAAGCAACATTCGGCATTGACAAATGCTTGTTTTATTGTACCATACTGTCAAGGCGTACTGCACTCCCCGCCCGAAGGCATCTGGAAATGTTACCAGCTCAGTATGTTCTTTTCTGGTAAAACTTTCTAAATAAATAAATAAAACTATAATTAACCACTAAGAGAGCAGCTGAAGCAATGTTTGATGATATCACAAGGCAGCTATGCAGCATTTTACCCACACCATTAACAATATTCACAATTCTGTACATATTTACGATATTAGCTGATATACATTATCCTGGCTGATTACGATGTTGCATCTGTATTTTACATGCTTTTAGCTTTTTTCTTTCATTTTCTTCATAATATTGTATTACATTATTCATTTATTGTGTTTATTACATGTATGGTGTGGTGATCAATTGTATCTTAAAATTTCAACAAAATGTATCATATTATAAACAGTTGGGTATGCCATGAAAGAGCTACAGTAATTTGATATGGTTGCATTTGCTAATGTGTTGTATAAACCAGATATACAATAGTATAACTCAGGTTATCCCATTTATCTTCATTTGTGAAAGGGCAGGACCCTGACAACTCAAGAATTACAGCACACATGAAATGTTTTTCATGACATGAACTTATTCTACTGACAGAGAATGTTGGCTAGGCCCAAGGCACCAAGGAAACACCCCTACTCTTCTTCAGTAAATGCCATGGGACCTTTAACTTCCTCTGGACAGGGACCAGAGATGGGCAGAAGGGACCTGGATTTAACATCTCATGCTAAGGGGGCCTTTTGAAAAAGTGCTTGTTTATGTGGTGTGGTCATGATGCACAACTACTGCTGTCACTGTAAGTCTGTTTTTAATGTTATTCAAATGAATTAATAAAAGTTTTTACATTAGATGAAGTTGTCTATATATGAGCCATTGACACCGGTGGGCCTAGAGCCAGGATTTTTTTTTTTAGCTGGTATGTTTTTTTTCCCTGAGCTTGGCCATACTGGGAGCAGCTTTCCTTTCATTTGTCTGATCTTTAACTTCCACCTGGACCATGACCTGAGATGGGCAGAAGACACCTCAATTTAATGTCTAATCCAAAGTATGGCATTACCAACAGTGCAGTACCCCCTTGTACTGCACTGCAGTTCAATTATGGGTATAACCTCAGGTGCAAAGGTATGAGAGTAAAACCCAGAACTACTCTTGAATTTTACTAAGATAATCATTTGTGTTCATCTCAAGAATGCTTTACATGACATCAGCTTCAAAAGTCTTTATAGAACACCATTTTTGGTGCTTAGAAACCAAACAGGAAGCTCCCTTACCTGTGTGACTCTTCACCTAAAACAGTTTTAGAATTTGTAATAACTGCCCCTTAGGAAGAGGTGGTATTGTAATCACCCCCCCAAACAAAAGGCCATCTGTGTGATTCCTGTCACTTCCCTGTTAGCCAGCTCCTCTCCCATTCTTACACATTTGGGGATGTCTGCATATGGAAGGCATGGGGGCACGCATCATACAAATCAATGGAATGCCTTTCAAATTCTGTTTGATGTGGACTTTAAGTAAAAATCAACGCCAGTGTGATGAGCAAAGACTTCAGTTTAAAAAAGGACTCTACACAAATTTGTGTGGCACCCCCTCCCCAATGCTCTCCATATACAATCACCAAATGTCCAAAAGCATGGGTTGAGTGGGCAGTGCGGACAGTGGAGAGGATAATGCAGCCAGCCTCCCAGGGGCAGTTTACAAGGGTGACTCTGTGACCACTGTTGGGGGTTTGTTATCCTGCTTTTGTATCCTTCACACTCTTTATGTATTGCTTGCTTGATTAATAAACTTCAAATGTTTACTACACATATGGTAGTGGAAGCGAGTTGTAGCTGTTTGCTGAGAGTAGGTGCGAGGTTGTCTTGGCTGCAGTCTACAATCTCATCTTCCAAAGGGGAGCTACAGCATTAAAATTCTAAATTTGCCTTAAATGAGCTCCCATACAGGTAAGGTCCTGTTTTGTTTTGTTTTTTAAGTCCATTTCAAAGAGCTGTATAGGTTCTCTTTAAAAGGAACAGCCACCTAAAAATGTCTTTTAGTGCTAAAAGACCAGAGTTCTACTTTCTGAATTTGTTAAATAATCTAGTTGAGACTGCCATGCCCCCCTCCCCAACTCGAGCTCCAATGTAAACAAAGCAGTAAGGGGGTATCTCGTACTCAGCGAGTGATGTCATGGTTGGCAGGAATGTGCAGAAGATTCATTACAGCATTAATAGGCTTGGAACTTTGAAAACTCTCAGTTTGCTCATTGCTGGTCCCTGTTTAAATCGAAGACTGGATTAACCAGACTATTTTAAAAAAGTATGTAACTAAATCTTTTTTAACACTAAAAATGCTTATCAGAGGCAGCCCCACACAATATGTGTGGGGTGTGTAAATGGACATTTCCCTTGAAGTTCTCAGTTCAGTTGCAGTATTCTATGTTTCTCACCCAAGGATGTAGCAGGATTTTTTTATGCAAAGTAAATATTTTCATTTTTTCATCAAGCTTTATTTTAAACTGAGACTGCAAATTGTGAGAGGATTTTGAAAAACAAAATGATTAGGTGTAATTAACTTTAAATGTTATGTACTGCCTGCATTTCTCTACCCTTAAACAGGGCCCTTGTTCCCTTCAGTTGCTCTACTCCTGCTGTTTAATACTTTGATGACAGCACAGTCCTGTTTGTGACATCATAGAGTGATGCTGTACAAACAGTTCT
Organism: Neoceratodus forsteri; assembly: GCA_016271365.2. Classification (NCBI taxonomy): domain Eukaryota; kingdom Metazoa; phylum Chordata; order Ceratodontiformes; family Ceratodontidae; genus Neoceratodus; species Neoceratodus forsteri. The sequence goes on from JADMNL010000027.1 coordinate 562,579, forward strand.
GATGTAGCAAAGGATTAAACAGCAGGAGAAAATCAATAGTGGGGCAAGGGTCCTTTTTCCATTTAAATGAATATAGTAAACAACAATAAAAGGAATAGAAGTTTTTAAAAAATCAAACATAACCTGCATTTTGCCTAAATATTATGTTTTTGAAAGTTTTAACAAAAGTGTCCATCTCACCTTTTTTTTTATTTAGTATTTCTGCCCCTTGCTCAGCAGTAGCCCCCCCATCTGCCTGGACAACATCTCAGTCCCATCCTCACCTTCAGTGCCGCTTACCCCAACTCCTCCTAACCTGCGTTTCACCCTCCAGGGTGGGGTTTGTAGGGGCTGGGTACACTGAGCTTTCCACCATAATGCATGGCTCTGGGAGGAGAAGGACAATTAGCATGTCAGCACCAAAGTATACCCAGCTTTCATCCCATGTGCTTGTGGGAATTTTCCATACTATTTTCCTTTCCCAGAAGGGCACCAATGGCAATCCCTCCATGAGGCTCACACACATCTTAGCAAGTTGGTGTCCATCCCTTCACTTCCAGCTGCAGCTGTACTACCACCTGTGGTCAGCCAGGTAACTTTAGAGCAGCGGAGTCTGATTCCCACCCCACCTGAGTAGCCAGGTATCCTCTGGGATGCTCAATCAGCCCTCCATCTGGCTCTCTGAAAACTCAGGCTGATTCCTGAGTTGCTGGGGTTATGAGCCGCAACCCTGACAATGGGCCAGTTACTATCTCAATTTAAAAATATGATTTATGTTCACGTGTAAATTTATCTTATTTCCTATTATATAAAAGGTGTCTGTTTCCATGTTCTTTGGGTATCAGAGCTGATTGCTTCATTGTGCAGATCTCTTGGCCAAAAGAACTCTGAGAAGTCTAGACATCGTATGCCCACAAGAGATACAGTACTTGTGCACATAAACATACAGAACATTCAGTTATTGTATGGGCTGTATGGCAAGAATATTGGGGAAACTGGGTGCATAGCCACAGGGATTGTTCAATAGCCATTCACTTTCATGCCGAGTTAGTCAAGCAAGACTATTAGTACTCATGTTTCTTTGTGCCAAGGATATCAAACATACGTACACGTAATCTGCCCTAAACCAAGGGTAGTGATGACATTTGGAATGGCTCTGGAATCAGAGTGCAACAGGAACTGGAATGCACCCAGAACTGGAGGTTCTAGAGCCAGAACAGTTCCAGAATCAGAATGGTGGAATCAGTCGAAATCCAGCAAGTCAAATGGTTCTGAAGTCATTCTGGTTCCAGATCCAGAATGCACACAGAACCACCCAGACTGCAGCAACTGGCTGCAGGTGCATTTCCTTCCCAGGTACATTCTCGTTTTTACCAAATCCCCTAAACTAATCACAGATAAAATCTCATTGTTATGTACATCATTAAAGAGCAGTTCTGCATTAACATAATGTATCTACTCCCACAGTTCACTTCCTTTTTAAAATGAGCGTTTATTCCCATGGTTTATATAACACATCTCAGTAGCCTATTGAAACATCCGTATATAAAGTATTTGTGTGTCCCCAAGTGACATCACAGTGCCTTTGTTTATGACATCATACTAGCCACTATGACAAACTGTGATTCCACGAACAAGGCAATTCTGAGGTCAGTTGGAGCCAGTCAGATGCCCTCAGTAAGGTATGGGGAAATGCATTATCTGAAATATTCTGAAGTTAAAGGACATAATCTAAAAGACATTAATAAACATAACTTAATTCGAGATTATTTCTAGTAACTTCTCCCCTAGGGAAACAATGACATCACAGCCCTGTTGCACCTTCTGTCTGACATCAGGTAAATGGTACAACAGTACCAGAAGCAGAGCTGGGTCACATAGTCATCAGAATTAAAGAAACTGTCACTTCATGACTTGAAACTGACAGAAAATGAAATTCTGTTTTTTTTCAGGGCCAGTAACCACCCCTAAACTCAAAAACAAAATAAATAAAACAACACATGATCAAAAGGCTCACACCAAGACTGAGTGAGTAGAATTCCCATTTAGGGGAACCTTGTGATGTCAGGACCACTCGAAATTCCTGTCCGAAGATCGCTTTCATGGTTTATGACATCACAAGGGTCCCTTGATGGAAACACCGCTTTGTGTACCACCAGTGGCTGGCCAGCTAATATCCTGTCTGTTGTAAATCAAATAGTTTTAAAGCATTTTATTTTAGTAGCTGCCTGCCCCTAAACAAGATAGCCTCATAAACTTATTTATTTATTTAGCTTTTGTTAACCAGGTAAGTACACTAGACAAACACATGCCTATTTTCAGGTACAACCTGGGAGAGTACAGGAAATCAAAGAACATACAGAGTACAATTTGAAGCAAGTAGGGCAGATACACAGATGTCAGTTACTTCATTTACTCTGTTAAAATACTAGTGAAACTAAAGTTGTACTTACATTGACACTAGTGGATATAAACAGAAGCACCAGAGCAGATAGGTGCAGAAGGATGATCCCCCACAACAAAACAAGCATCTTGCGGCAGACTGGGCGAGTTCTCAGGGTAACTAAAGGGGGAGGAAGAGAGAAAGAGAAAACTAAGTGTTTTGCCTCTGTAAACAGTTACAACAGGGTGTGTTATTAGCAAGGCCCTGAGGTGACGTCACCAGGCGGCTTGGGTGTGTATCCATCAACATCTGGGTGCTGCTGGCATACATTTACAGCTGCACAACAGCAGGGGCGATGTGGACACGCACACCGCAGCAAGGGACTCCAAAACGCTGCAAAACAGGATTCCACAGTATTCACAGTAAAACAAATGAAGGACTGTACAGTATACATCAGACTACACTACTGTTATGCAATCTTTGCTGCAAATGATATTGGGGGTGGAGGGAGATTGAAAAGCCAATGAAAAGATGACATAATCGGAATTTTAGGTATAATGTGACCTTCCAGTCATTTGATACCACTGGCTGCAAAAAGCGGGCTTGCGTTGCTGAATACTGCATAAAAATAGCCCGCTGCAGCCTACAACACATTTCAAGAAGTGCTTGAGCAGCGATTCATTTCACTAGCAAAATACTACAGCACATTATGGATCCCAAGTCCAGATCATAGCCATCTTTGGGGGGCGGTCACCGATGTGCCCTTTAAAAATAACTCCTCATACGCCTCGGTGAGTGGCAAGCAAAGCAATGCATTTCAGTGGACCACAAAACCAACGTGTCTGCATACAACAAAAAGGACTGGAATAATTTTAAGAATCCGTGGCCTTTCTCTCAGCGGATCTCCTCTACCGCCTTAGGGAACCGTTATCCTGCCTCAAACAGCTCCCAATTTAACAGCCAGTATTTGCGTTCGAATCCCTTTACAGCCCAAGCAGCCAGCTAGCCTCACTGGGGGACACAGCACAGCAGCTATAATCAAGGCAGTATACATCCCGTTTCCACCTTCCAGCCTGCAATCAAAACAATAGGTTTCTTCTGTTTGTTTTTTGGGTTTTTTTTTCAAAGCTTTTTGTCCCCAAAAGTAACTGATTACAAAAGTAGGGGACAAACCAACTAAACCAAAGAAAGCAATCCAAACGTTACAGGATTCATTGGGGGGTTTCTTTCCAGCTTCTGCTATTTTTGAGTTCAGAGCTCTGAATAACGGGACAAAAGTCGGCTGCATCCAAAATACTGAATAACGATAATCTGTTTTGTCCCAAACCATTTCAGTCTGGCACAGGCGTGCCCCAGACTATTCCTGGGCTAAGTAGTTCAAACTTTCATGCTTAACTTGAAACTTTTGGTTACACGTTGGATGTTGGTCGACACAATATTCTCAGGCGGAGCGTCCAACTTACTTTGAAATGTGTTCTGTCGAAATTGGGTCAGAGCTGACTCCAAAAACAAGCAGCCGAGAAGGCAGTTAAAAGATCCCAAATGCCCCAGGTGTCTTGCCGTTGTAAACTATCCCAGCATTGGGCTCCTGCACATATAAAGTTTCTTTTTGGGAAGAACAACGCCCTGGTTACGTCCAAAACCAAGGGTGTGTCCTTGGGTGACAGTCAGACTCGATATATGAGCACTGAAAGGGGGCTGGAGGGAGGGGAATGGGGAGAGGAGGATAATTCAGGAATGGGAAACCCACCAGTACTGGGAGTGATGTAATATGGTACATATTGTACAGTTACTAGTTACACTAGGACATTTGTAAAAGCGTTCCAGATTACAGCAGTTGCTTTAGATTTTTGTGTTAGAAAAGTAATGTTGCTTACTGTAATAGCGGGCAAAAATATTTTTATGTTACTTTACATTTCATTATGTATCTTTGGTGGGTATAAATGTGAATTTTACTTATGGCAACAAATTCTGTGAGAGCACATACCACATTAATCTAAGTCCTGGATATGTTGCATTTCTATTTGGTGCTGTTAAAGCATATGAGAATAAAAAGGACAGCTGACCCCTCTTAATAGTAACTAAAAAACAAGCATTTGTCAATGCCGAATGTTTGCTTGCTTGCATTGGCAGTGGTAGTGTAGAAGTTACAGAGCTGCGTAATAGGAATGGCAGTGAAGTATTGAACTGAAGCCAACCCCACCACCACCCTGCAGAGAGTGACAGGCATTGGGGTGCCTTTGGGTCATCAGGCATACTTGACCACACCCATTCAGTACACCCACCCTGCAGACACTGACAAGTGTCACAGTGTGCTATGGGCCCTTATGCACCCCATTCCATCAGGAAGTACAGTGAGATGGGTGCGGTATAGGAGAATAGGGTGAACTTTGGGGCCGAAGAGTCCAAGGCATACCTCGATGCCTCTCACTAACTGCAGGAGTGTGAATGTATGAGCATTACAGGCAAGAATCCCAAGTCACACCCCTGATGTCTGTCATTCTCTACAGGGTTGGGCGTTATGGTTGGAAACCCTAACACCTCAGGCATTCGTTGGTATTTTCACTCCAAATTTTCAACATGGTTTTTTGTGACCCCCACCTCATGAACAGTGGCAATATCAGTTTGTTGGCGAGCTGCTTATGCACAGCGACTACGGCATTTAGCACACAGGTGCAAAACATTCTGAACAGGATGTGAAAATGACAGCTGTACTGTTCATGGGGAGGTTAAAAATGGCAATGTTGCAAATCTGTAGTAAAAATATTAAAAAAACTGGTGAAGTCACGAGCGCACATAGAAACTGTGCAACGCACACCCGTAATATAATTAGGTTGGGGATTTTTTACAGCAGATTGTCAACACAGGCATTTTGGTGCCTCCGATCATGAACAGTGTCACTGTGATTTTCTTTATCTGTTCCGAACAATGATCTCCTACAGCGACCACGCATCTCTGCGCTGAAAGTGTGAAAACTCATTTCGGACATGTGAAAAATGACAGCTGTACTGTTCATAAGGAAGTGTGGAAAAATGCCACTGGTGAAAATCTAGACTGAAAATATTACAAAGTCATGAGGGTGCGTGGAAACTGCGCAATGCTCACTCATAACACAGTCATTTTATGGACTTTTGTCACCAAATTTTCAACATAGCCATTTTAAGACCTCTGCTCACGAACAGTGTAACTGTGATTTTCTTAATGTGTCCCATACATTGATTTTGCACACCGACTGCACCATTGAGCGCTACATGTGCGAAAACACATTTTGGGCAACGTGAAAAATGGCAGCTGTACTGTTCATAAGGAAATGTAATAAAATGACAATGTTGAAAATCTGAGTAAAATATTGAAAATTCGCAAACTTATGAGCTTTGCGTAGGAACTGCGCCAGCATAACTCATTAAACAGTCATTTTAGGAATTTTTCACCAAATTTTCCACATAGCCATTTAAGACCTCTGCTCATGAACAGTGTCACTGTGATTTTCTTAATATGTCCCATACATTGATTTAGCTTACCGACTGTCATTATGCGCTACATAAGCGGAAACATGTTTTGAGGCAAGATGTGACAAATGACAGCTGTACTGCTCATAGGAAGTGTATAATAAAATGGCAATGTTGAAAATCTGGATTGAAAATTCAGTAAACTACGAGCGTGTGTAGGAATGCTAAGCACGCCGTGAAACAGTACCTTTAGGAATTGTTTCACAAATTTTCAACATAGCCATTTTAAGACCTCTGCTCATGAACAGTGTCACTGTGATTTTCTTAATTTGTCCCATACATTGATTTACGCACACCGACTCGCCATTGTGCGCTATCATGAGCGGAAACATGTTTTGGGTGAGATATGAAAATGACAGCTATACTGTTCATAAGAAGGTGTGGTAAATTGGCAATGTTGAAAATCTGGAGTGAAAATATTGAAAATTCGCGAACTTACGAGCCTGCATGGGAACTGCGCAACGTACGCTCGTAAAACAGTAATTTTTTGGAATTTTTCCACCAAATTTTCAAAATAGGCTTCTTGAGAGCCCACCTTATGAACACTGGCAGTGTCATTTTGTTAATCATTCCAGAAGGTGATTTCACACAGTGGCTGCAAAATCACCCTTCGGGCCCGAGAACGCCATGACAGTGACAGCATTCATGAGAAGGGTCCCAAAACCCCATGTTGAAAATTTGGTGCAAAATTTCAAAAATGCCTGAGATATGCAATAAAGTTGAAAAACCCCTATCTATCCCATTATACAGCTTACGGCGTTTCTTCCAGTTCGCGGTCGGCTTTTAAGAATGCAGAGCGTGTTCAGTCCACCAAAGATCGTCGCGCCAGACTCCAGAGGTAAGTATGGGGTGAGGGTGTGTGGAGGCAGAGTGCGCAGTGGGTGGAGTGCGGGTTGTGGGAGGGGGCCAGGAGAAGCGCCAGGACAGTTTTTATTTACAGTTTTTTTTTTTTCAATGACGCGGGATGTTTGCCACGCTGGGGTGGGCTCCCAGCATAGCACAAGTATGGAGTGGTTGGGGGGCCGTGGGCCGGCGGGGATTAGGCACCCGTCATGTATCATCAGTTGCCATGCTGGGGTGGGCTCCCAGCACGGCACCTACCCTGGGGGAGGACAGTGGTGCCGACAGGGGATTTAGGCACCCCGTTGGCTATACAATGAGTTGCCATGCTGGGGTGGGCACCCAGCGTGGCATGTGGAAGGCTTTGGATTGGGCACCCCGTCGGCTATACCGTGTGTGCATGGGGGGGCAGCACGCAGTATGCGTGTGTGTGTTTGTGTGTGTGTGTAGGGGGAGCTGCGTATGAGCAGGGGATATCTTATCGCTGCTCACTGAAGCGTAGCTCTCCCTTTCAACTGTACGCCACTGCATTTTGGAGCTGTCATAGACAGCTCCAGCATGCACTGGCAGACTGGGGCCGCGCCTGCCAACACACTGACTGAATTGGAAGAGGGGGTGACACACCTCCAAAAACTCGGATGATGGCACTATGTTTCTTGCATACGTGCAAGCAAACATAATATATTAGCACTTTTAAAGAGCAGCTACCGCCTTTGGGAAAACATAATATTTATGCACAATTCAGCTTATATTTTATGTATTTTCTATAGATTTCTCCTTTCCGTTATTAATTTATTTATTTCATTTTGTTGACCGGATAGGCCCGCTGGGCCCAAATGGTCCCTTTTTCAGGGGCAACCCAGATTTAGAAATTCCAACAAAAACAAGATCTGTATTCCTTAGAGTTCAATCTACCTGTATATTTTACTCTCTGCTTGAAATGATAATGCTTTATAATGTATGGTAAGTGCCTATTAACCACCATAATCAGCAGTCACACAGCTTCGTTATGCACTGTTTAGAATTTTAAAAGTTGTTAACCACACTTCGGAACTTCCAAACAGTGGCATAAGAAAAAAGAATGCACCAGAGTTCCATAATTCTCACACATAGAATGCAAACAGTGTTTTTGACCATACACTATAAAAGATGATGGCTGGGGATCGGGTGACAACCACGCTGAAATCACCTCTCGTGGTTGCTAGGGCTACAGTAAACCTCTCGAGCGCCGCTCTCGAGGTTTACCATGTTGCCCTAGCAACCACTTGAGGTGATTACAGTGTGGTTATCACCCGATCCCCAGCCATTATCTTCTGTTATCCATGTGGGTGTTTCTGATTGATGTGCTACTGGTGAGAGCCATTTTAGAATGCTATGATGTCGTTTGTGTCCCTGTTCTACTCTTCTGTTGTTGGAAGGGACATACACTACATCACACAGTTCCAAGATGGTACTTACTACCAGCCTGTAAAGCATAAACTTCCACTGAGGTTACTAAAGGCATGTATAGATGGAACAGTAACAGATTTTTAGTCAGTACTCAAAAAAAAAAAAAAAAAAGCTTTTATTGGGAAATATAACTACAGGCTCAGTGCCACTCTTTAAGTTCTTCTTGAGTTGTCGTGCTTTTTAATTGCAGGAAAAAGTATCATTACAGTTATTTTATTTATTACTTTTTTTAAATAACGTATTACAAATGTGCTTGTTACTTAAATAGTGATGCTACAGTATCTAGTTACACATAACTAGTTACTTTCCAACACTGTTGAACAGTGCTGCTAGTGAGCCTCCCCAAGTGTGGCAACACAGGAAAGTAGCGTGAGCTTCTGACATTGCAGACCTTGGGAACTTAGTGAAAATCAGACTTCTGGACCTGGACCAGACCAGATTGGTAAAATCCAGACTGATCGGCCCAGCTGGACAGAGCATTATAAGTCTAATTAATTATTCATGAGCTGAACTAGCTCACTAATTGGCTGTCCTGCCAGTCTGAAATCTCTTAGAAATTACCGGCAGGGCTACCACACAGCTGATCACACATCATACACCGACAGTAGTGGCAGCAAAACAAGAAGTGTTTTCGCTGCTGCTGCCAGTGTATACTGTCTGTAATGGACTTGGTGCGGTAGTGATCGACAAGGCATACCGAAAAAAACATGACGAAACCTCGAAAAGAAACAGCACTACTGCAGCTCGCCAGCCCATCACCATCACTGAGAGACATTAAGAGATGCACCACTCTCAGCACACTGCCAAATAAAAAACAAAAATGCAGAAACCTATTTAAAAGCTATCATTATTGCAATTAGACTTATAACTGCAATAACAACCTCACATCTGGTCATGTCCTGGGATCAACGACCGGCCGGTGGGGGGTGGCCCTCACTGTGCCTCAGGCCACCCTCCCCCCAGCAGTTGTTAATCCCCAGGAAATGACCAGCAGTTCGGTCATTATTGCTTAATTAGTTGCACATACTATATATTGCTGGTCCAGCCACTGTGGCTGGAAGGACTAGTCTTGCTTTTGCCTATCTGGTCTGATGTCAGTGGTCTGGTTTTATTTATTTATTTTATTTTTGTTTTCCAGGTGGGTGCACTAATCAAATAGAATGCCTATTTTCAGGCATGACACAGAAGAATTCCAACATCAAACAACAATTAGCAGAGTAGCAAAAAGGGGTACAATAAGCACAGTTTCACATGTATCAGCAGTATAACTCTAACAGTTCAGTAGTGTAAACAGTTAAGCATCATACATGTTGAGTACAACTGAAAAGTAACAGAAGGGCAAAGTATAGCAACAATCCAATACGTCAGGTACATAATCATTCATTCAGTCCTGAGCAGGTGTAAAAACTGGACTGCCAGAATCAGACTGGACCAGATAGATAAAAGCCAAACTGGCCTGTCCAGCCACTGTGGCTGAGCCAACAGTATTCATACAACTTGCACCTGGTCCACTTAGTTTAACTGGACCGCCAGTCTGTGTTTTACCAATCTGGTCCAGTCTGGGTTTGGTTTCTACCCAAACTTCAGACATTGAATTTGAAAGGATAAAATGAAACAAGGATCAGTCTCCAGATTGCAGTTTACACTTGAACAAAAGAGGAACTGACAGCTTTAGGAAATGGAAGGAGTTTTGATTTGAGAGGTCCCTCCCCTTACTGTGTCTTTAACAAGCACCCCCCCTGCACACACACAACTGTACACCATGCACTCGGCAACATCTCCCACTTTTGCTCAAATATACCCTCTCAGCAATGCCTGTCTTTCTCACACAAATCACAACAGATGATATGAGAGACTGAAGTAACCAGATTGATCAACACGTACTGTGCTGTGTCTTATTACTTATAAAATGGGCGCAAAATCCTGCATTATGATTGTCTAGGACATGTGCGATTTATTTATTTTGATCCGGTATGTGCACAGGTGCTGAAGTGTCTTATTCGGCCACAACCTCTGGTGATGAGACAGCACAACCAACAGGAAAAAACATGTCCTGCTAACCAGGATACATAATGCATACAACATTTTTATGCCATCCCTTCACATTTTTTAAGTTTAAATGGCTACTATTTTTCCCCGTATCAAATAATCCACCAATTCCTCCAAATACTGAAGACAATAGTTCATCTTCAAGGTTATTTCCCTTCACCTTTGAAACTGTAAGTTGCTAGCATCAGGAACATGTAGAAATCTCTGCCTGGCTGGAGCCACCCATACTGATGTACGTTGGTACTGCCTATATAAGGTTGGTGACCTCATACCACCTCAGTTTTTTCTCCCACAGCTCATGGGATCATGACAGAAGCCTTCACTGATTTTTGTTGATTTAAGTTAGCATTTTCTTACTTTCCTTGTTATTGCATGCTGTCATCAGCTACTCTGAGGAAGCCACAGCTTTTTTGCTTCTGTCAGTGTGGCTTTAAGATATAGATGACACTCACAAACGTTCGTATTTCTGCCTGGGCCTTTGCATGACGTGAAAAAAATTTGTAATTTTAAAGGCATCAACCAAGCCATGTGGAGTCACTGTCGGAAGGCTTTAGACAAGTTTTGTAGAAAATGGCAAATGCCAAGCAGACATTATCAGCATCTACACTGGGGTCTCCAAGCTCCTTGTCACATTTGTTGCTGGGAAACCCTCGGGTCTCCACATCCTGCGGCAGTAGTTTTGCCTCACGGGGAAAATACCATTTGTCAAAGGAGAAGTTGAATACCCCCTCTTTGACTGAATGTTCAAGTTTAAGTTTATTTCATCAGGAAACCTCAATGAGCAAGCTCATTTACAAGGAGGTCCTACACAGGCAAAACACAGACAACAAATACAAAGCAACACATAATTCAGGGCTAATGCAGCACAGTATACACTACAAAGTGAATTTTACAGGAGGATAACACATTAACATGAAAAGTATTGTACAAAAAGATAACATTTGGCATGAACAACAAAAATACAAACAGAGTGTGAGACAGTCAGTTTCCAGCCAGTGAATGGGGTGGATATAATGTAAGTCTGATGATGGATACAGAGATACCTAGCATAATTGGTAAAGTGCTTATATGCAGTTGTGGTTGTAGAAAAAACCTAAGGGCCCGGCTAGTTGGCGTAGCAGTGACAATCCTCCTTAAAGGAGTTACTTATTAGGGATTTGGTGGCATTCAGAGAGATGTAGTTGGAAAGCCTAAGGGAGTTTTGGAGTTTATTCAGAGTGAATGATAAGGCATAACTGATTGTGATTTTTGTGAATCGGGTGCGAAATTTGGGTATGTCTAATAAGATTATAGAGTTTTTCCTAAGTGAGTAGCAACTAAGGGGTCGGTGGAATAGTGACGAAATATAAGAAGGGAGTTTATTCAGCTTTATAAACCCAGGTACAGTTATGCATCCTCCTTCTGGTGGCAAGTGACATCCAACCTACTGCAGAATACAGTGAGCAATGATGTGTCCTAGAGGGGGCATTTAAGATAAACATATACCCTGATGGTAAAGAATGTGCAGTTTGTGGAGGCAAGATGCTGGGCTGTTAGAGTATAGAATGTCTGCATAATCTAGGAAAGGGAGAAAGGTAGCTTGAATTAATAGTTTCCTGACATCTATAGGAAATATGAATTTATTTCTAAAGAAAAAATCCTAATCCAACTTTTAGTTTTTCATCAATGTTTCAATATGGATGGCCACAGCCGAGATACTTAAATTTGTGTGACCTCCAGTGAACTCCTAGCAATGTTAATATAGGTATATTGTCCTGCCTTGACAATGGAGATGTAAACAGGTGGGAGCGAAGAAAATTACCTTGGTTCTATTTGCATTTAGCAGGAGTTTTGAACTAAGGAGATTAAGTTGTAACTGGTTGAATTCAGATTGGAGTATGGTGCCAACTTCGCTTAATGATGGCTAGACTAACTGAATCACCCCTGGATTGGCTGGCCTTCAAGAAGGCAAGAAATGCCTGTACAAAACTCCTTAGGACAGCAAAAGTCAATTATTACATGAAAGTGCTGGAAGATGCTAAGGGAAACCCATCAAAAATGTGATGCACAATTAAATCTGTCAAAGGACATAAACTGCCACCATCGACCCTGTCAAAAATTATTTCCCAAGGAAGTATGATCTCGGACCAAGCCATAATTCTCGAAAAATTGAATTCACATTTTGCTACAGCTGGACTAGCATTTGATTCTTCTCCGGCTGCAAAGCTAGTGAAGGATCCCTCGTTGGAGGACACCCTGGTCAGCCCCCAAATCTTGAACCCTCTCTTTCTATTCCTGATAACCTTTAAACAAGTCGAGAACATGTTAGCAATGTTAGATACCAAGAAGAGCACTGGTGCTGACGGGATAGACCCCATATTCCTTCAGGTCAGCTTGTATTTCCTTACTGCCCCTATAACTCATTTATTTAATATGTCAATCACTTCAGGCTTTTTGCAGATGATACCATCCTTTATGCCAGAGTTTATCCCATGCAACTAGGGTTTTTTTTCAGGTCAGCAGTGAACCACTGCTGAGAGGTGTTTTTAACTCTAGACTTTATAAATGGAGCATGTTTATTTATTATTGTTAATAGTGTTGTGTTAAAAATGCCAACTGGCTCATCAAATGAGGAAGCTAGATAAAACATTCACCAGTTTATGTTCCTGAGGTCTGTTAAGTAGTTTTCCAATTTGAATTTCCAATAGCTACGCTTAGTCACAAATTTGCCATTATAGAGGTACCTTACCAATTTCCTTATGCCAACCGCAATGTTACGATCACTAATGTCATTAAAAAATACAGGGACCAAGTAAATTTATGAGGCCTATTTGTTAATATGAGATCAAGTAATATACTTTTATCAGGATTTTTAGTGTTGAGCCTAGTTGGTTCCATGATTAGTTGTCAGATGCCTAATTAGTCACATAATTCCTTAAGGCCATTAGATCTAGGGCTGAGCCAATCCAGGTTAAGATCCCGAGGATGATTGTTTCATTGGAGTTAGGATCAATGAAGCTGCGAATGGTATGAGTAGCTCAGAGCACCCGGCTGGTGGTTGTAACAGCCAAGTATGTTGATTGCTTCGAAGCTGACACGGTTAATTTAAGGCCAAGTCATTCAAATTCCTTGGGTTTAGTTAAGTCAAATATTTTGGTGGCCAAAGCTAATCGCTGATATAAATTACCACATCCCTTCCCTTGTTGGTCAGTCTAACTGAAAAGTGTTGAAGGAAAGTAGTGCTACCTGCTTATCAGGGGTGGAAGCCTTTAACCATGTTTCCGTGATGACCAGGATGTCAGGAGTAGTATGGGATACCCAAGTTTTCACTATATCCATTTTATTTTGGAGGCTACATACATTCATCAGTATAATTTTTAAACCAGTAGCTGAACCAAATTCTAATAGAGAGATAAGGGTATTAGGGCCCGGGTTGATGTCAACATTCCCTGAACAAATAAGTAGTGTAACAGTAAGTTTCTTTAGCCTATATCTGATTTATGAACTCTTTTCTTGGAATAGGACAATGTGTGGGCGGTCCGCCTCAGGATCGTGTGTTGACCGGGCACTATTGATAAATAAGAAGTGTGAACGCCTAATAAAATGGTTGTAGCGGGCATACAAGGCATAGTAAGAGGGTTTGAAGATGCATTGCTTGTGTGATGTGAGCTAGTTACATTGAAGAGGCTCACCAAAATAAAGTTTGCCTAAGGGGAGCAGATAGGTGATGCACCTTTGGAATCAGTGTGCTTGTACCATGCCAGACAAGTAATGAGTAGGAATAGCAGTAGGAGATGCATAGCAATTGGGACTAACTAATAATGCTAAACATATGCTTATTGCACTAAATCCTGATAGAGCGATGATAGGATTGAGCCAGATAAACTACAAGTCTCTGTTTAAAGTTTGGGGGTGGGAGTTAGACGAGGAGGAGAGACATATAGTTGAAATAATGGGTAGCTTTCAGGTTACATGATCACTGTGCTTAAGAAGTAATACAATCTAAGGGAGGAGAAAGTCTAGCAGGCTGGATATCCTAGAGGAATAGTTCAGCAACCTCTAGGTGAGTCTAGCACAAAGGGTTCAATACCCACAAAGGAGAGTTAGAACACACTGGATTAATTTTTATTTTATTTTATTTATTGAAATGTTTCACCAGGAAGACATACTGAGCAAATGGCTCATTTCCAGATGTGTCATGGGGATAGAATGGGTAGATACAGAGGACAGTACAATAAGCAAGTGCTGTACATAACAGAACATAGGGTACATTATTCAATGTACAGTATACAATATACAGCAGAATAGGTTACATGAGACAATACAAACAATTGGGTACTGACTAGAGACATAATTTGATGAACACAGTTGTGCACTGAGTGCAGAGGGTCATATCAACTCAGTTTGGCTGATAGTGTAGCAAGGGATGGGGAGACTGTATTAGATCATCATGGGGCTGTAGGAGAATTAAGGGCAGGTGCAAGAGGGGAGGTGAAGGAGTGCAGGAGAGGGATAGGGATAGGGATCGAAATGAGGAGCATTTTGAATGTTAATAGTGAGAGAGTTCCATAGCTTAGAAAGCGGGGAGAAGGGACGCCTGACCAGCAGATGAGACCCTGTAAGGAACAGCAAGGGACGGGCATCGCTACTCCTTAGAGAGTGGGTGGAGGAGTGCGGGGAGGACAGAAGGAGGAGAGGAGCACCTGAACCAGAACTTGCTAATAAAATTATGGAATTAAAAGAGGAATAGAACGGTCTGTCTTATCTAACACTAGAAAGTTTAGAATATTGCAATATGTTTTCTAACACCTGACCGTGGTGCTTTAGAGGCAACACAAGCTGAGGGAGGAAGGTATCCTAGCAGGCTATATAGCCTACAGGAATAGAGTGGCCAACTATGTATGAGCCATACATCAAGGGTCAAGGGTTCAAATACCAGCACTGGGATAGTCCTGAGCATAAGGGACTGTTTACTGGGAACTCAAGGGCAGTAAGCCGGGGGGAGGGGCGGGGAATGGAATAAATCAGTATTATAGAACACTGTAGAGGTTAATATGTTACAGTACATAGTGAGTCACAGTAGTGACCCCTAGTGGTCCTGCCATATAAGCAACCAATGGGTTCGTGGAGTGATAGAAAAATTACGACAGTCACATGACAGTAGTCATGTGGGTAGCTCAACCTATAAATGTAAATGCCTGCCCAGGCAAACATTCACAGTCCACCTCCTAGTCCAGGTCACTGTTGAATCTCCATGAGAGTGCGGACACTGTGTCAGTCTCTTTTGCTGGCTCAGGCATTGCTCAGATACCAAGTTCAGGCAAAGTCTCTGGTTTTCTGGCTGTCAGCAGTATGCAGCCCATTCCCAGTGCAGCCTTAGTGGAAACTGATCCATTGTTGTTTTTTTGTCCACTTCACTGGCTGGCACCTTCAGTGCTAGTGTCGTTGTTTTGGCTACTGTCTCTGAGTTATATTAGTGACTTTTGCTGTCCCTGCCATTCATGATTACTCTGCGGACAGATCTGCCACTCCTGTTGCTCTCATCGACATCATCTGTGGGTGTCTCTGGGACTGTGGTCCCTACCACTGTGCTGCCCCTGCCACTGTCTCAGCATCCTACGGCCCCTGGAGCCCCTCTAATTCTTCCTCAGCTGTGGAGGATGAATGTTATCTGGATCTCCTGGATGTGGAGGAAGGGGATAGGAACAGTAAAACATACAAAGAAGCCAGCAGAACAAGGCCATTAGGTCTATCTAGTCTGCTTATACTGTAGGGTCATCAGCTTAAGCTACTGACCCTGCCCCCCTCCCTAATCCACCCTTCCTCTCTGTCTACCCTCCCTTGACTTTTATTTTCCTTAAACCCTATCCCAGCCTCTCTTGAAGCTGCCCACCATCTTCACCAAACCCTCATCTTCTGGAACCTTATTCCAACCTGCCATCACCCTCTCCGTGAAGAAGTGCCTCCTAGCCTCTCCCCTAAACCTCACCCCTTCCAACTTGAGATTGTGTCCTCTTATGTTTAAATTTCCACTAAGCATCAAGAGACCCTCCTTATCCACCCTATTTATTCCTTTCAAATACTTGAAGGTCTCAGTTATGTCCCCTCTCTCTCTCTCTCTCTCTCTCTCTCCTCTCCCACAGCAAGTACATATTCAGGGCCTCCAACCTCTCCTCATATGAACATACAAAATGGCAGCAGAAGCAGGCCTTACGGTCTATTGAGTCTGCTTGATTGTGCAGCTGGCCCCTCAACTTGCAGCTGCCCCACCCTCCCACCCTCTTCATCACAACCCCCACCCTGTCCCAACCCCTCTAAAGCCCACCACTTCTACAGGATACCACCTCCTCGGCAGAACATTCCTCCTGTCCACCACTCATTCAGTGAAAAAATGTCTCCTGATTTCCTCTTGAATCTTCCCCTCCAGTCTCAGCTGATGCCCTCTCATATCCTCTTTCTAAGCTGGAAAATTCCTTCTGTATTAGCTTATTTATCCCCTTTAGGTATTTAAAAATTTCAATCATATCCCCTATCCTCCTCCTTCCTCCAGAGTGCATGTTCAACTCAGCCAATCTATCCCATAGGACTTTTCCTCCAATCCCTGGATCATCTTGGTCACCCTACATTGCAGCCCCTCCAACAATTTGATGTCCTTCTTCAGGAATGGGCACAGTACTGCCGCGCAGTACTCCAGGTGTGGCCTGACCAGAGATCTGTACAAGGGAAGGATCCCTCCTTACTTCTGGAGGAGATTCCCCTGGCTATACACCCAAACATCCAGTTGTTTTTTGCTGCTGCTTTCCTGCACTGAGATGAGTTGTTCATGCTACCCATTATAAGCACCTCCCAGATTCTTTTCCTCCTCTGTGCTTTCCAGCTGCACCCCTCCCAGCTGATAGCTCCTCCCCTGGTTCCTAGCTCCGAAATGCAGTACCATGCACTTCTTGGTGTTGCACCCCAGCTGCCATGTTTCCAACCACTTCTTTAGTTTGGTCAGGTCCTCCTGCAGCCCCTTCTGCCCTTTGATATCATCTACCACAGCTCCCATCTTGATATCATCAGCGAACAGACTGATCCTGCCCTGGTTCCTGTGTGAGATATCAACTATGTATATCCCAAACAACACTGGTCCCAGTACCGATCCCTGTGGCACCCCACTTGTCACCTCCCTCGGTGATGAGAATCCCCCCCCCCCACCACCACCACCCTCTGCTGCTTTCCATTCAGCCAGATGATGATGCATCTGGCCATCTTCATTCCCACCCCATGTATTCCAGCTTCCCCCCCAGCCTCCCATGTGGCACGGAATCAAAGGTCTTGCTGAAGTCCAAATACAGGACATCCACCACATG
The DNA here is from genome assembly GCA_016271365.2 of Neoceratodus forsteri. NCBI lineage: Eukaryota > Metazoa > Chordata > Ceratodontiformes > Ceratodontidae > Neoceratodus > Neoceratodus forsteri. The sequence goes on from JADMNL010000027.1 coordinate 580,119, forward strand.
GCCCCAGTCCAGCTCCCTGGTCACCCAGTCATAATACTCAATTAGATTTGTCTGACAGGATCAGCCCAAGACAAACTCATGTTGTTGGCTGTCCTGGAGACCATTGTCCTCCAAAAAGGTCACTAGCCTCTCTTTCAGGATTGTCTCCATGAGTTTCCCCACAATTGACGTGAGGCTCACTGGTCTGTAGTTGCCTGGTTCATCCCTAGGGTCACTTTTGTGAATGGGCACCACCTGAGCCATACTCCAGTCTTGTGGTATGGATCCTGTCCAGGGAGGTATTGAACAGGTTGGCCAGTGGTCCTGCCAGGATCTCCACTAGCTTCCTGAGTACCGTAGGGTGAATGCCATCTGGTCCTGGTGCCTTGTCCACCCTCAGTGCCCTTAATACTTCCAGAACCCTGTCCTCTATAATCAGTACGTCATTCCCCCCTACTACCCACTCCACCTCTCCCTTGGGGTACTGCTGCCCTTTCTCCTTCGTGAACACAGAGCAGAAGTATTCATTTAATGCTTCTGCCTGATCCACCTCCTTCTCCACCCACCTTCGTCCTTCCTAATCCTTACAATCTGGTCCTTGTTCTTCCTTCTTTCTCTAATGTAATTCCCTGTGCCAGTCTCAGCTCTCTTGAAGCCTTGGCCACTCTGACTAGCCTGGTAACCTCCCTGGATTTCTTCATATACTTATCCTTGTCAACCCGCCCGATGTCTTGAGTTTCAAAATGCCTTCCTCTTGGCTCTCGCCCTCCATAACCTCTTGAGTCAACCAGCTGGGCTTCTTTTGCCGTTTCCTTCTTATTCTGTGTCTTTGTACAAGTCCCAGTAGCCTCTGTCAGACCTTTTTAATAATATCCATTTTGACTAGCATCCATATCTGGCTGAATTCGCGCCAGATACCTACTAAAATTTCCCCATCCTCTTAAAGTCAATCACCCTGGTCTCTGTATCCCCTGTTTCCCTACCCATATTGAGCGTGAACCACACTGAGTGGTGGTCACTCCCAGCCAGGATTGTCTCATACGTCCTACCCTACTGGCTTATGATCATCTTCGGTGTCTCCAACAGTTATGTCCTTTTTAAGGTATGGGCACCAGTACTGTATACTTACTCCAGATGTGGCCTCACTAATAACCTGTGCAAGAGCAAATGTTACCTCCTGTTGCCTGCTGCTGATTCCTCTGGCAATGCAGCCCAACATTTTATTTGCCTTTGCTGCAGCTTTCCTACACTGCATGGAGTACTTCAGGTCACCAGTGATCATCACTCTCAGATCTTTCTCCTCCTCCTCCGATGTAGATACCAAGAGGCCTTCCAGGGTGTACTCAGTCCTCGAGTTCTTGGCTCCAATGTGCATAACTTTGCATTTCTTTGCATTGAAGCCCAGCTGCCAAATCCTGGAGCACCACTTTAGTTTTTCCAGATCCTTTTTTAGGTCTTGTATAACTCCTGCTGTGTCCACCCTCCCACAGAGTTTGATGTCATCCATGAATGAGCATATTTTGCCCATAATGCCATCCCCAATATCATTGATGAAGACATTAAAAAGCACTGGTCTGAGCACCATGCCCTGTGGGACTCCACTGGTGACCCCCCTGGTGCTAGATAGCTCACCCCCCACCACCACCACTCTTTGGGTCCTGCCCTTCAGCCAATTTTCCACCCATCTGGTCAACTTCTCCCCAACCCCAAGATCTACCAACTTCCTTATCAACCTTCTATGTTGTACAGCTTTAAAGGCCTTGCTGAAGTCCAGGTAAAAGATGTCCACCGCTTGACTGCTGTCCACCTATGGAGAAAGAGCAATTCATTTATGGGTTTGACTCTAGTTCCACTGTTTCCTCTTGTAGTAAAGAGACTGTGCTCTGTATACCCAGGTCTTCCCCTGAACAATGTCTCATTTCAGGCTTTTTAATGCCTCATGCAGGGCAAGCTAGGCTTTGCTGCTAAGGAAGAGGACTCAATTAAGAAGAATCAGTATAATTTCCTGGAGTGCCCCATATCTCCTTCAGTGATCAATCCTCACATTTACCCCTCTTTGGATCATGGTAGCATGGTTGCCTGGCACAGCTCCAGTACCATACTGGCTATCCCTCCCAAGCAGATAAAAGATATTCTGCCCCCTCTGCCAAGTCTTTGTGTATCACACATCCTGAAACTGACCCATTGATAATTATGGCCACTCATGATTTGTTCATGGTTTCCCACCATATGAGCTCTTTTTCCTGACAAAGAATGCAGAAAAATGGATGTTACGGGCAAACAGACTTATGCATCTGCATCACTGGGCCTCTACGTTGCCAATTACCTGGCATGATTAAAGCAGCAATGCATGACAGCAGTGAATATGTTGACCTATATGTCTTTATCCAATTTTAGATTGCTCCTTATCTCCTGACTTGTATGATACCCTTTTATTTCATTCTGAGTTTGCTTTACCTTTTTTTTACAGTAGAAATAATAAAAGGAGCGCTTCTTTTAATGTGGCTCAGACCATATTTTGCCAGTATACTTTGTTGTTTTGGAAAAAATCAATCATTTAAGTTCACTTTTGTACGACTATAATGAACTACCATGCAGCAGATACTGCTCCCTAACATTATGGATCAATAGGTGTACAAAAACAGCTGAGAATACTGATGAAAACAAAGGTCTGAGCTAGAGTAAAAGGAGCACTCCTTGCATTATTTCAAATGTAAAAAAAAGTACTAAAGCAGACTCAAAGCTGAGGAAGGAGGGTATTATACAAGTCAGGAAATAAAAGGCAATCTAAAATAGAATGAAAAAAGTATACATCAGAATTGTCACTGCTGTCATGCACGGCTGCTTTAAACAGCAGAATAGCATGTGGAGGTCTTTATTTACCATGGTGATTAAATTTCCCAATAGCACTGTTAAGAGTGAGGTCCAGCAGTGTGTAGTACATACACTGGAGGCCAGTAAGCATTTATCGTGTTCCACATAAGAGACTTCTGATGCTTCTGCTCGTGCAGTTTCTTCTGGCATTTGCAGAAGGACATAGACAGCGTGGAGGCAGTCCAGAGGAGGGCAACTAAAATGGTGCAGCGTCTGCATCAGAAGCCCTATGAGGAGATGCTTGGGGACCTAAATATGTACACCCTGAGAGAGAGGTGAGGGGGGGATATTGTAGAAGACCTTTAAATACCTCACAAGGGTAAATAAGGTGGTACAGAAGAGCATTTTTCTGCAAAAAGGTGCTCAAGAGCAAGGTGGCACAATAAGAAGCTGGAGGGTGGATTCAGGAGAGGCAAGAGGAAGTACTTCTTCACAGAATGAGTGGTGGATACCTGGAACAGTCTTCCAGCAGAGGTGCTGGTGTGAACACAGTGATTGGGTTCAAGAATGCATGGGATAAGCATAAGGGAATCTTAGGAAGAGGGGTGGATGAATGGGCCAGAGATCAAGTAGGATATGCGGTGATACTACAGGCAGGGAAAAATGGGCAGACTAGGTAGGCCAAGTGGTCCTATCCTTGTCCTTTTAGCTCACCTTTTTGTGTAGCTCACTTTAAATGAGCTACAGTTTTCTATAATGATTCTTCAGTCCTTGAAGTTCCTTGCTCCCCAGCCCTCAGTGTGTGTGTGTGTGTGTGTGTGTGTGTGTGTTATACATTTAGACTGCCACTCGATCCTTGTGTGGGACCCTGGTTGGTCTGCTGCTGTGGCATTGACCACAAGACACAATCCTTAGGCACCCATTTTAAGACCTCTAATGGTCTTGGTGCCAGTGGTTCCCCACCCCCTTCACCTTCTGATTCCCATCCCCAACTCCCTTTGGGGGTTCAGGCAGGAGTCAGGATCTCCATTTTCTGACAACATGGTATGAGATCATGTCATACAGGTGGATCTCGATAATATTCAGGAGGGTCATGTGCTGGAATTAACAGAGTCCCTCCTGTGCAAATTCTCAGCCCATGTCAGCACTCTCCAGTGCACTTAGTAGTCCATTGACCAAAGTATATACACTCTCTTGCACTAGAGGACAATTCAGCCTCTTGCTCTGGCTGGACTAAACTGGGTTTTCTGTCCAATATATTTACTAGTTCCAAAGAAGATGGCAGTCTATACCCTGTCTTTGACCTCATAAGCCTGAATAAATACAGTGCATGCAAAATGTTTGCATGGTCTCGCTTTAGTTCCTCCTTCCTCTGCTTGAGCATGGGGATTGGCATTGTGCCCTGGACATGCATGGAGCATACCAATACATCAAGACTTGCATCGACCCATTACAGTACCTGTGTTTCCTTTTGGAAGGCCAGCAGTATAAATTTTGTGTTTTGCCTTTTGCGTATCCTTGGGGCTGTGGGTCTTTACCAAGTGCTTTGCAGTGGTGGCCATGGCATTCACCCAAACCCTCTTATATCCCTTACCTGAATGACTGCTTCCTCAAGATGCCTTCCAGGGCCGGTGGCACAGAGGGTTATGGCGCTGGATGCCACACTTTGTGCCCACTGGTGACCAGGTTCGAGAATGAGCCTGGGTCATCCAAGGTCAGTGGGAGGCAAGGAGAGGAGTGAGTGGCTGCCGTCCTGGCATCCCTTTACCTCAGGAGGAGACCTAGGTCTCTTCAGAGCTTGGCCACCCTCTGGCAGAGGCTGGAGTGGCTGTGTTGCTCCAAGGAATACCGGTGTTAGACTGAGGGAGTGCGGAAGAGGCTGGTACTGGAGCTGCAGTACGCATGTGCACCTCCACACGCATGTGCCACTGCTTCTGGGGTCTCAGGAGTAGAAACAGTCCAGAGAGAAAATGGAAGAAAATCGGGGGCCACTCAAGGGCGAAGCCTCCTGGCTGGCTTAGGGGTTCTGCTGGGGTGCGCAAACCGCCACAAGTCCCCAGACAACCCTGAGACAGGTAGGTTGACAGATGATCAGGCAGCCTGCCGAGGAGGATAAATACAGTTGGGGGGGAGATGCCTTCCGAGGAAACGGCTATACAGACTTTTTAGTTGATTCACCAAATGTTCCACCAACTGAGTATCTTGATGAAAGAACACAAATCAGTTCTGACCCCTTCTCAATGCCTTTAGCTTATTGGCACTGTCTTAAACTTGACATGTGTGCAGGCATTCCTTCTGGAATCCCATGCCAAGCCTTGGATAGTCCAGGTGACACTGATCATCTCTGGCTCTTGGGTCACTGCAGAGTCATGCTTCAACTCCTCAGCCTCGTGGCAGCTGCCATTATATCTATTCCTATGGCCCACTTCCACATGTGAATTCCTCAGCAGATGCTTTGTGCCCAGTGGGACCAGGCTTCCCAATGTCTGAATCACCTTAATTTGGTCATCCACAGTATCCAACAAGGCCCATACGTAGAGCTCTTTGCTGGTGGCAAGACCATTTCTGTCTGCTTCAGGGATCCCTGTTTCTCCATCCACACCTACAGGATGTCCTCACCACATATATCCTAGATGGACTGGGGTACCCATCTGGGTGCACTCCATATGGTTGCACTTCTTGACCTGTGGGTCTTGCCCCTTACATTCAGAGCCATCCCATTATGGTAAGAATGGAGGACCCTTGTGTTATATACTATCTCTATAAACAAGGATGTTCTCATTTCTGTTCACTCAAAGAAGCCATGCTGTGGGGGAATGAGCCCTGGCCCATGATATGTACATCACTGTCATGCATCTGCTAGGCACTCTGAATGTCCTGGCAGACTCAGTAGGTCAGCTGCTCAGTCCCATAAGTGGGAATGCCTGGATAATGTGGTTGCACACCTCTCTGTCCAATTGAGTCTTCCAGAACTGGACCCTTTCTGTTCCTGCACAACACAAAACATCCATGTTTCTGCTCGCTCACTCCAGGGCCTGGATATTTTTGGTGAGACACAATGCCCTTCTCCTGGAAATGGAAGCTTCTATAAGCTTTCCTCCAATCTTTCTGATTCAGCAGGTATTGATCAAGTTTCCAATGGCTAGAGCTACAATGATATGATAGCCCCCTTTTGGGCCAGACAAATGTGGCTTTTCTGCTCTGCCAGATTGTGGGGTACTTCCTGTCCCACTCCCGTATGAGTGGGATGGCAGCCACAAGACAACAGCAGTGTGTTGCAGCTAGTCAGTCAGTTCCCACAACTTTACACCTAGCTGCAGAGAATGTAGAACATTCTGTCACAGGCAAGTGGGACATTCCACTGGTGAATCATAAGACTTCTACACAGCACTTACACCCAGAAATGGAATGGTTTCTGTATTTGATGTTCTTCTTGCTCCCTGGCATACCTCTCGACCTCTTGCCTCATGAATCAGGGACGAGGCTTAAAAAATCAGGGACAAAGACCCAAAATCAGGGATACATCTTAGAAATTGGTACTATTTACTCAGAAAGCTGATAGAATAAAGGAATGTGTGTTAAGATGCATTTTCTGAAGAAGAACAAGTCTATAACTTTAATGTTTAATATTATTTGGTGGTTTTAATCCTCACTGTCTGTCACAAAAATGCAAATTTTATGAGTGACAGAGGAATATTTTGAGACAAAATCAGGGATGTCCCTGAAAATCAGGGACAGTACAGATGTATGTTACCTGGACCATTTTTAATTTTAGGTGCAGCACATCTTATACTATATCCTGTTCCTGTCAGACTTAGGCCTCCGGTAGTCTTCCGTGAAGGTGAATTGTTTGACATTTTTGGCCATTTCTGCCCTCTCAGGGGGCAAGACTATGGCCCAGTTGGAGATGCCTCGCAGGTTCCTCAAAGGGCTTCTGCAGTTTCTTGCCCAGGTCCATAGGCTGGTTCTAGCATGGATCCTTAACTTGGTTCTGGAGTACCTAACAAAGGCTCCTCTCGGACCTGCTTCCACATGCCATGTGTATTTCCTTTTGTGGAGAACATTTTTTCTGGTAGCTATCACCTCTGCTCAAAGAGTTTTTGAGCTTCAGGCTTTAATTGCAGATCCCCCTATCTTGCTTTTCACCAGGCTCTGGTTTCCTTACGTACCTATCCTAGGTTCCTTTCTAAGGTGGCTTCTGAGATCATATTAAATCAGGCTATCCACCTTCCTGTATTTTTTCCTTCCTCATTAGAATGTGAGAGAAGTCATCCTACATTCTCTTTTATGTCCTTGATTGAAAAAGAAAGAAAAAAGTTGTAATACCATTTATTTGACTAACAGATATTTTTGTTTTTATTTAATAATTACATAAAAAGCATTGCAACATTTTTAAATCAATTCTACTCTAACATGACAGCACAATTTTTTTCTTTTATGCCCATAAGTGTTATGCTTCTACTTGGGCTGCACAAAGGACTGCAAAAAAAGTCCTTGCAGATATTTGTTACATTCCCTGTCAGGATAGTGGGTACTGTTGATTCTAAGCAGTGCCTTTCCAAATGTCTGGCATCCTGCATTGTTTTTTGTCATCGGAAGCATGGTTAGGAGCTTCCCACCCCTGTCCGTGGGCATGCCACTCAAGAAATGGCCACTTCTGTCAAAAAACAACAGAGGTTCATGATGGGGGTAATGTCAGACAAATCCGATCAATTTCTTTGACTGGGTGAGAAAGGGCAGTGGAAAAGGACAGGCAGTGGGCGCACTGTACCATAATTCGTAGATCCTTCAGTCGGTCCCACATGATGGCTGGTTAAGAAGACACTGGGTCTCATAGCAGGTGGATGGGAAACTGGTTATGTGACATTACCCAGAGTGTGGTAATAAATGGGAAGTTCTCAGTGTGGTAATAATTGGGGAGTCAGAGGGTCACTAATGAGATGCTACAGAGATCAGTCTTGTGACCCATCCTCTTCAACATCTTTGTCTGCAAAACAAAGGTATGTATTCAGGGCAAAATATGCCGTTTCGCAGATGGTACTAAGGTCTGTGGCTGGGTGCATAGTGAAGAGGGTGTCAAAATGATAAAACGGGACCTGGGTAGATTTGAGAGGTGGTCAAAAGTATGGGAGTTAAAATTTAATGCCAAGAATTGCAAGATGATGCACAAAGAGGCAAAAAATTATAATACTGAATACAGAACGGGGGAGGTAGTAGTGAAAAGCATGACTGAGAAAAAGGACTTGGGAGTAATAATTTCAAACAGTCTGAAGGTATCAGGCCAATGAAGATAGCAAGTAGGGCCAATAGGATTCTGAGGTACGTAGGGGAGAGGGATCACCAGCAGGAAAAAGGAGGTGCTGTTACCACTATATAGGTAACTGGTCTGTCCTTACCTGGGGTACTGTGTGCAGATTTGGAATCACATCTAAAAATGGAGATGGACAGAGTGGAGACATTGCAGAGGAGGGTAAGCAAAGTGCTTCAGGGACAGCAGGAAAGGGTGTATGAGGAGAGGTTGGCAGATCTGAACACTTACATGCTTGAGGTGAGAAGGGAGAGAGGAAAATGAATGAAACATACAAATGCTCCCATGGGGTAAATAAAGTGGATGGCAGGAATCGTTCGGACTGAGGTGGGAACCCAAACACCAGGGACAACTCCATGGAGCTGGTGGGAGGAGGAGCAAGTTTAAGAGACGCCAGGAAGAACGTTTTGATGGAGAGGGCGGAATAGGCTGCCAGAGGATGTGGTCTGTGTGAAGTCAGTGGGGGGATTCAAACAAGGATTGGACAGAAACAAGGGCTTGCTAAAGACAACACCAGAATGGAAGGCAGAATGGGAGAGTGAAGAGTTCTAGGGCTCTGTCTTTCAAAATTAGTTAGGTTGGAATGGGCAGACGTGATGGGCCAAAAGGCCTTTAACTGCTGACAGAGTCCATGCTCCTATGTTTTCATTTGGACCTGGAAGTCTACAAATACTCCGATGCTACATGGGCTTCTGTCCATATTTTCACTAAACACTATGGTCTGGAGCTGGCGTCCCATTGATAGGCTAATTTCCATCTTGCTGTCCTCCAAGGCCTCCTCTCTTAACGGTCTAAGTGTCCCCCCTGGAAGGAATTCCGATTTATGTATGTATGCTTGGTCTTTTCCTTTTCTCTGCCCTTCCAAATGGCCCTTTTCTTTCCAGAACCACTGTCTGTCATGTCAGCCTGGTTGGGGGTCTGGTCTCTCTTTGCTGTCATACAACACAACTCCTAGCATGTCCCTGGTGGGAAACTGAGGAATTATGGAGCCGTTCACATCATATAGGCAGCGCTGACGTTCATCAACATGGGTGGCCCCAGCTAGGCAAATAATTGGCCCTAATGCTGGTTGTTTATAGCATGGCTCTATGGAGGAGATTCTCTGAAGATCTACTGTTGCTGGCAAATAGTATTTTTAAAGGTCACCTACTGTGTTTTCCTGTGCTCCTACCCACCCGCTAGCCCATTCACCTCTCTCGCTCCCAGCCACTTCCTTGTTAATACTGTATAATATTTTAATATAAAAGCAATCTGTCAGTATCATTTTTATAAAACAGACACGTTTACCAATGCAATTCTCTGCTTCCCTGATTGCAGCTTCAGTCTCACCTTCAATGAAGCCCCAGACTGAAGCATATTGCATACTGTATTTCAAACAACCATGCACGGAACACAAACTGCTGAGTGCAAAGGTATTTTTTCAGGCTCATCCTTTCTTGTGACAACATCAAAATGTACCATCAGTCGGTGCTCTTTAAAACAAACTGATTTACTGAAGCCAAAAGCTTAATGCATGTTGGAAAGTCAGCAGTTGTTTCAAAGGAAAACCCTCTCTGCGCCAGTGTGGACTGCAGGCAGGACTGAGACATGTTGGCAAGTCTTTTTCAACTGACTGTCTATGGCAAGTAGAGTAAGCAGACAAAATGAATTAAAAACTGCAGGGGGGCGCTCTGGAGGAAAGCAGCAAAACACAGAAACAGGCAGTCCTTGCCAGCTCTTGCTCACATACCACAACACCATCTTATTGACCCCTAGTAGCACCCATTTGCATAATGACGATTTTACATTCAAACATTTTTTCCTTTTTATTTTAAAACCCTGATAATTTGTTTTGCATCCTGTATGTATCTGGTTACCTATTTTATTAGCATACTAAGGCACTCCAGGGTGTTGGTTGTGCTGACACAACCGACTTCTGTGGGATGAAGGCTCTTAGCCACTACTCTTCTGGGTGTGTGGTTGTGCCAGTACAACCAACAGCCTGTCCTGTTTAGTTTGCATGACTCCCCATCACCTTTTCCTAAGTTTTTTATGAATTCTTTTATTTCAAAAGTCATCATTTTATAAGGAAAACAACATATCCCATGGTGTAAATTTGTACTGAGACATGTAGACATCTTAGGTGGCTCAAGGGCACTCGGCTTTTATTTTTCCTTTACAGTTCTACCAAGGCACCCTTTTATTCCAGTACGAACATATACTTTGATGTGTGTTATTGCTTATTAGATAATGTACATACACTGTTTACTCACCAAGCACTTTCACCCAAAGAAACAGCACTACACATACACTTAGTCAGATCTTCCTCCCCTATCCCTTCCCATCTCCCCCTCCAAATGCAATGCAGAAGTCACTTAAAGAACCTTGCTGTTTACATAAGTTCCTGGAGCAAGAGGCCAGTGTCAAGTATTGCTGCTTTACTGCTGGGGGGTCTACAAGTGGGGTGCGGAAGAATCAATGACCAGGGAGAGGGGTTGTTGAGGAGGGGAGAGGAGGTGTGGAGAGTCTGCAAGCCTGATGTAGGGTTACATGGGTTACAAGCAGACTACAGGGTCTACAAATGGTGTGCTGTGTACACAGGCAGGTCTGTGGTTTTGGGCAATTGAAACTGACATGGATTTGCACAAAGATTGTGATATTCCCAAACTTCACTAAAACAACTGAATTATAGAAAAACAGTTACTGGTTCTCGTAAAAGATCGCTTGAAAACTTGATGACTTTCTTTGTGCAAAAAGCAGTTTTGGTTGAAAACTGGCAATTTTCATACAGTTTATCTGATGCCCAAAAATAGCAAAATCCTTTGAATATTTGCAATAAGGCACTCTTCATGAAAACTGTGCTTTATGAGTTTCATAAACATGTTACAGGATCTACAAACAGGATGCTTGGATAAGAAGGCAGGAGTGGGGTTCAAGTAGTGTGGTCTTCAACAGAGAGCATGGTGTTGTAGCAGCCCCCAAATGTAATGCAGAAGTCAGTTAAGGAACCTTGCTGTTTACTCAAGTGCCTGGAGCACGTGGGCAGTGGAAAGTACTTCTGCTTTTATGTTATGGTGGGGGTATTTACAAGCAGGGTGTGACAGAATTTGTCACCAGGCTGGAAGGTGTTCAGGCATAATGTGGGTTCTGCAAGTCTGATGCCGGTGTGTTACAGAGTACAAGGGTTACAAACAAGCTACAAGGTCTATAAACAGTATGCAGTGTGTACAGGCAGGTGTGGCAGTTTTGGGCTGGGTGAAATTGATTTATACATTTTTACAAGGATTTTTATTGCTAAATTCCTACACGTCATTAAATCTTCTGAATTACAGAAAATAACTGGTTCTCACAAGAAATCACTTGAAAACAGTGACTTGCTTTGTGCAAAAAATTTTCTCAAAAATTGGCAATTTTCCATTTCCACTGATGGGCAAAAATAGCACAAATCCTTTGAATATTTTAAGTAAGACCCACTGCATGAAACTGAGTTTTGCATGAGTTTTGCAAGCAAGTTGCAGGGTCTACAGAAAGGATGTTTGGGTGTATAGGCACATATGAGGGTGCAAGTTGGTCTTCCAGCAGAGTGCATGTTGCTGCACTTGCCCAGTGATGTGTACCAGCAGGACGGAGAAACTTTTGCAAGCAGCACGTAGGGTGCTTTTCAAACAAAGTGCAGGATGATGCACCATCAGGATGCTAGAACTTTGCCAGTAGGATGTCGGGTGGTCTTCCAACAGACCACGTGGTGATGTACCAGCAGGATGCAGGAACCGTGCAAGTTGGATGTAGGGTGGTCTTTTGACAGAGTGCATAGTGATTATACATGCCAAATGAAGGAACTTTACAAACAGGGTGTAGGATGATCTTTCAGTGAGTGCCCAATGAGGTACAGACAGGGTGTAGGGTGTTCTTCCATCTAACTGATGTACCAGCTGGATGCAGGAACTTTACAAGCAGGGAATAGAGTGGTCTTCCAACAGAATCCCAGGTGATATATCAGCAAGATGCAGGAACTTTACAAGCAGGGTGTAGAGTGGTCTTCTGACAAAGTGCTAGGTGATGTACCAACATAATGTGCAAGTTGAGCAGTCGGGGTGGAAGAAAGTTGTTTTACTGTACATGCACGGTATGAGGGAACTACTGACATGGGCCACACCAGTGGGTTGAGCAAGTAAATTAAACATAATGGGGCTAACCTGCTGAGCACTCTCAGTTGTAGGTTTATGAAGATTCCTCAAAATTAGAACTTTGTTGCATTAATTTTAACCAGCCTTACTAGTTACAGCTTGCAAGGAAAACTAGCACAGGTCCTTCAAGGAGTTTCTAGTGTCAGTGGCTCAGTAGGTATTATGCTTGTCTCTGGGGCTGGAATTATCAGAAGGTCATGGGTTCTAGTCCCACATCAACAACTTGACCTAATACCCAGTATTGACACTTTAGTGTAGTACTAGAGGGTGCTTCACTGTTGAGTGTGTCCTTCAGATGAGACATTAAACTAAGGTCCCTTCTGCCTATCTCTGATCACTGTCCAGGTGGAAGTAAAAGATTGCATGGCACTGTCATAGTAAAGGATTTTCTCTGATGTTTTGTCAATATTCCTCTCTGTCAGGTAACAATGTCCATCTAACCCACGCTGAGGATATGCCTGGAAACAACCTGCCACAGCTCAGGTTCAAATATTACAAATAAATAAGAAAAGCAGGTCCCATGAAACACCCCCACACACACACCATCAGGGGACACACCTAGAAATGAGCTATCACAGCTCAGTGTACTTTCCTAGTCAAAACTACAAATAAATAACTAAATAAAAAGATGACTTGCTGTATTTTCAAACACACCCCAGTCAGACATTCCTTATTTCTCTGTATAATTAAAGGTTTTTATCACAAAGATAATTCATATGACTAATTTGAATAAAAAGCGTCCAGCATTTCGTAGATTTTTGTAGCTGGTCAACTTTATCACAAATTTTTAAACACATCAGACAAACGCAGTATCAGAACACTTGATGTATAAATCAATACCAAGAAGTGCAATACAGCTTGGGTCACCATAGGCAGTAGGTCCAATATATAACCTGTACAGTACAGTGGTGGAGAACATATAAAACCTGTATTTGGAAACAGCATATAGATGGGAGCTCCCTGAGCATTTCAATGTTTCAAAAATTGTGCACTTGTTCTAACAACCTTATCCTGTCTGAAAATGGACTACTCACTTATTATTTCTAATGTTTGCTTCAGTACACTCCGTAGTAGCTTCTTGTTCTTTTACCTTTGGTTTAGTAACTACAGTATGTTGCTTTATAACGAGAATTTAGTAAGAATAATGTTTTTCCTGCTTTTACAGTCCATGGTGCGTATATATATATATATATATATATATATATATAAAATATATAATGCCTTGGGTAATATCTGTCTCTTGCCCAGACAAGTTAGATTACAAGCTAACTTGTTTAAAGTTCTTGTTTAAATGGCACCTGATTATAAGTTGGGTCTGGAAGTACTGTCTTTGTTGGCCTGGAGACATTCCAAATGGCTGTCCTTATGATTTTATCTTTGCCACCGAACTGTTAGTTCTTACAAGAGCATGCATCCCATTGCTGACACCTGCTTGTTTTATTTCTTTTCCTTTTTTTTTTGTAATTTACATTGCTTTTCCGTTGCTGTAAGGCGGGAGTCATTACTGCAACATAAGCAACATAAGTCTCCCTGGTCAGCTCACCCTGTTAACTCGCAGGCTTTAAAGACTAAGAAATGACTGTTGTTCAGCTAAATATTATTCAGAAGTTTAGTTTGAAAGCAGTCCATATAGAGACTAGATAGATAAGCACAGGCACTCGGATTACATCCTGGCCCCTTTCCCTTCCATGGTGCTTTACGCAGTGCAATTTACTGCACAGCATGCATAGTTTGCCACACCCAGAAACTTAGATTATGGAAAGAACACTTACCAAATACAACTGTGTAACAGTTCCCAGGTACTTTTCCAAAAAAGCCACTACAGCAAGGTGGTTTACGTGCTACAGCAATCTCCTGAGCTCAGTCCTGTGGGTCTCTGATAACAGTATATGTGTGTTTTCCTGAGGTGATTCCTTGGGGGGACTGAATTCCTTTCTGGAGGCACAGAACTGCTGCTGTCAGAGTATATTCAGGATTCCTATAGTTCGACTCCCAGAATGTCATCATGTTCCATTGAGCACAGCCTCTGCTATTTAAAGAGACAGGCCCTCTTGGGGTGGATGCATTTGTACACACAGCTTAGTTTAAGGGGGATTTATACCATAAAAACAGATTGGCCGGTTAGACCTCATGTGGTTTATTAAATAAAAACAAAAAGGGTGAACATATAGTTCATGAAATGGGGTTTTCAAGTGCACGGTACAAATGTTAGCTAAAGCATTTAAACATTCAGACCATTAAACCATAAATTTAAGGAAACGTGACAAAATGCCTTTTATCCACAGAATGGAGTGATGGTTTTGTCGAAGTACATTTCATCCATCAAAATGAAGGAAGGAGTTTGAAAAAAAAAATACATTTTGTCCACAGAAATGTAATGTTTAAGGTTTAGCAAGCTCAGCCCTGGCCAATACACAAATTTTATCACATGCATTTTTCTTAATTTTTCTTTAAATGTTTACAGGGGTGCACCTGGTGTGGGGCCAAGAAATATGCCACGTTAGTGGATTTGTCACTGGTGGGAAGTTTGGCCAGCGCATCAGGAAAGTGTTTCTACTCTTTTCAACAGTCTAAACAGACTCAGACGGGCAATATAATCTTCTCTAATCACTTTGAAGCCTTTACGTAAAGGCCAGAAAAACTGGGATGACACTGAGAAGGCCATGTCCTCCTCAGTGGTGTCTTCACAGCCAGATCCATCCTCTGGGAAAGAAGGCACCTGCACAGACACCCAGATGTCAAAGAAAAAAACAAGTAGTAGAGCAGGAAGCACTGGTGCAAAACCATGATGGGATGGATTTTTGCTCTTTTTCTGTTCTTTTTGGTGCTAGTTCTTTTCCTTTATAACTATCACTGTTAATAGTATTAAGAACTGCAGGTAAAGAATGACAACATTCGCAATCCTGCAGGATTCAGGAAGGATGTGATGTTCCTGCAGGACACAAGAATATATTCCATAGAGAGATATCATTGGCACAAAAGGAGGCGGAGGGGACCCTCCTTTTGGTCTACTGAGGAGGAGACGTGCATAGCTGTATGCTTCCTCCTCACTTTACCAGAGATGAAAGTCAGCCAGCTGGCTGACATCTCTCCAAGGAGAGTTGTACTCCTGGATATAGGATCCCAAGGTTCGTAATTCAGATTGATTAATGTGTATGTCCCACAGCTAAAATCAAGCAGAACTGATATTTTTAAATTAATCCAGCCATATCTCTACACCTCTTAGAGAGTCCTGTTAGCTAGTGACTTTAATTGTGGCCTTTCAGCTGCAGGCTGGGGCAGGAGGACTGAGAAGGTATTTTGTGACACAATCCTCTGGAAGATATGTGCCAAAAGGCGGGATTATCAGATGCATATGCTCTAGCAGGAAAAAATCTGAACATACTTTTTTTAAAAGAGGCTGTCTCTTCACAAATTGATTCTGGTTTATTTCTCTAATTTGAATGTATGGCATGCAGCTGCACTGCCTCATGGAACTTCTTTTTTTTTTCTATACTTGTCCTCCCTGGGGCCACCAGTCTGCCTTACCTCTACCGTCAGGCATCCTCCCGGGTACTCAGGCCGCCATCTCTTGGGACTTCTTTGGCTCCATATGGGTCCCATAGCTACCCCAGCGGTGGGGTGGTGGGAAGCACTCTCCCGAAGCTCAACCCACCCAGTCAGGATCCAGTACTACCGCACACCCTCGGCGCCGAACAAGTCCACTCTGGAGACGGCCATCATGCTGCCATGACTAGTGCTCCTAATTTCCACTTTTCTACCCTTACAGCTTGAGGCATGCAATGATGCTTAAGACCCTGAGCGTGCGTGCATCCGCACGCACTCCAAGCCAAGCGTCTGCCCCAGCACATTCCCTCCATGTTTGCCAATGCTCTGTAGCCACCCCCAGCCACTGCCAGAGGCCTCTAGAGCAACGATGGCAATCTCCCCCCTTTCCAGAGAAGAAAAGCAGTGATCATAGAACAGTTTTGTTAGAAATAGGTGCTTAACAAAAGTGGTCTGCAGGCCCAGGGTTTTGGTGAATGAATCCATCTAGTTTGATGTATTTAGATTTCATAGCATAACTAAAGGACCGTTTTGTAGCTTGTAAGTAAGCAATAAGACATGAGGGTGAGTGCTTTGAACAGATATTACAGCCAAGTGCCTTCAGCCCCTGGGCGTGCGGTAATATCTGTTCAGTGCCCACCCGCGGAGTGTCTTATTGTGCTTATAAAATGGGTCCCTTATTTTAAAATATATTTCTCACACTAAAAAACTATATTTATTTGTCTGAAAACAGGACTCATTATGTTAACTTGAGGTAAACTAGTCCTTCCACCTGTTACATGATGATGTCTTGTATTTTTCCATGGGACATTTGTCCTACTGTGGCATCCATAGTTCTGATACCAAGTTCAACCCCCACCACACATATGCAATATTTGTGGCGAGCCTACAACTACAAGTACTACAGCATTGATTTGTGAACATTTTGGCTCTTTTTTGCTACTAGCTGTATGCCAGTCGTCCTCCCCATCTATGCATCGAGTGACTCGTGTCCTGATCGAGAGGCAGGGAGTCAAGTGTATGGTTCTTCATCTGGACATGTCTGTTGCATTACTGAACATTAATTTAAGGAAAAAAAAGCAGCATAAATTTTTGTTTGACTGTGGAAGAGCCAGAGCAGCGGAGACCAACAGAAAGTTAAGCGCAGCAGCCTGACATGAGAGAAGTACTTCACTTTGTACATTTAACAGCTGGTAGCAGGCAGGAACTCAGAGAAGTAGCAGCATGATATGACAAGAAACAGTTCTTAAGTAAATAATTCATTTGTTGGACTCACATTCTGTTTACTGAACTTTTTATTGTAAAAACGATTGATAGATGTGCTTAGTGAGACGTTTAGTGCTGTTACGTTTTCCGCGCTAACATAGAAAAAAAAAAGGTGGAATCTGAAATCAAATGTTCCAACAGCACACTGATTATTTTTAATTTTTTGCTATGCAGTCCAGCTTTTGAGGAATTTGTTATAACCTGTGCATCGAGCAGATTTGATGCATGGGTTACAATCAATCAAAATGTAGGATTTTCTGTCCCCATCTTATAAGTCAATATTTGGTATGTATTAAGACCCCTTAGAATGATGGGAGGATACCAAGGCAGATATTAAACAACTTCTTCAAACCTTTTCTGCCACCATGGAAAGGAAGAAATACCTTACTTGTCTTTCTCTTAGAGCACAACTGTTAAAACTATTCACATTGGTGCATGAAACTAAAACAGACTTTTCTGACCAAATTACAAAGATTAAACAACAGATGTAGCAATATCAATATGACAGAGCCAAGTCTCTTTTTATAGAAGTACAGCACACAGGGACCTAAACTGCATATTAATCCATGTGGCAGTTGTTCGGACAGGACAAAAAATAGGTTGTTTAAATCCCTAGTGAACAGGATTGCCAGCTGTTGGGTTTTGACCAGATAATCCAGTTTTTAGGGTCCTTATCTGGTCATCTGGTTTGGTTAAATGTAGTCAGTTTTGTAGCAAGTTTGAATGCTCACATGCTTTTAAAACTAATTGTACCAAATCAGTCACTGTTTGGCTACATGTCAGGTTACAAAGATTCTAATTGCCTTGGTCACTACATTGATTACTTCTCCCTGCATCCTCAGCAGCTACTGTTCTCATCTTTTATATTGCCTGAACATCCACGATATTAGCTCCACAATTACAGGCCATTCAGATAAACAGCATGGAATGGTGTGTCTGAAGTTGTGGAATGTCTCAGAAATATGAAAAGAAACAGCAGTGGCTGCTGAAATGAAGGGAAGACAGTGCAGAACTGAGGGTACCATAAACATCAATAGCTATTTTATCAAAATTGGTCAAAGCATATCAGAATACATGACTGACATGGAAATGAAAATTGGAGAGTGTCTAAAGGAGGTTAGAGCAACAAGCTGTGAATGAGCCTGGTACATCCAGCAGACCTGGGTTTGATTTCCATAGCCCCCACTTGCATACTGTGTGACCCTAAGCAAGTCACTTAACCTCCCAGTGCTCATGGGTCACCCTTGCAAATGAGCCTTGTGCTTATTGGGAGTTTCCTGGTTACCAAAGAATAAAAATAAATAAATAACAGCATAAAATGATTTCCTATCACTTGTAATTACTAATGTGTATTCTGACATTACAAATAGCTTTGGAGGAGGAGTGATATACTCATCAGTCATAAAAAGGTGTGAAGCTAGAGAGTTTGTGGTGTGGTTTAGCATCCAGTTTCACTCATCCAAAGATGGCGATCCTACTAGTAGATTAATCTAGCACCCTGTGATCAAATGCCAAATGTATATGACAGGAAGTGGAGTCATATGTCAAGGAAAATCTTTTGAAAACTGCAAGAGTATATGAGGGGGAGTGGAACTTTCTGGAGGCTCTGACGTTGCCTCAGCTGACAGAAGATAAACAGATGCTTACTGTACTTCAGATATTACAAATACAGAAGTACAAGAAGCTATTAAGTTCCTTGTCTTTAAATATTGCTCCTGGTCCAGACGACCTATCAAGTTAATCATATAAGAAATTAGTAATGTCTATTTCTCCTATGCTTACAATTTTGTTTAACTGTATAGTGGATACTGGCTCCCTCTGCCTGAGTTTGTCTCAAAAAGCCATATTTTATATATTTTATTTTATTGAAATCTAGGATTACAAATACCTTTGAGCAGGAACTGCTCATTTACAAAGGTTCCATGTCGATATAAAAAGAGGGAAAAGTCACACATAATTGGAGACCTCTTAGTCTTTTAAAGAGCTAGTGTACAGCCTAAAATTAGCATTAGTTTTTAAAAGCAGTCAGTTATTACCTTCTATATTGGAGGTGTTTTTCTTTTCTCTTTGGAAGATTAGATAGAGGATAATGTATGGTCCACTATACACAACAAGCATAACCTCCGAATTCTGTTTCTCAAATCTTATAGCTGAATAACATTCCAAACTGAACTGGGTGCACCTTATATTCCAGAAAGGCTGCACTTATTTTGGCATCCTGAGGCTTAGAAAACAATCTCCGAGGTTAGCTATTTCACTGACCCTTCAAAGCTGTAAGCTCTGGTTTGTCGTCCTCTTAGCCATCCTTCTATCAGGCGATGTTGAACTGAATCCTGGCCCTCCTGGATATTTCTTATTAGCTGTCATATCAGCTTTCCCCAACAAAGGTCTCCTTATTGCTCATATGCGCATTAGAAGCCTCACACAGAATCATGCCGATCTGGAAGCTTGGATGGAAGTATACAAGCCTGACATTCTTTGCCTCTCAGAAACATGGCTTAAACCCCAAATCCCTGTCTCTACTTGTGCATTGACCAACTACTCTCTGGTCCACAGAGACAGACCCTCATCTAAGCGTGGTGGTGGGGTTGCTGTGTTCTACAAAAGCCATCTCACCGTTGAAGTCTTACCAGCAATCAATACCACCTCTGCTTGTGAATCCCTGCATATGGTCATTTCCCTGGGTGTCAAGAAATGGCACATTATTTGTGCCTACAACCCACCCACTGTTGGTACTGCCGGCCTACAGGAACTGCTGAACCAAATCTCCTTGATCTCAAAACAAAATGAGATCATCATTTTGGGTGATACAAACCTTAACTGACTGGGGGCAGCTCAAAGCTCTCTGCTCTCCATGATACAAAGCCATAACATGACACCAGCTGCCAAAAGAACCTGCAAGAACAACTCCATGACCTCCTCAACCCTCATCGACTGGGTGCTGGTTAACTGACTATAGGCCATGTACCTTTGGCAGGTATTCTAGTTGACTCACTAATGGATCGGTCCCTGTTTTTCTGCCTATGGAGCCCAGTAGCGTCTCCCTTCCCCTGCCATGCTATGTTACTTTCACCAACTTTGCCCAACTGGATGCTGAGGTCTTTTTACTTGTTATATGGGGTTCAGAGCTCAGTGCTTGTTTTACATACTGCATCTACATAATTATAGGAATTATAGGTTTGAGTTTGGATACAGAGACCAGACCAGTAAGTAGAATGATGCTTTCAATATACAGTTGTATGAATGAATAGTGCTTGGGTACTTAAGCATGGACATGAGTAAGTCAGTGAATATAGTACATGATGAGCTGACGGTAAGAAAGTGCTGATGATGGTTTGGCTTTTCTCTGTATCCCCCCATTGGAAGGATGGTTAGTTGATTAGGATGTGACACCCCCCTGGTGAGATAAGAGTGCCACAGAAGGAGGAGGTGTAAGGGGAGGATGGAAGATGAGTGCGTCTTGCTCTAAGCAGAGCAGCAGGGTTCTGCTGCTTAAGTAGGCTATGGGTGAGGAGTTCTCCCATATAACTATAGGCAGAGCCTTTCAATTATATGTGGTTCAGAGCTCAGTTCTTGTGTTATATACTGCATCTACATAATTTTAGGTTTGAGTTTGGATACAGAGGCCAGACCAGTAAGTACAATGATGCTTCCAAGGTATAGTTGTATGAATGAATAGTGCTTAGGTACTTAGGCACGGACATGAGTAAGTCAGTGAATATAGTACATGATGAGCTGATGGTAAGATAGTGCTGATACTGGAACAGATGAGTTATTCGGTATGAGCTGATGGTTTGGCTTTCTCTATATCCCACCATAGAAAGGATGGTTAGTTGATTAGGATGTGACACCACCAAAGAAATATGATATCACGATTATCTCCTTCAACTCCGGAGAGTATGGACAGCATGCAGGAGGAAAAACCCCTTAGGGGAACCTCTGAGGACCCATGGCTGCCAACCTGCCCGTCCTTCTGGGCATACTAAAGAGGCATAATCCCAATTAAGTATTTTAATGGCAAATCCAAATCACAGATTCCAGATGATCCAGCTGAACAGTTCATAGTTAGAGATGAATGGTCAGGAACAGGCTTCAAGTCTTGCGTGAGCAAAGCAGGTAGCTGTATGAACACAGGAAGCATCCAGAGATGTGCACTGAGGTGAAAATTATTAGAACATGTCTCACAGGTTCAGGATAGGGCTGAAAGTGAGGAGCTCCTAAGGCTAGCAAATGATAAATAGGTGAATATATAGTAGTATATCCAGGCTCTGACACTGGCGGGCAGGATGAATAGAAGTAGTCCAACTTCCAGGCTTCTGCTGATAGAAGGTTTATGAAGTTGATGGAATGGTAGAATGGTTTGAAACGAAGCTGATGAGTGATGAACCCAGTTCAGGAAATAGAATGAAGAGAGTAGGATTGATGCTGGAGTCATAATATAGAAGAAATACGGCATTACAGCTGAGCAGAAATCGTGGCAGGATTTGAGGGTAGTAAATCTGAAGCAATAGTGTGAGGTTAGGAAGCATCCAAGAAAGAATGATGAGGCAAGCCCAATAGGTGAGGATGTGCGACTGGACTATGTAGGTTAGGAGATGAGGTAGTAAGTAGCAAGTAAATGGACTAGGTTGGTCAGCGGATAAGCAGTTGAACATGGCAGCTAGTCCCATGGCTAAGATGTGCAGTTGGACCCTCGTCGGTCAGCTGGTGAGGTAAGTAGGTAGCTAGCTCCGTGTAACGGTAGCAGATGCAGTGGACTTTGTAGGTCTGCTGGTGAGAAGTAATAAGTAGCGTGGCAACTAGTCCTCATAGGCTAGTATCGCAGTTGATCCCCATGTGGGTTGGCTGATGAGTAAGTGTAGGAGGTTGAGAATGGCAGTCAAGCCCATAAGGGTTAGCAGGTGCATGGAGCCCAAGTAAGTCAGCTGAATTAGCATGAATGAACTGTGAGGGTATACAGTATATCCAGGGTGACTTCTATGAGAATGATCAATTCCACAGGTGAGCATATGTGATCAGCATAGGTCAGTTGTACTTGTCTAGTAATTTTAGCAGATGAGGAATTCTTTCTGAGGAGGAGGAGTCTGAACGAATGACAGTGATCCGGAAGGAGAATATGGTCTTGGAGTCTATGCCAAGTTAGGGTAGGAAAATCCGGTATGAGGCAGAAGTATACGAACCTCCAGGGCAAGGCAGGCTGAGAGAATTATGAACCTCCAAACCCAATGTGGGGCAAGGCAGGCATAGTGTATGAACAGTTGACCTCCAGGCCTTGAAGGTGAAGCAGGTACAAGGTAGAAGTATGCGAATCTCCAGGTCCAGAACTAGGCATGGCAGGCTGACAGAAGTTATGAACCTCCATACCCAATGGGGGGGCAGGCAGGCATAGTGTATGAATAGCCGATTCTCCAGGCCTTGAAGGCGGAGCAGGTACAAGATAGAAGTATACGAACCTCCAGGCCCAGACAGGGCATGGCAGGCTGAGAAGTATGAGCCTCCCGGCCCGATGTGAGGCACATCAGGCATTGTGTACATATAGTTGAATCTTCAGGCCTTAAAGGCGGAGCAGGCCGAGAGTGAGAAATGCTCACAGACCTCCAGACCCAGACTGGGCGTGGCAGGCTGACAGAATTCTTGAACCTCCAGGCCCGATGCTGGGTGAGGCAGGCATAGTGTATGAATAGTCGAACCTCCAGGCCATGAGTCTGTGAGGCAGGTGGAGTAAGAACAACCTCGCAAGCTGAATAAGCACCGATGATCTGATCCGAAAGGGCGTTTGATTATGAGGACCTTGCAAGTCCAAATATATATAGATGGCAGAATTAGGCAGCCAGAGAAGAGCAGGAGGCAGGAATACGATGAATAGTGTGAGCAACTGGTAACGAGTTGTAAGCAAGGGACCTACGTAGGTCAGTAGTAGTAGAGCCATTGGATTTGCATGAATGCAGAAGAAGTAGGAATAGCACTAAAATACAAAGGTACATGGTGGAGACCGATGAGAATGGAATTAGCAGGTAACTAGTCTGATCCCCCCGATAGTTGTGGCGATAGGGGACCAAGCAGCAATATAGAAGGCTATAATGTGCAGCATGTCCTTATTTATGAAACATAACAAGTCTTCAGTAGGAGGCCCCATATAGTTAGTGATAGGGAATGTTACTAGCAACTGAGATCATCGATTTTATCATTTGAGTATCCAGAGTTGGCTGCAACAGTATGAGAAGCATCAGGAAACATAGCAGGGTCAAAATGACTGAAGTCAGAGCGCTAAAGCAGTACATGGCAGTTGAAAGGCATGGGACGGCTTTAAATTAAATGTTATCTTGAGCCCACATCAGACACATGGTAGTGGTGGTAGACAGAGTGTGTAAATTGGATGAATACCATAGCGTTGAGCTCAATTTATGTCCCATCTTCAGGTAGTCAATTAAAGGATAACTAGTATAGGCTGGCAGGTAGGTGAACCAGCTAAATCCTAGAGCAGGTGACGAATGTTAAGGTAGATTCGGCAATTTCTGAAAATGTTGGCAACTGTAATCGCATAATGCGTGAAACAAACTTGGAGGTGCTAAGGTATCTGATCGAGTGATCGAGGAAGTGCAAGCGATGGGCAATGCAGTAATTTCTACATGAAAGAACCTTGCACCTAGCAATAAGTAATATTGTACATTTGGAAGACATGCTATTCTGGCGCTTGCACCTGGACCTGATAAATGAAGTGAAGAGGCTCAGGTCAGGTATACTGGCTATGAGGTAGAAATATCTGTAATGCTACCTTTTAGGTCCTGTACAGGAATGTACGACATGGTTTGCTGCCCTGTGAGCATGGTACAGTTATGAGAAAATGGGTTGAGGAAGGTACTAAGGCACATTAACAAGAGCGCCAGAGCGAGCATGTATGGCGCTGAGTGGAGACTGTATGCAGAGGATGCAGCGGCTGGAAGAGAAGGCAGCAGCATGGAGCAGCTGGGTAAATCTAAGTGGGTGTCCAGTGGAATCCAGACGGCAGTGAAGCAGGGCAAAGGGAGGTGGCAGCAGGTGAACAGGAGCTGCAGTTGACGAACTAAGGCACGGCCGGCAGAGAGAGAGCTCCAAAAGAGATAAAAAAACCCACAAAAACAAACGCAGAATAGCACAGGAGGGACGGTGCGGGGGGGACACAGAAGGAGCAGCAAGCAGACAGAATGGGGGAAGCAGAGGGCAAGAACAAACACGAGGCAGGGAAGAGAAAAGGGGGGGCCAGTCTCATCACCGGAAAGCGAGTGTGTCTCGCTCTAAGCAGAGCAGCAGGGTTCTGCTGCTTGAGTAGGATATGGGGAGGCGCTCTTCCCCCATATAACTACAGGCAGAGCCTTTCAAATATCTCCAGAATAGACTGGTCTGTCATCTATCTCATGAGTGATGTTGAGATAGTGTTAGGAATTATTCTCGATGAATTTATGGCTGTCCAGCATATACATGCTCCCAAAGTAAAGAGCAGGGTTAAAGGAAAACCCACTAGATGGCTTCCCAAAGAACTTCTGGCTAACCTGCATGAGTGAGACAGGTGCTGGAAAAAGAACAAACTGTCTTGTCTTCCAGTCGATTTCCATACCTGCTGAGCTCTCGTAACTCCTGCAAAAAGCAGATTCGTATTGCCAAAAGTACCTCCTGTAAAGATCTGCTTGCTTAGCTCTGTGGGGACCCTAGAAAATTCTGGGCACACATAAAATCTTTCCTTGGTGTCCTCAAATAAAAGCCACTGGTGACATGATACTGAATGGGGTTCACTGCAAGACTAGAATACCATAGCTGGCTCCTTCAATGCATGTTCCAGACCTAGCTCAGTACCCTCTTCCTTCATGGCACCTCCAGCAAGTGCACAGTCTTCCTCCATACCTGCTTCATCTGTCCTTGACCCTCTAGCAGGTGGTGCACCACACCCTCATTTCTCTTCAAGAAAGTCCTGAGGTCTGATGTCCTGAAGTTACTTCTGACCATCACGGACACTACTAGCTCTGGCTCTGATACCCTTGAACTGAAACTTTTGAAACTAGCTGCACCATTCATCGTCTTCCTTCTTGCAAAACTATTTATGCTGTCTCTCTCTTCCAGTGTGGTGCTGAACCTATGGAAACTCACTCGTGTCACACCAGTCGATAAAAAAGGGGACCCTGCTGAGATTACCAGCTATAGACCCATAGTCATCCTCTCAGTCTTAAGCAAAATTCTCGAGAAACTAGTCATAAACCAAACTACAGGCTACCTTGCCAAATACAACCTCCTCTCTGGCACACAGCACGGCTTTAGAAAGGGTTGTAGCACATCGACTGCACTCATCAAATTTACAACTGATGTGCTCTCTGATATGGATGCTGGTTTACTAACGGGAGCAGTGTTTATTGACCTCACTAAAGCCTTTGATCTTGTTGATCACCCCCTACTTCTCTCTACTCTCAGAAATCTGAATTTCTCTGTCCCTGTAGTAGAATGGTTCAGTAAGCTACGTGTCTGACAGATCCCACATTGTGAAATTCAACTCCTCTATCCACCAAAACTGTCATAAACACAGGGTCCCTCAAGGCGCTGTCCTTGGTCCCCTTCTTTTCTCACTATTTATTAATAATGTAGCTGACGGTCTTTGCTCCTGTTCATCCATCCTATATGAGGATGATCTTGTCCTTTATTCCAGCTCAGACAGTGTCTTCAACATAAATGCTTCCCTCTCTTCTGACTTTAATAACATACAGTCCTGGCTAACTGCCCATAAACGTGTACTAAATGTAAAGAAAACACAAGCCATGTTATTTGGTTCAGTCCCTAAGCTCAGGGCTTGTCAAACATCCCTGGTAGTTCTTGACTCATGTTGGGCACAAATTGAGAATGTTTCATCCTACAAATACTTAGGAGTTCTCCTTAATCAATCACTTGATTTCAATCAACATATTCAGTCCATCAGTAAATCGGTGAATGTTTAACTAGGGGTAGCCTATAAAACCAGCTATATGCTAACCCCCTCAGCCAAGCTGGCTATTGCCAAGGGTATCCTTCTCCCTGCTCTCACGGTGTTCCAGTTTTTGTTTCTGCATCGAAAACTCCCCCCCCCACAAATGGGTCGTAGCCTATAACAATATCTGTAGCTATGCCTCCTCGTCACCACGGCTCAAGCACCGCTGTAATCTTCATAGTGAATTGGGCTGGCTCTCCCCTTCTGCATGTTGACAATACTACCCCAGGCTCTCTTGTAAACTTGGTAATTAGAAATAAAACACCACTCTCACTGGTGGCATTGCTTACACCCCAGTCCTCCTCCCATGGGCTCCACTCAGCTGGTAAGGAACTACTTACTGTGCCCAGATGCCGGACATCCGTAGGCCCCAGAGCTTTCGACAATGTGGCCCCTAGGCTCTGGAATGCCTTTCCATTAGCTCTTCGACAGGCCCCATCCCACATTAGTTTTAAAAGTGGGCTGTGATGGTACCTGTCTTCAGTAGACCAATGTACTTGTTTCAACCCCATCTAGCTCTGCTTTGCCTACACTAACTTTTCTCTGTTAAAATCATAGCACCTTCTGGACCCTACCAAATTTCCCCTCTGCCCACTTGTACTTTCTCTTGTTCCCTACTCTCTCTCCTCCCTCCCTTTCAATATCCCACCTCTACCTACTGGATACTTCTGCACTTACTGTACCTCCCTGGGTTGCACCCTTCTTCGCTCTGTTTCAGCTACTGGGTCCTAGTTGGACAGCCCTCTCTCTCTTAGTCTTTCCTTTTCTCTACACTGTTATAACCTGTTCTCTCTATACCAGTTGCCATGGTTTGTACTATTGTTTTGCTTGCTTACTCAGATGTAGGTAACCCCTTTGGAGCATGTGATATCTTACGCTGCCATATGATGCTTTTATTGTAAATTTCCACTAAGTTATGTACTCAGATTGTTTGGTTTCATTGCTACCTGCTGCTCACCCATTATGGACTGTACACTGTTCTAATCTTTCACATATGTTATTTTCTCTTTTATGTATTATTTTCGCTGTTAGCTATTCCTGTTACTATGTCATGTTTTGCACTGATGTAATGTATTTGTCTAACTATCTGCTGTACTCTCCCGGGTCATGCCCGAAAGTAGTCATTCTATGGCTAGTGCACTTACCCGGTTAACAAAAACTAAATAAATAAATAAATGTGTAGCCATTGAGAGGTTGTCATAGTGACCGTTTAAACCTTGAGAGTGAAGCTCGAGAGGTTTCAGTCATCATGGCAACCTCGAGATGGCTACACATGCTTGTTGTGTGTGGTGGACCATACATTTATTTATTTATTAGCTTTTGGTAACCGGGTAAGTGCACTAGGCAACAATCCTGCCTATTTTCAGGCACGACCTGGGAGAGTACAATACAGAACAGTCAACAGTACAGATCAGAATAACAACATTAGGTGCAGGCATTACAGACTGGGTTGAGATACATCAGTATATAGAGCAAGCAGATAGTAATGCAGTAACCAATAAGGTATAACTAACCCCCTGTTGTAACCTGTGGTTCCCGCCTGTCTTGCACCCTGGCTTGACATCATCCACTGGACAGCCTCTCCCTCCCCCAGACCAACCCCTTCCCTACTAGGTCCAACAGGGATGTAA
The DNA here is from genome assembly GCA_016271365.2 of Neoceratodus forsteri. Lineage (NCBI taxonomy): Eukaryota > Metazoa > Chordata > Ceratodontiformes > Ceratodontidae > Neoceratodus > Neoceratodus forsteri. The sequence continues at coordinate 607,815 of JADMNL010000027.1, forward strand.
CCCACTGTCTTCTCTGAGGACCTACTATATCCATGAGTATAACTCACAGTTTTGTAACATTATGTAACCTAAGTAGCATACAAACTACTACATTATGTAACCTAAGTGTATCTATGTTAAATGTTCCTTTTACTGCACCTGTAATGTTATCCTCTGTTTTAATCTGCACTGTAATAACTGTCTTGATGTCTGCCCTCCCCGTGGCGGGTGCCTTTGTAAATGAGTCTCTGACTCAAGGTTGTAAACCCGATTTGTAATGAATAAATAAATGAATAACAATAAGTAGCAAATCAGAGGTATAACTGGTATGAGGAGAAGCATGCTCATTCAGACATATTAGCCAAGTTTGGTAAAAGGGAAATATATTGGGGGATACAGCAAGGTAAGTAATACATTAATACTAAAAGGCATGGCGCTTTTAGAGGGGCTCCCATTTATGAACAGTCACAGTTTCCGAGGGCAAAGAGGTGAGAAAACAGAGAGCGCTTAAAAGAAAGGTAGGAGGTGGAGTTTTTAACCTGAGGTGGGAGCAAGTTCCAGAACCTAGGGGTGAAATAGGAGAAAGCCTGTTCACCCATTTTTGTGGCACTGGGCCGTTCCATGAGTTTTGGGATGGATGAGGACCTAAGTGAGCGAGAGTGGGAGGCTGGGGTAAGCATGTCTTCCAGAGAGGCCAGACAAGGTGTTCTAGTAAGAGAGTCAACAAGACACCCTAAAGTATATGACCAGAGGTCTTTGGGAGACAACCAGTTTAGGCCACAGCAGAGTAGGCAGTGATGAGTTAGGAAAGGAGCGAATAAGTCGAACCCGCATATATTATTATAGGAAGTGTCCCATTTACTGAGCACTCTGGCATTGGCATGGTAAAGAACAGGGAGAGCATAAAGGAGCTGAGGCAGAAATACACCTCTAGCTACCAATTTTCTCACAGTCTGGGTGACTGAGTGGCGCACTTGATAGGCCGCCCCAATTTTAGCATGGACAGACCAACACACCTCATTGACATGTACGGAAAAATCAAGTGCCGGGTCAAGTGTTACCCCTAGGCATTTGAAAGTAGAGGTGTTAATGACATTTGTCCTATCCCTGCAGTGGACAAGGAGTTTAGGGGCCATGAAGGGCACTTTTTTAGAGGACCCAAAAAGCATGGCCTGAGTCTTCCCAATATTTAGTAATTGATGGTTAGCCAAGAGCCAGGATTGAAGGGATTGGAAGTCATAAGCTAGGTTTAGGTTAATGTCAGTGATAGACTTGGATGAATAATAAAGCACAAGATCATCCACATACATGAGTAGGCTGCTGTGAAGGGAAGGACTGGAGATATCATTTAGATAGAGGGAAAAGAGTAGTGGACCAAGTATGGATCCCTGTGGAACACTGCAGGAGATAGCAATAGGGGAGGAGAGAATCTTACAGAAAGAAACATCCTGAGAACGGTTTTTCAGGTAGCTGTTGAACCATAATAGGGTAGAGTCAGAGGTGCCTAATGCTTGAAGCCTAGTCAGTAGAAGCGGATGATGGACCACATCGAATGCTTTAGAGGTCAATAAACACGCTCCTGTGAGTAAGCCCTCATCCATGTTTTCCTTGATATCACTTGTAAGCTGGGTCAGAGCTGTAGCGGTGCTGTGCCCAGCCCTAAAGCCATGCTGGTTGGGGATAGAAGATTAAACTTAAGAAGGTACTCAGAGACCTGACGAGGTACTAATTTCTCAAGTAGCTTGCTAAGCGTGGGGAGAAGTGAGATGGGGCAGTAGTTGGTCAAGAGTTTAGTGTCCCCTTTCTTAAATACCAGTATTGTTCTAGCCATTTTCCATACCAAGGGGATGGAGGCAGAGCAGAAAGATAGGTTAAACAGCCTAGTTATGGGTGCCTCAAGCCAGGTTGCAAACTGCTTAAGAATCCCTGGACGAATACCATCAGGGCCAATGCTCCACCACTAGCTGGAACAGTTTAGAAGGTTAAGTACTTCAATGTATGTGACTGGAGCCAATTCCAGAGTAGGAAGAGAGGAGGAACAAGGAGATGAGTCAGGCCCAGCTTTGGGGAGTCAGGAGGGGGATAGGGTAGGTAGAGTGGAAAAGTAGGAGTTGAAGGCATTAGCAGTGGTGAGAGGGTTGTTACAGTGGGCATCATTTATGTACATATGATTTGGAGTCAGAGGCTTATTGTTACCCAAAATCTCCTTAATGTGTGTCCAATACTGCTTGGGCTAGGAAGCAGAAGAACCAAAGAGATTTCTGAAATAAGAACTTTTAGCTATGTGAATCTTCTTTTTGCAGGTGTTCTGTAAGTCTCTATAGGCTTCAAAGTCAGTAGTAGTTGAGAGGCCTTCCAAGTTGACTATAATTTATCCCCGAGTTTCAGAAGGTGGAGCAGGGGATGCTTGAGCCATTTTGTGACTTTCCCTTTTACCCTTCTAGTAGTAACCGGGATGTGTTTATTTTGTAGAGAAAGTAGGGAAGAGGTGAAATAGTCCAGCGATGTTTATGTCATCATTATGGTAGAGAGACCAGTCAATCAGGTTGAGATCATGAATAAAGGCTTCAGTATTCAGGTTGGAGAGGTTAGAAAAGGTTAAGACTTTAGAAGGAAAGAGGGAGGAGGTATCCCAAATGCAGTAAACAGGGTGATGGTCACTTATGGTGTCTGTATACCCCGTATACATTGTCTTTCATATGCTGTATGTAAGATGCACCTCTGATCACTGTTAGTGTCACTTTCACTTTATTTTATCTATAGTAATCTCCTGAATCTTCATCTCCCTTCTGTTTATACATAAATGTATTTAGGCCTGGTGACACTTGCAATGTAACTATTGTAAATGTGAACCTGACTATGTTATCATTATGATGTGGAACCTATGTAAAGAGCTCTGCTCAAAGGACTATTTTCAGGCTGGAGGCAGTATAGTGTAGTGGTCTAAGGCTCTGAGCTGCAAATCTGGTGACATCCAGAAGACTGCAGTAGCTATGTATCTAGTGCAGCACAACAACATGATGGCATAGCTACTGAAGCACAACATAAAAGGATAATGCCTGGTAATAATGGTTAACCACGATGTAATCACTTCAAGCGTTGCCAGGACAACCAAGTAAATCTTGAGAGCACAGTGAGGAGGTTTACAGTTGTCATGGTAACTGTGAAGGTTATTACATCCAGCGGCTGACCTCACCATTACCTGGCATTGTATTTTATAGTAACCCCCTGTTACCCGGGTTACTAGAATCCCAGTAAGACCTAGTGGTAGGCAGGGAAGGCAGCTTGTGAAACTCCAGTTAAATGGATTTCACACTGTCTCTCTGTTCTCAGTCTCAGCTGAGACTGAGGGATGACATCTTTAGAACTGTTGCAGCTGCATAAGCCACACTGGAATGTTGCAGTTGGAGGTTAGAGTAGAACGTTGGGAAATTTGAAGCGTCTGTAGAGTGGGCAGTCTGAAAGAGGTGCTCTGCTGTAAGCAGGCTGTCAGAGCTCTAAGCTCTGTCAAAGAGCTACTTTTGTTGTATAGGGGTGTGTGTTCCCACCTGAAGAGGAACACATGAAGAGCATGTTGAAGCGATGGAGACCGCTTTCAATGGTTCAGGGCCCCATGCCTGCGGGGATGGGGGGAAGGTATCAGCCTGTTTCCAGGGGAAACCCCTTGGTCTAGCTAGGGAAAAGAAGCTGCTCAGTTTAAGTTCGTGCTGAGGCACCAGAAGCTCTGGAAGAGAGTTCCTTGAGGAGGAAATGCCTGTGGGGCACCTGCAACCGAAGGGTGAGTTCGCTCTGCTAAAGGGCCATGTGTTTTCACCTTCATCAAGATGAAACTAAAGGGACTGTTACTGTGTGGTCAGGAAAAGACAGCCAAATACAGTTTGGAGGATGAGGGGATTGGACTGTTTGACTCTGTGGGGGGTCTAGAGTAATGGACAAAGACACTTATTAAGTATATTCAAGTCCAGCATAAATGGGATGTAAAGACAGTAGATTGAATGTGAAATACATTTAAAAAGAATCTACACAGCAAAGTGTGTTAAAGGATGAGGTGCTACAGTCCAGAGAAATGGCTGGGTATGAATTATAGGAGTGAGAGGTGGGAGACCCCTCATCAGTAGTAACCAAATTCACCTCTACGGATTTGCTCTGGGACACCTGTTGCTTTCTCTCAGGTACTTGGCCAGTGCCTGAGAAAAGTACCCAGATGTGGGATTGATGAAGAAGATTCTCTTATGGAGCAGAAGTGCTCCGAAGTGGTTTAGGGAGCCACCAGTAAATGTTTCCATGTTTTATGGAAAGTGTCCAAGTGGCTGGCAAGGGAGCTGAGCCAGGGAAAACCCAGAGCAGCGTACAAGTTCGGGCTGTGTGCCCAGTGTGTTTCAGAGCCTGAGGGCTAAAGTGATGAGTATGTGTTCTGGTCTCCTTAAATCTGCATTACCAGGAGTGTAGCCCCATGGGGGTCCATTCATACTTTGTTCTGTTGGATGTGAATAAAAAACACACTTTAGAATCCCACTTGGTATTGGACATTGCAGTTATTGCTTCCTTTGTCCGGAGTTACTTAGGTGCCTCTTGCAGAGCAGCCAAACCTAGCTAATGTGCAGTGACATATTCCTCCCAGAACCCAACCCACCAGGTAGAGCTGTCAGATAGAAATGGTATACCTGGATGGGGTTACAAAATGAGGCACCACTGGGATTTGGGTTTGGAATTTAGGGAGGAATGTAAGAAAGGTCGCTCAGACAATGGTTAGCGTTTTGGTTATCTGGCAGCGGGTAGCCCAAAACAACTAATGCAACGTTTAACTAATGTGCCGCTGTGTGCTGTTATTCATGCGCTGCTATTAAAATGCCAACTATTTACCAAGGAGCAGTAAAGAATGAGAGTGTATGCCCTTGTCCTGCATCAAAATTACAGCGTTTGCCAGCTTTTAAAAGTGTTTGTGACAAAGAAAAGTGTGGAAAACTGTGGGTAGCAAAAGTAAAATTGTGTCCTAGATGTTGGAAATGTTTCTGTGTGAATTGAGGGACTTGTTGTGCTTAATGGGCATGAAAATGGTTGAAATGTGCTCCGCTGAGAGTCGTTGAAGGAAAAAAAAGTGTGGTTTTGCACTTTAAATTTGCCTGCTCGACGATCGCCGTGAGGAGGAGAAGAACCGAGAAGGAAAGAGGCTCATTGCATGGCATCAAATGATTGGGGAACTGGAATCAGTCCCACCCCAAAGCCAGCTCTAGAGCGACTGCACAGCATTCGAGAGGGAGAGTGAGTGGAGTGTGTGAACTGGCTTACCAGGAGGAGCATCGCGGTGACTGAAAGTGCTGTAAAAAGTTTAAAAACTGACTTTTCTGTTTGAATTTGGGCTCAACCCGCATCTCGATCGACTGGACTGTGAGTGTGGTGTTCAGAGGGATGATCGGTAGGATTGCCAACCCGCTTCTTTCCAGAGGCCTCCAAGACTGGCTGAAGGCCATTTTTCTATCGCAGCAAACAGCTGCTGATAACAGTGAGTACCAACCAAATAATTGCTCAAACTGTGTGATTTCACCAAAAGCCAGCTGAATTTGTGTGTAGCAGTGTAATCGCTTTGCAAAGAAGGACTGTGTTAAGTTTTACTAGCAAAAGCAAGCATTCTAAGCAATCAACTGTGAGCATAATTATAGGTTCAGCATCAGTATAAGTTTCAAAGCCATGGGAGAGACTGTGAGTTGTATCAGATACGCAGCAAGAATTACAGGCAATCCTGTGCTATGAAATACTGAGGCTTTAAGGGACTGTAAGCTAGAGCAATGTCTTCAGCAAGTTAAAAGTCCGTGGTAAATCATATAAATGTGCTAGGAAAAAGAACACTGCAAGTTTGTGCAGTTTGAGCAAAGTTATCAGAGTGTGTAAATCGGATGCGCAGTGGCTTGACCCAATTACAGAATGTTGATGCGTAGGAGTGCTGCCGCCACCATTACAGGGTGGGGTAGTAATGTAAACACAGCAGCAGAGGAGCCATTTTGAAAGAGAAAGAGAAAGAACGTTTTCAGTGATGTGGGACTTGAAATAACAGTGAGCGTTGTTTGTTTTTCCTCTGCAGTCATGGCTTCTGGACCAGCCTGCTATCCGGATCATGCCCGGGCAGTGATAACAGTAGAAGTTAACAAGTTAAGGGACATTGAGAGATGTTACTACGGAGGACGACTGCCTCCTCATTTGGCGATTCCTGGATATCCAGTGCAAGTATGTCTGATGTGCTTAAATGCTGGAAGGGACATCTTCATGGTACTTCACTGTTATGGGTGCCTAGAGAAATATGGTTTGTTTAAAGTGCCTAAGATTCATTTGGCTCCCACATGGACAAAAGTTCAAGAATCTGCAGTTGGCAGCACACAGCACCAGGTGGAGCCTGTTGGAGAAGGCCCCTCAGAGTGTGGCACAAAGCAAGAGGGTGAAGATTTACAGACAGAACAATGTGCTGATGTTTCAGAGTCTGAGTTGCAGAGAAACATTTCAGGAACAGCATCAGTTGACCCTTGGAGAGAGGGGCCTAGCCCAAGTCTCATAGGTGAAGACGAGATGAGGGAGGCCTTTGAATGGGAGGTTTCGACCTCCACGCCCAGCGAAGAGTAGACAGTCTCAGGAGTGAGGACAACACTGCACTCCTGGGCACAGATTCTCAATGAGGAAGAAGAAGAGAGGGAACCTATGTAGCCTTGTGAAAAAGGAACTGGTACACAGCCTCAAGCTCTTGCCTCAGAGGAATGCATGGAAGAGAGTGGTGATTCCACTGCCCTGGCTATGCAAGAAGAAGCCAGGGATCCATTTTTTGTGTCATTAAGAATGTGTAGCTGGCAGAATGAGGACTGGCCACCTCCAAGCTAGGCCAGAGGTCTTAGGTTGACCAAAGCTAGTAAAGAGGAAGACTGGTTTGTAGGAAAGTGAATGAAATCTATGGATGTCCTTTCCTACCTTTCCTCGGAGAGTCTGGGAGGAGATTGAAAAAGCAGAAAACCCTGGACTTGGGAAGAAGCAATGAAATGTGTGCATCCTGGTGCAAACAAGCTTGTCAATAACAGAATGTTTCATGAAAAATACAGCCAGTGGAAGAGGCAGGACACTGTTTATGGACACTGTTCGAATTGTGGATGGAGAGGGATATGAAACCTTTCACAGTGTGAATTATGAGCGCCCAGACAGGGTAATAATTCAAGCAGCTGATTTGTTGTGTTATTGGCTACAATGCAAAGACCTTCCTGTGAATGTGCCCGTGCCTACCAAGTGGAAAGCAGAGCAGTGGTAGCCAGTGCTGCCACTCCAGCCTTTGCCGTACTCTATGTTGTTCTGCCAGTCTGGACGTCCAGGACTCAGGTGCCCCACATTCATCAGTTCTACAGTGTACTGGTTTTCCAGAATCCATCAACTGGCCCACCAGATGACTTCAGATCCAGAAAGAACACCAGCCCAGCTGTATCCTGATTCATCACCTGGGTATCGGATGACTTCAGACTAGCTGTTTTCCTTTTTGTTCCTGTTCCAAGGTTCCATCTCCAGAGATAACATCAGCCCAGCAGTTTCCAGATGTGCCCTCCTGTCATTTCCCGGAAGATGTCTGCCCAGCTGTATCAGAAGAATGCTGCCAGGGAGAGTCTTCGGCTGAGGACCACGTGTGGTACCATTTTCATTCTACAAAGGACTGGTAAGTCCAGACTTTTCTATTCTTATGACACTGCAGTACACACCCTACACTAGCAGACTCCAGATGTTTGAACTGTCCTCAAAGACTCTCCCCCTTCAGGACTTTTGCCTGCTAGAACTGTGCTTCACTGGGCTCTGGCCCAAGAGAGACTCTTTAATGGACTTGCCCTCGGGCACTGTGGTCACTAGATGGGACTTTTAGGGCACTCCATCCCCCAAATATGGTGTATTGTAAATAATGTCATTGTTTTCTACTGTTTTCTAATGTTTATACTGTTTTTTCTACTTTTCTAAAAAAAATCTTTTGGGGATTCTCCAGTGTTTTGATGGTAGAGGTTTAGATAGACTGTGTATGCAGATTAGGAGTGTGTGTTGTCTTTCTTTTTCTTGCAGGTGTTCCTGAAGAAGATAGAAGAGAAGACAAGAAGAGGAGGGACTCAGTGGAGTTCCTCAGTAGTACTTTAGAGGGTAGTGTTTAAAGTACTGTTGTTGTTGCTGTGTGTAACTTTTCCTTCCACAGGTATGGTTGTGGGGCAGTGTGGGAATAATGCATAGTGTATGGTATTAGCTCCTAGTGTGTGATTGCATGGTGTTCAGGGTCAGGGGAGGTCCCCTGTTTGTTTTGTTTTGGGAATTCTAAGTTAGAGGCGGACAGGTTTTCCCTAGAGGGCTGGGAGATAGACAGGCTGTGGCCCTGACCTGCAGTAGGGGTTGCAGTACTGATCTGTTAGGGCTATGCTCTGGACAATTCTACTGCAGCCACTAGGTACCCATAGTCAGCGGGTAGTATACAGGCTGATACATCAGCTGAAGGCCTCTAGGCTCTTAGTGTTGTCTGCTTGTGCCTAGCACATGGTAGGAGGGGGCCTGATCACCCCTCTCCGTAGGTAACACATAGGGTAGGATGGCCAGGTCGGGTAACTAATGACTGCAGACAGTCATTTTCCTGGCCCAGGGTGAGTGTAACTCCCCTGTTACCCAGGGTTACTAGAATCCCAGTAAGACCTAGTGGTAGGCAAGGAAGGCACTTGTGAAACTCCAGTTAAATGGATTTCACACTGTCTCACTCTGTTCTCAGTCTCAGCTGAGACTGAGGGATGACATCATTTAGAACTGTTGAAGCTGCACAAGCCACACTGGAATGTTGCAGTTGAGGTTAGAGTAGAACGTTGGGGAATTTGAAGAGAGACTGTAGAGTTCAGTAGAGTGGGCAGTCTGAAAGAGGTGCTCTGCGCAAGCAGGTCAGGAGTTCTAAGCTCTGTCAAAGAGCTACTTTTGTTTATAGGTGTGTGTTCCCACCTGAAGAGGAACACAAGAAGAGCATGTTGAAGTGGTGGAGACCGCTTTCAATGGTTCAGGGCCTCATTCCTGCAGGGATGGGGGGAATGTATCAACCTGTTTTCAGGGGGCAACCCCCTTGATCTGGCTAGGGAAAAGAAGCTGCTTAGTTTAAGTTCGTGCTGAGGCACCAGAAGCTCTGGAAGAGAGTTCCTTGAGGAGGAAACGCCTGTGGGGCACCTGAAACTGAAGGGTGAGTTCGCTCTGTTAAAGGGCCATGTGTTTTCACCTGCATCAAGATGAAACTAAAGGGACTGTTACTGTGGGGTCAGGAAAAGACAGCCAAGTACAGTTTGGAGGATGTGGGGATTGGACTGCTTGACTCTGTGGGGGGTCTAGAGTAATGGACAAAGACACTTATTAAGTATGTTCAAGTCCAGCACAAATGGGATGTAAAGACAGTAGATTGAATGTGAAATACATTTAAAAAGAATCTACACAGCAAAGTGTGTTAAAGGATGAGGTGCTACAGTCCAGAGAAATGGCTGGGTATGAATTATAGGAGTGAGAGGTGGGAGACCCTCATCAGTAGTAACCAAATTCACCTCTACGGATTTGCTCTGGGACACCTGTTGCTTTCTCCCAGGTACTTGGCCAGTGCCTGAGGAAAGTACCCAGATGTGGGATTGATGAGGAAGATTCCCTTATGGAGCAGAAGTGCTCGAAGTGGTTTAGGGAGCCACCAGTAAATGTTTCCATGCTATATGGAAAGTGTCAGAGTGGCTGGCAAGGGGAGCCAAGCCAGGGGAAAACTCAGAGCAGTGTACAAGTTAGATTTGTGCCCAGTGTGTTTCAGAGCCTGAGGGCTAAAGTAATGAGGATGTGTTCTGGTCTCCTTAAATCTGCATTACCAGGAGTGTAGCCCCGTGGGGGTCCATCTATACTTTGTTTATTCAGTTGGATGTGAATAAAAGTCACACTTTAGAATCCCACGTCTGGTATTGGACACTACAGTTATTGCTTCCTTTGTCCGGAGTTACTTGGATGCCCCTGTGCAGAGTAGCCAAACCTAGTCAGTATGCCGAGTGACACATTCCTCCCCAAACCCAGCCCACCAGGTAGAGCTGTCAGATAGAAATGGCATACCTGGGTGGGGGTTACAATAGTATATGGGAAAACTAGCCACTGTGGGGGAAAAAATACAGTTTTTTTCAATGTGTGTGTGTTCTCCTGCTCGGCTATGAATGTCTCCTGCTTTGAATGTTGAGCAACTGAAGTGCTGAAATTAGCCATTGCAATCTATACTGCAGCGGTCTGTAACTGTCTGAATGGAATGTGTGTGTTTTGAATGAACGTCCAAGCTGCAGATCACCTTTCCTTTCCAAGAATTTGACAGGTGGTGACATTCTATCCTGTAATCCCATCATCATGACATACTTAAGCAAGGTTTACAGCATACTGATGTCATAACAATGGGATTATCAGGTTATAAACTGATTGAAAACATGGGTTAATAGACACTGTCCATACATTATAAGGATATAGTATATGGTTAGGGCTTATTCTAGATGGAAAACAGTGGCTTCCCAAATGATGTTGTAGGACAGTTCAAAGGTCAAAAAAGTTGTACTATCGTTCTGACATCAGATCGATAGTACAACAACTTTTCAGCCTTGAGCTGCTACATGATTGGCTGAAAACAGCTGATCAAAAAATGCGCTCTAAAATGGCAGAGGTGTCTAACAATCAGTCGGTAGAGCCATTCAGTCAGATAGTTGGGACACGGACTGCCATACTTGGCTCTGTGTTCCCAAACTATCAGTTTGCCAGTTTTTTTTTTTTTATTTCTTTTGTTGAAAGCAGGACCACAGGAAGCAGTGGTATCTTTGGTGTCGGAACTGGATGGCGACTGCAGCATGGGCCGGGAGGGAGCGACCGAGCAAACGAGCAGGACAATATTCACAAGGTATGAACCTTGTCAAAAGTCAAACCTCCTACAGTTTGGGGAACCATATACTATATAAAATAGTGTATGGTTGCTTAAACACAACAAGGCGTTGTTGCCATCTTGGGGAAGTGATTCTGTCACACGGACCCCTCGAGCTTCGCTCTCGAGATCTGTGTGACGTCATCACATCCCCTCGATGGCAACATAGCCTTGTTGTGTATGAGCAACCATACACTGTTCTATATATTCTAGTGATGGATTTCCATCACTAACCACATTCCACCATACACTATAAGATTTGTTTACCTGATGTTAGTAGGTGTGATCTGTGGAACAGCACTCCACCTAACAGCTGACATATCTAGTTCCATTCCCCCGCTACATCAAGCCACTGAGTAGCTGCCAGGTCAGTCACCTGTGATGTAGTGGGGGAATGGAACTGGACATGTCATCTGCCAGGCAGAATGTTATTTCACACACCCAGCACAATACTGTCACATAGAAAAGTTTCTAATAAATACTGTAACATGGAAGGCACGTTATCCAAGGCCAGGCAGAAGAAACAGCAAAAAAACACTCTGTCTTGGCTCAATAAAGAAACCCATTGCTCCCCAAAAAGTTTGTTCTTAAGTTCCTATTTTTAATATTGCACGCTGTGCTGAGATATTCTTGATATCAACAAAAGAAACAGGCATTCAACATTTCACAACAGTAAACCATGCTGTTTCATCAGGAAATAAATGTTTGTTGACTCTTGAAGTAATGCAGAAAAATATTTTCTACATTTAATTTATACTGTTCAGCACAAACCCTCTTCATCCGTCTATGAGCATGTATTTACTGTATTAATTTAAGCCCCTCTATGTGAATTTCTATGTTTCCTAATGTTTCAGTAGTAATAACAGAAAATATATATTTACCTTTTAGACCCCTGTTCTAATACTGAATACAGTTTTAGATCCATTTTTTTTCTGTCTCAGCCGCTTCAGCCCAGTCACAGCCCCCATCGATCCTTGCTCCAAAATCAGCTGCTTTTCCGTTTGTCCCCTGGCTTACCCCCAGGGTGGGGCTGCGGCACCAGCCAAGGTGTCATGGTCAGGTTATGGGAGCCAGCTGAGAGCGAGGAGGGTCGGGCAGGTGACGTATGGAGGTGCTGTGGCTGGATTTTCTATTTTGCTCCCTCTAGAGCCGGGTGCGTGCAATGACGCTGGCCAAGGTGGAACTCACACGCTCCCATGCATGCTCCCCTCAAAGCGTCTGCACTCAACTCCCCATGCTTGTGCCGTCACCTTGCTCCCCAGCCTCCACCAGGGGCACTCAGGTGCCCGGTACTGCAGATCCCCCTTCCCGGGAAAGGAGGCAGTCCTCAAGATGCTCGATCCTTCTCCACCCCTGCTGACCGCGCCCGCGCTCATTCCTGAACTAGGTCACTGCATGGCGCGAGGTGTGGCATCCAGTGCCTCTACCTCAGTGCCACCAGACCAGCCTGTTTTAGATCCATTTTAAAGGTTCAGTGCACGCAGTGTTGGAATTACAGGTTTGCCCCCAGCTCTGAAGTGACTCACAGCAGCTCATGCATCAGTGCCATAGACTTCTAATGGAAAGTGAGCTCACTTAAGAAGGGGTCCTTATGGGACCCCTAGCTCCTAAAGCTAATAAAGTATAATTCCAACACTGAGTGCAAGCCTTTGTTTTATGTCCAATTACTATTAAAAGATAATGTAAAAAAAAATTAATACATCTATCCCTTTTACCTAAGAATAAATCTCCGCACAGTATCACCGCACTTAAATGCTTGCCTTCTGTTTTTCTACTGAACAGTGACCTCTTAAGTACTTCTTAAGTTATGTACTATTTTTTGTATTTGACCTGAAAAAAAAACATGTTTCAATTCAAATACTTCAACTCTCTTGGAAAATGTAGTCAGTAGCTGTCAGTAGCTTATTTGTCTGCTTTTTTAGCACCTGTAGTCACCATACTGTTGGCCTATGACTATAATGGTACTGTACAGAATACAGGACTTTCACGAGACCAAGTTACTGTGGTAGGACATAATTGCTGGGCATCTTGACAAGGTGTTTGGCACACTATGCAGAGGGAGTGTCAGGTGGGTGACCTCCTTATACAGTCCACGGGTGCATGAATATTCATGAGTGGACACTTGCTCAATACTTTATTTATATATTGATTTATTTGTTAGTTAGTTATGTAAGCACCCTCTGGGAGCTTACTAGTTAATTTTGGTTGCTAGGCATAGCTAGAGAGAAACAGAGTGCTTGGTGCCTCTAGATCTGTGATGTACAGCCTGCTTGCTGGCACCAGGGGGCCCCATCCTCAGGGGTATATAGAGAGATTTTAGCATGAGAGAGAGAGAAAGAGAGAGAGAGAGAGGTCCAGGGGCCGGGGTCAGTCCACAAATATGGCTGGAGGGCTGTGGTGGAGCCAGGGTAGGCCGCTTGCCACCCCGGCCCTCCTCCCTCGAAGATCTTCGTATGGGACGTGCGGTAGTTCAGGCCATGGAAGTTGAAGAGGGAGAAGCTGGAGCTGAAGGTTTGGGGCCTGTTGGTGCATTTGGTGGCCATAACCCAGGAAGGAAAAAGAAATATGGAGGCCCACCAAGTGAACTTTGCACCTTGGTAGGGTAAGCACTGATGGGGCCTGTTGAATTAAAGTAGTCTCACCTGTGGTTGAGAGCAGCTCGTGGAGTCAGAGTGTGTCCCGGGAGCAGGCCTGCTCTGGCAAATTGGGCCTGGGGCATGATTTAGAGGTAGCAGCCTGGATGGTTGGGGGTGTAGTGGTGGCAGCACTACCCGTTTCCCCTGGCTGGTGGCTGCTACAGTGTTGTGACTCCTGAGCTGGGCAGCCTGTGGAGGCAGGGAAAGGTCCATGTGGGGAATGATTGGTTGGGACCCCAGTAGGGTGGCAGACTGTCCAGGTGCTCCAGTAGAGACAAGCAGCAGTCCCCTGGCTGAAGACAGTCCAGAAACTGGAATCACTGCAGGAGTGGAGGTGCTGTTGGTTTCAGATCATGATGCAGAATTCTGTGGAAAGCCATTCTAGGCATGTGGCTTCAGTGGTTGGGTGTCCAGAAGGTCTTCTGTGGTTCGGTTCTTGCTAAAGAACACCTTTATGACTAAGTAAGACCTTAAAGTAAAGAAAGTGCTCCATGAATTTTAATGTACCCCTTCCCGGTAGAGAAAGTTTGAAGTAAGGCCAAGTTTGAGATAGGATTGGGACAGTAGAAACATCTTGTGCTGACATAGTCCCTTGTGAGTGTCGGTTTTGAGAACTGAAGAATGGAAAAGTAAGCAGGGCCTGTGTAAGGATTTGGATTGAAAGGAAGGAAATAAGAAGGATGTGTTGCTAAGTACAAGCGGCCTCTAAGACTGGCCTGTTTCAGTCCATCATATTGCTGCTGCCAGGAATGTAACCTTTTCAGCTCAAGGGAGTGTCTGCATGCAATAAACCAGTCTGTTGGCAAAAGCGACTGTTGCACGGAGAAATCAGGTGTCCCCTGTGGATGCCCTTCACTGTATGTGTTTACCTCCATGCTCCATTGAGTGGTTCATTAACTTTCATGTTCATTTAATATGTTTGTTGCATTTGATTCTGGAGTGGACATTGGATTTAATCAATTTCAACTGTGCAGTTTGGGGCCTGCTAATCACCACTGTACCCGGCAGTTCACCGTTTGAAATTAAGAATTGCTCCTGTTCCTCAAATTAGCAAAGCCAACTCGCTGCCATCAGAAGAACCAGGCAATGATCATATTTCTATTTTCCTTGGATTGTGTTTGCTTGGGTTGTACAGTGCCCCTCTCCCACTTTTACCACCTGGATACCCCGAGACACCAGGAGGGGGGATTACAATGCAGGGGCTCACCTGGGATATTGATTTTGGGGTGCCCTGTCTGTGTAGACTTAATTGGGTGTGGGACAAAATGGAAGTCCCCATCCGCTTGACTATTTGATTGTGCAAACAAATGGCGGTGGGCCTTGGACATTTTTTGCTGCCTTTTTCTGTGAGAGCTGTACTGCCTTGTTTCTGTTCATGGCCGGACTGGAGCAAGGATGTACTTAGTGAGCAGAGACTATATTGTGGGTATTACCTCTTTTGCCTTTCTCTCCCTCTGTTACACACCCTGGACAAATGGACTTTGGGACAGTTTTCTAGGCAAGGAGAGGTTCGTCCAACAGAAATTCAATGCTCCACGAATATGAACCGAAAATGCAATTTTCATCAGAGACTCTACTCTGGGGATGCTCCGTTTGACCTAGGGCCCAGGTCTTGTAGGTGATTTTCCCCTGGTTACTCAGAGCTTCAAGGGTTTGGACTGAAAAGCAGCCCCTAGCAGAGACTTAAAATCTGTTTGCATGGACAATGGGCTTTGGGGGGGAAACTGTACCTTATTTGCAAAAAGAAAAAGAAAACAAAATGTGTAACTGGATGTTTATGCAATGTGGGTACGGTGAATGTTAATGGGTTAATAGTTGCACTTTTAACATGTCATACTAAGAATGGTGCTCATTGTTTAAAAATGTATTTTATTGTTCTGGGGGGATTTTATTCAGGGGAATTTGCAGAAATGTACTGAGTGAAGACGGTGCCAGTCAAATTGTTTTCCCCAGCTTTAATAGTTTTGAGAGAATATGTTAAAGTAATCAAATGTTACAGAGATGCTACTTTAATGTAGTTGGGTAACTCTTGCTCAGAAATTTTGCTTTGCTATATGTGTGTTTCAATTAGATATTTTCTGGCGGTCCAATACAGACAGCTGGCAGCAATAATGAGTAAGTGTTACAGTTGTTGTTTTAAACCCTGGGATGCCACGCATGAACTGAAAAGCAGGGGTCCACAGGTTCCTTGGGTGGGTCACCATGGAGTGGGACCTAGAACTCCATCGGCCAGGATGAGCATCTGCTGGTCTCTGTAGGCTTGGTCCGTGGGTGGCCAATTAGAGATTAGTTAAGGGACTAGGAATGCCACTGGTCCGACTGAGTTTTGGGCCTTTGTAGGTCTGGCCGGTGGGTTGTCCAGTTGGACAGTAATTTCTGGGTGGTTTAGTGAGCCAGGTTAGTATTTGGATAGGGAGTGTTGGTTTAAGTTTTGAGTAAGTGTAGTTTAAATAGTATAGGATGAGTCTTGGCTCACTGAGGGTGGTGAGCATTTAAGTGAGGGGGACAGTGTAAGCCCCCCAAAATGGGCTTACCTTAAGAGAGCTCTTGCTCCATGGCTCCCCTCAATTTCTGGGGTCATTCAGTGGCTCCTTTGGGATTTGGACCCATTTGGGTCCTTTGCAGGTCCTCGTAGCTCCAGCTGCTTTTGTGGTGTCCTGGCCTTTGGGGACGGGGGGGGGGCAGGTGCAGCGTTAGTGTTTCCACACCTCCAGGAACATTTTGGGATGGTTGTCGGTCCTGGAGGGTTGCAGTTTCAATGAGACCATGAATTGTAAATAGTAATGGCGGCTATTCTGCTGAGCATACGTGGCCACTGGGAAAAAGGAAAAGAGGGGAAAGAGACTGGATTATAGCAGAGCGACTGCTCTGGGTCCTGGGTTTGGTTTCTGGGGTTGGCCAGACTCTTGACCACCTGGGGTACAGAAGGAAATTAAAAGAAATATAGAAATAAAACACTGAAAATAATTTTCAGTGGTCCGCGCTACTGAGCATGCTTGTCACCTTGAAACATTTAAAGCAGTAACTCTATTTAGGGAATGTTGTTTTTGGTGATGGCTGCGCCATAGTCAGAGTACATGTAAATAGTTATTTTGGGGACTGTATGTTCCACAGGTCTGAGGAGTGTAGTTTTTGGTGCCTGGAGGATTCTGGCACCTCAGGAAAAAGAAAAAGGGACTGTTTTGGCACCTTGAGGGAGATTCACCTGGGAGAGAGAGTAGAGATAGGGTGGAGTGGGACTGTTTGCCCATTTGGGCATGTTGGCCATTTTTTTTTTAATTGGGCCAAAAAATGAATCAGGCAGCTGAATGTGGTGGCAGCCATTGTTTTGTGAGACCTGTTCAGGGCTAGTCTATAAGTTTGGTTCCTTGAGAGGGACAGAAGGAGAAAGTTTGCTGCCAGAAAGGGAGCATGACTGGGCTGCCAGTAAGGAAGCATGTGTCTAGAAGAGATAAAGACATGAGATGAGTGGGTATAGTAGGGGGCCAGGGGTCCTGGGCAAGCTCCTGGTCCTAGTTTGCCCCCCTGGCAGGGACTTTTCATTCCTGAGCTCTGTGCCCTAAAGGAGCCTCCTAAGAAGGTTGAGATCTATAGACGGATAGCTGAGAGAGGATCGGGAAGGAAGGGAAAGTGGTGTTGCTTCCTGCTGTTTTCAAGGGCCTGATTCAGCTGTAAGTTTGCTACCTGTGTTTGACTTTAGCTACCTAGGCTATGGTAACTGCCTGAACTATCTTGTTCACATTTGTGACCTCTGAGGTTCAGTGCACCACTAGCTTATGATGTGACTTTAGTGGTCCAAAGCAACTGAACTGTGTTTTCTTTGCTCCGTGGAGTGACTGTTCCTGTTTTATCATCTGTTCATTAAAGGGATCCCCTGTTTCTGCAATTTTGGTTTTTGCCTCATTTGTTGGAGAAACTGTGTTGCTGCTGAAGGAAGTTTTCCTCCACAGCCTGTTTCCAGTGTGTTCCAGAAGGATCCTGAAGAACCAACGCACCACCGAGAAGTAGTTGTCAAGAAGTCTGCTTGGTGAAGACCATTTACAAGGGCCTTCAGGCGAAGTGGGCAAGGCCAGGCAGGTGAAGAATCAGTGGTCTTTATCTCCAGTGTTCCAGTTCATCACCCAGAAGGTCTGTGGGCAACCCCAGTGGAGCTAATCCATCATCTGCACCACCCAAGGGAATCAAGGTACTGTTTTCCTGTGTTTCTGTGGTTGTACAGTCCCCCCCAGGACATTTACTATCTGGATACCCCTAGACATGGGGGGGTGTTGAAAACAAGGGGGCTCACCTGGGATTTGGAAGAGTGTTTTGGGGAGCACGTTTTGACCTGGATTGATATTTGGGAGCTGCAAGGGGGGCCATTGCATTAAATCTGCAGGCTACCAAGTGCTCTTTGTCAGAGGATGCTGCCATTTGTCTGAATTGCTGTCTCGCTCCCTGTGTGGTGGCACATGGACTTGCAGGTGACTAAAATCTCTGGTCTGCAAAGGCACTGCTATGATTTGTTGATGGTGAGTGAGGTAGCAATGCACAAAAGGTTTCAGCTCTGAGCAGCCACCATTTCAAGCTGAATGTGTAGAGGAGAGTCCACAAAGTGAGTTCCAGCCAGGAAAAAAATGGAAAAAGAAAACCTGTAGCATGTAAGGAGCACCCAGAGAGTGTAGGGTGATGATTCCAGTGTCACTGCTATCCTAGACATGGGACATGATGGAGAGGAGTTCCACTATGGACTGTTGTGTGGTGTGCCATACTACTGAGGAGCGGTTAGTGTGGCTGCCAGTATGCCTAGCATGTACTGATGGAGTGGTGCCCTATCCTAGTGAGGCTTTGTTGCCCTGTTTAGAGAGTTGCTGGTGAGGTAATCCTTCTTGCAGGGACAGACGTGAAGCCCTAGAAGGAACAATGGCATGGGAAGAGATGAGATGAGCACTGGGGGGAAGTCGCTGGTGAACCAGTGAGGAATGTCCAGCCATTCTCCCCAGTTGGATTCCATGTCTCCTAGTGGCAGCGGGAGAGGCCTTGGAAGGGAACAGCTATCAGTCAGTATAGTATCAGCTCACCCTGATAGCCACTTCTCGGCAGTGGAGTCTGAATTATCGGAGACATATGAAAATACTACCTTCCACCCTGACCTCCCCCTTATGCAGAATCAAGTGATTTGTGCATCACTGGCTTGGAGGATGGAGTCATGACTTCTGCCCAAGCCTCCAGGCCCCGGGGTGATGACATTTATTGATCTCTGCATCAAGGGGACATTCCAAAGTGCTACCACCTATCACCTGATGGCCTGGATGTCGGTCCCCTGTGATTGCCTGACCTTTGCAGATGTAAACAGCGCTGGATGGAGGCCCTAGACCAGAAACACCTGTGGGTAGTAGACTATCTGTTTGGGTGTTGTCTGCAGAAAGGTACCACTGCAGAAGTCAGTGGGTCCAATTTGGTTCAGTGGTCCAGTGCTGAATGCTGGATGAGGGAGCGTATTCGGATGGAGTGCCCTGGTGCTGATTACCCCTATCTATCGGAGAAGTTCTGGGACACCATTGAGGAACATCAGGAAGCATGGATGTTTCAGGAGGTGGCACACCGAATGATGGCTTACAAGGACTCCAATTATGATCTTCCACAAAATGTACCAAATTGAATTTACTGGAGAGCAAGGAGGATGTATAATTTTTTGATCTGGACTGGAATTACCCTTTTTAAAAATTTTGCCCTGGTGCAGGAAGAGAATGGTATAAGGATCAAGTACTACATCATTTCCAAAGACTCCACAGGTGAAGCAGTCACCAAACCGGATCCAAAATATTATTAATCTTTGGTGATTCCCAGACCTCCACTATTCCCTAGACTATAATCCTAATTGCTGCAAGATGGTCTGGGTCCTCCTTGGGAAAGATTGATGTCACAAACTCCCACTGTTAATCACTGGATGAGATCTGTCGCAAACACACTCCTGGGGGTCAGGCCTACTGAGCTCACAGTGCCCACCCTTAAGTGCAGTCCATGATGGGGGGACAGGGATACCCTCCTCGTGCTTTTAGAATGCTCGCCGAGGTCACGACTGCACCTCTGCCACAGGGATTCAGGGCATCCCTCTAACTCTAGATAAGGGCATAATACCAGTCTCTAGTCTTGTGGCCAGATATGAACCCTTTCTTGGCTATTACACACAGGAGGAAGACCCAGGTATCACACTCTCTTTGGGGTAGCAGTGTAAAAACCTGATTTGGCCTTCTCCCTACGGGACATACAACAGCCTGGTTCAAAATCTTTAAAGACTCTGGTATTCTCCCAATTCTTCCAGATGTCCCTTCCAGATCCCTTTTCAGTTTGGTTGCTTATGGCATCCCCTCTAAGCAAGTAACAGTTGTCACAGATTATTAATAAACCTTCTACAGTCACACATACAATATAAGGAATTTTTGCTCAGGCAGATATTCTTTAGAAAAACACATGTTTTTGCTAAAATAAATAAAAGCAGTTACAGCTAAAAGAGAACATTTACTAATTTAAGTTACAGTATAAGAAACAAAATGGAAAAATGTACAATGAAACACACTAAAACAGTTAGCTAGTCTACCTGAGGTATGAAGATTTCAAAATCCAGAGAATCGCTGGTTTGCAAAATATTTCAGTCTTTCTGTAGTAGTCTTTGGTCCTTAGGCAGTCTCTGTGCTGACAGGTGTTCTCTGTGATCAGGGGAGGGTCCAAGCAAAATGTGCTGACACTGGCATGTACATATAATTACTTATAAAATGGTAAGAGAAAATCCTGAAATCTGATTGGCTGTTGTTCATGTAGCAATTATGTTCCATGCATGGAAAATAAAAAGTTCTGCCAAATGTGGACTGATCACCACTGGAATCATTAAGCTAATAGAATGTTAAAAACTCAACTGGCAGCCATTGTTTTTGCCCTGTAACTGGAAGCATCACATTCACTTGCACTGGGCCCTAAAAATAAAAGTACCTTAAATACAAAATAAAACAGATTAATTAAATGTTGCTTTCCTCATCAGCACATTCTCCTTACACACATAAAAAATAGAAACATTAAGTATTGTTTATAGTTTTCATTACAACTGTTTCTTTGCTGACATGAAAATCCCCTACTATCTTTACCTGCTCATCAGGAAATCTCTTCTCCTTGCCCTCACAGTGAGATAATTGAGTCTCTGGCTGTAACAGAGGCCTTGTTGTGTGTGTGTGTAGTATGTTAGAAAGGGAACATTCTAGCAGTGGAACTGAGCAGAATTTTGAATCCATGTATTCCATGGTAAACATTCCGTGATAAACATTCCATATCTTGAATGTGGGGAAAAACAGAGAAAAAAACAGGAAGAAGAAGGTAGGCAACAATACAATGACATCATCAGTGACATCATTTATGAGTGGAAGGACTATTTGATCATAAATGCACACAAGTAAATCTATTGTTTCTACATATAAACATGCTTTTCCCAAATGTAAAAAGTTTTTAAAACAGGAACCCATTTTATAAGCGCAATAAGAAACTCCAGGTGAGTGCATGGAACAGATTTTACTGCACGCCAGGGGCTAAAGACACTCGGCCAAGGCCTCATGCCTCATTACGCCCCTAGCCATGCAGTAAAATCTGTTCCATGCACACCCTGTCGTGTCTTATTGCTTACATAAAAAAAATATCTACAACATAATAATATCTACAAAGAAGGGCTAGCAGTTGGGCAGCTCGCCACAAGATCAACCCCTTTTGTTACTGTTTATTGTTTAAAATTATGCAAGGTTTGCTCTTTAGTAAGTTGATAACTGTAATTGCATTGCATAAATTTCTAACAAATAATGTTTACAGTTTAAAAATGAGATGTCTACTGAGAGGTGTCTGGACTGGAATATGCCCATCTAAACTGCTTTGTTGTGATTTGGTGCACATGGTTGGTGTGGCTGCAGTAAGGAAAAGTGAAAAAGAGAAGCGATTTTGTGTAAATTAAGTGTGTGAATGGGGTTGTGAGTGGTTAGCAATCATCTAAAAGTTTAGAAAAAAGAAGAGAATGCTTTGAATTGTTATTTGCTGAAACATAGTAAGCATGGTGTTATTAGCTTCAGAAAGAAACGGAATATATATTGCTGACTGGTTAATGTTACAATGTTTCCAGTATGCATTTTACCAAGGGAGAATTGTGAGTACTTTTCCTATTCCTGGCAGCAGCATTTTTTTCCTAAAATTCTGGATTCAGGTGAGTGTATAGTGGGGGAGGGATGCCGGCGTTGTAATACCTGGCAGGTGACTGTGAAGAATCAGTGGTGGGTTGTCAGTATGCCCCAGTATAAGAAGTTAAAGTGTAGGATAAGCTAAGGTTCATCCTAAGGTACTTGTATTTTCACTGTCCCGGCGGTGAAACCAGTTGGTACTCTGACCCTTGGGGGGAGGGAGAGTGGCCATATCTCTCCTCTGGGGAGGGTCGGTGGTGTAACCTGGTTAGGCATTCCACAGGGGTCAACATTTTGTGTGGCAAGGCAAGGCAAATTTTATTTTTATGACTCCCGATCCTGGAGGCTCTGGGTGCCTGACAAAGTATTACAAATAAAACAACTATTTAAAATCCAGAAATAACAGATAGATAAAAAATATACTTCAATTAATAAAATTCACTATATAGTACTGATTACTCTATAAAGGCCAGGCTAAGGAGGTGGGCCTTTAGCCTTTGCTTGTGGGAGGAAAGTGTAAGCACCCTATGGGAGCTTACTAGTTAATTTTGGTTGCTCAGCATAGCTAGAGAGAAACAGAGAGCTTGGTGCCACTAGGTCTGGGATGTAGGGCAGCAGGGGACCCTATCTTCAGTGGTATTTAGAGAGAGGGATTTTGGCACCTGGGAGAGAGAGAGTAGGATGTAGGGCCTGCTTGCTGGAAGCAGGAGACCCTATCTTCAGTGGCATTTAGAGAGAGGGATTTTGGCACTTGGGAGAGAGAGAGAGAGAGACCTGGGGAGAGACGAATCTAGGGGGTCACTGGAGGTCCATGGTGGGGCTGGGGTGAGCCACTTGCCACTCCGGCCCTCCTTCCTCGAAGATCCTCCTATGAGAAGTGTGGTAGTTTGGGCCATGAAAGGTTGAAGGGGGAAAGTTGGAGCTGAAGGTTTGAGGCCTGTTGGTGCATTTAGGAGCCAAACCCCAGGGAGGAAAAAGATATATGAAGGCCCGCCAAGTGAACTTTGTCACCTTGGTAGGGTAAGCATCGATGGTGCCCTTTGAATTAAAATAGCCTCACCTGTGGGCGAGTGCATCTCGTGGAGTCAGAGTTTGTCCTAGAAGGGGGCCTACTCTGACAAATTGGGCCTGGAGCATGGTTCAGAGGTGGCAGCCTGGACTGTTGTTGGTGAAGTGGTGGCAGCACTACCCCTTTCCCCTAGCCAGTGGCCGCTACAGCGTTGTGACTCCCAAGTTGGGCAACCTGTGGAGGCAGGGAAAGATTCATGTGGGGAATGGTTGGTTGGGACCCCGGAGGGGTGGCAGACTGTCCGGGTGCTCCATGTGGCACATGAAGCAGTCCCCTGGCTGAAGGCAGTCCAGAAACTGGAATCGCTATAGGAGAGGAGATGCTGTTGGTTTCCAGATCAGGATGCAAAATTCTCTGAGAAGCCGTTCTAGGCATGTGGCCTCAGTGATTGGGTGTCCGGAAGGTCTTCTGTGGTTCAGCTCTTGCTAAAGAACACCTTTTAGACTAAGACCTTAAAGTAAAGAAAGTGCTCCATGAATTGTAAGGTACCCCCCTCCCCGGTGGAGAATGTTTGAAGTAAGGCCAAGTCTGAGATGGGATTGGGACAGTAGAAACATCTTGTGCTGTCATAGTTCCTTGAGACTGTCCAGTTTTGAGAACTGAAGATTCGAAAGTAAGCAAGGGCCTGTGTAAGGATTTGGATTGAATGGAATGGAATAAGACGGATGCGTTGTTAAGTACAAGTGACCTTTAAACTTGGCCTGTTTCGGTCCACCGTATTGCTGCTGCCAGGAATGTAACTTTTTGGCTCATGGGAGTGTCTGCATGCAATAAACCAGTCTGTTGGCAAAAAGCGACTGTTGCACGGAGAAATCAGGTGTCCCCCTGTGGATGCCCTTCACTGTATGTGTTTACCCCCATGCTCCATGGAGTGGTTCATTAACTTTCATGTTCATTTAATCTGTTTGTTGCATTTTGATTCTGGAGTGGACATTGGATTTAAGCAATTTGAATTGTGCAGTTTGATGCCTGCTAATCACCATTGCTCCAGCAGTGCACCACTTGAAATTAAGAATTGCTCCTGTTCCTCAAATTAGCAAAGCCAACTCGCTGCCATCAGAAGAACCAGGCAATAATCATATTTCTATTTTCCTTGGATTGTGTTTGCTTGGGTTGTACGGTGACCCTCTCCCACCTTTACCATCTGGATACCCCTAGACATCGGGAGGGAGAGCTTACAGTTAGTTAGTTACAGTAGTTAGTTAGTTAGTTAACCAGGTGGGTGCACTGATTCAAGGAAGCATTTTCAGGCACATCCTGGGCCATGAAGATGGACAATAACACAGTACAAAGGAAACAGGTGCAATAAGTAAAGTGATTGCAAGTCGTTACAGAAACAGGTGAACACATTTAAGTAATAATATATAGTTTTGCGCAAAGTTGTACATAAAGTGAATGCGGTGCAAACAAGTAAAGTGCACAGTGGTACAGTGGCAGCTCAGGGCCCTCATAAAACAACAAGTATCAGCATCTTATAAATACAACATGCAAAAATACAACAATTCAAGGGTCAAACGTTTAGACAGTCTAGCTACCCTTAGGCAGGGTATGGCAATCAGTTGGGGGACAGGAATAGGTGACTGTCACCACAATGTGAGATTTACGGTGGGACATGAATAGGGGATGTGAAACTAGAGTCTGTAGGGAAGCAGACAGGCTGTTCCAGAGGTTTGGAGCAGCTGAAGAAAACGCCTTTTGTCCAATACATGTGGTGACCTGTGGACACTCACCATGAGGCTAGAGGAGTTCCGGAGTCCATGATGACATGGCTTTGGCTTGAGTAGGGGGGTGAGGGAAGACGCATCTTTTTTCCTAATAGATTTATCTATGATGCAGCCTAGGAGGTAGTCACAGCGGACCTGTGGGGGGAGCCATCCTAGTGCCTGGTAGAGAGAGAGTGATGTGTAGAGTAAGGTGCCATCAGGGCAAATCTACAAATGTTATTCTAGGTTTTGTTTAGTCTTGAAAGTCCTGAGGATGTGGTTGGTATGTGGGTGGAAATCATTAGTCCAGTAGGGGCAGTAAGATGCCCTGGGCGATGGCGAGTCTAGCTTCTCGAGTCAGGTAATCTTTAAGCCTATATCCGACTCCTATTTTCTGTTTTTTTGTGCCGAACGGTATATCCTATGTGGTCAGCAAACATCAGTGCAGGGTCGAGGGTGACTCCGTGGTATTTGAAGGAGGTCATTTTCTCCAGGGATGAGCCATCAGAGGATAGGATACTGCGAGGGGTAGTGTCCTCGGCTACCCTGGTTAGCCTGGATTTTGAGTAGAACAGTATGGCCTTAGTCTTCTTGGCATTGACCAGTAATCTGTTAGTTAGGAACCATTGATGGATGGCACCATAGTTGTTTGTAAGTCTGGTGGAGAGGTTGGTCAGGGCCTTAGCACTATGGTGTAGGATAAGGTCATCAGCATAAAGTAGAGAGTTGCACATGATGCTGTCCTTGGGAAGGGAGTTTATAAATAGGAAGAACAGGAGGGGTCCAAGAATAGATATTTGGGGGATCCCAGAAAAACCTCCTTGGCAGTGGAGGTTGTACCACCAGTGCAGACCATTTGGGTTCAACCAGAGAGGTAGTCTTAGAACTAGGTGGTGGACGTGGAGGAACAACCAGTGCTGCTCAGTTTTCATAGAAGGATGTTGTGGTCCACCAGGTTGAAGGTCTTAGTGAGGTCCACAAAGATGGCACCAGTGAGTTTGCCTTCATCCATGCTGTGGAAAATGTGGTTTGTGAAGCAAGCTAGGGCTGCAGTGGTGCTATGGCTCTTCCTAAAGCCATGTTAATTGGGGGAGGAGGTTTTACTTCATCACATGGTTAGAGATCTGCTGGTCGTGACTTTTCCAGACTTTTACTTAGGTGGAGAGGATAGATATGGTAGTTGTTTACTAGTCAGGGATCACCAGATTTAGAGATGGGGATGACTTTGACTTGTTTCCATACTGGGGTACTGTTGATGTGGTAATGGAAAGGTTAAAGACTGTAGTCAGGGGTTAAGCAAAGGTGTAGACTCTGAGTCTCATGAAACAGGGGAAGAGGCCATCACTACAAGTACTTCCCCAGTTGAGGAAGCTCACAAAGAGCTTAAGGGTTTCTTGAGAGAGAAGGCTTTGAAGTAAAGGGGAGGAATGCTCGACTTTTCATGATCTGGCCAGAAGGCCACTGACCGTGTCATATGGGGGTAGTTTAAGGATGTGGTCAGGCAGATCCGTGAATTTGGCATTGAAAGCTGCTGCAACCGTGAAAGGTTCTATTAGGGATCCTGTCATAGAAACATAGAATTTGATGGCAGATAATGACCACTTGACCTACCTAGTCTGCCCATTTCTCTACCTAATGGATAAGCTGCAGATCCTAGTTAACCAGCAGCCTACTTCCTCCTACCCACCACTAGAATTGCCTTATTTCTGTCCCATGTATTCTTGAATTCCCCCACTGTTTTTGACTCCATGACCTCCTCAGTAAGGCCACTCCATGCATCCACAACCCTCTCTGTGAAAAGATGCTTCCTCACATTACATAGAAACATAGAAACATAGACTTTGATGGCAGATAAGGACCGCTATGCCCATCTAGTCTGCCCATTTCCCTACCTACAGGATAGGCCACAGATCCTAGTTAACCAACAGCCTATTTCTTCCTACCCCCCACAAGAATTGCCTATGTCTGTCCCATGCATTCTTGATTTCTCCACAGTTTTAGACCCCACAACCTCCTCAGGAAGGCTGTTCCATGCATCCACTGTCCTCTCAGAAATAATACTTCCTCCATTGCCCCTGAACTGCCCTCCTTCTATCTTTAAATTGTGTCCCTTGTTCTGCAAGTCTTTTTCTGAAAGATGCTACCCTCTTGGACTTTGTTGATTCCACTGAAGTACTTAAAAGTTTCTATCATGTCCCCCTCTCCCTTCTTTCCTCAAGGGTATACATATTAAGCTCCTTTAGTCTCTCCTCATACGGCTTCTTGCAGACCCTGCACCATTTTAGTTGCCCTCCTCCGACTGCCTCTAGCCTGTCTATGTCCTTGCGGAGATGGGGTCTCCAGAACTGGACACAGTACTCAGATGGGGTCTCACTAACTGTCTGTACAGAGGGATAACAACTTCCTGTTTTCTGCTGATGATGCCTCTCTCTATACATCCCAGTATACCCCAGCCCTCCCTACTGCCTTCTCACATTGCTTGCTAACCTTAAGGTCATCTGATATGATTACCTCCAGGTCCCTTTCCTTTTTGTTGTTGTTACTACCTCCCACCCATTGTGTATTCTTCCCTGGGTTCTTGTTTCCCAGGTGCATTATTTTGCACCTTTGCATTGAATCCTAGCTGCCATACTTGACCATTCCTCCAACCTTGCCAAGTCCCTTTCATCCTTTCCACGCCTCCTTGTGTATCAACCCTGTTGCAGATCTTTGTGTCATCTGCAAAGGCATACTTTTCCTTCCAGTCCCTCTGCAATGTCACTGATGAAGACATTAAAAGGACTGGACCCAATCTGAACCTGCGGTGCCCTACTAGTAACTCCTTTCTTCAGGTGGACTCATTTACAAATTACCTTCTGTGTCCTGTTGTCCAGCCAATGTTTTACCCAGGCTACCACCCTGGGTCCCACTCCCAGGCTGGTTAATTTGACTATTAATCTTTTGTGTGGGACTGTGTCAAATGCCTTGCTAAAGTCTAGGTAGGCCATGTCCACAGCCCCTCCCTGGTCTACTACTTTGGTCACCCAGTCAAAGAAATCTATTAGATTTGTCTGACATGACCTTCCCGCTGTGAACCCATGCTGCCTTGGGTCCTGTGCTCCACTGGCCTCTAGGTACTCAACTATTCTTTCCTTCAGAAGTGACTCCATCACTTTCCCTACCACAGAGGTCAGACTGACAGGTCTGTAGTTTCCTGCCTCTGAGCCATCCCCCTTCTAGCTTCAAATTGTGTCCTCTTGTTCTTGTACATCTCTTTTTCTGAAAGATGCTACCTTCTTGGACTTTGTTGAGTCCTTTGAGGTACTTGAAAGTTTCTATCATGTCCCCCCTCTCGCTCCATTCCTCAAGGGTATACATATTAAGCTCATTTGGTCTCCCTTCATATGTCTTCTGGTACAGACCCTGCACCATTTTAGTTGCCCTCCTCTGGACAGCCTCCATCCTGTCTATGTCCTTGTGGAGATGGGGTCTTCAGAACTGTCTGTACAGAGGGATACCAACTTCCTGTTTTCTACTAGTGATGCATCTCCCTATGCATCACAGTATCCCCTCAGCCCTCCTTACTGTCTTCTCACATTGCTTGCCCACCTTCAGGTCATCTGATATGACTACCTTCAGGTCCTTCTCCATTTTTGTTGTTAGTATCTCACCCCGCATTGTGTACTCTTCCCCTGGGTTTTGTTTCCCAGGTGCATTACTTTGCACTTCTTTGTGTTGAATCTAAGCTTCCATACATTTGACCATTCCTCCAGCCTTGCCAAGTCCCTACTCATCCTTTCCACCCCACCTTCTGTATTAACCCTATTGCAGATCTTTGTGTCATCTGTAAAGAGACATACTTTTCCTTCCAGTCCCTCCGCAATGTTACTTATAAAGATATTAAAGAGGACCGGTCCAAGTACTGAACCCTGCAGTACACCGCTAGTAAACCCCCTTTCTTCAGAGTGGTCTCCATTTACTATTACCCTCTACATCCTTTTGTCCAGCCAATTTTTTACCCAGGCTACCACCCTGGCTGGCTAACTTGTATATTAATCTTTTGTGTGGGACTGTGTCAAATGCCTTCCTCCAACCTTGCCCTTCCCTTCTCATCATTTCCACACCTCCTTGTGTATCAACCCTGTTGCAGATCTTTGTGTCATCTGCAAAGAGGCATACTTTTCCTTCCAGTCCTTCTGCAATGTCACTTATAAAGACATTAAAAAGGACTGGACCCAGTACTGAACCCTGCAGTACCCCACTAGTAACCCCTCTTTCTTCAGAGTGGACTCCATTTACCATTACCTTCTGTGTCCTGTTGTTCAGCCAATGTTTTACCCAGGCTACCACCCTGGGATCCACTCCCAGACTGGTTAATTTGACTACTAATCTTTTGTGTGGGACTGTGTCAGATGCCTTGCTAAAAGTCTAGGTAAGCCATGTCCACAGCCCTCTCTGGTCTACTACTTTGGTCACCCAGTCAAAGAAATCAATTAGATTCATCTGACACGATCTTCCCGCTGTGAACCCATGCTGCCTTGGGTCCTGTGCCCCACTGGCCTCTAGGTACTCAGCAATTCTTTCCTTCAGAAGTGATTCCATCATTTTCCCTACCACTGAGGTCAAACTAATAGGTCTGTAGTCTCCTGCCTCTGCCCTGCTCCCCCTTTTGTGACATGGAATCACATCCACCCTCCTTCAGTCTTCAGGTACCACCCCATCCTCCCATGATTTGTTAAAGAGGGTAGTCAGTGGTGTCACTAGTTCTACTCTTAGTTCTTTAAGAATTCTGGGGTGAATCCCGTCAGGCCCCATTACTTTGTCCACCTTCAGTTTTAAGAGTTCTTTCAGAACCCTTTCTTCTGTGAATGGACTCAGCCCCACCCATCCAGAGTGTTTCTATTGTTTGGTTTAGGTACCTCCCCCTCTTCTTCTTTTGTGAATACTGAGCAGATGTATTCGTTCAGTATCCCTGTTTTTTCACTGTCACCCTCTGCCCACATTCCCTCCCCTTTATTAAGCCTCAGTATCCCTCCCTTGGTCTTTGTTTACTCCCTAATGTACCTATAAAAGATTGTATCCCCTCTTCTTAACAGAGTTGGCTATCTTTTCCTCAGTTTGGGCCTTTGCTATTCTGACTGCCTTCCCTGCCTCCTTCTGCTTTAACTGATATAGTTCTCTGTTCTGCTCTTTCTGTGTTTCCTTATATTTTCTGAATGCTATCCTTGTCTCCTTAACCTCCCCTGCCACCTCTTTTGAAAACCATAGTGGCTTTTTCCTTCATTTTGTTTTGTTGATTTGCTTTACACAAAGGCTTGTTGCCTCTGTGATGGCAGTTTTGATGTTTCCCCATTGTTCCTCTGCCCCTCCTTCTTGCCTGTTTGCTAGTGCATTTCTGAGGCACTCTTCCATTTTTACCAACGTCAGTCCTCCTAAAGTCCAACACCCTTGCTTTTGTATGGCTTGACTCTACAGCTGTTTATTATGAACCACACTGTTTGGTGGTTGCTTGTTCCCAGATGGCTACCCACCTCTAAGTCTCAGATCCTTTCTCCATTCCTGTTTGAGAGTAGCAGGTCTAAGACTGCTCCCTCCTGAGTGGGTTACAACACTAGCTGTCTGAGGCATGCTCCCTGTAGGGCATAGAGAATGACCCTGCTCTAGGATGTGGCTGCAGTAAAGGTGCTCCAGTTAACATCTGGCATATTCAGATCCCCCATCAACAATATCTCTCCTTTTTCTGCTATTCTAAGGATTCCTTCTATCATTTCCTTGTCCATTTCCTCCCCCTGAGATGGGGGTCTGTAAACAACCCCTGTGTGAACTCTGGTGCCATTTCCTGTCTCCAGGGTGACCCACAACGCCTCCTCCCCTACCTGTTTATCCTTTAGTTCTGTTGCTATTATTCCTTCCCTTATGTAGAGAGCTACTTCTCCTCCTGTTTTACCCTCCCTGTCCCTCCTGTAGATTGTGTACCCTGGTACGTTGACATCCCAGTCATGGTTTTCTGTATACCATGTTTCTGTGACTGCCACGATATCCAGACATTCCTCTTCCATCAAGGCCACTAGTTCAGAGAGCTTGTTACCCAGACTATGGGCATTGGTACTGATTGCCCTCCATTTTCTGATGGCCTTCCCCTATTAGCCCCATCCCTGTCCTTATTGCCTTTTCTCTATTTACCCCGTCCATCTCCCTATTGACTTCTCTACCTTTGTGTCTACTTTGCTAACTACCCTGTTTTGTTGGGGGGGGCTGGGATTTCCCTGCTTTCCCTCAGTGCTTCCCCCCCTTGGCTAGTTTAAATGCTTGCCATTGAAGCATTTTAACCTATAAATCACCTAGGATCCTGGTTCCCCTCCAGGACAGATGCAGACCATCACACCAGTATAGGCCTGCATCCCCCCAGGTAGACCTCCAGTCTCCAGTTAAGCCAAATCCCTGAGCTCTGCACCAGTTTTTCAACCAGTTATTGAATCCCATCGTGCAGACTACCCTAGCCTCACCCATGCCATAGACAGGTAGCATTTCCGAGAAAGTTACTGTGCGTGCTACTTTTCTAAGGCCCCTCCCCAACTCCACAAACTCCTGCTGCACTGATCTGATCTCATTCCCAGCCAGGTCACTTGTCCCTAGGTGGGCAATGACATCCAGCTCCCTCCCTGACCCCGTGCAGCTGCTTCCATGATCCTGAGGATTTGCTTTCTGTCCCTCCAAGCCATGGCACCGGGCATGCATCTTAACTCCCTCTCCCCTCCCTCCCCCAGTTCTACCCCCCTAATGACGGAGTCTCCCACCAGGAGTTGTTTCTTCCCTGTGGAGTCCCGTGTCACCCTCCAGTGGGTCTCCTTTGTGGAGATTCCCAGCATCCTCCTTGATCTCCACTGCAGATGCCTCCATAGAGGAACCATGCTCCACCAGAATGGCGAATGAATTGTGGAGAGGCACAACTGGAGGGATGCACCTCTGTTCCACCACCCTCACCCTCCCTGAGCCCACCATGGTCCAACCACTCCTCTTTCTTGGCAACTTCTGAGGCAGTGGTGGTGGCCTGGAGGTCCCTGGTGGGGGAGAAGGTTTTCTGAATCCTCGCCAGGTCAGCATGGAGACAGACAACCTCCTCCCTCAAACCAGAGAGGTGCCTGCAAATAGTGCAGCAACGCAGCCTCCAGAATGTCTTCTGGAAGACTGCTGATCCACAGCCAGTGCATTGCACCACTTCCCACATGTCTGTCTCCCTTCCTGTTTAAGATTTTTTTTTTCAGTGTGTTTAGTTTAGTTTAGTTTATTGTTCTAGGAATTACTGAGCCAGAGGCTCTTTTACAAAGGTTCCACGTCAATTAGGTACGGTACAAAAAAGGTTACATAGATAACACAACAATTTGTGCTGTGTCAAGAGCGAGAAAACATATACAAATACATATCAAATAATTTGTGCAAAAGGACATGAGATATCAATAATCACATTATTATTACAAGAAAGAGGTCATGCCAGATTAGGAGAAAGGGCTGAGTTTTTGGCTTGCATGTCTGCCAGCTGCTCCTGAGAGGGAGAGAAGATAATTATTTTGGACTAAATCCAAGTTTGTGTGACTAAAGTAAGCTACTGAAGTGGGCCAGGCTCAACCTGAAGAAGACCGAAGATTTTGCTGAATGCGATCGGCCTGTCAGGAGTTCCAGCTACCCTTAAGCTTCCGGTGTGTGCAGAGACTTTGCGATTATGACCGGGGAGCGCTTTGCCTGGTACAGTAGAATTCCCAAACATGTAAATGTGCTATGAGCTGCTAGTGGGTTGTGAGTTAGTTCCCCACTGTGTGAACTGTGTTCTGCTTCCTGGAAGCTGTATCCAATAAAACGGACTGCTGGCTTGATTTGTCTCCATGCGGTCTGGGTCTTGCAAGACTGGCCCAGCCCGACTACCCACTGCATGGGAAGCCATCATGAGAGACCTGCCTGGGGATCAGCTCCCTGCTCCATGCTTGAACAGGAACAATGCCTCTGCAACTTGTGTGAGCCCTGCTTCTCCTGGCATTCCAGATCAACTACCTGCAGTCTCGCTTTTCGTCCAGCCTGTGTTCAGTCTTGGGTATCATGAGTAAATACCAGGGTAGCTCCCGGCAACAACAGCTTAATCTGAGTGTGTCATCTGATTGTCTTGTTGTTTCATTTCCTTACGAACTGAGCCCTGGCCTGGATTACAAATATTATGTACTGTGCATGTTGTGTTTTCCATCACAGGGCCCCAACCAGCTGCAACCCCGGCAACAGTCCTGGCTAGCCCATCTCTTCTCCACCTGGGTACCCAGAGGTGTGACTGTGTGGGGGGATTCAAAGCGCATGCATAACTGCTTGATTGATATAACCTTTAAGCTAATTAACCTGATTTTGCCACTTCCTTGTTCAAGTCCCCTGAATAAATCAGATCTAACTTTTTCTGCATGTAATCTGACTGTGGTTCCAGTTTGTGCTCAAGGTACTGTACTGTTGCTATTTGCTGTGCATAACCTTGTTTTACAGGGGGGCCCCCAGGGTCGAGCCAGAGGAACCAGCCCTGGTGGTAAATGCAAACAATGTGGGTACTTGTGTGGTGTACCAGAATTGTTGTGAAAGTGATTATTGTACAGTGTTCAGGCCACTAGAGGGGAAGAGGGGGTTACAGTGTCCTGGAGGCTGGCAGGTTAGCTTGACCTCTACCAACCCTGACCTCTGGGTGGAGGCACCCGTTTCAGAACTCAGGCCCCTTAACCTGCTACTAGCCAAGCAGGCAGGGGTAGTAGCCCTTGGGATAGCGCCACCTAGGGGTTACACCAAACTAAGGGATGTGAGAAATATCATGAAAAGATGATTAGCTAGCTGGGAGCTAACCCCCCCCCCCAATTTGTGGTCCATGCAGGAATGAACAATATTGGCAGAACACCAGAGCAACAGATCATTAGAGAAAGCAATGGTATAGGGACACTGTACCATCTTCTCAAAGGTATTGCCCCTATTTGGTAACAAAAATATGAGATTAGGAGACATCTATAGACCTAACCAGTGGTTATGGATAAGGACAGCTAAGGAAAATTTAAAATTTATAAGGAACTGGGGGGCTTTTTCAGGTCAAAGAGACTACTACAAAAGGGATGGTCTGCATTTGAACAGAAAGGGGCAGCTGTTCTTGGTAAGAGAATACATACTGCCATTAGTTATAATTTAAACTAGAACTGGGGGAGTGGAACTTGTATTAGTAATAGTCCCAGTCATGAAGAAAATATTGGTATGCATATTACTGGAAATAACTCACTGATGACTCAGAATTCAAACATTAATGCACTGACCATTTTATCGCTTATTGCAAGGAATATGAATAAGTTTTATTTATTTGTTTACCGGGTAGGTGCTCTGATCCAAAGGGCTGTTTTCAGGCACGACCCAGGCCATAAAGATGGCGCATGAGTAATACAGATAATGGGTAATACAGACAATTAAAATTACAGCAAACTGAGGAATAGTACAGGAATATATAAACAACATTGCTTACGAACATACGAACATTCAAAGAAGCCAGTAGAAGAAGCCATTTGGTCTATCAAGTCTGCTCATATTACAGGGTCCACAGCTTGAGCTAATGTCCCTGCCCTCCCTCCCAACTCCTCCCATCCTTCCTAGCCTCTCTTAAAGCTGCCCACTGTCTTCAATGAGACGACCTCTTCCGGCAGCGCATTCCAAGTGTCCATCACCCTCTCTGTGAAGAAGTGCTTCCTGACCTCCCTTCTAAACCTTCCACCCTCCAGCCCCCTCGTGATATGGTTGCCACTCAGTTTAAAGAGACGCTCCTTATCAACCTTATTTATCCCTTTCAAGTACTTGAATGTCCCAATCATGTCCCCTGTCACTCTCCTGTCTTCCAGGAAGTACATGTTCAGTGCCCTCAACCTCTCCTCGTATGCCTTGTCCTGCTGACCGGCTATCATCTTTGTAGCCCTCCTCTGGACCTTCTCCAGCAGGTTAATATCCTTTTTGAGGTGTGGGCACTAGTACTAAACTCCATACTCTAGATGCAACCTTACCAGTGACCTGTACAAGAGCAGTATAACCTCCACTCTCCTACTACTGATCCCCCTAGCTATGCATCCCAGCATCTTGTTTGCCTTTGCTACTGCTTTCTAGCACTGTGTGGAGTGCTTCAGGTCACAAGTGATCATCACTCCCATGTCCATCTCCTCCTCTGACGCAGATACTCGGACTCCACCCAGGTAATACTCTGTCCTGGGATTCTTGGCTCCAATATGAATACATTTGCATTTCTTGGCATTGAAGCCAAGCTGCCAGATCCTGGACCACCTCCCCAGCTTTTTCAGATCTTCCTGTAGGTCCGGTATCCCTTCAGCTGTGTCCACTCTCCCACAGAGGTTGGTGTCATCTGCGAATAGGCACATTTTGCCTTTAATGCCTTCCCCAATGTCATTGATGATGACATTGAATATCGCCCACAGCACAGAGCCCTGTGGGACCCCACTAATTACCTCTCTGGTGCCAGATAACTCTCCCCCCACCACAGCCCTCTGGGTTCTGTCCCTCAGCCAATTTTGCACCCATCTGACCATCTTTTCAGCAACTCCAAGTTATATTGAATACATTGAGACAACAGTTGAATACAAAGTGCAAGTGTGCACTGACATGAAGTAGCATGTGAGTAAAATGCTAAGTCAAGTAACAATGAATTACAGGCAAGCATTCTTATGATGGTTCAGTGTTGTACTTGGGATACTTCAGTCATACGCTGAGGTATAAAAAGAAAGGACTCCCATGGGATCACCTGGACGGGCATGGGTAATAAAATGGGCATGTTGAAAGACAAATTATGGGAGCAACAATATGATCTTGTGTCAGTAGTTGAAACCTGGTGGAATGATTTCATGGACTGGGGGCATGAACTGGATGGATACATGCTATACAAAGTTAACAGGAAAGGGAGAAGGGAGGGTGTAGCGCTCATGTCAGGAACAGCCTTATTAGTACGAAAATTATGGACACACTAGGTGAAATGGCTGACTTATATGTTGAAAAGCCTATGGGTCAAGATCATAACCAAAAGTAAGCCTATTATTATCGGGCATGTTACAGACCACCAGATAGCAATACAGAATACACCAGCAAATTATTTAAGAACATTAAACGTATGAGTAGTCCCGACAAAAAGTAATCATACTCAGGGACTTTAACATCAGCTGTATTGACTGGGAGTGCAGATTAGCAGCCAGAGTGTTGGGTCTCATTTAACAGATGTACTGGATGCATGTGACCTGGATCAGCTCATCGTAAAAAGACACTGGGGAATAATGTGCAGGTTGGTAATAACAAATATTAAAGATCGCATGGACATGCGCAGAGTAGTTGAGCCACTGGGAAACACTAACCATAATATAATAGAGATATCTATTAGTAAAAAAAAAAAATCAAAAAATCTATAAAAAAGGCTAAAAGAGAAACAAATAAATACATAAATAAAGTACTATAGCTACAGGGAAGCTACTTTGAAGAAATTAAGAAAGATTTGAGGGGATGGAATTGGGAATCATTATTTGCCCCCAGATCAACTATTAAGAAATGACAAATTCATAAGGACACACTAAAACTAATACAAGAGACGTGGGTCCCTAGAAGGAAAAGA
This sequence comes from Neoceratodus forsteri, assembly GCA_016271365.2. NCBI lineage: Eukaryota > Metazoa > Chordata > Ceratodontiformes > Ceratodontidae > Neoceratodus > Neoceratodus forsteri. The sequence continues at coordinate 643,968 of JADMNL010000027.1, forward strand.
ACTGTTAAGGAGAAGATAAGACATAAATGGCTGACCAATACTGTTAAAAGGAAAATAAATAGGAGAAAATATTCTTATAAAAAAATGGAAAAATGACCCCAGGCATAAGAACCTGGTGACTTACAGGAAAGACTTGAGAAATTGCAGAAATGAAATAAAAAAAACTTAGCAAGAAGCAATACAAAAATCCAAAACTTCTGTATGAATATATGAACTCCTCAAGGGAGAGAAAGGTAATAGGGCCTTGCAACTGGAAGGGAAGTTAATATAGAATTCAGAATGCATGATGGATGAATCGAACAGCTATTTTGCTTTGGTCTTTAATAAGGAAGGAACAGACTGTTACCCCATCATTAGGAAGAATCAAGTCACACACAACCTAGAAGATAGTTTATGTAATATAGAAGCAATAAAAACCAAACTAGGTAAACTTGACCCACACAAATCTACTGGTGCAGACAGTGACCTCTGCCTGTTAAAGGGCTTAGCAGAACCTCTGTCAGCCCCACTAAGTATTCTTTTCAAATCATCTTTTATTACTGGTATAGTCCCATAGGAGTGGAGGGGAACAATTATCACTCCAATCTTTAACAAGCATTTGCCAATGCCGAATGTTGTCTCGCTAGCATTGATAGTGCCAGAGTTTTTTTTTTTTAATTTATTTATTAAATTCTCGGATTACAAATACCTTTGAGCAGAAACTGCTCGTTTACAAAGGTTCCACGTCAAAGGATGAGGGTCAACATACATACAGAGGTAGTAAAAGAATGCACAATAAACAACCAAAACAACTAAAAGAAAAAAATAAAGATACTCAGTTATAACATACTTTGAGATAATATTCATAAAATGAGCAGCTTGAGTAGGCAGCTGGCTGCGGTAACAATAAGAGAAGAGGGCACCATAGGCAGTTAGTATTGCAGGCATGCGACCGGGAGAGGAAGTTGGCAGGCTAATGGGCCACTGTCCGATGGTAGTGGAAAATGTCTTGTACCAGTGGAGATGTGAAGCAGGAAAGGAGTCACAAGGAAGGCCCAGTGCCAGAGGGAATGAGATTGGAAAGGCGGGCTGTGAGACATGAGTGAGCTGGGAGGTGTTTAGAGAGATCTCTGTTCAATAAAGCAGTCACATTGAGTGGTAGAGGTGAGTAAAGTTTGAGATTCCTTTGAAGGGTCCAAGTGTAGTAGAGGAAAGTGATTTTTATTGAGGGAATTGAACCATTGAGCAGCTCTATAGATAAAGGACCACTGACCCATGGAGGTACGACATCTGGGAACCTGAAAGGTTAGAGATTGGGCACCACATGTTTGTTGAGTGCCACTGTAGGTAAGGAGTGAGCTAACACCTGGTGGCATGAGACAAAGGAGAATCTTTTGGTAAGTAAGCAGGTCTGGTATTGTATTCTGCTGCTTAGGGGTAGCCAGCCGGCCTTGCATAGAGGTCACAGGTGTGAGTTGTCGGGCTGCACCTGTCAGTAGTCTACGGCTTTGTTGAGAGCAACTGAGATCCCAAGGAGGGCACTTGTTGGGGCAGAGCCATAGATGGTAAGGCCGTAGTCAATGATAGAGGTGACAGAGCTGTAGATGGCTAGTTTAAGGGCATCTGCAGGCATACAGTGCTTGTGTTTGTGTAGTAGTCCAATCCGTAGATATGGCGGTCTTGGCAACAGTGTCAATATGCCAGTGTAGGAGAGGGTACTATCCAGGGTAATACCAAGGTACTTGAACTCCTTGACATGTTCGAGTGGGTTCCTCAGCGTGGTTCTTGATGGTGAGGGACAGAGTTGTGCCTGCTCTGTCGGTTACAGAAGGACATGGCTTTAGTCTTGCTGTGGTTCAGGACAAGTTTATGAGAATTGAACCAGTCTTCGATGCGATTGAAGTCGAGCTGCAGCTGGGATTCAAGGACTGTAATGTCATGGTGGCTGGAAAACAGGACTGCATCGTCTCGTATAGTAATATTTTTGGTGGCAGGCACTGGGGAGATTGTTGATAAAGAGGAGAAAGTAGAGGGCCCAGAATAGACCCCTAGGGGACTCGGAGCGGACGGTTTCTCATCTGAAGAGATCCCTGCAATCCTTACGTTGGATCCGATTATCAAGGTAGCTGGTGAACCATGGAAGGGCATCGCTGGAGATCCCAATGGAGGACAGTTGCTTGAGCAGTAGGGTGGTTAACTGTGTCGAATGCCTTGGTAAGGTCTATAAAATAGTGCCCTCCACAATTCCCTTTGTCAAGCGTGGCATGGATGAAGGTTGTAAATTCCAGTAGTGCAGTGGTGGTGCTGTGCCCTTTTCTGAAGCCATGCTGCTCTGGGCACTGTACATTATACTTATCCAGGAATTCAGCTAGTTGGTCCGACACTATTACGCTCCAGCGCTTTGGATAATGGGAGGAGTGAGATAGGTCTGTAGTGGTGTGCAGTGTCCTACCTCCGCTTTTGTGAACCGGTGTGACAGTGGCTTTCTTCAGAGAGAGAAATGGCCCAAACTAAGCGAGAGATTAAAGATCTTTGTAAGTGGTTCTAAGATTTCGCGAGGACTTGTGCCAGCAGTTTCAGGTCAAGAGAGTCACCACTGTACCCACTGTTTGCCGATGGCCTTTGAATGTATTTCTAGCTACTTGTGGTGGGACCTCCTAAAAAAACTTTGGGGTTGTACGTTCTAGTTTGGGGTAACTTGGGAGGAGCTGGAGGAGGTAATCAAAAAAATTTGGTGGAAGGACACTGTCCAGGTTTGTAAATGTATTATTAAAAGTGCTGGTGATGATACCTAGGTCAGTGTGAGTGCCATGAAGGTTGAGCATAGGGTGGTGCTTTAGGATCCTTGCCTGTGAGTTCTTTCATGTTGTTCCAGAATTTGTTTCCCTGGCCCCAAGAGTTGGTCAGAGCCTCTTTGTAATAGCTCGTTTAGCATTCCGTATTCTTCAGTGCAATCATTTCTGGCTGCTTTGTATAATTGTATGTTTACTTGCGTTGGAGTTGCACTGAGCACAATGCCAGAGGTGGTCTCTGTGTTGAGCAGAGTTAAAAGGTCAGTAGTAACCCAGGGGTTGGTCTGTCTTTGACCTTCATCTTTTCACTGGTGCATAGATGTCACAGGCTTTGTTGCAATGTTTGATAAATAGGTCCAGAGCTTTGTTGGTGTCATTGAGGGAGTCAAGCACTGCCCAGTTCAGCCTGGTTAGATGGGATTTTAACAGCTGGAGGTGCCCTTGTTTGATAACCCTGGCATAGATAAGCTTGGGAGGGGGCTTGTGGTATTTGTTTGACCAAGAACAGATGACAGGCGAGTGGTCACTTATTGTATCCAGGAGTACAGAAACATTGGAGATGCGTTCAGGGTGGTTAGATAGAATCCAGTCTAGAAGCGTAAGGGAGCCTGTCCTATAGTTACACCTAGTGGGGCATTGACCAGTTGAGTGGTGATGCACCAGCTGCATCTTATAGGTAGTGGCCTCAGCGGAGAGCCAGTTAATGTTAAAATCACCCATGATTATGGTTTCAGAATTATGTTGCTGGACCCTTAGATATTCCATGATGCTATGGAAGCCAGCAGCCTGGTCTCTTGGGGTAGGTAAACCGAGATGACAGTGAGTTCCTTGTTATGTGCACCAAGGAGGATTTTGATTGTGAGGACCTGAGAGGAGTTGCTCAGGCTGGGGATGGGATGATGTGACCCATAAGGGTATCCTTAAGATAGATGGCACAGCCCTCGCCCTGTTGAGCAATCCTGTCTTGCCTGAAATGCAGTAGCCAGGGATAGAGACTGAGGTATCAGGATTTTAGGGTTTAGCCATGTTTCCACAGCTGAGAGGACATCAGGGTTGTGCTGTAGGATCCATGTTTGGAGGAGTCAAGTTTGTTGAGGATGCTGCAGGCATTGATGGATGCCATGGTAAGTGTCCCTGTCCTTCTGCTTGGTGCCACTGCTGGCTGCCCAGGTGGTCCTGGGTTGGGGTGAACATTTCCTGAGAGCAGAAGCAGCATAAGGAGAATTTGTAGGAGAAAGGATTTCAGCAAATTGTAGATACCTGGTGGTTAAGTCATAAGGAATGGCAGTAAAGTATTGAAGTGATGCAACCTCACCCCACCCTGCAGAGACTGACAGGCATTGGGGTGTGCCTTTGGGTCATCAGCTATAACACTCATGGCATTGTACCTCACCTGGCCCTGTAGACGCTGACAAGTGGCGTGGTGTGCTTTGGGGACTTTGGATGTTATACTTACCCAATTCCATAAGGAAATACACTGAGGTGGGTGCAGTATAGGAGAATGAGGTGAACTTTGTGGCTGAACAGTGCAAGGCACACCACAATGCCTGTCACTGGCTACAGGGTGGGGCTGGAGGTGGAATGGCATGAGCATTACAGCTGATGATCCCAAGTCACACCCCTGATGCCTGTCAGTCTCTACAGGGTGGGGTGCTACAGTTGGAAACCCTAACACTGTAGGTGTGTGTTGGTATTTTCACTCCAAATTTTCAACATGAGCTTTTTGTGAGCCCACCTCATGAAAAGCGGCACTATCAGTTGCTATCTGAAAGGTGGTTTTGCACAGTGGCTATGCCATTTGGTGACACAGGGCGAAAACACATTTTGGGCAGGTTGAGGAAAATGACACCTGTATTGTTCACGAGGAGATGTAAAAAATGGCAACGTTGAAAATCTGGGTGAAAATATGAAAAATTGGTGAAGGTATGAGCACGCATAGAAACTGTGCAACACCGTCAGTAACCCAATTATTTTGGGATTTTTAACCACATCTTTAACATAGGCATTCTGGGACCTCCCTCATGAACAGTGGGAGTGTGATTCTGTTAATGTGTCCAAAGCGTTGATTTCGCACAGTGACCACACCATTGTGTGCCACAAGGGAAAACACATTTAAGGCAGGATGTGAAAAATGACAGCTGTACTTTTTATAAGGAGGTGTAAAAAAATGCCAGTGTTGAAAATGTGGCATGAAAATAGTGCAAATTTGCGAAGTTACAAGGGTGCGTGGAAACTGCACAACACGCACTTGTAACACAGTTATTGTATGGAATTTTGTCACCAAATTTTCAACATAGGTATTTTAGGACCTCTGCTAATGAACAGTGTCACCGTCATTTCCTGAAACTGTCCTGAAAACTGATTTAACTGGCGTGATGCTATTCTGCGCGGATGCAGCTTTTGTTCGGCCAGGATATGTATAATGACAGCTATACTGTCCATATGGAGGTATGGAAAGATGCCAATTTTGAAAATCTGGGTGAAAATATTACAAATTCACGAGAGATTCTGAGCATGTGGAAACCCTGCGTAGCATGCTCATAAAACAGTCATTTCTGGGATTTTGTCCACCAAATTTGCAACATAGGCTTCTGAGAGCCCACCTCATGAACACTGGCACTGTCGTTTTGTTAATTGGTCCTGAAAGGTGATTCTGTATAGTGACCGCCAAAATCACCTTTCGGGCCCAGTAACGCCTCATGACAGTGCCAGAATTCATGAGGAGGGTCCCAAAACCCCATGTTGAAAATTTGGTGCAAAATTCAAAAATGCCTGAGATATGCATCAAAGTTGAAAAATCCTGTTTATTCCATTATACAGCTTACGGCATTTCCTCAGTTTGCGGTCGGCTTTGAAAAGTGCAGACGTGTTTCGGTCCACGAAGATCATCGCGCTGGACTCCCTGAGTAAGTATGGGGTGAGGGAGTGTGGGGAGCAGGTGTGCAGTGGGTGGGAGCAAGTTGTGGTAGGGGGTAGGGAGAAAGCGAGGCAGTTTTCTTTTTCACAGGGTTTAAAGAAAAAAAAACCTCGTGGAGACGATTTATTTTTCAGGGCAATTTGGCGCTGGGTGGACTCCCAGCATGCCACCAAATATTTTTTGCAGAGGGATGCTGTAGCTGATGGGGATAGGGCACCCCGTCCAGCAAATAGCAGCGAGGGGGCAAGAGCCGTAGAGTTAAAACTTTTATCGGCACACATAACAAATGAAGTGCATTATGCCGATGGGGAGTGGGCTCCTCCTTCGGCACATACATTGGGGCAGGGCATCATGACAGGGGGATTGGGTACCCCTGAAGTCGGCAGTGTGGCAGGCAGGGAAAGCATGTCGGGAGGTACGCTGTGTATGATGAGCTTTGCTTGCATTGCAGCGGACCTTTCATTTGATGTGATTACCACATTAAGTATGCATGGTGTGGCGCCGGCATGTAGGCTGATTGGGGAATGAGGGATGCACCTACTGATACGTGCTCTGCATTTGCCCAACAGTGACAGCACCTCCAAATCTGCTACTACCGCAATATGTTGGCTGCGCATACGCAAGTCAACATAAAAAGGGTAACAGACTCCTGATGTAAAACTACAGGCCCATTAGTCTGACAGCAGTAGTGGTGAAGGTCATGGAATCAGTACTGATGGACTACATAACAGACACATTAGGCACTGAGGGAATACATAGATACATAGACAGTGTCGGCAGATAAGGGCCTATGGCCCACCCAGTCTGCCCATTTGAGCTTGTAACTTCAGTTTATGTTTTCCTAGAAGTCCGTTGCCCCTTACCCCTGACCGCCAGAATTCCTTTATGTCTATCCCACGCATTCTTAAATCCCGTGATTGTTTCAGCCCCACCACTTCCTCTGGCAGGGTGTTCCACTTGTCCACCACCCGTTCTGTGAAGAAATTCTTCCACGTTTCCTCTTAATCGTCCTCCTCCAACTTCATCCCATGCCCTCTAGTCCTGGAACATTTTTTTTGCTTAAAAATAGTGTATTTCTGCACCCTGTTCCTCCCTGTAAGATACTTGTATGTCTCTATCATATGCCCTCTCTCCCTCCTCTCCTCCAGGGAGTACATGTTCAGTTCCTTCAACCTGTCCTCATAGGACTTGTGATGCAATCCATACACCATCTTTATTGCTCTCCTCTGAACCTTCTCTACCCCATCTATGTCTTTACGTAGGTAAAGTCTCCAGAACTGTACACTGTATTCCAGGTGGGTCCTCACTAGTGTCTTGTATAGTGGAATTATGACCTCCCTTTTCCTGCTGGTGATGCCCCTGCCTATGCATCCCAGCATCCTATTCTTTACCTGCTGCCTTGTCACACTGTTTCCCTACCTTGAGGTCATCAGAGATGATAACCCCAAGATCCCTTTCCTGCTTGGTGCATGCTATATCCTCACCCCCCAACTGATATGTTGTGCCAGGGTTTTTGTGCCCCATATGCATTATCTTGCACTTCTTTGCATTGAATTTCAACTGCCAAACCCTGACCATTCTTCAAGTTTCTGCAGGTCCCTTCTCATTCTGTCTGCACCCTCTGGTGTAGATAGAATGAGAAGACGAAAATTCGGTAAGCTGTATAATGGAATAAACAGGATTTTTCAACGTTGACACGTGAGGCGAGCAGTTTTACAAAGGGTGCTCATGTATTACTAATTTAATATAATTTCTGAACCTATCAGTGAGCTATCTATACCATTACGTACCTAGCGACATTATATACTGTAAAACTTGAAATTTTCACTATATTAGCTGAAGCACTAATTTGTACTAAAACTAATTTGTGCCAATTACTCTTTAGCACTTGTCCCATTATAATGCATGTGATCCTAATGACTTCACGCTAAATTTAATTTATGCAGTTATGGTTGAGTTGTGTTTGTGCTAAAATGACTTTGTGTGAAAATAACTAGTTTTGCAGTACTTGGCTCTCAGTAAAGCTTCTGACAAAATCCCATATTCAGAACTGACTAGTAAACTAAGCAACATGTAACTAGATCATAGAGTAGTGACCTGGGTCCAGAGTTTGTTACATGATAGGAAATGGAGAGTAAGGATTAAGGGGGTGGTTTCCAAAAACATCCCTGTTGCTAGTGGAGTGCCACAGGGTTCGGTCCTGGGACTGATCCTGTTTCTCTGTATGTTAAGGAGTCTTGGTAGGCATGTCAATAAGTTTGCAGATGGTGCTAAAAGTGGGAGCCCAGCATTTATTTATTTACTTTTATTTATTGGATACAATCGGAATTACAATCCTTTGAGTCACAGACTCTTTTGCAAAGGCTCCACGTTGGTTACAGAGGATGGAGGGTAAACAAATACAGAGAATGCACAATAAACAGGTAGAAATTCGTAAAACAGTACTGCAAGTGCAGTCCAGGCATAATCTTAGTTAACTGGTGGTAGTAGTAGGCAGCGTTACAAGATAACCCTTGTCAGAGAGGTAAATGATGCTGACTCTTGGGATCTATCGAGACCCTGTGTCATGTTTATTGGGGGTATGAAAAATACCAGAGGAGGGCAGGAAGTTAGCCACAGTCACATTTTTCTGACTCCAGGAGTTGCATGAACAAATGATGATACAAGTTGTGTTCAGTCTGATTTGCACAGATCGGATGTTTGGGCTAGAGAGTAGGGGATGCAGTTTAATACTGACAAATGTGTGGTAATGCACAAAGGTAGCAACAATCCCTGTGCTACCCACAAGCTAGGTGAATACAAACTGAAATCAGTACAGGAGGAGACAGGTCTTGGGGTGGCGGTGCAAGTGAACTTTACCTTCAAAAATAATAAACTGGCACTTGCTAAGGCTAACAGAATTCATGGATATGTCAAGCAAAACTTTGTATGTTGTCAGAAGGAGGTTATAATACCTACAGTAGCTATCAGTCGTTTGCTAGAACCCATCAGGACTATTGCTTCTAGTTTTATTCTCCTCATATAAGGGATGAAATGAATGTTATGGAGAAGGTCCACAGAAAATTTACTAAAGCGGTACACAGACTGAAGAATAAACATTACAAAACCAGATTGAAACAGCTGGGGTTGCATAGCTTGGAGAGAAGGGTTAGGGTTGACCTGATTCTAATGTTTAATCTTATCAGAAATAAATACTTAATGGCAGATATGGGATTTGAATATGAAACAAATAAATTATGAGAATAGGGGACATAAGAAAAACTTACTCACCTTAGTAATGTTGTTTCTTCTAATGGAGTCTTGCTGTATTCTGACAATAGCAGTGAGTCCCAACCTTTGAACTGCCCTAGAGATGAAAGAGTTAACTTTCCATGCCAGGCATGGAACACTGAGCTCGAGCTCAGTTGAGACTCTGTCTGTTGCTGTTTGAACTCAAACCGTCAGATCTTTACAAGCTATACTCACTGAGAGTCCTGTGTGGAAGCTGTAAACCTATACTAGCCAACTGGCTACTAAATATAATAAACAGATTTTTTGGTCCCAAAACAAAGACTCAAGTCAGGAAACCCCAAAAATGAAACAAACACAACACCCACCCACCCAACTAAAGGGGTGATAAGTTAGGGGTGGGGCACCTCTTGAGTGCCAACACTGCTACTGCCCACCCACATCCCAAAACAAAGGTTCTGAGAGGGAAGGCGGGGGTGGAGGTCAGAAAACAGCAAGACTCCATTAGAAGAAACAACATTACTAAGGTGAGTAATTTTTTCTTCAAACAACATGAAGTCTTGCTGTATTCTGACAAATTGCAGACTACCAAGTAGTACCTCCATGGAGGAGGGACAGGACCTACCTAGGAAATAGGCTGTGAAGCACTGCTGTGCCAAACTGAGCATCACTCCTAGCCTGGATATCCAGAGAGTAATGCTTGGTAAAAGGGTGTACTGTTTTCCAGGTAGCTGCTTGACAAATCTCTAAAATAGCAATATCCCTGGCAGCAGCCAGGGAAGCAGCTGTACCTCTGGTAGAGTGAGCCCTCAGGCCTGAGGGTGGAGTCCTACCTAATTTTTCATAGCAAAATTGAATGCAAGAGACAATCCACCTGGCAATAGATCTCTTAGTGGCAGGTTTTCCCTTACCAACCTCACCATAAGTGAGGAACAGTTGGAGGGAGTCAAACCTGTGACCCTTGGTATGCTCTATATAGTAGCTAAGGGCCCTTTTCACATCCAAACTGTGCAGCCTCCTCTCCCAGAGGAGGAATGGTCAGTGAAGAAAACAGGAAGAGACATAGACTGGTTAAGGTGGAAGTCTGAAACCACCTTAGGCAAAACTTCCTATTAGTCCTGAGGACCACCTTATCTCTATGGAAAGAGATAAAATCAGGCTCCACTGACAGGGCTTGTAACTCACTTATGCGCCTGGCAGAAGTGATGGCCACCAAGAAAACAGTTTTCCAAGTCAAGTACTTCAGCTCTGCTGAGGACAAAGGCTCAAAACGGGGTTGCATAAGCTGGGCAATGCAAACATTAAGGTCCCAAACAGGGGCAGGGTCCCTGAATGGAGGATTGGTATGAAGCAATCCCTTGAAAAACTTAGAGAAAACAGGATGGGCTGAAAGGGAAGAAGGCTTACCTGCTGAGAGGAAAGCAGAGACTGCTGCCAGATGCACTCTTAGTGTAGCTGGTCTGAGCCCCAAGGTATTAAGATGAAACATATAGTCCAGGACCATGGACAGGCTAGCAGACTCTGGGGAATGTTTCCCCGAGCACCATATAGAAAATCTTTTCCACTTGGAGTTGTAAGTGTTTCTGGTCGAAGGCTTCCTGGAAGCCTTTAGAATATCCATAACACCTTGAGAGAGGTGCAAATCAGCAAACTCTAACTCTTAAAGAACCAGGCCTTGAGACTGAGAGATTTGAGATTCGGATACCAAACCCTCCCCTGAGCACGTTAACAGGTTGTAATTCCTGGGAAGACATAGGGGAAGGTGGACTGCTAAGGACCACAAGAGAGGGTACCAGGGCTGCCTAGCCCAGTCTGGAGCAATCATAATCACCTTGCAGGGTTGAGACTTGATTTTGAGTAACACCTTGAACAGGAGAGGGAAGGGGGGAAGCATACAGGAACTTCCCTTCCCAATTGAGAACTAGGGCATCCAGGGGGACTGAGCCCAACACTGGGGGCCTGCAGCAGAAGAGAGGAAGTTGGTGATTGTCTGGGGCTGCAAACTATCTATCTGTGGGGTGCTCCATCTGGAGAAGATCACCTTCAAAACCAGGGGATCCAGAGACTATTCGTGATGGCCCTTAGATATCCTGCTGAGAGCATCTGCCAGGATGTTGTCCTTGCCTGGGAGGTGTACTGCTGTAAGAGAGGTGTTCAGGGAATAGGTCAGAGACCATAACCTCATTGCCTCTGTGCACAAGGCCGTAGACCAAGTGCCCCCTTGCTTGTTGATATACCACATTGTGGTGGCATTGTCTGTCCTGATCTGAACTACTTTGTTCTGAACAGACTTGGAAAAAGCTTGAAGTGCCAGAAACACTGCTCTGAGTTCTAATAGATTGATGTGAAGCAGAGACTCCTGAGGAGACCACAACCCCTGGGTGGTCAGGTCTCCCAAGTGGGCTCCCCACCCCAAGAGGGAGGCATCTGTAGTAAGGATTAGGGAGTGAGACTGAGTGACAAAGGAACTCCCTGTCTTAGATTGTCCTGATCCTGCCACCAATGCAATGCCTGGATCAGGGTTCCGAGTCACTGGAATCAGTTTGGTCAGAGGGTCCTTTCTCTGAGACCAAAAAGCTCTCAAGTGGAACTGAATGTCCCTCATCTGAAATCTTGCTCCCTGCACCACTGCTGTAGAAGCAGCCATGTGCCCCAGGAGCTGTAGAAAATGCCTTGCTGGTCGAGACACCTGGAGGGTGAATGAAGAGGCCAGTGAAATAAGGGTCCTTGCCCTGTCCAGGGGAAGGAAGGCTCTTGCCTTTACTGTATCTAGCTCTGCACCTATGAAGGTGAGGAGCTGTACAGGCTCTAGAACTGACTTTGAAAGATTCAGAAGGAAACCTAGAGAAGTAAGCAGTTGCTGAGTTATCTGTAGGTGTAACTTGACTTGGTCTGGGGACTGGCCTACTATGAGCCAGTCGTCCAGGTATGGGAAGATGGAAATCCTTTTTCTTCTTAGGAAGGCAACTACTACTGCCAGGCATTTTGTGAACACCCTTGGAGCAGAGGTTAGGCCGAAGGGCATTGCTCTGAATTGGTAGTGGCCTGAGGGCAGCTCGAACCTGAGGTATTTTCGATGGGAGCTTCTGATGAGAATATGAAAATAGGCAACCTTGAGGTCCAGGGAGACTAGCCAGTCCCCTGGCCTTAGAGAGGGTAGAATTATTCCCAGAGTCACCATTTTGAACTTTGGCTTTAAAAGGTGCTTGTTTAAATATCTGAGATCTAGGATGGGCCGCCATTCTCCTGTCTTCTTGGGGGGGTGAGGAAGTACCTGGAGTACAATCCTTTCCCTTTGTGTAGGGGTAGAACCCTTTCTATAGATCTGAGAGCCAAGAGGGAAGAGACCTCTGCCTCCAGGGCAGGTGCCTCTGAAGGATTTGCAGGTGGAAAGGATCTGGTTCTCATCTTTGGAAATTTTTTGAAGCTGAGAACCAGTCCCTGGCTTACTACTTCCAGGACCCATTTGTCTGATGTTAAAGACATCCAGTCCTGGACAAAGTAAGCCAGCCTTCCCCCTACAGGTAGTGGAGAGTTGGCCCTGGCAACCCCATCAGGGTGCCTGCTTGGCAGGGGCTTTAGGCTGAGGGGTGGAAGCAGGCCTGCTTGTACCCCGTCTGCCTCTCCCTCTAAAGAACCCCCTATGAACATAAGCAGAAGAGGAGGCCTGGGGCTTGGTAGAAAGGCCTATGAAAAGGCCTGCCCCTGCCCCTGGGATGCTGCCTCTGAGGAGTGGCTTGCCTTTCCTTGGCCTGAGCACTCCTGTAGGTGGTCCTGTACTCATCCATTTTCTTCATGTAGTTCTCTGTTTGCTTCCCAAGCAGAGAATTACCCACAACAGGAAAATCCATGGCCTTGGTCTGGGTATCCTGAGATAGGCTAGTACATCTGAGCCAAGCCATCCTGCGAAGGGCCACAGATGTAGCCATGACTCTAGAAGAAACATCATTGGAGTCCACTGCAGCATGGAATTGCACCTTGGATGCCTCAATACCATCCGCAGCCACCTGCTCCAGCTCCTTGGCAAGCTGTCCAGGGACCTGTTTAGCTAGAGCCATTACAGTGTCCCATCTAGATTTCTGATATCTAGCTGTATAGGCCATATAATTAGCCTGCCTGAGTCCCAAGGATGCTGCCATGCATTGTTTCTTTGTCATGGCATCAATCCTCCTGGAGTCCTTATCTGGGGGGTGTGAAGCCAAGGGTATATTTTCATTATCACAGGCTGCAGCCTGCAGTACTCCAACATGGCTGCATTGCTGGGTAAGGAACTCCGTATCTGAGCCTGAGAGAGTATACCTCTTGTCCATTCTCTTATCCACAGGAGGTATAGAATTAGGAGTCTTTAAAATTTGTATTGTCTGCTTCCCAAAGGACTTATGAAGGGGAATAGACAGTCTCCTGGACACTGGGATATCCATCATTTCAACAAAGGCAGGCTCCTTCTGGTCATCCACAGCTTCTTCCATGGGAAGCTGAAGGGTTTCAGCCACTTTCTTGTAAAACATGAAATGGGAGGGGGACTCAGAAAGCCTATAAGGAGACACTCCTGAAGGTCTGTCTGGGGAGATGTCCGGGTCAATGGGCACATCCAGACTTTCATAATCACACTCACTTTCCTCATACTCTCCTTCCTCCTCCTCCGGTTCATAAAATTCCTCTAAATCATAATCCGGAACCGGTGGAACCAGCCGAACTGAGCGCCTTCCCAATGGTGCCGGTTCGGTCAGGACTGAGGATAGCGACTAGACAATTTTATTGCTTTGGCTATTTCATCAGCGGTCGGAGAAAGAACTTTTGGATCCGCACCAGCTGATTTATCCCTTCTTGTTCTATTAACCAGAACTGACTCTTCGGAATCGGTTCTCCTTTTGCCCGAAGAAGTTTCACCCTGGTCAGAGGGCACTCCTTCTGGTTCGGTTGGAACCAAACTGGGCTGGCCATCCGGGTCAGCGGACTTCTTGGCCTCCCTTTCCCTGAGCCTGCCAACTCTTTTTTCCATGGTAGCTGCAGGAAAATTTTTACAAATCTAGCAGTCTGAATCAAGGTGGTCAAACCCCAGACAATAAACACAGGTGGTGTGGGGATCAGCCTTAGCAAAGACTTCCCCACACACACTACAGTGTTGAAACCCAGTGGGCCCGGTTTTTCTTTTGGGTTTCTCAGACATGGCCAGTCCTAACCAAAAACTTACCCTTTTTTCGGCAATCCGCCAGGCAATACACCCTTATCGGTTCCTGACCGTGTTATGGGTCGTGGAAAAAACATAGTAAATTCCGTTTTTTTTAGAACCGATAAGAACCAGTTACCACACTCTAAAAGCAGAATAAAGTATCTTTAAAACAACTTGATCGGTTCAAACCAACCGATCCCGCGTTTACAAGTTCCACACAGAAAATAAACCAAAAATAAGCCTATCTAGTACTCACGATACCACAGACAGAGACTGAACTGATAGGTTACGGTTTAAATTCGATCGAAAACCGAGAAAAACGGTACTTTAACCGACAAATTGAACCGAGCAAAGGAGAATTCTCCGGAGCGACTGTTCAGTAAGGCGGAGTAAAGAATCTAACGGTTTGAGTTCAAACAGCAACAGACAGAGTCTCAACCGAGCTCGAGCTCAGCGTTCCATGCCTGGCATGGAAAGTTAACTCTTTCATCTCCGGGGCAGTTCAAAGGTTGAACATCACTGCAATTTGTCAGAATACAGCAAGACTTCATGTTGTTTGAACAGACAAATCAGGACTAAGCCATGCAGGACAACTAAAAGAGGGGATTTCTTTACACACACAGTGGTGAGCTTGTGGAATAGGTTGCCACAGGAGGCAGTGGATGTGCCAAATATATATGGCTTTAAGTTAATATTGGATAAGGAAATGGACAAATGGGAGGGCTTATATGACACCACTGAGTGGTAGGGGAGTAGACTCATAGTGTCAGGTATATTTCTACTCCTAACCTATCCAACAATCCAAGTATGGTCATCCCTACACAGGCAAATCTGTGTCTGAATCTCAGGGTTGCCATGGTGCCCAGGGGACCTGATGAGCTGCACTGTCTGTGTCACTAGTTGGCAATGCAACCTCTCAATTTTGTGCCAGATGAGTGGAAAAACGCTCATGTAATTCCAATACACAAAAAAGGCTCAAAACCTTCATGGGAAAATTATAGACCAATTAGCCTTATGTCCTCCATTTGTAAGATAATAAAAAGCCTGATCAAGGATATGATTACATCAGTCCTTGATATATACAACCAGTGCAACATGGGTTTAGACAGGACAGGGGCTGTTTGACCAACTTGATGTGTTTTTATGAACTCATTAGCTCTGAACTGGATAAACGGACACCCTGTGACATAATATTTATTGATTTCAGTAAGGATTTTGATGTTATACCTCACTGGGCTTTGAGAGATAAATTAAACAACTTTCAAATTAATAAAACCGAACTTCTGGTTGCATCACGACCCGAATGGTGGCTTAGCCCTGATACTCGTCCACGCCAGGGTGAAAACAAAAGACAATCAGGATCATCTGACGCTAGATACAATGCACAGAATATACCAGAGGATGGGGAAATCTAAAAAAAAAAGAGTTTGGGACACCAGCATGTAACTCAACGAGGCAAACAACTGCACGGCATGTCAACCCGGCCATGTCCTGCTCCTCCATGCTTATGGCATCGGCTGATGAAGATGACGCAGGCTCACATTCTAACTCTAATTCAGCGTCTAACTTTACAAAGGTGGACGGGAACCACATGCTCACAATTTTGTACTGCATTGATGCTAAAATCTCGGGGCTGCAAACTGACTTTAAAAAATTGGAAGCCTGTACTACAGAGGTGGAGGCCTACATAGACACCATCAGCACTGAGCATATGGCCTATGGGCACTTGTTGGCCTATCTCCACCTTAGAGAAAGAGAGCTAACACTCAGAGCCAAAGATGCGGAGGCAAGAGCAAGGCATAACAACATTCGAATCTCAGGTTTACCCGAAGGCATTGAGCAAGCCGACATGGCAGCTTATATAGATTCTTGTCTTCACCAGGAACTTGATTTGTCAAAAGATTTTAAGCTGGAAATTGAACAAGCCCATCACTCGGTGGCTCCTAAGCCCAAACCCGAGCCCCCACCCCACCATCCTAATCAAATTTCTAAAGTACACCATGACAGATAAAATCTTACAACAAGCCTGGAGCAAGAAAATTCTCAACTTTGATGGCCAGCGTGTTTGCATTGATCAGGATTTCCCCACATGAGATGATCAAGTGGAAAAAGTATTAACCATGGTCAAATTGCTCAGGAAAAGGGACACAAAGCTTTCTTATGCTACCAGCTAAATTCGACTTCAAGATGCTTAAGGATCCAAGTGTTTGATACCCTACTTCAAGCGACCCCTAAACTAAACACCCTTGGGGTCCCAGTACCAGACACTAGTGAAGAGCAAGCAGATCTAGAAATCGAGGAGAGATTGCGGCAGATAGCACCGGGAGGCAGGAGACCTGGTGAAAGATGAGTGAATTCCCTTCTCCCCCTCCATGCAGATATTGCCAAATGGCTGGTTACAAAACACATAAATAAATGAATCTACCTTCTGCTGTGAAAATGGTACTCCATTTGATTTTGGACAGCCTGCAGGGTCGAATCATGGGGGATTGGATTATTGGCCAGAGTTTGGATTTTGTTGCAGAATCTTCAAAGTAGAACCAGATGGTGGGAGTGGTTTCCAGGAGCTTAATTTCTGTGAGGACCACCTAGTCCTTTCTGGTTGTTCCCCTGGGCTTTGACTCATAGACAGCAAGAACAGTTCGCAGATGGATTACATTGACTGCACTTATATTCCTGGGACACAACTTGTTAGTGGTGGAACATGTGCAACTACTTTTTACTTTCTAAACAGCCCACATTATTTACTTTTTCTGTTTGAAATCTTGTGGACTCAGCTTCCACCGGGAACTATGCTTGCTACCTTCATTTGTATGTTCCCTGATGAGCACTCCATGCTTCTTAGCCGCAATTTCAAGTCAAGCATTTCAGGACTGGATGTGATGACTAATGCAAACCCGAAAGATTAAGGGCTTTCTCATGGGGTTATGTTTAAGTAATGGGATGATTAATGCAAAATACTTTAGTTTTATTTTAAGAGGGAGGAAGGGTGAATCAGCGACTCTCCTGCCTGTTAATATTCAGTCACGTTGCAGGGCAAGTGCAAGGTAGCCACAAAGCACGTACAAATGTTCCCCATCGTGTTACAGGGATTTATAGTATAATATGCTTTTAGGATGGCTTAACCATTTCTTATCTTTTAATGATGCATATGTATATACCATCCGGGCGGAGGCCTACTGCAGCTGCCTATTCCAACAGTCCAGACAGGGAGGAGGTTAGAGACTGCAGAGGCAGGAGGCTGTCTTGGCACAGCTAGTGCTTTACTCCACTGTCCATGTATCCTAAGGAGCACTTTCTTTGGACTACATACCCCCTTGGGGGGTGCCCTAAACTCATCCACAGGGCACTGCAGATAGAGGGTGAGATTATTTCACACCAGCCCCTATTACGGGATCCAAGTTTGTTCCTTGTTTGGACTGTCTACATATTCTTAGAATTTTCTGTAGTTTCAAGCAGGGAATGGTTCTTTTTCTTTATAGGTTTTATATATCATTTTTTTTCTCTTTTCACTGAAGCCTGGGATGGGTGGAAGTGGGTGGGGGACAGGGAAGACTAATACATAGCCTCTTAAATGGATACCCTAATATCTGCACCATCAATGTCAAGGGTATTAATAATGTAGTGAAAGGATCAAAATTTTGCAAGAGTTACATAGAGTTGGCTGTGACATTGGATGTTTACAAGAAACTAAGTTATCAAAGGAGGAACATGGGAAATTGAGATGGATGTGGTGGGAGGTGCATGCTGACTCCACCCCACATAGAAACATAGAAGTTGGCAGATAAGGACATGAGGCCATCCAGTCTGCCCACCTCCGTTCAAGGATAGGGGTGTCAGACCGAGGGTAATGGTCACTGGGTGATACTATCGGGGAATTGAGAGGCACCCCTATGCACATTGTCTCCGTATGCACCAAACCCTTCCTCAGGAGCATTCTTTATTTCCTATGTAACTGTCTCAATTCTCTTCCCCCTGCTACATTGTGGGGGATTGGAATGCAGTTGAAACTGTACTTTAGATAAGTCTCCTCCTCACAGAGGGGGTCCTACAGGCACATCCAGTCTTTTGAAAACCCTAATAGAAGAAAGGGGGTTGGTGGACGTATGGAGGTGGTGCAACCCGACTGCCCAGGACTATACCTTTTATGCCCCAGCATCTCAGTCGTATTCCAGAATAGACCATATTTACATGTTTAAGATGGGAGCCCATTTGTTTCAGGAGGTGGCCATTCACCTGGACACCTTTTCTGACCACTCGATGGTGCAAGCACGAATACAATGGAGCCCTAGGTTGGGACGGGGTGGCTGGAGGTTTGATCCTGGCATGCTGGATAATGGGAATCTTGTTCTCAAGATAAAAGACACGATACTACATTACATTGAGGAGAATAGGGAGACAGACTCAGCCCTGAAATTCATCTGGAATGGCCTTAAAGCAGTTCTTAAAGGGACATATATTAGTTATTCAACATTTCAGAATAAGCGACACAAAGCCAAAGTTGCAAAAACTGGAGAAATCAATAAATTAGAGGTGGAACATAAAGCTTCAAAGGGACTCACAGGTGCTATCTAGGCTAAAGGCAGCCAGAGAGGGCATAATCAGTTACTGATCTGCAGGGCCCTTAACTCTTTGCACTTTACCAATCAGAAGTACTATGGGGAGGAGGCGGGCAGACTGCTGGTACTACGACTTAAAAAGCAGGAAGCAGAGATATATACCAAGGTAAAATCTCAAGAACTCCTGGCTTATGGGTAACTAAACCAGACAAAATAGCAGGGAATTTGACAATTATTATAAATCACTTTATGGGAGGGAGGGAGGAACAAATCAGGAATATCAGATCTTAGAGTTCCTGAAGAGGTGGAGCTTCCCACTATGACAGAGGAACAGAGAAGAGCACTTGAATCCCCCTTTACCTAGGAGGAGGTACTAGCAGTGATCAAAACTCTACCAACGGGCAAATCTTCTGGCCCTGATGGCTTTTCAGCCGAATTTTTCAAGCAGTTTGCTCGGGAGCTTGTGCCATTGCTGATGAAAGTCTGCAGTGCTGCACATGACCTGGGAGCTACGTCAGACTCGTGGGAGAAAGCCTTAACTTCCCTCATATCTAAACAGGGTAAGGACCTCACCAAGTGCGGGAGCTACAGAAAATATTCCTCCTAAATCAGAATGTTAAGATAGTCACAAACTTGATTAGCACTAGACTATAGACCATCATCCCTTCCCTAATTCACCTGGATCAGACCGAATTTATACCTGGCAGACATATTCAAGATAATATTCGTTTGATCCTCAATGCCATCTCCACAGCAGATTCCCTCCCCCCCAGTATTACAAATGCAGTCATAGCATTAGAAGCAGAAAAAGCCTATGACAGGCTTGATTGGCTCTTTCTAAAACATACATTACAAAGATTAGGCTTTGGTGAGAAATTTATGCAATGGATAGCTAATCTCTATAGACATCCAAAATCCCAAGCAAAGGTTAATGGTGAGACCTCTGTTCCTTGTGCCATAGAGAGAGGAACTAGGCAGGGTTGCCCGCTCTCTCCTCTCCTCTTTGCCATCAGTATGGAACTCTTTGTGGCCTGGGTCAGGCAATCTGGGGACTATAAGGGGATCAAGATGGGGGAGTTTTGGATCTCATTTTATGCAGAAGATACACTATATCTCAGATTTGGAAATCTCCATTCCCCCTCCTTAATACAATGCTAGCAAAGTTTGGAGCAGTCTCTAGTTTTAAGATTAATGAGACAAAGACTGAGGTGTTCCCAATCAGGGCTGGTGGTCAGTTTCCCCTCCCTCAGATATGTCAATTCAAATGGGTAAAAGATTGTTTAAGATATCTAGGGGTGTATATCCCTAGGGACATCAAAAGACTGTACAAGGTGAACTAGCTCAAGTTGTTATAGGTAATGCAAGAAGATCTACACAGGTGGAATCTCCTCCCACTTTCTCTCACAGGCAGAATTGAGAGTATTCGCATGAATGTGTTGCCAAGATTTCTATTCCTCTTTGCTGCTATCCCTATGAAACTTCCTAATCTGTTTTGGAGAGGGCAAAAATCCTCTATCTCTTGTTTTCTCTGGAGGAACCACCCACTCCATATCAGATGGCATTCCCTGCTCAGAGCGAAAGCCTCAGGAGGGCTAGGTCTCCCAGATTTTAGGACATATTATTGGGCAACTCAGTTGGGCACCCTGGCAAAGTTCTGGGTAGAGGAGGATCCTCCTCTATGGACTGAATTAGAAAGAACTCAGATTCCGGTGGTAAAGTTGAGAAATTTGCCACTTATGGATAGAGAAGGGCTCTCCAAGCTCACATTTAACAATCTGTGGACACACTCCACAAAGTTTATCTGGATGGACATATGTAAAAAACTCCAAATACCCAACACGTTAAGCCCTTCTACACCACTTAGGGCATGTTTGGACTTTGCCCCCGCCAACTGGATGCAGAATTCACTAGATGGTATAGAAGGGGGCTTGATAAAGTCAAACATTTTTTCGACAAGAGAATCTTTAAATCCTTCCAACAGCTAAGCTCTGAATTCAAATTGTCAACCCAAGATTTTTTAAGGGTTTTTACAGGTTAGACATTATCTGATGGGAGGGGGCTCCGGCATTAACAAGGCAGGGCAACTGCACCCATTGCTAGGGCAGCTGGAGAATTTTCTCTGGCAGAATACTAGTAGAGGCCTGATTTCCAGACTGGTTTTGGTCTTGGGTGTACAGGACACCCCCTGTGTCCCGGGCCTGGCCTCCAAATAGGAGTAGGAGAGTGGTATCAAGCTCCAGGAGGGGGATTGGACAAGGGTTTGGGATGGGATTCATCACACCTCTGCCTCCCCCACCTTGCGAGAATTCCGCTGGAAGGTGGTAACTTGGTTCTTTCTAACCCCGTCTATTACCTGGATCAGAGGCTCTCATTTATAGAGCACATAGAGGACTTATTAAAAAACCCACGACAAATATTAGGCCTTTTTTTAGGATCGGCCACTACCTAACAAAGGATGCCAAATTACGTTTGGTTCAAACAAAGTTTCTCTCCCTGATCGACTACGTGGACTTCTTATACAGTCATTTTCCTGCCTCTGCCTCTCAAAACTGGACACGCTGTATGAGAGAGCCCTGAGATTTATTACAGGGTTTCCCTTCACTATGCACCACTGTGTACTCTATGCAGCCATGGGCTGGACTTCCCTCCAGTATAGACAGAATAGAAATGCCGCTCTATGGACTCTTAGAGCAATCTCCAACAAGCTCCCCAAATACATCATTGACTGCCTCCCCATACACCAGCTAGGCAAATATGCCCTGCGGAGCTCCACAACCATCTCCTTGTCAATCCCCAAAGTCAAGTCACGCTTTGGTAGGGTGGCCATAAGCTTTGTGCTGCCCTCCCTATGGAACGATCTTCAGAAAACACTGAAGCTGAGTACTACTGTCAGCGTTACTGCTTTCAAGACCCTTTACTCTCATCTTATTAAGGGATCCTGTAATTGCCTCCCTTGATCCTAATCCTGCAATGCCTGCCTACTCTGTGTGGTAACAATGCCTATCCCCTCACTCTTCTAGCGTAATGCTGCCGGATCCTGGCTCCAGGGTCTGGTCCCTAAGACTTTAACTTCATTCCAATCAGTTACTACCATTCACCCACCATTCTTCCCTTCCCTGCCCCATGATATATATGTCCTCATACAATACTAGAAATGGGCTCCATTGGATCTTGCCCCACTACATAGCTTTATATGGATATTGCAACTTATATATAGTATCCTACGATTTTCCCCGTGTACGCCTATTATCTGCTGCATCTTGTGCCTTATGTACTGAAATTGATACATGGTTAACCTATGATATTTCCTATGTATGTCTATTATCTGTTGCACCTTGTGCCTTATGTATTGTTAGTACATTTTTGATCATGTATGCTTTTATATACACCTATGTATGATTTTACCTTTTTCTTTGTATGTGACCTTATTATACCCAGGTCCATCTTGCAAATGAGCCTAACTCAATGATGTTCACCTGGATAAATAAGGATTTTGATTGATTGATTGATTACACAACACTTTGAATCCTCTGGCACCAGTCTCTGTTGGAGGAGGTGTGGGGAGAAAGGCACTCACATCCATATTTTTTGGACTTGTATGAAACTTAGGCCCTATTGGGATCAAATTCAAGCCAGGTTTAACCATATTTTTGAGACCAGTTTTCCGATGTCCCCAGAGGTCTGGTTGTTTAAAGCCATGTTAACTAAGTCACGTACTTTGTTATTCAATATGCTGGTCGCAGCAGCACTAAAGGCAATCACCAAACAATGGCTGGACCCAAACATTCCCACAGTAGACTCTTGGTATGCAATCTGCTTGCAAACTAAGCGAATGGAACAGCTAACTGCCAAGCTGAGAACCCAAACTGATAGATTGAAGGCCAGATGGTTACCCTTTTTGCATTTCCAAGCCCATAGAGAGAACAAAGACATCTTGCAGATATTAGCTGATATTTCATAACAAGGAAGGAAACGGCACCCTGTCACACCACTCTCATGGCCCCGGGGGGCACCCCGCTCTCACTGAGACCAGGCCTTCTTCTCTCTTCTCTTTCTCTTTTCTCATTCTTTTTCTTTGCTTTTTTTCACTCTATACTGCAGCTACTATCTTTCTTGTTAACTTCTTTAGAACCTCCACTTGGTGTGGCTCAAAGTACAGATAATTCTCATAAATTGATATTGGTATTACTATCAAGAGAAACTATCATACTATATATAAGTACAATTACAGGGTGTTGGTTTGATGATATTATATATTATTTGTAGTGGGGTTTGATATCATCCCTCCTCTCTATTAGGTGTGAAGCCCTTCTGGCCAGGTCAAATGAAAGGACATGCTTCACAACCTGTGAATACACAGTTGTACATCAAAACCCAATGGCAGGCTTAATTCAAACACTGGAACATTGTCTAGAGATAAGGATACAATATGTAACGGTGATATGGTCCACATATGTGGAGGCTGTACCTTTTACTTTTCTGTCAAATGAAAAACACTTTAATAAAATATTATTTCCAAATAAATAAAACCATTATTAATTGGATATGTAACTCGCTCTCTAACAGGATGCAGAGAGTACTGATTAATGGTCAGCTTTCTGAACTGGGTCATGTTACTAGCGATGTCCCGAAGGGCTCTGTTCTGGGTCCCTGTCTTTTTCAAGCTCCCATATCTGACATGACTTATGACTGTATCTTTGCTTCTATTAAATATGCTGACGATGTCAAAATTGGTGGCCGGTGTGACAGTTCAGATGGTGCAGTCACTATACAAGACTTGGATAAAATCTCTTTATGGGTTACCAAATGTGGCATGAAGTTAAACACAAGTAAATGTAAAGTCATGCATTTGGGTACACTTCATCCAGATGTCTCATATTCCATAGGAGGATCTATCGTGAACACAACATCTGATGAAAAAAGACTTAGGGATTATTATTTCTAACGATCTGAGACATTCAATACAAATTAATGAAGTAATTAACAAAACTAATAGGGTGATCTGGTCTATAAAACGTAACATAAAATCCTGTGACCCTAAGGTGATGATGCCTCTATTCAGAGCATATGTCAGACCACATCTAGAATATGAGGCCCAATTGTGGTGCCCTTTCATGAAATCTGATTGTAGCCTTTTGGAAAAAGTCTAGCGGAAATACACAAAACAGATACATGGTTTGAAAAATGAAACATATGAAAACAGATTAGCAACCCTGAATTTAATGACATTGGAGACACGTTGGTTAAGTGTTAATTTTCTTTTCTTCTTTGATATTGTCCAAGACCCTTATCTAAATGATAGAACTCAGACTTAAGTTTAAAGATAATACTTATAATATGAGATGCTTTCCTCTTCAACTTGCTGGAAAACATTTCAATTGTATTAGCAGAACATTCTTTTTCACACTGAGAGCTGTAAATCCCTGGAACAGGTTACCTTTAGAGATTGTCATTAGTAAAACAAAAGCTGAATTTAGAAATGTCTTGACATCTTTTTGCTATCTGGATGGACTTTCAATTACTACTCCTTATATTAGAATAGGTGCACTCATGGGCTACATCAGCCTCCTTGCTCCTCACCTACCTTAGTATAATTCATGTATAGGTTTGTATCAACCTCTTGTGGTGTGGTGCACTTTCCTGATGCTGCCAGTGCCGAATGTTACACCCAGCTTTTCTTACAAATATCATATGATGTCTTATGATTTCATAGATCTGTCCATGGTTACAATTCTTAGAAAAGCTTAGATTTGGCTCAGAGCATTGACATCCTTGAACTCCTAGCTTTTCTCTGCTGTTCTGAAATGTTTGTGTCCAAGAGAATATATTATGCTGGGACGCAGTTGAACTTTTGATGTGAAACAGTTGGAGGGTGGGATTAGTAAAAAAAAACGTTTGGACTAAATATTTTAGACTTCAGCAGCCTGTGAGAAATTTAGTGCAAACTACTGGGAAGAGAAAAGACTGCAAGAATAAAATATTTTTACAGCTTGTTGTAAGCAATGAGATGCAAAGTGTGGAGACTGGGGGTTTGATTCTCAAGGGGCCCTTAGATGATGCAAGCTGCTGCCAAAGAAAGCTTGCATCAAAGCCCAGTGCAACAAAGACCTCACGATAGATTCTCTATCGGGCCCAACAGCAAAGTCTCATGGCTTGCAGCAACCATGGCTGTATGCCAAACAGAGGGCACACTGGGATGGTTTTCCACAAGCCACAGGGCAACAGTGTACCACTCTAGACCCACCCTGGTGGTCTAGCGCCCCCCAACATGCCCGTATCTGTAAATGTATATTAAATACTCTACCTGGTGGCCTAGTGGTCCCCTCTCCCCCAGCCCTGATATTGCCCTAGTCATAATAATTACAATAACCCCTCCTGCTGGTCTAGTGCCCCCCCCCCACAATCCCCAATGTCGCCCTGATTTAGAAGTAGTTATATGACCCTTCCTGGTGGTCTAGTGGCCCCCCTTTCCAATCCCAAATTCCCTTCCCTAATAATAGTATTCACGAGAACCTTTCCCTGGGTGTCTAGTGCCCCATCCTCCCCAATTCCCGATTCTGCTCCCTAGTAATAGTATTCATGAGAATCTTCACTGGTGGTCTAGTGGCCCCCCCTGATTCCGCTCCCTAATATTAGTATTCATGAGAACCTTCCCTGGTGGTCTAGTGGTCCCCTCCCCAATCCCCAATTCTGTTCCCAAGTATTAGTATTCAGGAGAACCTTTCCTGGTGGTCTTGTGGCCCCTCCTCTCTGATCTCTGATTAAACTCCCTAATATTAGTATCCACGAGAACGTTCCCTGGTGGTCTAGTGGCTCCCCACCCCAGCAGGTATTGTCCACCACCCTGCTCCCCCATCCTGAAACACAGCCGGTGACTGGCACAGCCCACCTCTCATCTCCCCAACTGGCCACTGACTGAACTGTCACAGAGCACATACTGCATGGTGTATCGCGCTCATTGATTGGCAGTCAGTCAATGAGTGCGTACACTATACAGTATTCGCTCCACGATAGTTCAGTCGGTGGCGGCTGCAGAGGTGAGAGGTGGGCTGTGCCAGTCATCGGCTGTGTTTCAGGATGGGGGAACAGGGTGGTAGGCAATACCTGCTGGGGTGGGGGGGGCCACTAGATCACCAGGGAACATTCTCGTGGATACTAATATTAGGGAGTTTAATCAGAAATCAGAGAGGAGGGGCCACAAGACCACCAGGGAAGGTTCTCCTGAATACTAATATTTGGGAGCAGAATTGGGGATTGGGGAGGGGGGCCACTAGACCACCAGGGAAGGTTCTCATGGATACTAATATTAGGGAGCAGAATCAGGGATTGGGGAGGGGGGCCACTAGACCACCAGGGAAGGTTCTCATGAATACTATTATTAGGGAGCGGAACTGGGGATTGGGGAAGAGGGCCACTACACCACCAGGAAGGGTCATATAACTATTTATGAACAGGGGCAATATTGGGGATTGGGGAGGGGGGCCACTAGACCAGCAGTAGGGGTCATTGTAATTATTATGACTACAGGTGACATCGGGGATGGGGGGGGGACCACAGCATATTGCCGCAAACAGGTCAATTCTCCCAGAGGAGATTTTTCTAAGTACCCTTAGACCACCCCTGGCTATTCTAAGGGTACTTAGAATGTCTCCCTCTGGGACAGTTCTGAGATTTCCATTTTCAGTGATGTGGCAGCTTGTGTCTGCCACATGCCCCCCTAGCACCATGTCGCACCCATTTTTGGGTGCATGGGTGGTGTTAGCCCTGTTTTGGGCAGGCAGCCTGTGGTTGACGTAAGCTGCCATTGAGAATCACTCCCAGTGCATTGTTCGGCGCAAGGGGCACTTTGCACCACTCTTTGTGGTACAAGCCCCTTTCGCAGCACCAGGGGCTTTGAGAATCGAGCCCTGGGTGTTTAATTAAAAACATTCTTTTTAGAACCTTTATTCCATCTCTGGACCCTGCATTATGTGTTTCTTTTTTTTTTTTAACATGGAAGATTTTATTGCAGTTTTCAAAAATGTAACACTGCCAGCAAAATAAGGATATGTATTGGAGGATGAATACAAACCTCCAAAGCAATCTGATACAACAACAAGCTGAACAAACTTACAGACAGAATATGCAGGTAACAATCAGCATCAGATTATAGAACAAACAGTTTAGGATTTCTATGAATGACCTTAGGAGCCAGTGATGATGATGCTAGGGTCCACTTAAAGTGGCAGGTTCTCTAGTGGGGGGGGTGTAGAACAGAGGTGAGAATGCAGATATTTGTCCCATTTCTTGTAGCTGACGGAAAGTCAGTTATGTAAATAATGCAAAAGCCTTTCAAAAACTACATTATACATTTCTGATTGCAACTGCCTGTTTTTGGTCAGTCTCATATGTACTTTAAAGCAGGAGTATACTGAAATTAGGCAAACAATTTGATCCTACCTTTTTTCACTATAAAAGATTCCATGCATCTTCCAGTTTTATTTGGTGGTAACATTTTCTAGTTCCACCAAAATATAAGTATTTTATAAATGTATCTTTTTTCCTCAAGAAAAAAGGTGTCCACCACATTTAGCCTAGAAATAGTATTACAGACCTGGCAAGGGCTAGGATCATGAAAAAAAAAACAACTCACAGGGTATAATTTTCAAAGGTGATGCTGGGCTTGCTTCAAGCCCTAAATCAAGCCCATTTTTATGTTTGCTTGCACGCATATGCAAGAAACATAGTGCCACCGTACAAGAATTGTCAGTGGCTCAGTAGGTAGCACACTCGCCTCTGAGGCCGGGAGATCAGAGGGCAGTGGGTTCAGTTCTCACATCTGGCACTTGGGTTAATATCCCAGTTCTGACACTGTAGTGCAGCATGAGAGGGGTGCTGCACTTCTGAGGTGCCGTCTTTCGGATGAGACGTTAAACCGAGGTCCCATCTGCCTGGATTGGTGGTAGTTCAGGTGGATGTTAAAGATCCCATGGCGTATCGAAAAGAGTAGGGGATTTCCCCGGTGTCCTGGCCAAATTTCCCTCATTCAGTAAAAATACCACTAACAGCTTAATCTGGTTCAAGGTCAGTTGGCATTCATCTGTATCCTCCTCCCCAGGTCGTGCCTGAAAATAGGCAGGATTTGTCTAGTGCACTTACCCGGTCAACAAAAGCTAAATAAATAAATAAATAAAATAAGAATGTGATGTGTCTCCCTACTTCCAATGCCCTGCTGCCTTTTGTGGCGTGGCCCCTACGCCAATGAATGTAAGAGCTGTCTATGACAGGCGTTTACCAAATCTAGTGGCATACAGTTGAAAGAAACGCAGCCAGCAGCAGGTAGGCAGTTGCCATACTGCCACCGCCGGCAGTATGCAAAGTGCCTCCACGTCAGCACTGCAGTGCAAGAGCTGTCATAGACAGCTTCTCCCCCCCAAACAAATAGCATGCTAGGAGCCCACCCCAGCGTGCTCACGTGGTCCCCCACACACAGTATGGCCGACGGGGTACCCAATCCCCATCGGCTCCAGTGCCCCTCCCAAAACAGCCTTCAAGGTGCCATGCTGGGAGCCCCCCCAGCATGGCAAAGCTCTCTATGGCCAACAGAGGTGCCCAATCCCCGTTAGCTCCGCTGGCCCCCAAAAACTTCCAGCTGCCATGCTGGAGCCCACCCCAGTGTGGCAAATGTCCCACATTGTCTTCCTACAAGAAAAAAGAAACCTAGAAAGAAAGAACGGTCCCACGCTAACTGTCTTGACCCCCTCTCACCCGTGCCCACCCTCTGCATACTCTGCCTCCCTACACTCCCCCTCACCCCATACTTACCTCAGAAGTCCGGTGCATCTTCAGTAGACCGGGAACACTGCTGCACTCTTCAAAGCTGACCATGAACTGAGGAAATGCCGGTAAGCTGTATAATGGAATAAATAGGGTTTTTTCAACTTTGTTGCATATCTCAGGCATTTTTTGGAATTTTTCACCAAATTTTCAACATGGGGTTTTTGGGACCCCACCTCATGAATGCTTGCACTGTCATTTTGTTTTCAGTCCCAAAAGGTGATTTTGCGATCACTCGCAAAACCACCTTTGGGGACTGATGTACAAAATGACAGTATCACAGTTCATGAGGTAGGCCGAAAAAACCTTATGTTGAAAAATTTGGGGAAAAATTCCCAAAATGACTGTTTTACAAGCGCGGTTAGCAGTTCTACGCGCACGTCAAGTTCGCAAATTTTAATATTTGCATCCAGATTTTCAACATTGCCATTTTACCACACCTCCTTATGAGCAGTACAGCTGTCATTTTTCACATCTTGCCCAAAATGTGTTTCCAAGCATGTAGCACACAATGGTGCAGTCGGTGTGCGAAATCAACGTTTGGGACAGATTAAGAAAATCACAGTGAAACTGTTCATGAGCAGAGGTCTTAAAATGGCTATGTTGAAAATTTGGTGACAAAAGTCCATAAAATGACTGTGTTACAAGCGAGCATTGTGCTGTTTCCACGCACCCTCATAAGTTCATGAATTTGTAATATTTTCAGTCCAGATTTTCACCACTGGCATTTTTCCACACTTCCTTATGAAGAGTATAACTGTAAATTTTCACAACATGGCCGAAATGTGTTTTCACATTTTTTGTGCAGAAATGCATGGTTGCTGTGGGAAATCACTGTTCGGGACAGATTAAGATAATCACAGTGACACTGTTCATGAGCGGAGGTCCCAAAATGCCTGTGTTGACTATCTGCTGTAAAAAATCCTCAAACTAATTACATTACGAGTGTGCGTTACACAGTTTCTACGCATGGTCGCGACCACCAGTTTTTTTACCATTTTCACTGCAGATTTTCAACATTGCCATTTTTACACCTCCCCATGAAGAGTACAGCTGTCATTTTTCACATCCTGTTAGAAATGTGTTTTCGCACCTGTGGTGCCAAATGCCGTAGTCACTTTGCAAAATCAGCTTTTAGCTAACAAACTGATATTGCCACTGTTCATAAGGTGGGGGTCACAAAAAAACCATGTTGAAAAATTGAAATGAAAATACCAACGAACGTCTGAGGCGTTAGGGTTTCCAACCATAATGCCCCACCCTGTAGAGACTGACAGGCATCAGGGGTGTGATCTGGGATTGTCGCCTGCAATGCTCATACCATTCCACCCTCACCCCCACCCTGCAGCCAGTGAGAGGCATTGAGGTGTGCCTTGGACTCTTTAGCCCCAAAGTTCACCCCATTCTCCTATACTGCACCCATCTCACCGTATTTCCTGATGGAATGGGGTGAGCATAAGGGCCAAACACCCGAGGCACACTGTGACACTTGTCAGTGTCTGCAGGATAGGGTGTGGTGAAATGGCGTGGCCATTATGTCTGACGACCCAATGGCACCCCCCGCCAAGGCCGATGCCAGCAAGCAAACATTCGGCATTGACAAATGCTTGTTTGTCACAGCTGCACTAAATACCTTTGCCTCAACTGTGCCCAATTTTAGTCAGTAAGGTGCAGTTATGACACTTTAACCAATTTTTGGCAACAAAGCGCCATGAAAAAAGGTATCTGGGATTGTTGCAAGCTGGACCAGAAAAAGTTGGTCTACCTTGGAGCAATTGGCTCATGGGATGGAAAATCCCGATTGTCAGCCAGGAAAATGCTGTAAGCGCCTTGCACCATTTGTTCGGCACAGCCAGGGCTTTCTCCATTCGGGACCCTTTGAGAATCTGGGCCATGGTGTGTAGCATAGGAGGCACCAAGAAAAGTAGATTTGACAGTTAGTGTATGTCAGTGTTTTTATTAATCATAGCTGAAACTAGGTTTTTGGACAACCATTTTTTGTTGCCCTGCTGCTTTAATATCAAGAATCAAAACCTTAGGTGGCCACCCCAATGGGCCAGTGGCAGAGCATTATGCTGGTGTACACGCGACCCGGGTCTGGGAGTGGAGTTAAACTGCCACATCAGGAGACAGGTCTAGCTGAGGTGGTGGCCACTTGGCAGTGTGCTTCAACCAAAAAGGGGTGAGGATGAGTGCCAGAGCCACAACGATGCTGATGACCAGGCCATGGAGCTTTCTGTCATCATGGTTACACTGTGACATTGAGGCAGATGGAGCATGGCTCACACCACAGGGCTGGAAGGAGGAACTTGGGAGAAAAACAATCCCAACCATCTCATAACAACTCACTGAGACTGAACAGTGTAAATCCCTGATTGCAGGGTATATCCCTGACAAGACTGCAGATGGGGGAGACAAAGCATTGGAAAAAAATAAGCCTTAAAGAGCAGCACTGTACCATAGCAAAAAGATCACAACCATTGAATTTACACCAATTATGTTTTAACTTTAGTGTTTTCTGTTATTTTTACTTTTCCTGGTTGTTTGTCTGACATATATTGCAGATTAAATAAAGTACTTATAAAATGGGTAGGGAAAATCCTGTATTTTGATTGGTTGCTAACTGTGCATTAGAAGTGTCTAATGCGTGGCTAACAACAAGTTCAGGTAACCACAGCCACATTTAAAAAATAGGTATCAAGAGGCCAAATGAAATGTTCATTTTTGAATAGCCATGTTTTACTCCCAACCATAAACTGATCAAACCATGTAAACCACGCAATTTGCTATGCCACTGCATACCTTACATGTCGAATTGTACTTTAGTACAGACCAGTTTCTTAAATTAACACCTGTCACCAGTTCCTGAAACTACATTGCTGTCAACAGTCGTCACACTGAATGGGAACTGCCATCCCATCCACTCGCAGTCCTGCCCATTCTCCTGCTTGACTTCATAACACGTAAAGTACATATTAATTTTAAAAACAATTCTCATCCTGACAAAAACTGCTGGAAAGTCAGTGCAGAACAATTCGACTAATCAGCCTAGTGGTCTGCTCACATTCCCGCCAGCTCATCACATCCACTTGCACCTTAATCATCAAAACACTTCCTCTCACAAAACCCCTGCCTATACTGTTCCTCCTCAGCACCCATTTCAAACATTCAGACTATGCAAGTCGTAGCTACAGCCTGCTTAACAGTACAGTATCTATGTGTAAGTTTAATCTTGCTGACTGCCACAGTCACGCTGCAACCCCATTCTCATACCATTATGTTTTTCAAAAGCCGTGCAGCTTTGTGTTTGTCTCTGAATTCCCCACTCCTGCTCATTCACTATTTTTTATTTTTGTTTGTTTATTTGAACTGCAATACAGTTCACTAAAACCCTGGACAGCCTGGTTTCTTTACCAGTGTATGTCTGCTGCAAAACGATCTCCGTCTTCGCCCTCGGCTTTTCTCCTCGTGGCTCAGTCACTTCTCCACTTCCATGCTACTCTGTGCTCTTGTCTCTGTACTCCTCACTCCCAGCATCTGCTTTTTTGCTTGTTTTTTTTTAAAGTATATTTTAAACATATTATTGTGCACTGCAGAACAGTTCACTGAAGCTGGACAGCCTAGTTTCCTTACCAGTGCATCTGTGCTGAAACTCAATCACTTTTCGGCCTGCAGCTTTCCTCTCAATCACTTGTTCAGTTCCCCAATTGGTTGCCACAATATACTGCATAAAAGTCAAATATATACTGTATATAGAAATTATGAATTAAGTGTTTAAAAACGCTCACAGTCCCTGTGTCTTTGAAAGTGTCTCTGAAAGTGTGTGTGTGTGTGTGTGTGTGGAAGGGGGGAACCATAACAACTACTGTAGCTGGTAACCATAACAACCAGTTTCAAGTGTACAAGTATGGAGGCTCCAGTGGGACAAAAGTCCTTATCTATAAAAAAAAAGGCACCTTGATGCAGGTGGAGGAACGATTTTTCTTCAAAATCAATGTGCATTTACACAGTTTAAGCATTTAAACATATGCATTTATTTTCTTAAAACATGTAAAATACAGTTACCAGTTTTATAAGTGCAATAAGACACTCCAGGGGTGTGCATTAGACATTTCTAACACACAGCCAGGGCTGAAGACACTCGCCTATGGCCTCGTGCCTCACTACGCTGACAGTGGTAATATAAACAGTAATACAATGACATAAGTGCTAATATATAACAATATACATATGTACACGGCACATTAAAACTATTAATCTGTTAGACAGAAGGCAATGGACACATCAGGAGTAATATGGTAATATGTAGATTATAGGACCTAGCAGGCATTTTGAGGGTGATTCTTGGGACTGGAAACGGGAGTTTTATCAGCATATAGGAACACAAAAAAAGAAAGGGGGGGATAGGTAGGGCGGGGGTTTAGGCCTTTTGGAAGCAGTTGCAGAGTTCTGGGAATAGGGTGGTGAATAATCTATTGAAGGATATTAAGGGTAGGAGGTTATTTAGCTTCATGGTTTTTTGGAGGGAATTCCAAACAATTGCTAATGAGTAGCTGATAGCAGCCTCCCAAACTGGGTGCAGACATTGTGGACCTTAAGAATGATAATTTTGCTGATCCTTGTGGGTTGTATGGCCTAGAAGTAATTTGAGTAAAACAGTCTGAGATATAGGTAGGTAGCTTGCCTGATAAGGCTTTGAATATCCAAATTGCAGCATTCCTATTTCTTCTGTGTTGTAATGATGTCCAGTTAACTGCCTTATAAAGGGAGCAATGATGGTGCTGAAGGGAAGGTCAGTAATGAATCTGATGGACCTGTGGTATAGGGTGTCCAGTTTATTTAAGAGGGGGAGTGAACAATGTCCGTACAGAAAGTCAGCATAGTCAATGAGGGATAGGAATGAAGCCTGGATTAATCTTTTTGGGAGTATCTGTTGAGGTAGTGCTTTATTCTAAAAAATAAACCAAGCCTTTGTCTCAGTTTCTTTAGTAGCTCCTCAATATGGACAGAATAGTCAAGCTTGTTATCAATCCAGACTCCAAGGTATTTGAAGTTATCAACGAATTCCAGCTTCTCTCCAAGTAAGGTGGTTAGTTGTAGGGTGGTGGATGGTGGGGTAGTGGCAGAGCAACTCTTTGAGGTAAAGAACATAGCTTTTGTTTTTTTGGCATTTAGAAGTAGTTTTTTATCTAGTAGGTTGTGCTTTAGGATGGAAAATTCAGATTGTAGCAGTTCACAGGCTTTAGATAATGAAGGATTGCTAACATATAATACAGTATCATCAGCAAACAGATGGATGTTGGATTGAGTGAGGTTGGCATCAATATTATTAATATAGATGGCAAAGAGGATGGGACCAAGAATAGAGCCTTGTGGTACACCTCTTAACAGTGGTTTTAAGGTGGATTTGCAGGTGAAGAGTCAAATGCTAGTCCAGCTGTGGTGAAGTGGTCATTGAAGGTATTTAGGATTTCTTGTTTGTCCGTAATTTCTGTGTTATTTATTAGCAGTTTGCAGGTTAAGGCAGGAGTAGAGTTTTGACCCAAGATACCCTTTATAGTTCCCCAGAGCCTGGTTGGGTTATTATAGGAGGCATCCAATTCAGCTCTATAATAGGCAGCTTTGGCAGATCTTATTTGTGTTGTACATGAATTTCTTGCTTTTCTGAAATTTAGCCAGTCTCTGGAATCCTTAGTTTTTCTTGCCTTTTTCCACAGTTTGTCTCTGGCTAGAAGGCTGTTTTAAGATCAGTGGTGAACCAGGGGCAGGACCTTGCTTTAGTTCTGATATTGGTGAATGGTGCATGAATATTGAGAGCATTAGTGATAATGTCCTTTAAGATCTGGAGAGCTGTTTCCACTGAGGTTGTAAGGTAGAAATCTTGCCAATATATTGTGTTGCTCAGGTCATGGAGGTATCCTGGTATGTTGAACTTCTTTTTTGACCTTTTGAGGACAAATTCAGCAGGGTTGGGTGGTTTGAGAGAAGATCTTATGCCAGCTATGGGACAATGGTCACTTACATCATTTGGTAGTACTCCTGCATGCGTATATAAGTGAGGCTTGTTTACCAACATAATATCCAGGAGTGAGCTGTTGCTAGAATTTTTTAGGTTAAGCCTGGTTGGGTCTTTAATTAGCTGTGTAAAGCCATAGGTGTCACAAAAGGTTACCAATGGTGTAGATGCATTAGATAAGCAGTTTAAATTCAAATCACCAAGGATGATGGTATCTTCAGGGCCTAGATTGGTTATTGACCCCAGGTGAGATAGTAATTTGAGGCCTGCTGAGGGGGGCCTATAGCAGCCAATCAATTTAAATGAGGACAAGTTAGGAAGGGATATTTTGATTGACAAACATTCAAATTCCTTTGGTTCGGATGTGTTGATGAGGCAGGTAGCAGAGATGGTGTCCTTAATGTATATGGCCACCCCACCACCCCTGGAAGGGCGATCTGCTCTGAAGAGCTGATAGTTGGTAAGGTTTACAACACTGTCTTTGGTCGAAGGTCTGAGCCAAGATTCAGAGATGACCAGAAAGTCAGGCAGGGTATGTGCCACCCAGGCCTGTATTACAGAGAATTTTTTTAAGAGGCTGCAGGCATTGAAGCTGATGTCACTGGGCTTTATTTCATTACAGTTTTTGGCTCTGCTGATGTTTTGGCTCAGCGGATGCCACTGTGCTTTATTTCACTATAGGTTTTGGTTCAGCTGATGGCACTGTGCTTTATTTCACTACAGATTTTGGCTCAACTGATGTCACTGTGCTTTATTTCAATGCAGTTTTTTCCTCAGCTGATGTCACTGTGCTTTATTTTATTACAGTTTTTGGCTCAGCTGATGTCATTGTGCTTGATTATATTATTGTTTTTGACTCAGCTGATTTCACTGGGCTTTATTTTATGAAAGTTTTTGGCTCAGCTGATGTCACTGGGCTTTATTTCAGTACAGTTTTGGCTCGGTAATGTCACTGTGCTTTATTTCATTACATTTCTTGGCTCAGCGGATGTCACTGGGCTTTATTTCACTATATATTTTGGCTCACCTAATGTCACTGTGCATTATTTCACTATAGTTTTTGGCTCAGCTGATGTCACTGTGCTTTATTTTACTATAGCTTTTGGCTCATCTGATGTCACTGGGCTTTATTTAATTACTCTTTTTCCTCAGCTGATGTCACTGTGCTTTATTTCAATACAGTTTTTGGCTCAGCTGATGTCACTGTACTTTATTTCATTATAGTTCTTGGCTCAGCTGATGTCACTGGTCTTTACTCACTACAGATTTTGACTGAGCTGATGTCACTTTGCTTTATTTCACTATAGTTTTTTGCTCAGCTGATGTCACCGGGCTTTATTTCATTACAGTTTTCTTCAGCTGATGTCATGCTTTATTTCAATACAGTTTTTGGCTCAGCTGATGTCAATGTGCTTTATTTCATTATAGTTTTTTGGCACAGCTGATGTCACTGTGCTTAATTCATTATAATTTTTGGCTCAGGTGATGTTACTGTGCATTATTTCATTACAGTTTTATGGCTCAGGTGATGTTACTGGGCTTTATTTCATTACAGTTTTTGGCTCAGCTGATGTCATTGTGCTTTATTATATTATTGTTTTTGACTCAGCAGATTTCGCTGGGCTTTATTTTATGAAAGCTTTTGGCTCAGCTGATGTCACTGGGCTTTATTTCATTACAGTTCTTGGCTCAGCTGATGTCACTGCGCTTTATTTCACTATAGATTTTGGCTCACCTAATGTCACTGTGCATTATTTCACTACAGTTTTTGGCTCAGCTGATGTCACAGTGCTTTATTTCACTATAGTTTTTGGCTCATCTGATGTCACTGGGCTTTATTTCACTATAGTTTTTGGCTCAGCTCATGTCACTACGTTTTATTTCATTACACTTTTTCCTCAGCTGATGTCACTGTGCTTTATTTCAATACAGTTTTTGGCTCAGCTGATGTCACTGTGCTTTATTTCATTATAGTTCTTGGCTCAGCTGATGTCACTGCTCTTTATTTCACTATAGATTTTGGCTGAGCTGATGTCACTCTGCTTTATTTCACTGTACTTTTTGGCTCAGCTAATGTCACCGGGCATTATTTCATTACAGTTTTCCTCAGCAGATGTTACTGTGCTTTGTTTCAATACAGTTTTTGGCTCAGCTGATGTCAGTGTTCTTTATTTCATTAGAGTTTTTGGCTCAGCTGATGTCACTGTGCTTAATTTCATTTTAGTTTTTGGCAGCTGATGTCACTGTGCTTTATTTCATTACCGTTTTTGGCTCAGCTGATGTCACTGTGCTTTATTTTAGTATAGTTCTTTGCTCAGCTGATGTCACTGGGCTTTATTTTCCTAAAGATTTTGGCACAGCTGATGTCACTGAGCTTTATTTCATTATAGTTTTTGGCTCAGCTATTGTCACTGTGCTTTTCTTCACTATTGCTTTTCCTCAGCTAATGTCACTGGGCTTTATTTCATTAGTTTTCACTCAGCTGATGTCACAGTGCTTTATTCACTATAGTTTTTGTCTAAGCTGATTTCACTGGGCTTTATTTCATTACAGTTTTATGGCCCAGCTGATGTCATTGCCCTTTATTTCATTATAGTTTTTGGCTCTGCTGATTTCACTGTGCTTTATTTCATTACAGTTTTTGGCTCAGTTGATGTCAATGGGCTTTTTTTGATTATGGTTTTTGGCTCAGCTGAAGTCACTGAGCTTCATTTCATTATAGTTCTTGGCTCAGCTGATGTCACTGGGCTTTAATTCACTATAGATTTTGGTTCAGCTTATCTCACTGTGCATTATTTCACTATAGTTTTTGGCTCAGCTGATGTCACATTGCTTTATTTCATTTTAGTTTTTGGCTCAGCTGATGTCACATTGCTTTATTTCATTTTAGTTTTTGGCTCAGCTGATGTCACTGTGCTTTATTTCCCTATAGTTTTTAGCTCAGCTGATGTCACTGGGCTTTATTTCATTACAGGTTTTCCTCAGCAGATGTCACTGTGCTTTATTTCAATACAGTTTTTGGCTCAGCTGATGTCACTGGGCTTTATTTCATTACAGTTATTAGCTCAGCTGATGTCACAGCGCTTTATTTCACTGTAGACTTTGGCTTAGCTGATGTTACTGGGCTTTATTTCATTACAGTTTTTGGCTCAGCTGATGTCACTGTGCTTTATTTTAGTATACTTCTTGGCTTAGCTGATGTCATTGGACTTTATTTCTCAATAGATTTTTGCACAGCTGATGTCACTGGGCTTTATTTCAATACAGTTTTTGGCTCATCTGACGTCACTGTGCTTTTTTTCACTGTAGTTTTTCCTCAGCTGATGTCACTGGGCTTTATTTCGATAGTTTTTAGCTCAGCTGATGTCACTGGGCTGTTTTTCACCATAGTTTTTGGCTCAGCTGAAGTCACTGGGCTTTATTTCACTTTAGTTTTTGCCTCCGCTTATGTCACTGTGCTTTATTTCACTAGAGTTTTTCCTCAGCTGATGTCACTGTGCTTTATTTCATTATAGTTTTTGGCTCAGCTGATGTCACTGGGCTTTATTTCATTACAGTTTTTGGCTCTGCTGATGTTTTGGCTCAGCAGATGCCACTGTGCTTTATTTCACTATAGTTCTTGGCTCAGCTGATGTCACTGTCCTTTACTTCCCTATAGAGTTTGGCTCTGCTGATGTCACTGTGCTTTATTTCACTATAGTTTTTGGCTCAGCTGATGTCACTGTGCTTTATTTCACTACAGATTTTGGCTCAACTGATGTCAC
This sequence comes from Neoceratodus forsteri, assembly GCA_016271365.2. NCBI lineage: Eukaryota > Metazoa > Chordata > Ceratodontiformes > Ceratodontidae > Neoceratodus > Neoceratodus forsteri. Next base: position 682,212 of record JADMNL010000027.1, read on the forward strand.
TGTGTTTTATTTCAATGCAGTTTTTTCCTCAGCTGATGTCATTGTGCTTGATTATATTATTGGTTTTGACTCAGCTGATTTCACTTGGGCTTTATTTTATGAAAGTTTTTGGCTCAGCTGATGTCACTGGGCTTTATTTCATTACAGGTTTGGCTCAGCAATTGTCACTGTGCTTTATTTCATTACAGTTCTTGGCTCAGCTGATGTCACTGGGCTTTATTTCACTATATATTTTGGCTAACCTAACGTCACTGTGCATTATTTCACTATAGTTTTTGGCTCAGCTGATGTCACTGTGCTTTATTTCACTATAGTTTTTAGCTCAGCTGATGTCACTGGGCTTTATTTCATTACAGCTATTAGCTCAGCTGATGTCACAGGGCTTTAGTTCGCTGTAGACTTTGGCTTAGCTGATCTCACTGGGCTTTATTTCATTACAGCTTTTGGCTCAGCTGATGTCACTGTGCTTTATTTTAGTATAGTTCTTGGCTCAGCTGATATCATTGGACTTTATTTCTCAATAGATTTTTGCACAGCTGATGTCACTGGGCTTTATTTCAATACAGTTTTTAGCACAGCTGACGTCACTGTACTTTTTTTCACTATAGTTTTTCCTCAGCTGATGTCACAGGGCTTTTTTTCATTACAGTTTTTCACTCATCTGATGTCACTGTGCTTTATTTCGCTATAGGTTTTGGCTCAGCTGATGTCACTGGGCTGTTTTTCACCATAGTTTGTGGCTCAGTTGATGTCACTGGGCTTTATTTCACTTTAGTTTTTGCCTTCTCTGTTGTCACTGTGCTTTATTTCACTATAGTTTTTCCTCAGGAGATGTCACTGTGCTTTATTTCACTATAGTTTTTGGCTCAGCAGATGTCACTGGACTTTATTTCATTACAGTTTTTGTCTCAGCGGATGCCACTGTGCTTTATTTCACTATAGTTCTTGGCTCAGCTGATGTCACTGTGCTTTATTTCACTATAGTTTTTGGCTCAGCTGATGTCACTGTGCTTTATTTCACTACAGATTTTGGCACAACTGATGTCACTGTGCTTTATTTCAATGCTGTTTTTTCCTCAGCTGATGTCACTGTGCTTTATTTCATTACAGTTTTTGGCTCAGCTGATGTCATTGTGGTTGAATATATTACTGTTTTTGACTCAGCTGATTTCACTGGGCTTTATGTTATGAAAGGTTTTGGCTCAGCTGATGTCACTGGGCTTTATTTCATTACAGTTCTTGGCTCAGCTGATGTCACTGGACTTTATTTCACTACATATTTTGGCTCACCTAATGTCAGTGTGCATTATTTCATTATAGTTTTTGGCTCATCTGATGTCACTGGGCTTTATTTAATTACACTTTTTCCTCAGCTGATGTCACTGTGTTTTATTTCAATACAGTTTTTGGCTCAGCTGATGTCACTGTGCTTTATTTCATTATAGTTTTTTGGCACAGCTGATGTCACCTGTGCTTTATTTCATTATAGTTTTTGGCTCAGGTTGTGCCCACTGTAGTACTTTTACAGTTTCATGGCTCAGGTGATGTTACTTGGCTTTAGTTCATTACAGTTTTTGGCTCAGCTGATGTCACTGTGCTTTATTTCACTATAGTTTTTGGCTCATCTGATGTCACTGGGCTTTATTTCACTATAGTTTTTGGCTCAGCTCATGTCACTAGGTTTTATTTCATTACACTTTTTCCTCAGCTGATGTCACTGTGCTTTATTTCAATAAAGTGTTTGGCTCAGCTGATGTCACTGTGCTTTATTTCATTATAGTTCTTGGCTCAGCTGATGTCACTGGTCTTTATTTCACTGCAGATTTTGACTGAGCTGATGTCACTTTGCTTTATTTCACTTTAGTTTTGCTCAGCTGATGTCACGGGCTTTATTTCATTACAGTTTTCTTCAGCTGATCTCACTGTGCTTTATTTCAATACAGTTTTTGGCTCAGCTGATGTCAATGTGCTTTATTTCATTATAGTTTTTTGGCACAGTTGATGTCACTGTGCTTTATTTCATTATAGTTTTTGGCTCATGTGATGTCATCAGCATTTTTCATTTCAGTTATGGCTCAGGTGATGTTACTGGCTTTGTTTCATTACAGTTTTTGCTCAGCTTGTGTCATTGTGCTATTATATTATTTTTGATTGTAGATTTCACTGGGCTATTTTCACAAAGCTTTTTGTGGCTCCAGTTGATGTTACTCTGCTTTATTTCATTAAAAGTTTGGGTTCAGCTGATGTCACTGTGCTTTATTTCATTATAGTTCTTGGCTCAGCTGATGTCATTGGTCTTTCTTTCACTATAGTTTTTGGCTGGGTGTCCTCTGCTTTATTTCCCATAGCCTTTTTTGGCTCAGCTAATGTCACAGGGCTTTGTTCATGCAGAAAGTTTTCCACTCCAGCAGATGTTACTGTGCTTTGTTTCAATGCAGTTTTTTGTTCAGCTGATGTCAGTGTTCTTTTTCATTAGAGTTTTGTTCAGCTGATGTCACTTTTGCTTGATTTCATTTTAGTTTTTGGCAGCTGATGTCACTGTGCTTATTTCATTACCGTTTTGGCTCAGCTGATGTGCTGTGTTTTATTTTAGTATATTCTTTCTCAGCTGATGTCCTGGGCTATTTTCCTAAGATTTGGCACAGCTGATGTCACTGAGCTTATTTCATTATAGTTTTTGGTTCAGCTATTGTCACTGTGTTTTTTTACTATTGCTTTTCCTGGCTAATGTCACTGGCTTTATTTCATTACAGTTTTTCACTCAGCTGATGTTACAGTGCTTTATTCACTACAGTTTTTGTCTAAGCTGATTTCACTGGGCTTTATTTCATTACAGTTTTATGGCTCAGCTTATGTCATTGCCCTTTATTTCATTATAGTTTTTGGCTCTGCTTTCTACTGTGCTTATTTCATTTGATTTTGGCTCAGTTGATGTCACGGCTTTATTTGATTATGTTTTTGGCTCAGCTAGTCACTGATTTCATTTCATTATAGTTCTTGCTCAGCTGATGTCACTGGGCTTTAATTCACTATAGATTTTTGGTCCGCTTATCTCACAGCATTATTTCACTATAGTTTTTGGCTCAGCTGATCACATTGTTTTATTTCATTTTGTTTTGGCTCAGCTGATGTCACTGTGCTTTATTTCTATAGTTTTTAGCTCAGCTGATGTCACTGGCTTGTTTCTATTATGTTTTCCTCAGCAGATGTCCTGCTTTATTTCACAGTTTTTGGCTCAGCTGATGTCACTGGGTTTATTTCATTATAGTTATTGGTTCAGCTGATGTCCTTTATTTCCTGTAGACTTTGGCTTCGCTGGTGTTACTGGGCTTTATTTCATTATAGTTTTTGGCTCAGCTGATGTCTGGTTTATTTTAGTATACTCTTGGTTTAGCTGATGTCATTGGATTTATTTCAATAGATTTTGCACAGCTATGTCAGGCTTTATTTCAATACTGTTTTGCTCAGCTGATCACTGTGTTGACTGTGTTTTTCCTCAGCTGATGACACTGGGCTTTATTTCGCTAGGTTTTTAGCTCAGCTGATGTCACTGGGCTGTCACCATTTTTTTGCTCAGCTGTTGTCATGGGCTTTATTTCACTTTTTATTTTGCTCTGCTGATGCTGCTTTATTTCACTATAGTTTTTCCCATTGATGTCCTGTGCTTTATTTCATTATAGTTGGCTCAGCTGATGTCACTGGCTTTATTTCATTATGTTTTGGCTCTGCTGATGTTTTGCTTCAGCGGATGCCACTTTGCCTGTTCACTATAGTTCTGCTCCATGATGTCACTGTCCTTTACTTCACTATAGATTTTTTAACTCCAGCTCCAATCAATCAATCAATCAAAATCTTTATTTAATCAGTCGATCATTGAGCATAATTATTTACAAGACGGACCTGAGTGGTCAAGAAGTGCAAGCACATTGACAAGGGTACAAAAGTAATACAATGACAGTGGTAACATAAACAGTAATACAATGACATAAGTGCTAATATATAATAATATATATATGTACAGCACATTAAAACTATTAATCTGTGAGAGAGAAGGCAGTTGACACATCAGGAGTAATATGTAGATAGGACCTGCAGGCATTTTGAGGGTGAATCTTGGACTGAAACAGGAGTTTTATCATCATATAGGAACACAAAAAAGAAAGGGGGTATAGGGCTGGGGTTTGGGCCTGTGGAAGCAGTTGCAGAGTTCTGGAATAGGTGGTGATAATCTTGTATGATATTAAGTTTAGGAGGTTATTTAGCTTCATGGTACCACTGGCTACTCTTTAATAATGGAGATGGTGGTACCGTGGACTGGAGGAAGGCAGATGTGATTCCATCACAAAGTGGGGAAAGACAGGCAGAGACTACAGACTATCAGTCTGACCTCTATGGTGGAGAAAGTGATGAGTCACTTCTGAAGGAAAGAATAGTTGAGTACCCAGAGGCCAGTGGAGCACAGATCCAAGGCAGCATAGGTTCTAGCCAGGAAGGTCATGTCAGACAGAATACAATAGATTTCGACTGGATGACAAAGGAGGGTTGTGGACACGGCCTACCTAGACTTTGCAAGGCATTTGACACAGTCCCACAAAAGAGTAATAGTCAAATTAACCAGCCTGGGAGGCACACACAGGTGGTAGCCTGGGTAAACATTACTGGACAACAGGACACAGAAGGTAACTCAAAATGGAGTCACTCTGAAGGGGTTATGATTGGGTACCATGAGGGTCAGTTTTGATCAGTCCTTTTAATCTTCATCAGTGACACTGCAGAGGGACTGAAGGAAAAGCATCCTTTGCAGATGATGACAGATCTGCAACAGGGTTGACACACAAGGAGCATGGAAAGGATGAAAAGGACTCAAGGTTGGAGGATAGTCAGAAGTATGGCAGCTAGAATTCAATGCAAAGAAGTGCAAATGCACCTGAAACAGACTCGGAAGAATACAAAGGGTGAGGTAACAACAAAAGGAAAGGGACCTGGGGTAATCATATCAGATCTTAAGCATAAAACAATGAGGCAGTAGGGAGGCTGGGGGTATACTGGATGATGGCAGGGCATCACAGCAGAAAACAGAGTTGTTATCCTCTGTAGACAGTTGGTGAGACCCATCTGAGACTGTGTCCAGCTCTGGAGACCCAACTCCGCAAGGACAAGACAGGATAGAGGAGTCAGAGGAGGCAACTAAAATGGTGCAGGGTCTGCAAGAGAACCCTATGAGGAGAGACTAAAGGAGCTAACATATATACCATAAGGAAAGAAGGAGAGGGGGATGATGAAAGTTTAAGCACCAGTGGCACCAACAAAGTCAAAGAGAGCATCTTTCAGAAAAGACTTCCAAGACCAAGGGACACAATTTAAAGATAGGAGGTGGTTCAGGGGCAATGAGGAAGTATTTCAAGAGAGAGTAGGATGCATGGAACAGCCTTCCTGAGGAGGCTATGGGTCTAAAACTGGGAGAATTCAAGAATGCATGGGACAGCATAAGCCAATTCTTGTGGGGGTAGAAAGAAGTCAGGCACCAGTTTGGAGCCCATCCTGTAGTAGGAAATGGAGACTAGATGGGCCTAGCGGTCCTTATCAAACGCCAGTCTGCACACAACCCTGATGCCTGTCATTCTCTACAGGGTGGGCGTTAGGTTCCACCACAACACCTCAGGCATTTGTTTGTATTTCCACCAAATTTTCAACATGGTTTTGTGACCCCCATCTCATGAACAGACAATAGACAGTTTATTGAAAACTGCTTTTGCCCAGCGACTGCATTTGATACACAGCTAAAACATTCTAAACAGGATGTAAAAATGACAAATGTAATTAATAAGGAGGTAAAATGGCGCTATTGAACTCTACAGTGAAAATAAAAAACAAAGTCACAGCATGCATAGAAACTGCAACACCATAATCAATTAGTTAGAGTTTTATACATAGACTCAACACAGGCATTTGGAACCTCTGATCACGAACAGTTGAATTTCATCTGTCATGAACAATGCCTCCCCACAGCAACCATGATTTCTGTGCTGAAAGTGTGAACACATTCCAGCCATGTTGTGTAAAATGACAGCTGTACTGCTCGATAGGAGAAGTGGCAAAATGGCAGTGTTAAAATCTGGCATGCAAATATTAAAAATTCACAAACCCACGAGCGGCATAGGAACTGCTCAGCACAAACTTGTAAAAACAGTAATGTTTAGTATTTTCACCAAATACATAAGCATTTTAGAACCCATAGGCAGCTGGCACTGTCGTTTTAGTTATTCGGTCCTGAAAGGTTATTTATTTTATTTTTTGGGCGCAGTGACTGTGAAATCAGCCTTTAGGCCTGAATAACACCATGACAGTGACAGAATTCATGAGGGGCCCAAAACCCATATTGAAAATTTGGTACCAAAATTCAAAAATGCCTGAGATGTACAGCACATTGAAAAAAATGCTTACATTATAGAGCTTACTGGCATTTCTTCAGTTCACTCTACTTTGAAAATTGCAGGCATTCGGTCCACGAAGATATTTTTGGACTCTGGATGAAGTGAGGTGAGGAGGGGGGGGCGGCAGGGTGCGCAGTGGGTGGGGGCAGGGAGACTGAGGGACAAGGTTTTTAAGATGACGTGGGACATTTGCCTCTGTCTAGCTTTTTCTTTTTGTGAAGAGGAATTGCATGTGCTGTCCAGTCTTTGGGTACCATACCACCCTCCCATGATTTGTTAAAGGGTAGTTGGTGTGGTGTCATTAGTTCTACTTAGTTTGAGGTTTTAAGAATTGAATCTAATTGGACCCCCATTGCGTTTATTCACTTTCAGTTTTAGAGATTCATTCATGACCCTTTCTTGTGTGAATGGACTTTAGGTGTTGACTTCCTCTTGCTAGAGGCTATACTTTGGTTTAGGTACCTACCACTCTTGTGAATACTGGGCAAGAAGTAATCATTCAGGATCCCTGCTTTTTCACTGTCACCATCACGCCCCCATTTCCTTAGGACTCACCATCTCTTATAGAAACATTAGGAGCAGAGACCAAAGGTTTCATCCCACTTAACGAGTTGCCTATCTCTTCCTCAATTTGGGCCTTTGCTATTCTGACTGTTTCCACTCTCTGTAACTGTTACAGATCCTCTATCCTCTTTCTTTTCTCCTTATTTCTAATGCTTCCCTTTCTCCCCTAACTGTCCTTACCACAAGAACCAGAGTGGGGTTACTTTTTGATTTACTTTGCACAAAGGCTTGTTGCCTGTGGTTCCCCATTGTTCCTCCACCCCTCCTTGTTTGTTTGAGGCACACTCCCATTCTCTCCCAAAGTAATAGCAAAGTCAGCCCTCCAACAACAGATACTATTGCTTTTGTATGGCTTGACTCTACTGCTGTTTATTGTGAACCATACTATTTGGTGATGGCTACCAGTTCTAAATCCCTCAATATGAAACTCTGTCTCTGTCCTTGTTTGAAAGTTCAAGGTTTACAATCGCTCCCTCTATTCTAACAGTAGCTGTCTGAGGCATGTCCCATGTAGGGCATCTATAATGCCCCTGCTCTTGGATGTAGTTATAGCAAAAGTGCTCCAGTTAACATCTAGTGCATTGGGGTTCGTCATCAACATCTTTTTTCTGCTATTCTAAGGATTCCTCCTGAGATGGGGGTCTGCATAAAACCTTTTTTCAGATTGTGATATTCCTGTCTCCAGAGTGACCCACAGTGAATCCTGCCCTCATCTTACCCTTTAGTTCTGTTGCTTTGTTTACTTTATGTAGAGGAACTTCTCTTCCTCTTCTGCCCTCACTGTCCCTCCTGTAGATCATGTACCCTGGTATGCTGACATTCCAGTCATGGTTCTGTGTTCCATGTTTGTGACTGTCATGATAGCAAGGTGTTCCTCTTTCATCAAGGCCACTGGTTCAGCGAGCTTGTTGCCCAGACTTCTGGGATTGGTACTAGTAACCATTTGGCAATTTTAATGGTCTTGCCCCATCCTGGTCTTACTGTCTTTCTCTATCGACCCCTGTCCTGCTCCCCATTGATGTCTCTACCTTGCTAACTACCGTATTTTGTGGGGGGAGCCTGGAGATCTCCCTATTCCTCTTCAGTGCTTCCCCCTTGGCTAGTTTAAATGTTAGGCTTCATTGACAATCACCTATGTCCCCTCCTGGACAGATGCAGACCATTGAGCCATTATCTGCCTGTATTCCTCCAGGTGGACCCTCAGTCTCTAATGAAACCAAATCCCTGAGCTCTCTAACAGTTTTTAAATCGTACTTTGAATGTCATGCAGAGTACCCTTGCTAGACAGGCATCACCTCTGAGAAGGCTACTGTATGTACTATTTGTCTAGGGCCCCTCCACAAACTCTTCTTGCACTGCTCTTGTCCTATTCCCAGCCAGGTCATTTGTTCCTAGGTGGACAGCCTCTAACTCCCTCTCTTGCAATTCTAAGAAGTTTGCTCCTGTCTTGCCAGAGCTGTGGTTTGCAGGTACATTACCTCCCAAAGATGGAGTTCCACACAAGTTTTCTTGCCCTGTGAGTTATGCACCTCCCTCCTGTTGGTCTATCTTGTAGGTTCCCAGCATTCCTCTTGCTGTACAGCAGGTGCCTTCATAGGTGGAACCACTCTCTGCCAGAATGAGACATGAATTTGGAGAGGTACAATTGGAGGAATGTGCCTCTGTTCTACCACCCTCTCTGAGCCTACCTTAATCCAGCTGCTCCTTTTTCTTGGCAGCCTCTGTGGCAGTGGTCCTGGTGTTCCCCTGCAAGGGGAGGTTGTTTCAGGAATGCTGGCTTGGAGATGAGTAACCTCCACCCTCAGATCGGTGGTACTTGCAAATGGCATTGCACCACTCACATGTCTTATATTGTGTCTCCTCTAGTTGCTTTGTATGCTTACACTCCTCTCTTCCCCCACCTACTTTCCTACTGGCTTTGTGCCCTTACAACTCCTGTTCTTCCTGTTCTGGGACAGGAATGTCCTATATTAGTTGCTAGTTTTCTTTTCTGAGTTGTACCTCCAGCAGCTGGGGGGGGGGCTGCTCTTTTTCTTCAAGGATGACTAAACTTGTGTCTTGGTGGTCTTTCCTAGAGCCAAAGTTCCTGTTGTCAGTCAATTCTACTTTGATAGAGATGGGATTTGACTAAGCGTTGGAGGGAAGGAGGGTAATTGGGAAATGTTCTAGCTCTTTAGTAGGATGCTTCTTGCTCTGAAAGTAAGATTCTCATTGGCCAAAAGCTAGCGGCAGGGAACAGTAATTGGAGATGCTTGGTCGTTTGCTGCTTAAGTTACACCTTAGTTAGAGGAGAGTATCTGATTTCTAAACAGAAGTTGATGGTCTCTTTCCTGCAAATATACATACTTTGATATTTTTTGTTCTTATACTTTGCAACCCTGTTGTTTTTATATTAAGTATTCTGGTTGCTCAATCCTCAACAGGTTTCTGACTTGGGCTGAATTTAAAGTTCTATTACTTGGAAATTGGTCTGGCTTGTGATGTTACTAGTGGAATAGTTTTATATGTACTTTACTGGCTCCATGGAGTTGTGTACCTGATAATCTGTCCAGTAGTCTCAGAACATGGTTCTTTTTTGTTGGGAGCTGTTTATCTTCTGTCCATCTTGCATCACATGCTGGAAAAGTACACTTATTGTAAGTGCTCATCGACTGTTGTTCATTAACTCTGGTGTCTTGCCTCTACTTTTAAGCTAATGATAAATAGTATTGTTGGTATAGATCGGAATGCTTCCTTGTTTCTGTCTTATCCTTTGCTTTTTGCACCGGTCTTCAACCTAGTGCTCTCATTACTGGGCTCACTGATGCCCTGGGATAAATTCTCCTTTGTCTTGTATCTGTGGTTCTGTTTTTCTCTCCTTGTGAAAATTCTTGATACAGTATTGGACACGTTACAAATCTTGTCATCTACCATTCTTCTCTTCCCAGTGTCCCCTCTTCCTTTCTTTGGAGAACCCTGACTGGGCCCTCCTTATTGATCCAAAACTGCGCACAATATTTGAGGCGTGGCCTAACCAAGCAGTTGTACAGAGGGTAGAATCACTTCTGCCTTTCTGAGGTAATCCCTGGCAATGCATCCCAGCATCCTATTTGTTCTTGGTGCTGCCCCCTTACAGGTCCCTGAGTTGTTCATTTCAACATCTACCTCTACACCCCAGGTCCCTTTCACCCTCGGTGACTTGAATTTTTTGCCTCCTCCCAGGTATGCCCCTGGCCTGGATTTCTGACTCCCAGGTGCAGAGACCTTGCACTTCCCTACATTGAATTTTAATTTCCATTTTCCTGACCACCTTTGAAGCACCTCCAGATCCTCCTGCAAGGCTATCTTCCCCCCTCTGCACCCAGCCTTGACTCATCTGCAGAGAGACTCATTTCACTCCTGACCACCTTCCTTACATCTGAGACACAGGCGTTGAACAGGAGTGGCCCCAGCACTGACCCCTGGGGCGCTCCACTAGTACCCCACCTGGGGATGTGAGGCTAGTCCCCACCACCCCTCTGAGTACGACTTTCGTCTCTTACTGCTGCACTCTCAGACACAAATATTCATTTCCTGAGGGAATAGGCTGTATGGTATGCAAACCAAATAAAGCATCGAAAATCACTGACAGAATAGCATTGTCACTGACTGGCAGTATTTACTAGCATTAGTAAATAATGCTGTCAGGGTGATAACATTTCTTCTTGGAGTGATGTTCATGCTTTATTTGCATACTATGTACAGCCTCGGCCATCAACTAAGTGCATATTTTTGCCTGGCACAGTACAGCAGTGACCCTTGTAAGTGTCTCATATCTAATCAGTCGCTACCACTGTGTTTAATATTTGTTTCTCGGGTCATCATTATCAGGGTCCTGTTCTTTAAGCAGGAAGAAAGGAACCAGATCGATGTGCTATTAATCCATTAATAAAGGAGGGTTTTTCTAGGAATGAATGCCTGCCTAGTCACTGGGCCGCAGGCCAAGAGTCTCCAACGCGGGCATTAATTCCCTAGTAGAACCTACTTTGAGTGGATTAATGTGCCTGTACATGGCAAGTGCAATTTAGACAATACTGTTTTACCAAAGTCTACGTAACTCCAAGAAGCACTAGTTCTGCTTCGATAAACGCTGCACTCTCCTCCTTTTACATGTTATCAGGATGTGACAGCGTGTAGCGTGTGCGTTGCAAAGTTGAAATGCATTTATCTAGTATCCAGAAATTTTGCACTCAAGCCATCATCACGAGTTGTGGCTTACAGCACTGAAGATTTTGTTTTCTTACCGACAGTTTTGTTGTTTTGCTCTTCGCTCTTCACTCCGGCTGATGCATCATTCAGGTGCATTCTGAGGGAATTGTGCATTTATATATTTCTGTGCATTACATGTAGCTATGCTACACTAATCATTTTCTGTAGCACTGTAGGTTGACTGTTTGTTCCCTGAACTGTGTAACATCAGTTACAGAAAACCTGTGCAGACATATGTGGTTAATTTCCTGGTGGGAGCTTAAAGCTGAGAGGTAGCTCACTTCTCCACTGCACTGTGCATGTCTTTTGCTATACTCAGATGGCTGAAAAATGGAGTTTCTGCAGTGCACTCATTGCAATACCATGATTAATTATTTTGGTTATGTGCTCCACGTGGTGAGTCAAACACTACTACATTCTGAAGTAGGCATTACTAGAATTAATCCCGCAAGATTTTACCATGGTGTGTTTCCGCATGATATTGTTGCATTACAGTTTACAAGTACAAGCAAGCTAATAGAATGGTTGATGTTAATTTGTATTTTGATTGATTCATAGAGGCGGACTGTGTGGGGGTTGCTTGTTTTAAGTATATGTCAAGACTGAGCTCAGGATGACAATTAAGTTCTCATTGATGCAGAATTAATTTCTGTTTCTTTGTATTTGATTTAACTTCTGCCTCAAACATATATTTTGTCTGCAGCTGTGAGAGTCAGTGTTGTCCAAATTCCATTAAACTAGTGGGGACTGCCGTTCTGTATGAGCATGGGCTGCAGGTAGGGACAAACCCTTTGGCTTAGTGGTGATTTCTTCTAATTAGCATTTAGTGTTCTAGAGTTTTACATATGCAGTTGACTTCACTGGAGGAGGAGGATGAGACAGCATTGTGGGAGGAGGGTGCCTTGACAGTTTGGGAAGTGTGTGAAACTGGGTGTTAGGTAGGCAACAGGAGGGAGGGTTTCATTCATGTCTGTGGTCATTCCATGCCTTTAGATACAGTGCGTTATTGTCTAATAACATCATTGTCTCTGGGGGTCAGTAGTCAAACAGTTTCTAGGATTTTTTGCCATTGTATATTTCTATGCAGATGTGACTGATGAAAGTTTTTTTGCCCTCAGACACTGCCACACATCATCTGTTTATGATATGCCTCAGATTTACATTTCCTTATTATGAGAGGTTTTGCACAGTAATCCATAGACTTTTTTCTGCTCATAGTAGGATGATCAACCCTGTTGGAGAATAATTTAATAGCCATTCAATTTTAATATAGTGGCATTGCCACTGTGTATATTTTAAACAATGTAAATATTTCCAAATATTGCATCTAAACAAGATGCTGGTACTCTGCAGAGTTGGTCCAGCTTAAAAAATATGTGTGTATGTGATCTTTTTGCTTGTGATACCCAGAAGAGAGTTTGGGTGGTGGGGAGCAGCAGTAGTGATTTGAAGTAAGAGCTGCACAATCAGGCAGACTTATAGCTGTGGGCTTTTTCTGCTGGTACTTTTGTATGTTCAGAATTCTGCAGTGTGTATCTCTCTTTAGATGTAATATGTCTACCTAAGAGTAGAGGAAGGACTCACCAGGTCTGTGCCCACCTCTGTAAACGTTTGGTAGGGGCGTTGGTGAAAAGTAGTGCTGTTACATCAAAGCCTTTGGGCTGTTTAAATACAAATAAGTATTGCCAGTTTGTCTGCTGTATGTTGTTGACCAGGTCTATGGTTTTGATGCTGCTTGCCTCTCTGTCCCCCTCTATGTAAGCAAATGTGCTGCACCAACAGTCCCCACCACTTGAAGCCAGTACATTTTTTCTCTTTTGCTGTCTCAATTTGACTTTGTGCAGTGCTTGATAATCAGAGAACTCCTCAGTCCTTTCCTCCTGGTGACCTCAGCCCTCTCCCATCCCCCACTTTAGCTCTCCCAGGGTTCGCTGTGCCGTTGCATTACTAAGGGGTCAGTATTTTCTTGCCATTTTAATGTGTGTTAGCAATTTAATTGTGACTTTAGGTTTAGGACTCAGATAAAATGATCAATGGAAAGGACACAACTGTAAAATACAACTGTAGTTTAATATCATATTTATTAGAGTTGGGTGGAGAGAGACTGACAGCAGCTGGACTACAGTGACCTGCCTCCTTCTGACCTCTATAAGTCATCAATGGTTATAATGTCTTAATCATCCCTTTTCTCAGTCTGTGTCCCCTGGGGGAGTCACAGTAGTCGCCTAACACATCCACACTAGAAAGTAAGACCACAATGAAGTTACATTTTATTTCATGCACTACTGTGGAGTAGTATTTTTGCAGCAGCTTCAATCAAAGTCAGCTAACCTCGGCTGAATAAGAATAAGAATGTATGGGTCTTTATGAGCAAAATCCAGCAGTTTCTTTTCACCGTGTTATGCAATCGATATGACTTTACACTGTTAACCCTAGTATCTTATCAATGGTATAAAACAGAATGTCATAGCTTTGTGAAATATGTTTAATGTGTTGGTATTAAATTGATTTGCACCAAGTTGTATATATAGTGTGGCAAGGAACTTGATATACACTGTTATAAATGGGCTAAAGATTTGGCTGTTAACTTAAGGCTCCATTTAGAATACAGCTCCATTTCAGTGGTGTGCAATTCCATTGCCACCGTTGGGCAAGAACCAAACAGAGCTAATGTCATTGTAATGAATAGGGGCCATTAAATTTCATCTAAAATCATGGTAGGTTATAACGAGTTTTTGATTTTAACAATTCTGCCTATTTATAAGTGCAATAAGCCACTATTGAATACCGTAAAGGAGTTTGAAATAAACAATCCTGATTGACTAGGAACAATATCATGATTTACAATGACGAAAGCTGAGTACATTAAAGCTTTAAACGGCTCCATTTTCCTCCGTGTGTCAGCCAATACAGGTAGTAGTGCCAGCATCAGAGGTCACCACTGACTGCAACTGATGAGATCACTGGTTTGAGCACAATTTCTTAATAATAGCACAATGCAGGGGGACTAGATACAGAGCTGGTTTTAAATGCCTGGGGCTGGGTTTTCAAAAGTGGACAAATTGCACACATGCAGCAATAAAATTGCACAAGGGAAGGCCTCCTTGTGCAACTGCCATTTTTGCCAAATGTACGTATTTTTTTTTAAAAAAGGTTGCCTTCTTTCAATCTTTTCCACATTTTACTACATTTTGCATAAGTTTACAGGTCTATGCCTGCTATTACCAGGTCTAGCATCTATGCAAAAAAACAGAATATTCTGTTGGTGTGCCAACAATGCTGAAAATAGCATTTCTGCTGGGGAAGGGATTTTTCCTGAGCTTTGCACAGTGACTTAATCCTCGGCTATGCCATGCCCTTTGAAATTTGGGCCCAAGGTGATAGTAAATGAAAAAAAGAGAGATGCATAGAATGGGAACAGGGGTGAGAAGGTATGAATTAGCAATGCTGCTATGTTTCCTCTCCCCTTTAATGGTGTTGGCTGCATTGTCTTCCAGGTACATGTTTGATGCTAGATAAGTGAACCTGTGTTTCACTGATACTGGCTGTTAAATACCAGTCATCTAAATACACTTTTCCTGTGTAGTGAAGAATATGTTTAAATATAGCAATCAAGATAATTTGTTAAGCTGGAAAACTATTATGTGACTTTTAATTTCAACTCTTTAGTACCAGCTTGATAATTCTGATGCTTCCAAGTCATTGTGTAATATGAGGGCTCCCTCACATATACAGGACGGAATAAAACATTTATATTAAATAAATCAATGCCAATGTCTTTTTTCCACAAAATGACAGATTGTGATGAGACAGCAGGGTACAGTGGTCATTTGCCCTGTTATTCTGACCCTATATTGGGGGGTGGGTCAGTGCTCTTTCTTATATTTTGGCACAAACTAGAACGACTCAATAAAAAAAATATAAAATATGGAGACCTGACTTTGTGCAGTATGTTACAAGAGGTAAGTTCTAATTAATTATCACTGTGCTTTTTTCAGTAGCAGAAGCAGCAGCAGAAACCTCTCTTGAAGGTGGAAACATGGCTTTAGCAATATTTGTCCCGGTTATAATTATTTCACTGTTGCTTGGAGGTGCATACATCTATATCACAAGGTAAGCTCATTATCATTGGTCGGGCAAGTTAGAAATTCTTCCTGGTAGGCTTGGCTAGGCAAAAAGGAGCCTGAACGCGACAATGCACCAGCACCATATTACGATGCAGCATTTTTATTTTGCATTGTTGCCAGTACAGTAGTTATTAGTATGCTACTTGGAACTTTTTGTCAGTGTGTCAAAGTGCGAATAAGTGTATGAATTGTGAAACTATTGCTGTAGTTTTGAAAGAGTAGTTCCCATCATAGTAACTGAATATTCTCAACATTTTCCTTCCTCGTTGGCTTCTGCCTGTTTCGCTTCCTCCAATAGCATGTTCAGAAGTCTGAACATTCCGTTGCTTAACCTTGATACAAAGTATTCACATCAGAGGGATTGCGTTAAAAGAGTGCAGTGTAGTACAAGAGGCAGGAAACATTTTCATCAAACCTTCTAAGTGAGACACAATAAAATGTACTACAATGCCCAAAATAAATATTCTTTTCATAGTGTGACTACAAATAACCAGATTATGCAAAGGTGGTGGGAGGGGAAACTTCACCTAGTCATTCATTTGGGAACAAATGATCTGGCAAGCAAGGAAGTGGAGGAGGTTCAGAGAAGGTTTAGGGCGCTGGTGAGAGGTTGCAAGGAGGAGGCGAGATCCTTGGCGTTCTCTGAAATCTTGCCAATCCTGGCGTTCTCTGAAATCTTGCCAATCCTCTGTGCCAGCACAGCTAGACAACAAAGAATTAGAGAGTTCAATGACTGGCTCAGGGAATGGTGTGGGGAAAAAAGGGTTTGCCTGTATAGGGGAGTGGGAGGATGAGGACTTATATGGAAAAGACAGGCTACATCTCAGCTTCAGGGGGGCAAGAGCACTGAGGGAGGTCTACAAGGCTATAAAGACAAGGTTTTAAGCGGGTGTTTAAACTGGTAAGGGGGAAGTACAAGGCTGGGTAGAGAGAAGGGTTTACAGGTAGAGGGAATAGCCTAGCTAGCATTCCCCACCATACTTCTCAACTGTCACACATTTCGAGGTACAGCCCTCATTTTATACCTCAGAAACCCTCTGTCCCATATTCAGAAGGTGACATTCCACACTGACCACTGAGACTTTTAAGCAGAAATGTATAATAATATAAGATGCTAGGTTATCGGCAAACATTATAAACATTAGTGCACTTATTTCCACAGTATTCTGAGCTTGCAATGCCATGTCTGATGACGTGTCACACATTTTATCCAGTTGTCATACATCTGGTCACACATTTGGGTGATAAAGGTTGAGAGGTATGCTCCTGCATAAAGGGCAAGTAAGGAAGTGAGAGGAGAGATGGCAGGAAGGAGGGCTAAATGGTGAAAGGATTGTCTGCAAATGGCAGGAGTTTGGGGAACAAAATGGTGGACTTGGAGGCCACAATGGTGTAAAAGAGCCTGGACATTGTGGCCATAATGGAGACCTGGTGGTCGGAACATCAGAAGTGGGAAGAAGGTATCCCAGGGTATAGACTTTTAGGAAAGGAAAGGACTGGTAAAAGGGAGGGTAGCACTGTATATCAAGGAGACTGTCAGGGCAATAGAGGGGCAGGAGGAACAAGGGAGGTGAAGCTCCTGTGGGTTACACTGGGAAAACAGTCTGGTGCATCATTAAGACTGGGTGTGATTTACAGACCTCCTATGCAGGGAGGAGGAGGAAGTGGACAGGCAGCTGTTGCAGGCAGTACAAAGGATGGCACTCGGGGACTACTGCTGGTGGGGGATCGTAACGTCCCCCATGTTGACTGGGAAATCTCAGCAGCAGCATTAGCCAGAAGCAGAGAGATCCTGGAGTCCCTCCAGGGAACTTTAATGCAGCAGCTGGTAAGATAACCCACTCGGAGTGGTAACATACTGGACGTGGTCCTCACCAATGGGGAAAGTGTGGATGAAGTCTTAGTCGGGGACAGCCTAGGGGCAAGCGACCACAATACAGTACGATTTAGGGTAAGTACAGGGAAGGAAAGAAGCTGGACCAGAATGAAGGTTCTGGACTTCAGGTGGGCAGAATTTGACAGAATGAGGGAGATATTCAAGGAAGAAATGGTGGAGAAGGAGGAGATAGAAGGTGTAGAATTATGGGAAGCAATCAAGGGGGTTAATGAAAAGCCACTGAACTCTGCATCAGGAAGGTAGGGAAAACAAAAAGAAAGAGGCCGCTCTGGTTCATCAGGGAAGTGACGGGGCAATGAGAGAAAGAAAAGAGAGTTCAGGACATATAAGAGGACCCCAAGGAAAGAGGACAAGGAGATTTACAGAGAGAAGCTGAGGGGCAGGACAGAAAGTTAGGAGGCAAAACAGATACAGAGGAGAGAATTGCTAAACAGGCCAAGCGGGAGAAGAGGAAGGCAAGGCAGGGAATAGTAAGACTGAGGAGGAGGGAGGAATCCAATTGAGGAGGACTTGAGAAGGCAGAAGTGCTGAATAGGTACTTGCTTGGTCTTCACAGAGGAGGGGTAAGGGAGGGACTGGAGTTAAGGGAGAGGGAAGAGAAACAAAGAGTAGATCCTTGCCTGTTCAGTGAGGACAGGGTAAGAAAGGAACTAGGAAGACTGAGGGTGGATAAGGCAATGGGTCCCGACACCCCTACACCCTAGTGTACTCAGAGAACTAAGGAGGAGTGGCTGCACTCTGGTGAGGCTGTTCAACATGTCCCTGGATACAAGATGGGTGCCTGAAGACTGGAAGAGGGCAGATGTGGTCCACTTCACAAGGGTGGCAGCAGAGAGGAGGTAGAAAATTATCATCCTGTCAGCCTCACCTAGGTGGTGGGTAAGGTGATGGAGGTGCTATTACAGGAAAGGGTAGTCAGTTACATTGCAGACAGTGAACTACAAGACAACAGACAGCATGGCTTCACACAGGGGAGGTCATGCCAGATGAACCTAATCAAGTTTTACGATTGGGTGATGAGGGTAGTCGATCAGGGAGGGGTGGTGGATGTGGCCTACTTGGACTTCAGAAAGGCTTTCAACATCGTCCCTCACAGAAGGCTGGTAAATAAGCTGGAAAATTTAGGGGTAGGATCGAAAATAACAAGGTGGGTGGAGAACTGGTTGAGGGACAGAAGCCAGTGGGTGGTGGTAAATGGGGTGCATTCCAGGAGGTAAGGGTGACAAGCAGGGTGCCCCAGGGTTTGGTACTGGGACTCATCCGTTTTAATATCTATATAAGCGATATTGCAGAGGAACTGGTGGAGAGGGTGTGCCTATTTGCAGATGATACAAAGATCTGTAATAGGGTGGACACCCGGGAGGGGGGAAGTGGAGGCAATGAGGACGGACCTAAAGATCCTGGAGGGGTGGTCAGAAACATGGCATCTGAAATTCAGTACAAAAAAGTGCACAGTAATGCACATCAGGCATAATAACCCGCAAGCCATTTACACACTGGGGGTGGGGAGATTAAGGCAACTGAGCAAGAAAGGGACCTGGGAATTATAATCTTGGACAAGCTTAAAGGGACACTGCCAGCCTTTTTTGCATCATATTATTTCTAGGTAAAAATCCACATTTTATGATTGCTTACCTTCTCTAAAATTCATTGATGTTGCTGGTTGTCTAATCTGCATCCTTGCATATTGGAACTGAAATGCATGGGAATATATAGTTATACCCAGCCTTGTTTTGCTCCAAATTGTTTACCTAAACTTACTGCATACTTCCTGAACATTAGAAACACCCTCAAACAGTGCAGCCACTTGTGGTACAATAGTCTCCCTCTACTCCACTGCATAGTGAGTAGCTAGATAGTGTTGGGGATGTTCCTGAGTCCAGGAAAGATGCAGTTGTAGCTGGTCAAGAAATGTAAACAAATCTGTTTTGGTGTGGTAACACCAGTATGGTGGGCAGTCAGTTTTTTACTTTTTAAAAGGAAAAAGGAGTCTGAATCTAACAACCAGCTACATCAGCAATCTCTATAAATTGAGAACAATCATAAAATGTGTTTTTTAAACTAGGGGCACTTTGAGGCAAAAGGGGGTTGACAGTGTCCCTTTAAGGTGGGGGAAACAATGCAGCAAGGTGGTGGGCAAAGCAAATAGAATGCTAGCCTGCATAGGGAGGGGTATACCAAGTAGAAGGAGAGAGGTGCTGATGCCACTTTATGAAACCATGGTGAGGCCTACCTGGAGTATGGGGTCCAGTTCTGGAGACCTCACCTAAGCAAGGATATAGACGGGATTGAAAGGGTTCAGAGGAGGGCAACCAAGACGGTGCACGGTATGCATAGGAAACCCTACGAGGTGAGATTGAGGGAATTGGATCTGTACCCACTAGAGACTAGATGGGGTGGAGGACATGCTAGAAACATTTAAGTACATGAAGGGATAAACAGTGAAGGAGGGAGCTTATTTACAAAGAAAGTAGGTGCTAAAACTAGGGTCATAGTCTAAGATTGGTAGGAGGAAGGTACAAGGGCAATGTGATGGGGTGTTACTTCACTGAGAGGTGGTGGAGTCCTGGAACAGACTGCCAGAAGAGGTGGTGGGAGCTGAAATGGTGGAGGGATTCAAGAGGGCATGGGACAGACATAAAGGGCTGGCCAGGGAAGAAGTGGGATGTCTCTGGACAAAGCGGACGAGTAGGGAGGGAGTAAGGGCAGACTTGATGGGCCAACTGGGTCCTTTCCTGCCTCTAGATTTTATGATTCTATTACTCTAAACAACCTGGCTCCCAAGGAAAGGAGTTTCAGAAAAGGGTTCAACATAAACGTGATTCAGCACTTATCTCCTTAACAGTAAATACAGACAGAAACAAAGCTCAAATGCAAGAGAAATAAAATATCGCTTACCCAGTCAAGCAGATCTAGAAGTCATTTCTGGAACCTTTGATCTCTTGAATTTGAGTGGAATTAAACGGTTAAGCTGAACATCTTGTCAACGCAACTCCAGCAGCAGAGATTTGACTCCCCCTGTTTAGGATCCTTCTACTCAAATAAAAACCCACAGCTGATTCACATAAGAAATTAACTGTCTCTTATAAGGGCTTTAGAGTTTTTCTACAGCATGATGAACCTAGTTCAGCTTGCTAGGCAGATAATTATAGGAGTGAGATAGGAAAACCTTTAGTGCTATATATAAATACACTTACACTTCTTTAATCTAGAAGCATTCGCTCTGCCCCCCTTATATTCAGATAAAAAATTGATGGATTAATCAGACACTATCTCTCTCTGATACAGCTTCTGCATATAGCCTTTATTAATGAATGGGACAGTCCTGTAAAAATGATAACTGACTGGGAGTGTATATTCTACACTGTACAAACAAAACGGATTTGTACTCTACACAGTTAACTGTAGCTTTACTTTTTAAAATAATCAGTGATGTCTGTTTACCTATGAGATCCCAATTACTGTGTGGTGATGTATTTTTTTCAGGTCAAATATACTGTCAGTGTACTTACCTGTTTCCTTTGTTAGGTGTTGCTCAAGGTTAGACATGACAACTCTGAGACTCCCTGGTGCTTCATTTGCCGATACAGGGAGAGGCAGAGATCAGACAGCTGTGAGTCCTGGGTGTCCTTGTTGATGTCAGAAATGTCTTTCTGGTGAACATGTCCATTATATAACCAACATGACACAGAGGTGGTTGTTATCATGGTTAATGCTGCCAGGTGTGCTGTGAGGTATGAGCCACTTGCGCCAAGTGCCTTCAGCACCTGGAAATCCATTAACCCATGACAGTCACCACCCTGGAATGTCTTACTGTGCTGATACAATGGGTCCCTTGCCAACAAACTGAATTTAGAAAACTAAATTTAAAATCAATAAATAAATGTTTTCCACTAAAAGGAAAACAAAATAGTGCCTGTATTTAGCTTTTTGTGTGTTGCTGTTGTTTCAATCTGCCACATATGGCACTGTTGTTGTTTGTGATTGCAAGACGGGATTAGTATTTATATTTTAGGTTGTACTATTTCTACTATTTCATTTTGTATTTGAGATTATTTAATCAGACAGAACAATTCAGGCGTTCAGTATTACTAAACACTACAGCAGTAGTTATCAAATTGTTGTGAGGTAGGAAGGTTGCAGAGACAATGAACGCTGTGTGGCTGTTTATTAGATATGCAAGACAGCACCAAGTGGCTGGTCCCCTGGAGAGCGAGAAGGCGAGAGAGAGAAAGAAAAGAGAGCACTGAGCTGGCATTTCCTGAGAGACAACAGTTCTCTTCTTGCTGCATGAGGGCTGACGTTCTGTGCACTAATTTCTTTCTTTCTTTCTTTCTTTCTTTCAGAATTCAGATGAGCAAGAGATAGAGTTGGGGATTGGTGGTGGAAGCTGGGTTTTCTGAATTTGTTCAACTTCAGCCAACAGAAAGAAAGCACCATGCAGTCAGTTGCAAGGACCGTGACTGAGTGCTGTGTGCTGGTGCCTGGGACAGCACATCTCTGTGCTATGAAACACTAATGCGAGCAGGGGATGGCCACTGAGAGTGGGTGGGCAGGGCTGGCCACTGGAGAGTGGGTGGGCAGGGCTGGCCACTGAGAGAGTAGGTGGGCAGTTTGGTGGGGAGGTGACTAGCAGGGGACAGGGTTAACAGACCAACAATGCCTGATGTGTGTGTGAAGGTGGAGTGCTATAGAAACAAACAAGCATTTGTCAATGCCAAATGTTTGCTTGCTGCATTGGTAGTGCAGGAGTTAGAGAGATGCATAATAGGAATGGCAGTGAAGTACTGAATAACGCCAACCCCATCCCCACCCTGCAGAGACTGACAGGTATGGGGTGTGCTTCGGTTATCCGCCATAACACTCATGCCATTCCACTCACACCACACCTGCACACTGACAGGTGTCACAGTGTGCCTTGAGGCCTTACTGCTCACCCATACCACAAGACTAAGCTGGGATGAGTGTTGTATAGGAGAAAGGGTGAACAATAGGCCAAAGACCCCAAGGCACATTTCCAATGCCTGTCAGTGGCTGCAGGGGGTGGGGATGGAATGGTGGCAGCATTATGGCCAATACTCTAATCACACCACTGATGCCTGTCAGTCTGTACAGAGTGAGTGTTACAGCTGGAAACACAGGCATTTGTTGGTATTTTTGCTCCAGATTTTCAACATGGGCTTTTTGGGACCCCACCTCATGAACAGTGGCAGTATCATTTCGTTACTCAATCCCAAAAGGTGATTTCACACAGCAAGCGCGTCATTCGGCGCCACAGGTGCGAAAATACATTTCTGGAAAGATGCAAAAAATGACAGCTGTACTGTTCATGAGGAGGTGTGAAGAAATGACAATGTTGAAAATCTGGAGTGAAAATATGAAAAAGTGGCAAAGTTACGAGTGATAATGAAACTGTTCAATGCCGCGCTCATAACACAGTCATTTTTGGAATGTTTTCACCAAATTTTTAACATGGCCTTTTTTGGGTGGGCTCCCAGTGTGCCAGAATACTGGAAGGGAGGGATCAATGCCAACCCGGGGATTGGACACCCTGAGGTCGGGTGAGAACATAGGGGCATGGCGGGTGCATCTGACACCGAGAGTGGGAATCCAATGTTGACAGGAGACAGAGAATGGAGGGTACGGGATGGGCAGCAGCAGTGGGAGGGAGCTAACTTTTAAATTTGTTGTCCTGCTGTGTGCCTGGTTGGGGGGGGGGGACTGCCGCTGCAATGACAAAACTGCCCCTGATTGCAGTGGCAGATTTCTTTCAAGTGTGGCACTCGCTCTGAAACTGCCATCATCAGCAGCTTCAGCATTAATTGGTGGCTGAGAGATGCACCTGTTAAAGCGTCTGCTGCATTGACCACAACACTGCCACACCTCTGCAATACTCTACTGTCTCAATATGTTTCTTGTGCTCTGCAACAAAGCAAACATAATGAGATGGAGGATTGAGGAGCCAGTAAAATAAAAGCTAGAAAACAAAAAAGAAAATTTGGGTGGATGACTTAAATGTTTCTTCTTACATGCTAGGAGTTTGTTAGGTGGAGGCTAAGATGGGGGATTTTAAATGTGGTAAAATGTTGTTTCTTTAAGTTATGGCAAGTCAGGTGTGTTACGTTCTTTTACCTTACAAACATGGCTGCCAGAAATGTTTTTTAAAAACATTTCTGGGAGGCTTGGATATTTAGGTGTGCTGCATCTTGGTTGCCGGAAGATTTCCCAACCCAGTAGTTGTCACTCCATAAGACACTGGGTAACAAACCCTCTTGGCCAATCATGACACAACAAATTCTGTACCCATTTTACAAGGCCACATTGCTTAAGGGAGGGAGGGAGAGAGAGAGGGTTCCACACTCTCTTTGGCCACAATGAATTGCTGTGATGTCAGAGTTTCAAGAACAGACTCAGGTAGGCAGTGCATCAACACCTGCAGCTTCATTATCTCTGCTACAGGCACAGTGGCTCTGCTGGAGTATCCTGGTGATCACATTCGGGGTGAGAAAGAATCTGAACATGATGCTACCAATTAGTTATTGTCATATTGGTGTCAGTGACTCAGCAGGCTCAGAGTAGCACACTCGCCTCTGAGGCCGGTAGATCAGAAGGCTGTAGGTTCTATCCCCACACCAGGCACTTGCGTTAATATCCCAATACTGATACTGTAGTGCAGCATGAGGTGGGTACTGCACTCCTGAGGTGCCATCTTTCGGATGAGACGTTAAACCGAGGTCCCGTCTGCCTGCTCTGGTGGTTGTTCAGGTGGACATTAAAGATCCCATGGCACTTCTCAAAAAGAGTTGGGGATTTTTTTTATTGAAACAAATAACACAAAACAGTATTACAACATACAACTCATAATAAGGTAAAGCAACAAAAACGTAAACAAGTAATGCATCATATAGGCACCCTGAGCATAGCCACCACCCCACCAAAAGAGTGGGGAGTTTCATAATAGAATCAAAACAAAATTATAACAAAAATAAGTAAAAATCAGCAATATAGTTCACAGAACCATAAGAAAAAAAAACAGATGCAAAACAAAAAGAAGCAGTAACACATACAATAACCGTAAACAGAAAAAATAATTTCCAATTGACCCCCCCCCAACACTCTAAGAGTAGGGGAATTAGTATCACATTTTCAACAGCAGTTAAATATGAAGCCAATATCGTTCCCAGATCCCCCATTTCAAAGCCACAAATTCCTGATCCCGTAATGTAGTAATAGCAGCAAATACAGAATGATACAATTTCAATATAGTAATTTGCTGCTGCTGAAAAATAAATCGACACTGGACTTGCCAGATCCAATATAAAAGAACAACAGTAATCACATTCAGGGTACTAAAACTACAGTGATTCCAGCAAGAAGGAAAAATCCCAAAATACAACTGTCGAGCAGTAAAAGCAGAAAAAGGGTGTCGATTCTGCCGTTCCCCCCAGAGGACCCAAAAATTCCGAATAAAACGACAATCAAAATATAAATGATCCATAGACTCTTCAAGGCCAATACAAGTAGATCTGAGGCAATCCCTATCAGTCAACACTCTGTGTTTATGATTCCCTCTAATGTTAATCTTCCCATGGACTCCCAGCCACATAATATCCCATATTTGTTTCGGGAACCGAGTGTCTCTGAGACGAGACTTAATAAGATGTCGGTCAGAATCCGTAAACTGTTCAAAGGGTGATGCAGAGAAATGATGGACTAGAATATCCCCATACAAAGACTTCCGAGACATCCCAACAACCTCCTGAAAGGAGACTGACCAATGCTTGATATGATCAAAAATCAAAACCCATCCCAGTGACAAAACATATTTCCTATTATTTTTATGAACAAAGCAAGAATATTCCCATTCTCTCAAGATCTCCAACAAAACAGTAGCAACATGCAACCGCTAAATCTTTGAAGACCCCAAAAACAACTGGTTTCAAATTAGTAGACAAAAATACAGTGAAGAAAAACACAACAGGATGAAGCTCCAACCCCGGAATATCCAAATATAAACAATTCCTCTTGATGGGGTTCAATGGCTCCCCAAAAAACCCATAAAAAAATTTCCAACACCGCCGTTTCGAGTTGCTTCAGTAAAGGAAAAATATGGGCCACATAAAGAAAAAGTGGAAGCAAAAAGGGTTTAATCATAAAAATCTGTTTACATTTAATCATGTTCCAACTACCCCATGTACTAATTCGTGCTCTCCCTCTATTAATAGCCAGCTCCCAATTATAACCCGCTGGGTCCCCACCCCCAAAATAAAGCCCTAGAATCTTCCCATAGGAATTCAAAACAGGAACCCCACCAATGCTAGAAACAGGATTATGCTGTCCAGGAAGGGGTAAACAAATACCCTTCTCATGATTAATCTGAGCCCCTGTGACACCAAAAAAAGATTGCAATACCTTGAGTAATAATTCTCCACATCAAGAATCAGGGAATAAAACACAAAGATCATCTGCATAGCAGACAGTAAGAAGAGTATCTAAACCAAAGCCCCCGTATACCAGAAAGCAACGGAGATCTATTTAAAAGTCTAATAATCAGGTCCAGAGCCAAAACATACAAAACAGAACTGAGCGGGCAACCCTGCCATAAACCATGATTGATAGAACACCGACGACCTACCCAACCATTTACCACAGGCGTAACGTAGGCCAAAGCATAACACATCTGTAACCATACAACAAATAAAGTAGGGAACACATACCATCGTAAAGCACACCAAAGAAAGTCCTGCGATAAGCAATCAAAGGCCTTGGCTTGGTCCATACTCAAAACATATCCTGAAAACTGTGAGTCAAACAGTTCTCGAAGTAAAATCAAGGCATCCTGAATCGATCTCCCAGACACCAAGCAAAATTGCAGGGGATGGCGATAAGTGGGCTAGAACAGTCTGCAAACGATTACATAACAACTTAGAAAAGATTTTAAAGTCAACATTCAAAAGGGTAATGGGTCTCCAATTGTGAAGAGAGGCCCGATCAATTTTTTTATAGAGAAAAATCATAAGGCCATGATACATAGTGGTCGGGATCCTACCTTCGGCCAAAAAAGCATTATACACTAACAGCAGCTCAGGAGCCATCAGAGGCCACAAAAATTTATAAAGTTCCCCCGGCAAACCATTCGAGCCAGGGGAAGCAGTGTCCTTTAAATTTTTCACCACAAAGTCCAATTCTGTTATGGAAAAATCCGATATCATCCCATCTGCAAACCATTGCTCAAGCCTTGGGAGATCAGCAGCATGCAGTAAAGTCGACATTTTCTCCAAGGAACCAGAGAAAGGCCGAAATTGAGAGGTAATAAAATCCTCAACTACCCTCAAAATCCCCTCCTTGTTTGAAACTAAATGACCAGAGGTATCAATAAGAGCCGTCATATATCTTAATTTAGTCCTACCTTTACAATCCACAAAAGGATTCGTCTGCTCCTTCCTCCCCTGAGTCCCAAATCGCTGCTCCATCTCCAAGGATTTCTGTCGATCATACTGGAGCTGCATTAAGTTTAGTTTCAAGCGAGCAATGTCATCAACACAGGGATCCCCCCTGTGTACCACTTGAGACATTAAATCCTGAAGGTCATGTCGGAATTTTAAATAGGCCTGATATTTAGAAAAGCACAAAACCGCTGATGATGCATAAAAAGGCAATAAAGCAGGATTTAGCATCCTCCACCACTCAATCGAAGAATCATATAAATCAACGACAGACAATCTGTCCACCACAACATCTTGAAATAAAGCTAGAGTATTGGGACATGCAACAAAACTAACATTAACCCATAAACCCCTTTTCCGTGAAGCAAAGCAGGATACGGGACACAGCGATCCCAACCAGACAGTGATCAGAAGTTTCTACCATAAGGACCTGAGGAGAAAAAACAGGAATCTTGTCAGAAAGAAACCAATAATCAATCCGAGAGGAGAGAGATTCTTTAAAAAAAGTCAGTTTGGCCACATCAGCCATCACATCACGTAAAGCAGCTTGAGTCAAAACCTTACGCAGGGCAACACTATCACAGTATAGCTTACCCCACTCCACCCTTCTCAATAATACTGTATTAAAATCACCCCCCAAAATACCAACCTCCCTGTACATAAATATGGAAGAACCCTATGAAACAGAGCAACCCTTTGGGCCTTCTTTTGGGGAGCA
The DNA here is from genome assembly GCA_016271365.2 of Neoceratodus forsteri. Lineage (NCBI taxonomy): Eukaryota > Metazoa > Chordata > Ceratodontiformes > Ceratodontidae > Neoceratodus > Neoceratodus forsteri. Next base: position 709,625 of record JADMNL010000027.1, read on the forward strand.
TAAATGTTAATTAATCTGCAAAAGACACCATCAATATTCACATCCAGTAACATAGCTCTTCCCAGATCTATGTCCACCATCTTCTGAACAGAAATAGCAGAAGAGGTGAGGCAAATGCCAATCTGGAGCATAAGCCCTGTCCCACAGACCAATAGGAAGTCCCAGTATACCACTCTCGAGAAGCCACCTGCATCTTGGAGTAGTATACAATCCAGCGTCCTAGCAAAAAAGATGTCAAAAATGAAGAGCATAATAATGCAAGCGTAGCCTTCCATTTAAAGATAAAGCGAATACTGTTCACATTCAGACTCGCCAAGCGAAGCATAGGAAGAGACATCCAAAACATCAAAGTAAATCAGGACAACTTTTTCTTAGTAGCCCTGGTGACCCTCTTGGTAACCGTGACGACTGAGGAGGCGGATCCCATCTCTGAGGTTCTACAGGGGATCCTCAGGAGCAGAAGAAAGAGAGATATCCGCAATATCCCCCCAACTCCGCAACGGGTCATAAGGATTGGAAACGTCCACCATGGATTTGGACTTACTCCTCACAGCCCGCTTAGGCAAGGATTTCTTAAGTGACACAGGCACAAAACCATCAGGGTCAGCAGGAGGTTTGCATACAGCAGGGGATTCAGGCACCAAACTCTTAAGTACAGGGGAAGGTGGGGGGACTTGGGGGGTCTCAGCGGGAGGATGGGGCCCGGTCGGGTACAATGACAGGACTAGCAGAGCGCACAACAGAGGGCCGAGAAGGCGCTCTGCCTCGCCAGAATAAGGGAGGCGAAGGCCCGAGGCCGAAGGCTGTTGGCCAGTAGTATCAGGATTAGCATGAGACTGTTTAGAGGATTTATTAATATAAAATCATGCTCTGTGTAGTCAGCATTATTATCGGCGGCCCAAGAACAGAAAAAAAAACACAATCAGTGGAGCCACAGAGATTACACGTAGGTGGGACCACACATGTCGAGTCGAATGACCCACAACCCCACACACAGAACACTTCATTTGGTCACAACCAGAGCTTAAATGTGTAAGAGAGCCACACCTACAACACGAGCATGGCTGCCCAGGATAAAACAATATCCCCTATCTTCCCCAAAACAATTGGCAGGATGTTGAATACCATCATCAGAAATAGGGAGTTGGACATGAAACTTCCAACCTCCCGTCCAGAATCCATTATCATCAATAATAGCATCCGGCAAACCAGTCACAGTACAGCGTTTCTCCAGCCAGTAAAGAATATCCAAAATGTTCACCCCCTCATTACAAAGCAGCACAGTCACTACTTTCACAGTAGGCTTAGTAATGGGGATAGCCAAAAAAGGCTTCCACATGGTAGTATGCTGAACCCCATAATAAGTAGTCCAGAATCTGTCCAAAAGACCTGCAGTTCGGAAACTAACATCAAAATTGTGGTCCCCGGAGGTATGAATCAAAGCATACACCTCAGCAGGTCAAAAATGCAAGGAATCAATCAGCAACTGTTTCCCCACATAATTCCTATCAGGAGGATAATCAAGCCCCCCTTTGTTCAACAGTCGAACCACAAATCTGCGCTCTGCAGCCTCCTCAGGTTTTTTTAAATAAACTAGCATAACTACTAGATTTAGTCCCGGACTCCTACCCTGAAGTAGATCCAGAACGAGAATGGGATAGGGAAGGATCCGGAACATCAGGAGAAATACCTGAAGATAAAGGCTGTGACAATAAAGGAGAACTATGCCTAGGCGTTCCCAGCCACAGTGTCTCAGTAGAATCCTGCTCCATGGACATAGGCTCAGAACAAGTGCCTAAGTCAGTGTCTGACACAGAAGTGGGAAGGGCCGCATCCAGCAATCTCCCAGGCAAATCAACCATGGCCTGTAGGCCGCCATCTAAACGAGACACAGATGGAAAAACAGTAGCAGCTGAAACAGAAGGACTCACAGTTTGTGGAGAACCAGGCAACGGAATATAAGGATCAGGAACTCAAATACCATACACCAAAACCCTTCCCTCTCTCTGCAAAGCAACTTCAGGGTGCCAGGAGGCGTCTCTGGCTGTAAAAGGAAAGAGTATCGAATCCGAACCGGAAGGGATAGGCTCCGAATCAGCAGACTCCACAGCAGACATGCCATCAAGAAAAAAACCTTTCTTCTGAGTGGGCGTAGTAGGACTATGCTCCACATGCTTCCTTTTTTTCTCATCGTCCACAACAGGCCCTTGTTCCATTGGGGGATCCTGTACCAAAGACAACAAACGTGAAGCCTCCAAAGTCATGTCTGAAGTAAGCTGACAGCCACTGATACATCTACTGCTGCATCCATAGATGGCGCAGAACTTTCAGGTAAGACACAAGCATGATCAAGAACGCTCCAAACAGCACCTCCATCCCCTTCCATGGTCTGAAACAGACTGAAGGAATCCAAAACCGGAACCAGCCAAGGGTCCCCCTACAGAAGAGTAAGGAAAATGTCCTCGGTGTCCTGGCCAAATTTCCTCCATTCACTAGAAATACCAACAGCTTAATCTGGTTCAGTTTCAGTTGGTTACCATCTGTATCCCCACCCCCTGGTTGCCCCTGAAAAAGGGACTTCTAGTCTCAGTGGGCTTACCCGGTCAATAAAATTCAATAAATAAAAAAATATCTGTTACAGATTTCCAGGAACTATAGATGAAAAGCAACACATGTTTGATGGCAACTTTTGTCTCTTGCCCTAACTCTGCACATACTATAAAATGCCAGCACAGTTTCCTGTTATAGAAGCATTTAAAGTGTATTATAATGCCAACATCCATGGGCTGAAAGTGGGAGGTGGGGCTGGAAATGTAGCTTTGTGTGAGACAGGTTCAGTGAGACGGAGGGAATGGTGGCATTATCCACTAGCAGAATGCCGTGGTGTCACTGCGGTGCTATTGCTTTATCGCAGTCGACAATCAAGTCTTTGAATTCACTGCGCATCATTTAGGATTTATTGTTGGTACGATACAGAACACAGATCTCAGGATCAAAGCTACTGGCAAAGCACCTCAGCTTCTTTGTTTTACTGATAACAAACGGCTTCACGTCATGTGAGCTATTAGCACTGCAACACAAGGCTAGCATGAGTCAGTTCCGTACACTGAGGCAGGTGATAATGCAGCCGTGGGACTGAGGCTATAGAGCAGCCCAGTTTCATCCTGGTCATAGATGTCACTAGGGCTGAAACCAGAAAGAACATCTCAGCGCTGAAGCTGACCAGACACAACAGCAGCCTGGTCAGTACTTGCAGATTTGCCGCGGCAACCCATTTACAACTATGGCATATCTTGCTCTCTGTATCCATCCCATGGAGTATGCGAAGTCAGTGACCCCCATCTGATCACCAAAAAATATTACTTTCTCCAAAACTATGATACTGGGAAAATTTGTAAATTTGGACTTTGTCTCACCGACACAGAAAATAAGTGCTGACATTTTGATGCATGCCAAGATACACATGCATCAGTGAGATAGAGTTAAAAGAAGCAGCTAGACATTTGCCTCTAGCTTGCCAGATATCGCTGCAAGTCGTGGAACCGAGCTTCAGTTCAAACGCTTGCAGTGTGTGTAAAAGGCGTCTTGTAAGTGGAGGTAGGATTTGCCTAGCTTCCATGAAACAACGTCAATTTCTGCAAGATAGATACTGCAGAATGGCCATGCTTGGATCCAGCAGAAGTCATGCTGCTTTGTTTAGAACAATGTTGAAACGGATGGATAGATGCAGCACTTATCAGTGCTTACCATTCACATCAACTAACACAAGTTAATACCTTATCATGGAATAATGAGGTAATAATGGGCTACAAGAATGGCCACGGGCAGAGCACAAACACAAACATATTCATATGCAGAGGTATTCGGATTAAGCAGGCAGTCTGAATGGTGTTTTGCTGTTCAGGCAGTCGGGGGTTTGGATGATGAAATATCCACTTTAACCAGCAATGGATTAAAGAGGATTGACTGTACTGTGAAATGGGGGATGGTCTTGATGGATTAACATTCCTAATTCTGTCCAGCAGCAGGGCTAAAGAGGGGCAGGGACTGACACCTCTGGCTGTGAAACTGGAGCACTACACTAAGACATGTGCCAGTTCTTGACACTATCCTGCCTAAGAGGATTTAAATTGTAAAGGCGTGCGTGGGTCTGCATTTGGCTACTAGATGCACGTCATTTGCATTAGATTGCTATTAGATCCATATTAGTTTTAGAATATATTAGAATTAGAATAGTTATGGAATTAGAAGGTGGGTCAGAAACAAAGGGGCGTGGCCACTAGGCCAGTTCAGAGAATTTGTAGGGTGGGGGACTGGAGAGGCCAAAAGGCCTTTTTCTGCCATCATTGTCTATGTATCTATGTATTCATGCATTTCCTGGTATTAACAACTGGCTGGTGGAAGGTGGCCCTTGGCTGCACCTCAGGTCACCCATCTAGTCATTAATCCCCCAGCTGTGCAGTGGGATTGCTGAAATCTAACTTTAATTAAACAGCCTCTGAATAGTTAAAATGATTCCACCATTTAGGAACCAGCTATGAAATGGGGATGGATTTTAGCGCAGTCCCAATAGACTCTTTTCATTATCCTGTTGCTTTAACCACAGAATACCATTTACATACATACATATGAAATTGCCAGCAGATAAAGGCATTATGCTCTATCAAGTCTGCTCAGTTATGCAGCCGGCAGCCCTTATACTGCAGCTGCCCTTCCCTCCCCTCCCCCCTCTCCAGTGACCTTCCCCCTCACCCTGTCCTATCCACTTTTGAAGCAGCCTACTGTTCCACAGGATATTACTTCCTCTGGCAATGTGTTCCACCCAAACACCACCCTCTTTGTAAAAAAGTGTCTCCTCATTTCCCTCCTGAACCTTCCCCTTTCCAATCTCAGATCGTGCCCTTGAGTGTCCCTCCCCCTCCTTAATTTGAAAAGCCCCTCCATGGCCATCTTACTTATTCCCATCATATACTTGAAGGCTTCAATCATGTCCCCCCCATCCCTCCTCTCCTCCAGGGAGTACATGTTCAACGCCCTCAGTCTGCTCTCATAGGCTGGGCCATTGCCCCACTCAAACAAACCAGAGTCAGAGGTAATCACTTACCTTGGATAGCCCCTGAACTTCTGGCCTGCCTCAGGGCTAGAGATTGAGCATGGAAGCGTCATAAAGCTACCCAGCATCCTAGTAACCTCACGAACTACCACATGCTCTGAAACGCTTGCACAGGGCTACAAGGTTAGCCAAGTTCGAATATTTCAAATCTGCCTTCATCACTAACATAAATTCCCTTCAAAGTTCTGAAGGTGGTCCATGCCCTATTTACCCCTCATCTCATTTCTCCTCCCGGTACTTAAAGTAAATAGTTTACTATCGTATTTATCTAGCAGCCGTAGCTGCAGAATTTAACTCCTACTATACCTTCTGCGCCACTGAGCTACTGAAATCCCTCCCATCCTACCAATCCCCCTCCCCACTCTCTACCAGTGTTCCCCCTCCACCACCCTTCCACCTCCCCTTCTCTTTCTCTACTGTAACCCCAAATGATGCCCTAAGTGCCCTCCTCACCATCAACCCCTCTAAAGGTGCCTCCCAGATGGCCTCGACCTAAGACTCCTTTCACTCTTTGCTTCAGCCATTGCCTACCCCCTCTCAATAATCCTAAATCTCTCATTCTCTACTGCCTTGGTCCCCTTCATGGAAACATGCAGTGGTCCTCCTCTACCCAAAGGAGGTGACCCTCATCCCGCAACTATCACCCCATTTCTCTCCTCCCTACCTCGCCAAGCTTCAAGAACACATTGTCCTCTCCCAACTCACCTCTTTTCTATCTGACACCTCCTTTTCACCCCTTTCCAGTCTGGTTTCAGGAAAACCACTCAACCACCACTTCTCCTACAGGCTCACAAACTCCATCCTAACTGGGATAGACAATGGCCAAATTATCTCTGCCATTTTGTCTTACAGCCCAGAGAGGCCTTCGACACCGCCTCTCACTCCCTTCTCCTCGACTCACTCCCAGCAGCTGGCCTATCTCCCTCTGCCACAAACTGGTTCAACGCCTACCTTATTGGCAGAACCCAATCAGATAAGATCTTGGATGCCACTTCCCCATCTCTCCCGATTAGTACTGGCATCCCCCAGGGCTCTGTATTACGGCCCCTCCTATTCTCCATCTTCCTAAACGACCTTCCCTCTGTTTGCTCCCCCTGCTCCACTGTACAGATGTATGCCATGATACAGTCCTCTAGGCATCTGGCTCCTGTCCTGCTGAGGTTACAACCAGCTTACAGCAAGACTTCTCGACATGGTTCAGCTCTGGTTTGCTAACCATCAACTTTTTCTCAATGACAAGTACACTGTATCTATGGCCTTTGACACAAGGCAGAGACTCTCTAGGCTTCCTTCCTACCCACTTTCCACACCCTTGATGGGACTTTACTTGAGGACACATTTTCCTTCAGGTACTTAGGTGTTTGGTTGGGCCAACACCTAAACTTCTCTGGACATATTGATGCCATCCAGAAAAAAATGCACCCCAAGCTTGGTGCCCTGTTCAGGAACCGTAGTTGCATCCCTCCTATGGCTAGGTATGAACTTGTTCAGAAGATGATACTGCTCATTTTCGACTACTGTGATATAGTCTATGGTGCTGCCCCAAGTCCTCCTTTGCCGGACTTGACACCCTCTTCAATTCCTTCTGCCGCTTTGCCCTGGTGCCCCCTCCTTGCACCCACCACTGTGATCTTTATCGTGCCCTGTCCTTCCCCTCTCTTACAAATAGGCAACTCTTCCACTGTGCTAAATACACCTCCAAGCACTGGTTAGGTGAGCTCCCTTCCTACCTCACCTCCTCCTTTATAACACCCCCCCCATTCCTCCCATTCCCTTAGATCAACTGACTTCCGCACTCGGGTAGTCCCCAGCAGATCCACCCAAATCGGCCAATTCGTTTACTCTCACCGCCTCCCAAAAATCTGGAATTCCCTCCCCCCTCAAATCCAGCAGTCATCCTTTGCCTACTCCATCAGCTCTGCCCTCAAAATGCCTTGGACAAACCCAACCACTCTACCATCAACTTCATTTTACCCTGTACCCCCAATTTCTAGCTCTCCTCCCTCCCCTTCTCCAAAATTGCTCCCCTTACTGGCCTTTCTTGATCTCTCACAGAATGTAAGGGACCCTGAATGCTCTCCATGGGTCTCTCTCCCCCCCTCCAAGGGGCTTGTATCTCTCATCTACTCCCTTCCCCCACCATCCCTCCTATCTCCCTAGACTTGCAGTCCTCTTGCAGGGTTCTTAGCATTCTGAAGGGGTCCTACTGCATCTAGGCTTGTCTCCTCTCCTCCTCCCTCCCCCATCTACCTGTCCCCCTTGCCTTTGCAGTCCCCTTGCAAGGTTCTCAGCATCCTGAAGGGGTCCTACTGCACCTAGGCATGTCTCCTCTCCTTTCCCTCCTCATCTACGTTTGTCCCTAGTCTTTGCAGTCCCCCTTGCAGGGTTCTCAGCATTCTGAGGGGTCCTACTGTGCCTCATCATGTCTCCTCTCCTCTCCTTCCCCTTCCCCATCTACCTTTCTTCCCGGCCATTGCAGTCCCCTTGCAGAGTTCTCAGCATCCTGAAGGGGAACAACTGAGTCTAAGCATATCTCCCCTATTCTATCTAGCCACCATCTTGGCTTTCCATGACTACTAACAGGGTCCAATGCATCCTGATGGACTATTGATTGGCTTCATCTCTCAAAGGTGTGAATTCTGTTCCCTCAAGGGTTCAATTCTCCCTCCCTCCCTCTCCTATCACTCTCTTAATCCCCATCTACTGACCTTCCCAACCCCTGCAGGGTACCCTGCATCCTGAAGGGTCTTCTTTGGTTAGGTCCTATTCTCCCTCTAGCATTGTCACACCTCCTCCTTCTCCTCCTCTCTTCAAATCCCTACAGCCTTATCGCCCTTTCTATCTAGGCCCACAGCCCCCTTGCAGGATTCCTCACATCCTGAAGTGGTCTGTCTCTGGGACACTGCCTTATCCCCTTCTCTCTGGTCTCCCCTGTCCCCTTGCAGGGTTCCTCACATCCTGAAGGGGTCTCCAGGACATAACTCTTCCCCCTCCCCGACCTCTCCCCTCCCTCTCCTTTTCCCCTTTTCTTTCATGTAAGCACTTGTTTACTTATTAACCTGGCACTTATTATTGTCCACTCTATCTACCTATTATGCGCAACACTGTTGTAACATTGTTTGTAACACCTGCCTTACAACTGTATGTTAATGTTGATCTTGTAACTTGATTGTTTAATGTCTCATTCCTATTGTACCCTTCCTCCAGGTCACACAGAGAGATGAGCAACTTGTTGCTCAGTGTGCCTTCCTGGTGAAACATTTCAAAACATAAATAAAATAGGGTAGTCCCCTAGCCCCTGGATAATTTTGTTTGCCCTCTGCACCCCCTTCAGTAACCTAATGTCCTTCTTCAGGTACAGTCACCAGAACTGCATGCAGTACTCCAGGTGTGGTCTAACCAGTGACCTGTATAGTGGCAGGATCACCTCCCCACTTCTGGAGGATATGCCTCTGGCAATACAACCCAGCATCCTGTTGGCCTTTGCAGCTGCCTGCAGCTTAAAGTATTAAGCACATTATACCCTTGCCCACTTACCTCACTAAGGATCTTATCAAGCTATTTGCACTGGTGGCCCTTTGTTACAGTTATATTACTTTTTTACTAAAAAGCTCTTATGTATATTCTAGCAGGACGGACATTACTGAAACTTTGAAACTTTTTCTTGATGCTACAGTAGATGCCCTTTTTCAGTGTTTGTCTCTTTTTCTCCATTAGGTGTCGCTACTACTCCAACCTGCGTCTGCCTCTCATGTACTCCCATCCTTACAGTCAGATTACTGTGGAGACCGAATTTGACAACCCCATTTATGAGACAGGGGTAAGTTTGGTTTCTTTCATTTTCTTGTGTCCTTATTTTGTCATACTCATGTACTGTACACAACAATATTTAAAAGAACACAACAAAAACATTGTTGTCCAAACTACAATTTATAATGCATTTTACTTTCTTTATGCATATAACATGTAGTATATTTTAGGGCTAGGTGAACCTCCCAGATTTCAACCTTACGAATTTTGAACCAGGTAAATTTCACCAAAGTTCTCTTACTTGCAGACTAGTTTGCACTGGTTCAACCATTAAAGAGCATAAGGAAAAGGGCTAAAATTAAATAAACCATCTCATAACCCATCTGCCCCCTGCCCAAGTACACTCTTCCAGTCCCTACCAGTTCCCTAACCAAGCCCCTGGTCTCAGAGGCCTGTTGCCTTGCTCAGCCTGATCACGACTTGGAGAGAGCTGCCACCACTGCCGCGCACTTGCTGAAGTCCCTGGTGTGGACGAGGGGCTAAGAGCTGAATTGATAAAGAACCCTTCTGTGCAGAACAAAGGTAAGGTCAGTGGGATGGATGGACTGACATGTAGAAGAATATGTCCTGGAGCTCCAGGAAGCAGAAACACATGCCCTGCTCTAGGGATGGTATGATCTGGTTAGGGGTTACCATCCAGAACTTGCACTTCCTCATGTACTAATTATGATTGTGCAAATCCTAACCAGCCCCTTGTCCATTTTAGGAACAGAAAGTACCTGGACATGTACCCCTGACTTGCCAGTGTATCTGGGACATGGGGTTGTAGTCCCTTTCACAAGCAGCTGAGCGATGTCCTCCCTTAGGGCATACAGTGTGTCCTATGACACGAGCACTCCACTGGGCTTGGGATCTATGGCAGGACAGCCTCAAAATCTAGAAGCAGCCCTCTGCCTATCACCTCAAAGCCCACTTGTCTGTGGTAATAATGGATCAGTGTGGCCAGAAGTGGCAAAACTGGCCCCCCACAGAGAGCTGGGTCAGGGGCTAAACAGGTGGGAGGTTGACACCCCCGACCTGTCACTGGGCAGCTTTGGAGGGGGTACTGGCTGCTGGGGCCAGAGGGGCACCACTTCCTCTACCCCACCTCTCTTTGGCCCCTGGCCAGAGAATTTGGCCTTGGGGCACCAGGGTTGGTATTGCCCCTGCTGGAGCTGCCGCTAAGGCTGCTGTGGCTGAAAGGACCAAAACTGAAAGGCCTTGTTTTTCAGTTCCTGGGCCTTAAGGTCCATGTTCTCTTGGTTTCTGGACTTATGGAAAACTGAGTCTGTGACCAGATCCCCAGCAATGGAATGATCCAAGAACACAGAATGGGACCCAGCAGGAAGCGTCTCCTTGCAGACAATATGGACAGAAGGTGCCAGGCAGGATGCTGGATCCTGCCATAGCTCCAGGGCCAGTCCCAATATGGCCTCAGCCATGGGAAAGGCAACCCCTGGGGATTTGTCCCTATCCAGGATGTCTATGAAATGGTGTGTGGCCCTTTTCTGAACAGGTTCCTGAGGGACTGACATGGACTTTGAGATAAGTCAAGGTAGAGCCCTAAATAACACTGACCCATGGTTAGTAGTAAGTCCCTCAACTTGACAGATGGTCGAAAGTATGCATCAACAGCAGCATGGATGAGCCATCCAAGGACTCTACAAAGACAGCCCCTTGACTGTTTGCCACTGCCAGGCCACCAAGAATCATCCAACTGGGTGATTTCCATTGACAGTCAGCCTTGCAAGCCAGATGCAACATGAGAGCCAGTCATAGCTCCCACCAAGGGCTGCAGTGGAGGCAATTCCACCTGCAAGGTTGGTGAGACAGATGCTGAGGACATTTGCTGAGTAAGGACGCCGATTGGCATTTGCCAATTGACCACAGGTGTCGTGGTAGAGCCTACCCTGCCTTGCAGTGGTCCACTGCTGCCAGAGGAGTTCCTTGTAGCATCGCCACATTCGGCGGCAGTGCCTCTCCTCGCCCAAGGATGAGGAGGTTGAGGAACATTAACAGCAGTGCCTCCCAGTTGTGCAAGAGGGCGAGCCGCACCACAACCAAGAGCTCAACCTTGACTGTTGACCTAGGGTTGATGCCTAGGAGATGCCACCAGGGATTCAGTGTCAGTGGCTCAGTAGGTAGCACACTTGCTTCTGAGGCCGGGAGATCAGAGGGCAGTGGGTTCAGTTCCGACATCTGGCCCTTGGGTTAATATCCCAGTACTGTTTATTATTTATTGAATAGAATTGGAATTACAATCCTTTGAGTCATAGACTCGTTTGCAAATGCTCCATGTCAAGAAAGTAAAAATACAGAGTAATCATACATGAGACTATATATACAGGTATCAAAACTGTACAATTGCAATGTAGTAATATACGGTCCGAATAGTTTTAGAATTAGCTTATAACGAGGAATTACATCAACAGGGAGCACACAGAAAGTCTGTGCCAGTGCTAAGACAGGATACAATATTGTAGGATCCTTAAGGACCCAGAGTCATAATGTCCAGGCAATGGGGGACATATTAGGGGGGACTGGCATTAGACTAACCATTTGCTATAGGATAATGTACAGGGATGGAGTGGATTCCTGAGTAGCATTTTTCTCAGAGATGATGGATGGGGGTGAAAACAGTATGTAAGTGGGACTAATTACAGTCACAGTACTGACGCTGTAGTGCAGCATGAGAGGGATGCTGTACTTCTGAGGTACGGTCTTTCAGATGAGACGTTAAACCGAGGTCCTATCTGCCTGGATTGGTGGTAGTTCAGGTGGATGTTAAAGATCCCATGGCACTTATCGAAAAGAGTAGGGGAATTTCCCCAGTGTCCTGGCCAAATTTCCCTCATTCACTAAAAATACCACCAACAGCTTAATCTGGTTCAAAGTCAGTTGGCATTCATCTATTCATCTGTATCTCCTCCCCGGTCGTGCCTGAAAATAGGCAGGATTTGTCTAGTGCACTTACCCGTCAACAAAAACTAAATAAATAATAATAAATAATTCATTATAGACCACATACAGAGGTGCATGGGAAGCACTGGCTTAAAACATAGACCATGATGGCAGAAAAGGCCAGAGGTCCATCCAGTCTGTACATATGCTCTATAATTCCTGGAACCTTTCCTGGAACATTGTGTTCCTCCAGGGTACTAACTCTCTCAGTCCTATCCTCATTCTCCTCCCTGGTCTTTTCACCATGGGCAACCACTGTTCCTGTCATTCTAATCCATACCTACTTGAATCCATTGACTGTGTTTGCACCCACCACATCAGCTGACAGACTGTTCCAAGGTTCCACCACCCTTTCCATAAAGAAGTACTTCCTCACGTCCCTCCTAAACCTCATTCCTGTTAATTTCCACTCATGACCACGTGACCTCAAGTTTGTATTCGGAGTAAATAATTCTCAGCTATTTACCTTGTTAATTTCTTTAAGAAACTTGAAGGTCTATATCATATCTCCCCTCTCCCTTCTGGTTTCAAGTGAGTACATATTTAGTACCTTGAAGCGTTCCTCATAGGATATGACCTGCTGGCCCTGAATCATTTTTGTTACTCTGCACTGCACTGTTTCCAACCTATCCCTGTTCTTTCTGAGGTGAGGGCACCAGAAATAGACACAGTATTCCAATTGAGGCCTCACCAGGGATCAGTATAGTGGAAGTATTGCTGCTTTTCTTCTGCTATCAATACCCCTCCCAATACATCCCAGCATCCTGTTAGCCTTGTTATAGGCCTTGTTGCACTGGCTCATTTGTTTAAGGGAGTTACGGATGATAACTCCTACATCCCGTTCTTCTTCTGTAGTGCTAAGTCCCACCCCACCCATCCAGTACTCTGTCTTGGGGTTCCTTTTCCCTAGGTGCATTACCTTGCACTTTTTGGCATTGAATTTTAACTTCCAGACCTTTGACCACCACTCTAGTTTTTGTGAGTCCCTCTACATATCCCTTATTCCCTCCTGACTATCCACCCTCCCATATAATTTTGTATCATCTGCAAAGAGATACAACCTGCCCTGGATTCCCTCACCAATGTCACTAATGAACATGTTGAAGAGAACCAGACCCAGGACAGATCCCTGTGGAACCCTGATCATAACCTTCCTTTCCTCTGATTTAACCCAATTGGCCACCACCCTCTGCTGCCTCCCTTCTAGCAACCACGCACTTCGTTTCACTATGGTTTTAGTTGCACCCAGGTCTCCCCATCTTTTGAGCAACCTTGTGTGGTACCAAATCAAAAGCCTTGCTGAAGTCAAAGTATAGCAGATCCACAGCATGGTCCTTGTCTACTTCCTTGACCACCCAATCAAAGAAAAAATCTAGTCTAACGAGATCTGCCTGCCACAAAACCACATTGTTTACTATCCTGAAGCCCATTCTTCTCTAAGTAGTCCATGAGGTCCTCTTTGATAAGTGATTCCATCAGCTTCCCCATGATGGGGATCTGCTCACAGGCCTGTAGTTCCCTAAGGTTCCCTATCCCTCCATCATGAAGCAGTACAGTGGCTGCCATTCTCCAATCCCTTGCAACTTCCCTGGACCTAAGTGAGCCGTTGAACAGCACAGCCAGTGGTTCAGTCACTTCTGCTGCTAATTCCCAAAGTATCCTCAGATGCAACCCATCTGGTCCTGAAGCCTTATATATTTTAGGACCCTCTCACTAGAAAGTATTGGCTGCCTCATTTCCAGGGTTCCTGTAGTGGTCATTTTGATGCCACTTTCTGGCAGGGACTCACAGTCCTCCTTAGTGAATACTGAGCAAAAGTAGTCATTCAGGATGGTGTCCTTTTGTTCATTCTCTTCTATCACCCTACACCCCTCAGCTAGCCATGCGATGACCCCCCTTTTCTTTTTCACTGATACATCTAAAAAACTGTTTTTCTCTGTTCTTGACCCCCTCTATGATATGCAGCTCCTTGTCTGCTTTTGCCTCCCTGACAGCCCTCTTTGCCTCCCTATTTTTCTGTAGCTAATCCTCCACTCTGCCTCACCCTGCATTTCCTTGTGTTTATAGAAGGCCTTCTTTTGACTTTTCATTAGTTAACATCAATAGGGCAGGGGTGGTGCAGGGATCACCATGGCAGAAGGCAGATGCAAGCAATCAATGATGGATAGATAGCACCGCAGTTGAGCATAAGGGCGACTACACACCATGAAAGGGTCAAGGAAGCCTAGAGAGAGGAACTGCCTCTACATGCATGCACTAGACATCGGGTGCCACCTAATAAAATGTGTGAACTCCGAGGACCTAAAGCACTTTGAATGCCAGGACACAGAAGTTCTAGGGGAGACTTGATTGGGAAGACAGAGACTAGGAGGGGATAGACTATTCCTGAAGGAAAGGCCTGAAAGAAAGGGGAGGCAGGGTGTCTCTCATCATAAATGAAGGTGTCACTTTTGAAGACATGAAGAACATGAGGGTAAAATAGTGTCAAAGAGTCCATGTTGATCTAGCTTGGGGAAAACGGGGACAGAAGAGTCATCCTGGAAGTGTGCTAGAGTCCCCCAGACAACCCAGTGGAGCATGATGCCCAGCTCCTTAGAGAAATTATGCCAGCAGCTAAATCAGGTGCAGTAGTGATTCTGGGGGACTTCAATGTCCGTGCATAGACTGACCTCTGCAGTGTGCTAATGGCAGAACTGGGGCTGAATTCCTGTCCATCTTCAAGGCCTGGCTCTTGGAGCAGAATGTTCAACAGGACACTAAGTGAGCCATCCTTGCCTCTTCTTCTCAGCAGTGGGGATGGTCCTTCCAGTGTAAATGTTAAGGGACAGGCGGAAGACAGTGACCACAAATGAGTAATATTCTCCTTGGTGACAGGAAAACTAGCCAGACCTCAGCCACCAGGACCAAAAACTTTAAAAGGCCGACTTTGACATAACAAAGGACCTAGTGTCCAAGGGTCTGGAGCAGCTGCATGGGGTTGATACAGAGCAACGTGTGGTGTTCATTGAAGAAGGTGTTTGAGGAAGCTGCAGAAGTTTGCATTCATGTAAGCAACAAAGGAAATAGGGCCAAACAATTGTCCCTCCCGGCTCAACAGGGCCCTATGGCAACTAAGTTTGAACAAAAGATGGTCTATGACAACTGGAAAGTGATGGTTGCTCCCAGGATTCTTCTAGGCCAGAGATGAGTACAGAACAGCACTAACAGACTGTAAAACTAGAATTAAGTCAGCCAAGGAAGGGCTAGAAGCCAGAATAGCAGCAGGAGTCACAGGCATCACAAAGCCTTCTTCTAGTACATGAATGGAAGGAGAAAGAAAGGATGTCGGACTGGGCTTTTGGAAACCAAGAGCGAATGAAGATGGATTATTTATGACTATTTTCCTTCAATGTTCACCAAAGGGCTCCAGCTGGGGGTAGGGAGCTCATAACATCAGGAGTACACATGATGCAGCAACTGGACCTCACACCTACTCTGTTAGCTGATTACTTGGCAGTGATCAAAGCCAGGCAAGTCCCAAGGGGTGGAGGGGATGAACATGAGGATTATAGTGGAGCTAAAGGACCAGTCGGTGGTGCCACTAGCAGTTATTTTTTTGTAGTCTGTCCAGACAGGCATGGTGCCAGGGGACTGGAAAGTGTCCAGCGCAGTCCCCATCTTCAAGAAGGGGGCAAAGTCAAACCCAGACAATTAATGGCCAACCTGACATAAGTGTTGTGCAAGGTGGTGAAGGTCATTATCAAGGGATGAATAACGGTGCAATTTTATTTTATTATATTTATTTGATATTCAGAAAATAACCTCTGAGCCAAGGCTCTTTTACAAAGGTTCCACGTCATGTGAACAGAGTTTAGACATTCAATCGAGAAGGCTGCAGAGTTTTAGGACATTTGAAACACTTAACAGCACAACAACCAGGAAAATGTTACAGAAGTTCTTAGACAGTTAAAACCCTATACAGCATATGGACATCAAATGCAGAGGCACTAGAGGTTAGGTTAGGTTGAGCAGAGGGTCAGTAAGGACAGGATTTTGGTTGGGGAGGAGGGGCCTCGAGTAAAAGTGGTCAAGGAGGCAGAGTTGAGGCTGGAGAGGCAGAAACCCATCCTAACATGAAGATGGGGTGAGGGGTGTACAGGAGCAGCCTCTTAGAGTGATACAGAGGCATTGTCAAGGAGCATGTGGGAGGGTGGCTTCTGTCTTGTGCTGAGAATAGTTGCTGTTAGCAAAGCCAGGCCTGGTCATCCAGAGTCTATCAGCTGTTGGAGAAGCAGGTGAACACAGAGCTGTAGGTCAGGTAGTGCTTAAGGTCTGATTTGAAGCCGTAGAGGCTAGTGGAGTTCTAAATGGACTTGGGTACCCTGTTAAGCCAAAATGAGGCTCTGTAGGAGAAGGCACGCTGTCCGAGAGCTGTGTGTCAGAAAGGCACTGCAAGGGCCCCTGCATTCTGCTTCTGGTTATATGTTCTGAGCCTGGGAGGGAGAAGTTGCCTGCTATGCACTGGGTGCTTTCCCCAGTAATGCTTTTTTACCTAGGAGGCATGTGAGGAATTTAGTCCTGCACCCAAGAGACAGCAGGTGTGTCTGTTCATAGAGGGAACAGGTGTGGGTCATTCAATCACCATTCACAATGAGCCTGCAGGCCTTGTTGATGCTGCACTGTAGACAACCAGGCCATAGTCAGTGGTGGAGAGGATGGAGCTCATGACTGATAGGCAGATGGCTGCCGTGGTAAGGTGTTTTCTGTGCCTGTATAGCACACTAAGCTTGGTGTTGACTGTCTTGACCACCTGGTCGACATGTTGAGGGTAGGATAAGGTGTCATCCAGGGTGATTCCAAGGTATTTGAAGGAGTGTACCTGTTCCAAGGGGCAGTACATTGTTGGTGATGTTTATGGTGGAGAACTTTTCTTGAACTGGGAGCTGATAGGAACATGGTCTTGGTTTTCTGTAATTGAGCAAAAGTTTGTGCTCTCTGAATCAGTCTTCTGTTTGACTGAAGGAGTGCTGAAGTGCTGCTTGGAGTTGCTCAGTTCGACAGTTGTTGTTGAGAATGAGAGCGTCGTCCGCATATAGGATTATCTTGGCATCACAGGCTTGAGGGAGATTAGTTAGGAACAGGCTAAAGAGCAGGGATCCCAAGATTGATCCCTGGGGGAACCCCAGAGTGACTTCCATGGGATCAGACATTGTTTGTCCTATTTTTACCCATTGTGACCTGAGGGACAGGTAGTCTCAGAACCAGAGTGTTGTATTGGCGGCCACCCCCAGGCGTTGTAGCTGGGCCAGTAAGAGGGTGTGGCTGATGGTGTAGAAGGCTTTAGTTAAGTCTATGAACACTGCCCCTACTAGTTTGTCTTCATCCATAGCTTTGTGAGCATAGTCAGTGAACTCTACAAGGCAGTCATGGCACTATGTTCTTGCCTGAACTTGTGCTGGTTGGGGCATTGCAGTTGTATTTGCTGATGTAGTCTGTTAGTTGGTCCACACAGTCTTCTCAAGGGCCTCAGATGGGGGGAGAGGATTGAGATTGGCCTGTAATTGGACACATTGGTCCTGTCCCCAATTTTGTGGACAGGGGTGACCAGCGCTTGCTTCCAGGTGGCCGGGAATTGTGCCAGGGTTAGGGATTTGTTGAATAGTTTTGTAATAGGCTTGATGAGCACATCAAGAGTTTGAGATGCCAGCTTCATGTCCACTCCATCACTACCCATTCTGGTCTTTTCTAGCACTTTTTTTATGTAGAATGCTGCCTCCTTTATAGTAACTCTCTTGAGGTAGAAGATAAGGTGAGAGGTACTGGGTGCTTTGTCATCTGAGGGAACCTTGGCAGGGTGTAGGTTGTCAAGAGGGAGTATTGTGCTTAGATCTGTGAAGGCAGAGTTGAAGGATTCTGCCATGAGGTGTGGGTCTGAGGTAGTAGAGCCATTAATGTGGAGCAGCTGTGGGTTTCTCTTTCTTCCCCAAGGGATTCTTTTATGTTTCCAGAACCTTTTGCTGTCACCACAGCTTTTATCAGAACAGTTCCTTGTGGTGATCTGCTTTAGCCCTCTATAGTAGATGCATGCAGTGGTTTCTAGCTGCCCGTTACAGTTGGTGGTTATGGTCTTTACCGAGGCCCTGGCTTTTAACCAGAGGTTGCCCTCTCCTTCTTCATGGTTAGGAGCTCGCCTGTGATCCAACCATTAGTGGTCCCCGCACTTTCCTCCTTTTAATGGTGCGTATCAGTCATAAATATTGTTGACTCCATCTGTGAAGTACTTCAGGCCTGGTCCAGGTCTGGCAGTGTGTCAATGGGTGACCAGTCATGGCAGGCTAGGGCATTTTAAGCAGTCCAACTGATCTTTCAGGATCCTGCTCTGTATAGTGATGGGGGCTGAGGAAAAGGTTCCTCCCTCTCAGCATGGATTTTTGAGGGCAGATCATGCCAAATCAGTCTAATCACCTTCTCTGAAGGAGTGATCAGGGACATGGACAGTGGCAGGGTCATAGACATAGTCCATTTGACCTTCAGCAAGGCTTTTGATACTGTGCCACAGAAAGAGCTTTAGGGTAAAATTAACTAATGCAGTATACAGAAGACATACACAAAGATGGATTGCTAACTGAGTTGGTGGGAGAAAGCAGAGGGTAGTGTGGATGGCCACTACTATGAATGGAGAGCAGGGGTTGGTGCTGAGACCACTGCTCCTCAACATATTCATCAAAGATCCACAAGCTGTATCTACAGTATGCTGCTTTAGCTTACCGATAACACTAGCCAGGCTGGTGGACTGCCTTGAGTATTAGGACAAATTTCAGGATGAACTGAACAAATTGACGATTGATATAACTCCTGGATGTTCAGATTCAGTGTGGTCAAGTGCAAGCTGTAACACTTGGGGGAGAAAAATCAGAGGTAGGTCCTACACACTGTATGGGGTTTCTCTTGCTGCAGCCAAGGAGGAAAAGGACATGGGGGTCATAATAGACAAGGGGCTGAAGAATGATATGCGGAGCATAGCTGCTGTCAAGATAGCCAGCAGAATGCTGTGGTGACTCAAAAGCAGCAGAGTGGTGGGGGATAATCCTGCCGCTGTACAAAGCTCTGGTCAGGCCCCAAAAATACACTGCTCAGTACCATAAAAAGTATAGCTATACTGTGAAGTTACTATTAAGCAGGTTACTGAATCACTGAGTCCAATCATTTGCTTTTGAGTTTGAACGTGCTTCTGTTCTCACAGTATGGTTTACTCTCTCTTTTCTTTGATGTCCATATTTCTTCAATTGAGTGTAAACTGACGACATGTCACAAAAGGGCGTACTATAACAGAGTTATGTCTTTAAGCACTCCACCCCCTGATGGAGACTTAGTGTGAATTGAAGCACAGAGGGGTGTTTGCCCACTCTGGCCTTGCTCCTGTAGTTTAAATAAAATGAGTAAGTAACTCAGTTTTCACTTGATAGTTTGTTTTAAAGCCAAGAGTGCTGAAAATTTTATTTCTATTGGTCAAGCTCCACCTGTAATACTGTGTGCCATTTTAGCCTCCACAGTGTAACAAGGATATTACAGCAGTCGAGAAGATGCACAAAAGTGCCATAAAACAATCAGTGGTAAGAGGGGCAGAAGCTATAAAGAGGGGCCCTTAACATGTTCACCCTGGAGAAAAGGAGCCTTTTGCGTACTCAAGGATATCAACAAGATCAAAAAGTCAGAGATGTTTAAGCAGGTGTCCTGCAGCTGAACATGGGAAGCTCAGGGGTGTTAACTTCAGGGATCATATGAGGATGCAAAATTCTCCCAGAGGGTGAGGTACCCATGGTACAGTCTACCAGGGGAGACAGTGAACAGAAAGACAGAAATATAGTAACATAGTATTTGATGGCAGATAAGGACCGTTAGGCCCACCCAGTCTGCCCACGTGCCCTGCCTGCATCAGTGGTCACTGACCCTACTTGATCATTGGCTTTAGCCTTTCCTACCCACCTCCAGGGTGCCCTTGTGCCTATCCCATGCATGTCTGAATCCCCCCCACTGTGCTGGCTCCCACTACTTCTGGGGGTAGGCTATTCCATGCATCTACCACCCTTTCTGTGAAGAAAACCTTCCTCATGTTCCCCTTTATCCTGTCTCCCTCTAATCTCATATCATGCCCCCTCATCCTTGTACACCTCCTTATACTGAAAGATGTCGCCCACTTTACATGCCTTTAATATAATCCTGGACAAACCTCTGCTTACCAAGGGGAGCCTCTGTGTACCCTGTGTAGTAGAGTTGGTAGGGAGTCCTTATATATTGGTATATATTTCTTCCCAGCTTATGAAGCAGGACAAGTACATCATGGACCTAGCATCCTGACGTATGTTACTATGCATGTTCAAAGATGTCCTTACAAAGCCATCATCTTAACTGTGAGTCATGCTTTCATTACAGGACACAAGAGAGTATGAAGTTTCGATATGAAGATAACTAAAACATACAGCTGATCAAGAAGTGGACATCGCAGTGCAACAGAACCTCCTCTGTTCTAAAGCCAGAGACTGTGTGAAGTGTAGATTCATTAAACCTCTCCAGTGTTGATTTACCTTTATAGTATTATTTTTCCTTAAAACTATTTACAGAATTTTAATTCAGTATTTGTTATACAGCAAAACATTGGGAACATGTGAATAAAATGCACTATCATTTTCTGAGACAAGAACAAATTTCTATGTAACCCTTTTATGATAGACTGAATCCTAATTCTATATGTGTAGAAGCATAAGGGTTAAACAAGCCATACATCCTTCAGCTTTCTCTGATGAAGTAAATAAATATGCGGACTCCTATATGAAAGCAGAGAGTTTCGCATTCATTTTGGTCTGTAGGGAAGTATGTTTCTATAATGAGAAAGGAATATAATCTCAAAAGCTGTGTTGGCTTGATTGATCCTTTGTGGCTGTCACACAGAGTCTATCATCCAGCACTCATTGCGACAGATGGGAACTTTAGTGAATATTACAGAGCCAACACAGCACAAATTGCTAGAAGACAATTCTTTTGCTGTCAATAGTCTCTAACAAATCATCGTTTCTTGCCATATTTGGGCTTAGCAGAAGCTCTCTCTGATATAGTGTCATACTCTAATTTAAAACCTTTCTTTTACTTCAATCAAATGAATAGTGCTGTCTTGGTGACACAAAAATCTCTCTTTAATGCTTTCAAGAACCGAATGTCTTTGTAATCAGTGTGCTAAGAATGATGTGCCAAATGGGTCAAACATTTGAATCACAGCATCTTTTATACTAAAACTCAAAGTGTTGGAATATATTTTGCAAATGCCTCCATAAAGGAATGCCAGAACTTGAGTACATTTAAATTTGACCTTGCTATGTTTTTAAAATGCTAAACATTATTCAGTACTGTAGTATAGTTTAACGATATGCTCGGTTTTCTGTTTTGCTCATGATGTATAAAAAATTATGTGAAAACTTACATGGCCATGTAACCAATAACAATGTTAAAAAAATCCTGTGATCATCAAAATACATTTTGTTAGCAAGCACAAAGGTACCTGAATTGATGGCACTCTCTCTCTCGCTCTGCACCAGTTATGAGAAAGATGCTAAGTTAATGATTTCCTATCTGTACCAGTAACAAACTGGCAGCAAAGAAACTGAAATCATGGTTTCCTCTACTGATTTAATAATTTAAAAAAACTCCACAGGGGAACATTGCTGGCCACTGCTGTGAGATGTCTTGATGGCAGTTTGACTACTTAGTATGACCAGGATTTTGCACTTTTTATAGAAGACAAAAAAGTTTTAGTGCATCATATTTTTGCAGTGTGAGATGCCACTTTGTCAGAGATTGACTACAAATGGCATTAAAGAAATAAAATAACAGTTATTTAATCAACTTGCCATCAAATGTCCCTTGAAAGACAATTTAGATGGAACAGTACACAATAGCTGTAAAAGATAACTACGGAAGAATCACTTCAGGGTATGTTTTGTGTTATGCATATTTCTATTTATGCAATAGGTGTGAGACCAAAAGCCATTGAATAAATCCATTTATTTCCACATATGTGGAATAAATCTAACTACTCTAGATTTATCCCACATATGTGGGATAAATGCAAACTGTCAATCAAAGCTTTTTGTTCACTTTTTGACAAACAAATGTGAATAACTTTAAAACGAAAATGATAGCATAGTACTGTGAGCACGAAAATGTTCTGGACAAAATATCTACAAAATGAGTGGTGTTTCATTTATAGATACCTTTTAGTTTTTTTTATAATTAGCAAAAAACAGCAAAAAATCCTATTTTCTTTTCACTTTTCAGACAAACAAATATAAATAACTTTAAAATGAAAAATGATAACATGGTACTGTGAGCACGAAAAATGTTCAGCATAAAAATATCTACAAAATGAGTGGTGTTTCATTCAGAGATACCTTTTAGTTTTTTCAAAATTAGCAAAAAACAGCATAAAATTCAGTTTTCTTTTCACTTTTTCGACAAACAAATGTGAATCACTTTAAAACTAAAAATGATAGCATGGTACTATGAGCACAAAAAATGTTCAGCATGAAAATATCTACAAAATGAGTGGCATTTCATTAATAAACACCTTTTAGTTTTTTTTTTATAATTAGCAAAAAACAGCATAAATTAAATTTTGTTTCACTTTTTCATCAAACAAATGCGAATAACTTTAAAACAAAAAGGTAGCATGATACTGTCACCATGACATTGTTCAGCAAGAAGTTCTCCTACAAAATGAGTGGTGTTTCATTTAATAGCATACCGCTTGAGCGGACATACACCAGGAAAGTTAACCAAAAGTCCCAGAAAGTCCCAGAAATTACCATTTAAAAAGAACATAAACAGTCAAAACCAAATGTTCCACACACTGATAAGAAGCATCCCTATTGCATAAATGAAATATATCAATGGTAGCTGTCAGATAAATGATTTATCTACACTTGTACTGTTTGACCTCGACACTCACTCGTGGCTTACGCCACTCGTAGTTCTAGGTCAAACAGCACTCAGTAGATAAATCATTTATCTGACAGCTCACCATTGTATATCCCATATTTATTTATTTTTTATTTATTTAAAAGTTTCCAGGTGGGGCTAGGTGAGCTGGAGCAGCTCATTTCAGAGGTGTCCAGGGGAAGGTGCATCGGAACTGTATTAAAAGAGTACAGTAATACAATGTTGCTTGAGAAGTGCAAAAGGCAGTGCTTACAGCACAGAAGCCAACATGGTGCAGAAGGATAGTGCTACAGAGCATCAATTCAGCAATGCAAATACAAGAAGGAGAACAGTGTAATACAGTGTAGCATCAGTTACACATGTTGCAGATGAGCAATGGTATAGAGTATCAGTGTAAATTAAGCAATGTTATACTGTATGTGGGAGATAACATGATGAATGCACATTTACAAACATCCAGACCCTAGCATCAACATCTATGAAGAATAAATTAAAATAGACCAGGATGAAAACAACTGTGGTTTCTGAATAAAAAAAGGCAATTAGAGGCTGCATTTCACTTTATCTAGAATAGATTATCCAGTATAGTGTCACCAGTTACCATTTGTATAACAATTATACGTTTTGTCTTTTCTCCCCTACTAACTGCCTCTCTCCTCTATTTCACTGCTCACCCTTGCCGTGTGACTGCTCTGATAGTGCTCAACCAGCTCCCCAATCCCCATCTGCAGTTCCCCCTTCCTTCCCCTCTTGCTTCACATCCTCCCTTCATTCTTCACATCATCCTGTTTCTCTCTGTCATTCACTCTCTAACTCACTCCTTCATACAATAGGCCCACAAATACTATTACTCTCTTTCCTTCACCCTTGTGCTTCTCGGCAACCTACATCCTCCTCCTCCTTGGTGTTCTCCCTCACTTCCCTCTCCTCCTCCCCTCCTGTTTCCAATCCTTGATCTACCAGAGGTTGCCAGCTCCCTACCTCCTGGCTTCACTCTGAAGTACTTTGGTGGTCCCCCCCCCCCCACAAACGACCCATCATCTACTTCCCGAACCTCACTTCCTCCCCACTATAAGAAGTGGAGCTCCGTATGCCTCATCATATTCCTGCTTCTATTGCTGTCGGGTGATGTTGTGCATAAACTTGCTTCTACCACTCCTCCTCCCTCCCTCTCCCTCCCCTTCACCCCACCCCATCTAAGGGGAAGAGCATCACACACCTGAATGCAGGGAATTATTACCTACATTTAAGCAGTTGAGGCTGTGGGCCCTGTAAATCAGACCTGATGTTATCATTGTAACTGAGTCCTAGCAATTCCCCAGGATAAATGATGCTGATGTCTTCATGTCTGGACACATGGTTCATAGGTAGGACCATGGTTAAGTGGGTGATGTGACTACAGTATGTATTTTAACCTCAACCTCATATTTCAGGTTGCACAGAGATGCTATGTCCTCGCTTCACAAGATTTAATTTTGGGTCACTCTCCTTCCCTTTATGAATCCTGGTAATTATTGGTGGTGCTTACTGCTGCTTTGTATTAAACCTGACACCTTTTTGACATCCTTTCTTCTTCTCCTTCCTATCCTCATCTAGTGAACTCCTGGTGTTGGATGATCTTAATACTAACTAGCCTGCCCTTCCTCCAATAAACTAACAGCAAATACAGGCCTTCCACCTCACACAACACAACTCTGAACTGGCATGTCTCAACCCACCCACACCCACAGCCAACCACTCCCTTATTCGGTGGGTTCTCTCCTTGTATCCTCACTACATTCTGAATGCTGGCACCCTGTTGAAGTCCCTCAGTGACTACTGAATGGTCTACTGAGTGTGAAAATCCATCTTCTGAAAACTACTTCCCATCAGGACCATCTGACTCTGGTCATTCAGGTCTCTTGGCCTGTCCTCCTAGCTGTCTTATTAGCAATTCTAATTGGTCTTCCATCTCAACATCCACTGATGTTGCAGCCAGCCCAGTGGCGTAGAGGGCTGAGGCACTGGATGCCTTACCCCACACTATGCCAGTATCCCATTCAGAGCAAGTGCGGGCCAGGGGTCATGGGGGGGGAGGGCGCAGAGCTAGCTTGAGCTTTCAAGAGGCAACTCTCCTCTCTGGGGAGGGATATGGGTTTCTCTCGGCTCTTGGCTGCCTCACAGTGGAGGCTAGGGGCAGTGCAAGGTGAAAAGAAGCCAGGCACTAGGCCAGGAGGAAGGAAGGGGCTGTTACCAGGATATTGGGGTGCATGCACGCCTCCACATGCATGCGTGTCTGTGTCTAGGGCCCCAGGCATAAGGTGAAGAAAACAGGGAAAATATCTCCCCTGACAGGATGATGGCCAGTCCCTTGAAGGCTTCTATCAGTGACTGGACACCTGCTGCAAGAACAAGATGGTGGACGACAAGTCTCAGGTTGCCGGGGGCCAGGAAGGGGGTGGCCAGAATGGTATCAGGAGGAGAAGCAAGGCGCACAAACATTAGATAAAAAAAAAATTCACTGATGTTGATGATGCCTTTGGCTATTTCCATTTCAAATTCTTTGCCATTTTGGATAAACATGCCCCTCTTTAGTGGACACATGTAAATGATTCCCACCTCTCGTGGGTCCCACCTGAGCTAATTGCTAGCCTTAAAGCTCATGCTTGGCACCTTCATAAAGCTTCTAGGACTAAGGAGGGCATATTAAGGCACAAGCACTTAAAAAAAAGTTAATTTCACTTCCAACATCCAGAATAATTTATGTTGCCTATATATATTTTGAAAGGTAATTAATTCCCTATTTTCCCCACCCCAGTCAGCAGCACAACGGGTCCTCAAACTAAGAAGTTCCACCATCTCTGTTCCCCTTTAGGCTGTCTCCTCTTTCAACAAGTTCTTTCCCACCTTTGCTCACTCTCATTGCTCCCTCCTTCACCTCCTCATCTAACTTACTTGCTTCCCACCATCTCCCTCCTCTCCTTCTCCATCACCTCTACAGTCACTATTCTTGGCCCTAATATCATTGTTCCCAACATCATTGTTCCCAATAAGCAGCAACAGCCCAGATGGCCTTTGCCCCATGCCCCTATATCACTCTACACCTACTATTGTTGCTATTATCTCCACCCTCCTTAACTACTCCTTTCTCACTGGTAAGGTCACTGGTGGCTGGAAGATGAAAAAGTTCTTCCTGCTCACAAATGTAGTAACACCTACAGTATCTTCCTTTTTCCCACCACTTGCTAAGGTTCAAGGGAAACTAGCACTCACCAAACTCTCCTCCTTCCTTGACACTTACTCCTTCCTCAGCTCTTTCCAGTCTAATTCCTAGAAGACATACTCTGCCATCTTCTCCCTCCCCAGGTTCCCTGATTCTGTTGTGAAGGGTAAGGGTCAGCCCTGCACACCTCTGGTAACTTTGTTGATCTTGCCAAGGCATTGGACACTGTTATCCATCCAGTCCTACTTGACAAGCTTGCTAGGGCTGGCCTCTCTAATCTGTTAGGTGATTCAATTTGTATGTATCTGACCAGTGCCAACTGGTTCTCCTGGGTGACTCCCCCCCCCCCCATCCACTCCCAGTCAGGCTAGGAGTTCCTCAAGGTTCTGTCCTGTGCCCTAGCCTGTTCTCAATTTTTTGAAATGACCTCCCCGTGATCTGAGTTTCTGGCAACATTCACATGTGCAAGGATGATCCAGTTGTTTTCATCCCTGGACCCCTTTCAACACAGCTGGAAGCAATGCTCCAGTGGAACTTTAACAGTGTCCAGTGCTACGTCTAAGCCAACCAATCTACTCTAAAGGCCAAAAATGAATGCAAGATCTTTGGTAGCAAACAGAGGCTGGCCAAGATCCATTCTATCCCAGTGTTCATGACTCTGAGTGGCTCCCAACTGGAGGAAGCAAACATGGGACACACAAATAGAAAAACAGAAGGTGGCTCATTGCCTATCGAGACACACACACACACTTCTCAGTGGTATTATCTGACTATTTTTGACCCTATAAATAAATTATCAAGTTTTTCCTTAAATGTTTTAATTCTTTCTGCATTTACTGTGCTACTTGGAGAATTGCATATACCAAATGTCCTCTGTGAGAAGCAGTACTTTCTCCTGTCCCCCTTTCCTCCAAGCTCCCTCCTTTCAATACTTTGGCATATGGCATAATTGACACCTCACCTTCGCCAGCCACACTGATGAATGCAAAGGGAATTATTTCCCAAGATTTGTGCACTGTGCTGTAGCAAATCCTGTAACCCACCCCTACCTGTTATGTGATCATTCTTAAAATGACGTCAGTAGCATTCAACTATGAGGATCTTGAAATCCACCCTGGCCAGACTGGACTTCCTCTTTCACTCTTTCTGTTACTTCACCTTAAACTGTCCTATCCTCACCTGTCATTACTCCTTGTACATTAACATGTCTCCCTCCTCCTTGGAAGGTAGATGCCTCTCCTGCAGAGACTCCTTCACCTCCAAAGTTCTTCCCCTGCTACCTTACTTCATTCCTCAGTCCTGCTCCCCTCTATTTACTCCCTTTGAAGCAATGATACCTATTCCATTCTCTCCTGACATTACAGGACCTCAGTCAGGTGGGCTGCTCTCTTCTACAGACATCCCCACCTCTGCATTAACTTCCCACCTCCCTCTCCTCTTCATCCTCCACATTTTCTGTGAACGTCTATCTCCATGATCTCATTTCCCCTTCCTGCTCTCGTACGTAGTCTATACCCATACTTTCACTCTTTCTCCCCCTCTTCAATATATAGGATAGTGTATTGGTCACTATGCACAATAAGGCTGTTCTCAACTGAGTGGTTACTATGCAGACTGGATGACCTCAAGAGCGAAGCTCAAGAGGTCTCTTAGTTGGCATAGTAACCACGAGGTTGAGAACAGCTTTGTTGTGTATAGTAAGCCATACACTGTTCTATATAGAATATGGTGTCTCCCAAAGCACATAAAAATATAGTTTCATACCTTTGTTTCTTTTTTCATAAGCAGTAAACTCAGTGTTGCCTGCCGATAGTGAGACCTGGTTGCTAGGGCATGCTGCATTGTTGCTAGGGACCTTGCATCCCTATACTTTACTCGCCCCCTTTTTAATTGGTTGTTTTAGGGCTCTGGGTGGGTTTTGAAATTAAAAAAAATGGCAGCTGTTCCTCTCGCTTACTGAGAAGTCATTCGTTGTGGCAACCAGGTGTTGTATTTTAAATAGCTGGTAGATCCTGCCGCACTAAACTACTAAATTTACTTTATCTGGTTGGTCCTGATGTGTTCTCTGCTATCAGGTACAGCTTGCTTCTCTCTATCTGATCCTCCGCCGCTTCCTTTTCGTGAGTGGCAAATGGCTTGGGAGCTGTCTGCTGACATCTCTACTGCAGCAGAATGAAAAGTCACTCTGCTGCACTATGGACGTCACCAGTACAGCAGAATGACTTTTTACAGACCATGGAAATCCATGCTAAACTACGTTCCACCATACACTATATTGCATTACCATTTGCACAGAGTGTTGCTCCTGCACGCCCATTCTCCTTCCTATACTGATCACTTACAGTATGTATGCTGTTTGGAATAAAGCACAGTAAGGTTACATATACTCTAAATGGTGTTTGCATAAGAAAGTCACTAAATGAAAAGATCACGGGGCGGTATTACCAAACAACCTAAATGGGAATATCAGTGTAAACAAGTGACAAGTGTAATAGAATCATACAGTGTATAAAAATAATCTTCACCAGCAGAAATAGTGATGTTATGTTGTGCCTTTAAGTCCCTGGTGAGGCCAGATGTAGAGTATTGTATTAAAGGGTGACATGTAAAAGACCGTGAAAAGAGGATACTGGTTCAGTCGGAGGGGGATTCTACATGGAGCGGCTTGCTACCCAGTGTGGTAGCTAGTAAGACAGGGCTCTCTTCCAAGGAGGGTCTGGATGCCTATTTGGGCAACGTTGGTTTCAACGGGTTCAGTTGCTGGTAAAGAGGCAAACATTCTAGATGGGCTTCTGGCCTCCTTATATGCGTATTTTTCCTATGTTCCTTTATACCGATACGTTTGGTTCCATGTATGTTTTTGCACCCATGCCTTGTATTTATTGAATGCTGATTGCTTTTCAGATTGCATTTGTGTTTTCTTTGTAATTAATGATGTGTTAACACTACCCCTTATTTCTATGTAATGCTCTCCCTAGATTGCACCTGAAAATGAGCATTTGCTCTGTGTATTTTTCTGGCCAAAATCTGTAAATAAGTAAATAAAAATGGGTAAGATAAATGAAGAGATATGCTTAATTAAATGTCATCAAATCACAATGTAGAATTCCAGCAAAATAGAACAACTTTCTGAACCTCTTTACTTTTAAAAATCAAAATCAAGGTATCCGTGACATGTAAACAATAATACCCAACAGGTGTGGGTGGGTGGAAACCCATGTGCTCAGGGGTGTTATATGGCCTGATTACACAGGCAAGGGGCCTCACATGCCCTGGAAGTGCGGGTGTTCACCAATATCCTACATCCTGAAGGGACTTAATGAGCATATAAAATGGGGTGGATAGATTTAAAAAGAATCTCTAAAAGATAAAAACAACACAAAAAATATAACAAAATATTGCTCAGAAAATGTCAGATAGTCCCTCCACAGATGGTTTCCACCTGTCAGTTATTTGTCTTTCTACACATTCTATGGAAGGTATGTTTGTTCATCATGAAATATAAGAATTTATTATTCTGCAGTATTCTCCTAGTAGAATACCCTCCCCACACACACACACACACACACACACACACACACACACACACACCCCATCAAATGCTTACATGACATGTATGAATTCAAAATTCTCCACTGTTCCACTGGCATACAGACACACAGAGGTCTCATATGAACTCAGAGCCTCTATTTTATCTTTGGCAGGAATAGCAGCAGGGATTTCTCTGTCAAGCTGGTTTGGATATGAAGTGACCTTTCATGGTCATCAAAGAATTACCAGAAATAAAAACTTAAATTGTGCTTGATTTTATGTTTGCTTGCATGCATGTGCAAGAAACATAGTGCCATCATCCGAGTTTTCATAGGTGTGGCAACCTGTCTTCCAATGCAGTCAGTGTGTTTGCAGGCGCGGCCACAGTTCGCCAATGAACACTGCAGCTGTCTATGACAGCAGTTGAAAATGCAGTGCTGTACAGTTGAAAGGCAGAGCTCCGCTCCAGTGAGCAGCAAGAAGCTACTGCCTGCGCATGCGCTCCCCCCCCACACACACACATATTGCATGCTAATGCGCTCCCCCACACACACACTGTATGACCGACAAGGGTGCCCAACTCGTCGGCTCTGCTGCACTCCTCCCGAACAGAGTTCCAGGTGCCACGCTGGGAACCCATCCCAGTGTGGCAGCAGTCTCAATGGTTGATGGGAAGCCCAATCCCCGTCAGCTCCAATGGTTCCCCCAACAGAGCTACGCGGGTGCACGCTGAGCCCACCCCAGCGTGGCACAAGTCCCAAGGCCGCCCAAGAAAAGAAAAACCTGAAAGAAAAACCTTCCTCACTGACAGTCCTGGCCCCCGCTGCCCCCACCCGCACTCCACCCCTGAGCACCCTTGCCTCCCCACACCTGCCCCTCACCCCCATACTTACCTCCGAGTCTGGTGCGATGATCTTCTGTGGACCGGGAACACGCCTGCACTCTTCAAAGCCGACCACGTAACTGAAGAAATGCCGGTAAGCTGTATAATGTAATAAATAGAGTTTTTCAACTTTGCTGCATATCTCGGGCATTTGGGATTTTTCACCAAATTTAAACATGGGGGTTTGGGACCTATCTCATGAATTCTGTCACTGTCATTTTGTTACTCAGCCCCAAAGGTGATTTCATGGTCACTTCACGGAACCACCTTTTGGGACCGATTTACAAATGACAGTCACAGTTCATGTGGTAGGCCCCAAAACCCCTATGTTGAAAATTTGGTGAAAAATTTCAAATGACTGTTTCATTTACATAGGTTGCGCTGTTCTCACGACACCATAAGTTCACGCATTTTCAATATTTTCAATCCAGATTTTCAACATTGCCATTTTACCACATCTCCATATGAGCAGTACAGTTGTCATTTTTCACATTTTGCCCAAAATGTGTTTCCGCGCATGTAGCGCACAATGGCGCAGTCGGTGTGCAAAATCAATGTTCGGGACAGATTAAGAAAATCACAGTGACACTGTTCATGAGCAGAAGTGTTAAAATGGCTATGTTAAAAATTTGGTGAAAAAGTCCACTGTGTTACGAGTGACCATTGCGCAGTGTCCACGCACCTGTAAGTTCATGGATTTCTAATATTTTCAGTCCAGATTTTCACCACTGGCATTTTCCACATTTCCATGAACAGTACAGCTGTCATTTTTCACACCATGGCCAAAATGTGTTTTCGCACTTCCAGCGCAGAAATGCGTGGTCGCTGTGGGAAATCACTGTTTCGGACAGATTAAGAAAATCACAGTGACACTGTTCATGAGCGGAGGTTCCAAAATGCCTGTGTTGACAATCTGCTGTAAAAAATCCCCAAACTAATTGCATTATGGGTGTGCGTGTGCAGTTCTACACACGCTCGTGACTTCACCAGTTTTTTTAATGTTTTCACTGCAGATTTTCAACATTGACATTTTTTGCACCTCCCCATGAACAGTACAGCTGTCATTTTTCACATCCTGTTTGAAATGTGTTTTCGCACCTGTGGTGCCAAATGGCGTAGTCACTGTGCAAAATCAGCTTTCGGCTAACAAACTGATATTGCCACTGTTCATAAGATGGGGGTCACAAAAAACCCATGTTGAAAATTTGGAGTGGAAATGCCAATGAACACCTGAGACTTTAGGGTTTCCGACCATAATGCCCCACCCTGTAGAGACTGACAGGCATCAGGGGTGTGACTTGGGATTCTCGCCTGTAATGCTCATACCATTCCACACCCTGCAGCCAGTGAGGGGGCATCGAGGTGTGACTTGGACTCTTCGCCCCAAAGTTCACCCCATTCTCCTATACAGCACCCATCTCACTGTATTTTCTGATGAAATGGGTGAGCATATGGGCCAAAGACCCTCAAGGCACACCATGACACTTGTCAGTGTCTGCAGGGTAGGGTGTGGTGAAATGGTGTAGCCGTTATGCCCGACAACCCAAAGGCACATCCCAATGCCTGTCAGTCTCTGCAGGGTGATGGCGGGGTTGGCTTCAGTTCAATACTTCACTGCCAGTCCTATTATGCAGCTCTGTAACTCCTACACTACCAATGCCAATGCCAGCAAGCAAACATTCGGCATTGACAAATGCTTGTTTAAATTTGTTTGCATGTGTTGAACTGTGCTTGATTTTTTTTTAAGTTGTTTATATGTGTATGAAGGGGCCCATGAGTTGAAAGACTATTCGATTATTTATTTACTTACTTGTTTATTGATTCATTTCAATTTAAGGGAATTTTTAGGGCTTAGTTGAAGTAAAGGTGTTAGCATTGTTTGTGATGGAAATAAGGACTACATGAAGTGGTTCATGAATTCTGTATGTGATTTGTTCAAATTCCAGATCATAAGACCAAACTTTTTTCCTTATAGGGTGGTACTGACACATAAACATATGCCAGTGGAATGGCAACAGTCAATCAGAATACAGTATTTCACCTGCCCATTTTCTACGATCAATAAGCCACCCTCCCCGATATGATAACCGTTGAATAATGGCCTTTTCAGCTGCATAAAACACGTAGGTTCACCAGGGAAAATCCCTGGGTGCTTTGTTATGACACATCATAAACTGGGTAAGAAAAACAATATGGGGGGGTGAAAAGGATGAGCAGAGACCTGAGAAAACTCGAGGAGTGGTCAAGGGTGTGGCAGCTGGGTTTCAGTGTGAAAAAGTACAAAATAATGCATTTCATGCACAGAAACCCAGGGGCAGAGTACAAAATGGGTGGAGTGGTACTGATGACCACCAAGCAGAAAAAGAGACCTGGAGGTAATCATATCGGATGACCTAAAGGTGGCCAGGCAGCACAAGGCATTTGGAAGGGTAGTGGGATGCTGGGGTGTATAGGGAGAGGTATCACCAGCAGAAAGAAGGAGGTGGTGTTGCCTCTATATAGATTGCTGGTAAGACCCCACCTAGAGTACTGGATCCAGTTCCAGAGACCACATCTCTTGATAGATATAGACAGAGTGGAGGCAGTCCAGAGGAAGGCAACTAAATGTTATGGGTCTGCATAAAAAGCCCTATAAGCAGAGACTAAAGAACGTTGATATGTACACCCTGGAAGACAGGAGGGAAAAGGGGGTATGATAGAGACCTTTAAATACCTCACAGAGGTAAATAAGGTACAGGTGGGAAGTAGTTTTTGGTATTGTGACGTCATTGTGGGGGAGGTCTGCATTGTCGCTGCCGACATAACTTGGTGCTTCCGTTGTCCACTAGGGGGCACTGCCCTGGCCACCACCACCCTGGCCCATTTGTGGTCCTCTGGCTCTGTGGAGGGAATGAAGAGAGGTGGACATCAGTACACAATCACGCATGTAGAGCCCCCCACCACCACACAGCATGCCATGTGCTGGGCGTGTCCCTGTCCATCCTGAGGTCCCCATGCCAGCACGGCTGCAACATGTGCAGCAGCCGAGCATGACGAACGGTGCCCTCCAGGATGATGATGTACCCTGCTGCGGGCCATGCTGTACAGCCATTCAAACACTACAGTACTGCACCTGGGCATAAATGCAACATGCACACACCTCCCTGGCTGTGGCACCGAACCTTGCTGTACGTGGGCCTGCAGCAGTTTCAGGTGGTCAGGGTTCCTCTGGTGCAGGTCCCCGTACCTGAGACGGCACTGCTCTGGTGTGCAGCCCACACCCATCCTCCTCTCCAGGGCCTCTGACACATTGTGCCACACACACCCCTGGCTTGCTGGAGTGGCACCTGGCCAAAAGCTCACAGGGCTGCACCATGCCACCAGGTTAATCAGTTACATCTCTGACCAGTTGGTAGCCCTCCTGCCAGCACCCTGCACCATGGTCACCAGCCACAATGCAGAGGAAATTGGCTGTGGAATAGCGCACGTGTCTGCCACATGTGTAGGGGGCATGATAGGATACTCAAGGCTGCAGCTGCGCAGCACATGGATGCGCGCCCACAGTGCACAGTGTGGGGCCATAGCACAGTCATGGGCATGTGCATCACGAGAGGGCCTAGTGGGGGCACGGAGTCACGTACACGACCTGTGGGTCAGAGGTCACCACCCCGCACGGAGTGCACATATGCATGATAGGGACCGCTGCCAGGAAGCGTGCGCATGCTCGATGCCATACCAGCACTGCATGCACAGTGCCAAGGCATTGTGCATGCTGCGCAAGATGCACAGTTGCATTTGTGGTCCGTGCTGTGCACATGCCACGCCTGCACAGGTGTTGCGCCACAGAGTTGCTTTGATGCAGCCCTATTGTGCACGGATATTGAGATGCCGTATGCAAATCACTGCATCAGCCAATGCATGATGCAGTGGGGGAGCATTAGCATATCATTACCATTGCTTACAGGCTCATTTGCATGTGTGTCACCTTATAAGCACCACGGAACAGCACAGGCCACAGACCGGTATTGCAACCCTTTAGGTAAGTGACTGGCAACATGGATGAACAGCGGCATATTACAACACTGCAACAGAGGGATGCACAGTGACGTGTTGACACTGACTCACTGTGCTGTTCATACCAACAGGTGAAAGAATGTTGGGCAATGAAGGAGAGGAGAGTCATGGCATGCAGGCCCAACTTCACAGCAGCTGAGACCAATGCCCCTCTTTGAGTCCTATATGGACAGAGAGGGCCTACTCAGTGGTGCCACGGGCACGATGCAGGAGCAGGCAGTGGGCTGGGAGGAGGTGACCCGATATGTGAACGCCCACGGCTGGCACCATCGCATTCTGCAGGAGTGCAAGAAGAACATTGGCATGGACAGGAGGCACGTTAAAGACGCGGTTGCTGGCCATACGAGCATCCCGCAGAGGGCGACGGTGTAGGCCAGCAACAGTGCCACCGCTACAGCCACAGAGGGAGCTTATGGCATCCACCATCAGCGCACAGCGTGTGGAGGGTATGCCTGGTGGTGGTTTCCAGATGGGTGGCAGCCCATCACTGTATGGTGAGTATGACCAGCCGACAGGCGTGCCTGGTGGGAGTGACGTGTGGTGTGCCTGTTGCCGTGCCCACAGCCTCATGCGCGGTGTGGATGTGGACACATAGTGCAACACAGTGGCAGATGGCAACGGTAGCATGCAGGGGGCAAGGGTAATGCTTCACCAATATCCCTCTGTGTTTTCTTGAAGCAACAGCACACCTCCATGCGGAGGACCAGGCAGAGGCAGCCATGGCCATGGATGCCCGACCTTCGACATCCATGGGCATTCAGAGCCAGACAGGTTGTGTCTTGGCAGTGTTGGGCATGTG
Organism: Neoceratodus forsteri; assembly: GCA_016271365.2. NCBI lineage: Eukaryota > Metazoa > Chordata > Ceratodontiformes > Ceratodontidae > Neoceratodus > Neoceratodus forsteri. The sequence continues at coordinate 744,924 of JADMNL010000027.1, forward strand.
GATGTGCTAGACATGGGGTTGGATGATGCCCTGGCTGGGTTCCTGCGTGATGACAGCCTGGATGTGCTGTGTGCAGAGACTCAGCTTGGGATGTTGTCCGACACCGATGATGACCTTACTCTGGTACTGGACAGCATAGGGGTGGTGGTGCCCAGCACGCCTCTTCCCACTACACAGGCACCAGCAGGGCCCAGCACTGTGCCCACAGCCGCCTCCCATCCCACCGGCGTGATGGTGTGTGACGCTACTGCTATGTCCGGCGTGGGTGGCGGTGATGCAGTTGCTACAGAAGCAGCACCGGGCACTACCCAGCAGACAGTTGGGATGCGACGGCAGGATGCAGGTGACAATGGGCAGTGTGACACAGTGCCCACCGCCGGTGCACTAGAAAGCACCATACCCCTGTACAGCCCATTGTTCAGCATCCACCTGAGTGGGAGGCTGTGCAGCGTGCCATGACACCCCCAGCAGCTCAACAGGTGGGACAGAAGGCCCATGATGCCGACAGGCTGACAGAGCATACCCAGTTACTGCGGGCATCCATAGACAACCAGGCATTGCTTGCCGCTGAGGTGCGTGCACTGCGGGCAGAGATGCACCAGCTGGATGAGCTGCAGGACAGGAACAATGCAAGGCTTATGGATGGGCTCAGCCAGATGCAGGAGGCCACAACCACAGAATTTGACCACATGACAGGTGCCACTGTGGCATCAATGGACCGCATGACCGATACCACTGCAGCTGGGCTAGCGTTGGTGGCGCCACTGGGCTGGCCATGCACAGAGGACCCCCGCAGTGCACCGTCCACCCCACAATCTCGCTCATCCGCGACACTCCTGCACAGCGGACGCCGGGCTCAGATGCCAGCATCCCTGCGACACCCCGAGCTGGCATGTTTGGCCACCTCTACAACCATGCACGGACATGGTCACAGTCTCGCACATCAACCCCTGGGGTGTCTGATATGCCCTCCTGTGGCCGATACAGCCTGCATCTGCCGGTCAGCCCTGGCATGTGGCGATCATGGGACTGCGTGGTCGGAGTAACGTGTCTGGTGCCCTGACCTGCCATCTGCTACTGTTGCCACATGCACACGTGGGTGGTGGTGGTGCAGCATGCATTTGGTGGCGCACTTGTGTGTTGTGCCACATGCCCCCTATGTGTGTGGACTATGCTGCTGGGATGTGTAGCATCGATGTAATGAGGGCAGCTCTGCACCGGTCGTGCCTGTGCACCGGTGTCATACTTCTGATCCATACTATGTTCCTCAACATATGTGTGTGTGTGTGTGTGTGTGTCTTTGTATGCATGCCACTGCTCTGTGTGTGTGTGTGTGTGCCCGTATGCCAGTGGCTCCACTATGTGTGTTGTGTGCCCTCGTCCCTGCATGCATATCACTGTACACATGCCTGCCACTGTGTTGTGTGCTGGTCTGTGTGGCCCATGCTCGTGTGTCAGTGCACTCACCTGCATTGTCCATAATACTCCCTTGCGATGGTGTCTCGGTGCCGCTTCACCTCTTGCACCACTCGTGGGTCCCTCCTTCCAAGGAGCGGCTGCCCACCGCCCTCCGGCCCTTCACCACTATCGTCCCCACTACTGTCATCCTCATCAGCCTCGACCACTATTCCACGGTCAATGGCCATGTCGTGCAGGATGCAGTAGGCCAGGAATATGCCACAGGCTTTTGATGGGCTGTATTGTAGGGCACCACCTGACCTGTCTAGGCAACAGAATCGCATCTTTAGCATGCCAAAGACACGCTCGATGATAGTGTGCATGCTGGTATGTGCCTCATTGTATCTTTCCTCCACGGGGGGACGATGGTCACAAGTAGGTGGTGAGTAGCCATGGTTTCAAGGGGTATGCACTGTCGCCTGTGTGGAAGAAGACATGGTTATCCCTGTGCTGTGCTTCCCCCTGCTCCCTCTCAGCCACCACACGCACCTCAACGCCCGCACCACCTACCCTCCCCCACCCCCAGGGCTGTGGCTCCCAGCCACCCTGGTGCATGTCCTACTTACCAACAAGGTGGCCCGTTAGGCTGTCGCTGAGCTGTGCCATATAAAGGCATCATGTGCACTCCCGGAGTGTGTGGCACAGACATTGATGATGCACCCTGCGGCATCGCACACCACCTGGCAGTTTATGGATGGGTACCCCTTCGGGATGATGTAGACTGGGCCCTCTGGGCCAGGTGGTGTGCGGATCCTGACGGGTGCAGTCTATAGTCCCGACCATGCCTGGCATGTGTGCTACCCAGTGGAACTCCTGTATGTTTGCTGCACGCCTGCCTGTGTGCTGGGGAAATGTACGTATTCTGAAGCAATGGACAAGAGTGTTGAGGAACTGGGTGAGGAGGCGGACGTGGCTGAGTGGGGATGCCCGTGGTATCCCCATTGGTCTTTGGAAAGTGCCTGTGGTGAGCAAGCCATCACTGCAGTCACCTTAGTCTCCACTGCCATGGCATGACTACGTGGTGGGTGCCTGCATCTCATCACTGCACAGCTCACAGAGCTGCCTCAGAACTGCCGTGTTCAGGCAGTACCAGCCCACTGTCTCGGTGTCACTGTAGTTCTCGTACGTGATATTGGCACGGTACCACCTGTGTCTTGCATACCACCGCCAGGCCCTTCGTCGGCCATGCTGGTGTTCCTCCTGCCTCCTCACACCCCTCATTACCACACCTATTATGACTGGGCCACTGTCCATCACTCAGTCACTAGGTGTCTCCCTGGCTTCTTATGACTCACTGTCAGTCGTCGGTCTCTCTCTCTCTCCTCTCCCCATCTGTCTCTCCCCTCTCCTCTCTGGGCACAATGTTGCATCTGCTGTCTGTGTATTTGAGCCTGTTTATAGGCTCAATTCTGCCTGGCAACTTGGGTTTGCTCCAGACTTGCGCCATGCTTTCCAGTTGAATATGCCATTGTGCCAATTATTCATGGGAACACCCCTGCAATTGCGCTGTATACATTATAGTTGTGCTTTGGCACAATGGATTTGCGCTACTGCGCCATTCTCTCTATAATATCACTCAGTGGTGCACCTACATACTTGCTCCGCTGGTATTTAAATCTAGTTGCGCCATGCCAGTGCTCTGAATATTTTGTATTATGCACAAAGATCGAATTATATGTATTTATCAGATAAACCATTAAAATTATTAGCATGGCAGACTAGACAGGAACAAGAAAAACTATATACTGGCCATTAAAATTACATAGGAGCAATGCTAGAAGACTCTAATGAAATAAATATGTGTTTCAAGAATATTATAAGGAATTAAATACTTCAGAAATAAAAATATAGAAGAAACTCAAATAGATAACTGGTTAAAACAAATCCAAATTCCAAGGCTATCATTAAGTGTAAAACAATATATAGATCAACATATTACAACAGAAGAAATTGAAAGGGCAATAAATCAATTACCAGGAGGCAAACCTCTGGGACCAGATGGGATCACTATTGAATTACATAAAAAAATTAAACTACTCATACCCACATTACAGAACCTATTTAATTCATTTAATGGAACAAAAAAATACCTAAAACTTTCCAAGAAGCAACAATAAAAGTATTCCACAAAAAAAAACACAGAAAGACCCACTGAACTGTGTATCATACTGCTCCATCTCCCCATTAAACGTAAAATATTCACCAAAATAATATCTCAACAGTTAGAAACAATACTACCACAATTAATAATGACCAAAATGGACTTATAAAAGGGCAATCCTTGAAGGAAAGTATTAGATATACCTTAAATGCAATAAACCATAAAGAATCTATAACGCACTACTTCTGCAATTGATGCAGAAAGGCCTTTGTTATCTAGAATGGAAATTTATATTTGCAGTGATTAGAGAGATGGGATTTGGTGCACAGCTCAGGGATGGTTACAGTTAATCTATAATGAACCAACAGCAAAAATTAAAACAAACCAAAACTTTTCCAACCTATATGTTTACTAAGAGGAACCAGAGAAGGTTGCGCTATCCCTCTCATCTTTACAATGATTATGGGAACTCTAGCTAGTACAATATGAAAGAACCCAAATATTTTAGGCATAACCATTAAAGATATTGGCCCGGATATTCAAAGAGGTTGCGCATGGCGCAACAGAGTTGCACCAGCGTAACCCACATTGTGCCCTGGTGGGATATTGAAAAGGCTGCCTGGCGCAGTGCAAATCCCAATGTCCTGGGGTGCAATGATTGATAATGTATGCAGCACAGATGTAGGGGGCGTGCCTATGCATATGCAGCACATCCCGATATTCAGCCCGGGATGTGTGGTGCATATGCTGGCACAACCCTGCATTGCGCTACACAGTGGGGCTCAAAGCTGAGCCCATGAAATGGTAGAACTCCTGGCCACCACAGGTGGGCTGCTGCATTGCAGGGCAACACAGCAGCTGCCAGCCATGGGTGGCCACCCGCCCACCCAGAACACCAACCACATGCACCACAGCTCCTGGTAGTCCAGTGGTACCCCCCTCCCGATTCCCATAATCGATAAATGTAATAAGTCATTCCCTGGTAGTCCAGTGGACCCCCCTCCTGCCCAATTCCCCGATCGCTGGTAATGCGCCGTAACATATCCCTGGTGATCAGTGGCACCCCCCACCCCCACACACAAAGGACACCCTGCCCACCCGCTCCTCCCCATCATTGGCGGGTGGCTGCAACCACTCGCATACACATCAAGCCGCCCGTCGAATGACGGGTACAGTATGGGCTACAATGGACCAATAGGCCTGCTGGGCATGCTGTGCTAGACAGTCCCAAATATGTGAATGACTTCATTCACATATTTAGAACTATCGTCACAATATGCCTAAGGTCCATTGGTCCACACCATGGACCAATGGGTTTCCAGCCCTACTGTGCCTGTCATTCAGCCGATGGCCAGGCAGTATGCGGGTGGTCTGCAGCGCCCACTGATGATGGGGGAGCAGGGTAGGGGTCCTGTGGGTGGGAGCTGTGAGGGCGCCACTGGATCACCAGGGATATATGTCACAGCTGCAGCTACCGCAATTGGGGAATCAGGCAGGAGGGGGTCCACTGACTACCAGGGAATTACTTATACATTTATTGGGGAATCAGGCAGGAGGGGGGTCCACTGGACTACCAGGGAATTACTTATACATTTATTGGGGAATCAGGCAGGAGGGGGGTCCACTGGACTACCAGGGAATTACTTATTATACATTTATCGGGGATTTGGGGAATCGGGCAGGAGGGGGGTCCACTAGACTACCAGGGAATGGATTGTTATACATTTCTCAGGACATCAGGAGGGAGGGGGTACCAGTAGACTGCCAGGGAATGACTTATACATTTATTGGGGAATCAGGCAGGAGGGGGGTCCAGTAGACTGCCAGGGAATGCGTTATTACACAGTTACCGTGATCAGGGAATTGGGATGGAGGGGGGTACCCCTAGACTACCAGGGACGTATATATTATGGAGATCTACTGCGATCGTAGCTACGGGGTGGGGGATGCCCCAGGACCCCCACTGTGCACATGTCATGCTGTGCAGGGCGCTAGGTGCAAGTCGCCGGGCTGCCCTGCACAAGGCATGCAAATGGGGCTATAATGACATGCAAATGGCCCCATTTGCACCTTGCATATATTATGGCCTCATCTGCATGCTTCCTGCTGAATATCGTGGCTGATGCACCTAGCGCAACTGCATTTGCACTAGCGCATCCCCATGCTCCCTATCTGTGGCTTGCACTGGTGCAGTGCCACTGTGCCATGCGCAGTAAGTGCCTTGTCCATGCTATATTCAACGGTGCTTCACCATGGCACATCCCCATTGAATATCACTTGACTTGGCCCTGTGCATCATAGCTAGGGCCATACTTCAGGCTTTGCGCCACTGCCTGGCACAGTCTGAATATCCAGGCCATTGCATACAAACTTAGCCTCCATGCAGATGACATTTTATTATATATGACACACCCTGAAAAATCTATACAAGAACTAACCAAAACCACTACAGAATTTGGAAAAGTTTCAGGATATAAAATAAATTAGAGTAAATCAATAATATTAAAACTAGATAATCAAAACAATATAACACTACCATATCAATATGAATGTTTACAAACAAATGAAAACATTTTATATTTAGAGGTCCAAATTACAGCAAAAAGGGAACAATTACTGTCAGCCAATTTTGATACACTGTATACCGAAATTTAAATAGACTTAGATAAATAGACTACCTTACCCTTAACCTTTATTGGCCAAATAAGTATAATAAAAATGAAAGTGTTATCGAAATTAATATTCCTATACTAAACATTACCAATACCATTTCTGCAGATTTACTTTAATAAAATCAAAACAATGATGACAGATTTCATATGGTTAAAAAAGAAACCCAGAATGGCATACTCCATACTAATTAAACCTAAAAATAAAGCAGGCCTCGCATTGCCAGACATGTATAAATATTATTTAGCTGCTCAGATGGTGAACATATGGGAATGATGGAAAGAACCTCAAGACATCTTAAAATCTATGCAAATAGAGTTAAGTGTACATCCGTATTCAAGAATGAGATACATTTTATATTCTGCTTATTACAAAAAAAAAATAGCAAAAATTCACAACAGAAATCAAAATATTAAGCTGGCATAAAGCCCATGCAATGATTCATGAACCTATTGCTATATCTAGGTATACTCAGTCTATCTGAATTATAATTTTATACCATCAACCACTAATAAAGTTTATAAAATATGGAACAATTATGGTATAAGTGAAATTAAAGTCTGATGCAAAATTAAGAAATAAAATATTTTGAACAATTACAACACAAATTTAATATACCTCAAACACACTATTTTCAATATATACAAATAAGTAAATACATTATTGAAATTAAGAAAAAACAAAATAGATTAGATTCTATCATGCTAATTGGCCTATCACAAAAAGAAAATAAATTTAAATTAAGATCGTATCTGTATAAGGCACTGGAAGTTGCTGAAAATTAGGAACAACAAAAATTAATAAAAAAATGGGGGAAAGAATTAGGGATAAACATTACAGACAAAATACGGCAAGAGATCATTTCATCCTTTACAAAAAATATAAAAGCGAGTAAACGTCACCATATTCAACTTAATACAGTACACCAAACATATTATACTCTCTCTAGATTACATCATTTTAACAACAGTATCACAGAAAAATGTCCACGATACGCAACAACTACAGGTACATTAATTCATATGCTATATGCTTGCCCATATTTATCAAAGTACTCTTCAAAAACAATATACACAATGCAAAAAAAATTAAAAAACCTATTAAAAAACTCCACAATATGTGCTGTTGGCCACCCCATGGTTAAATCAAATAAAGAACAAACTAAATGTGTTACAATAGCTTCAATTATAGCAAGAAAAGCAATATTAATGAAATGGAAGGACACTGCCCACCGGTATTGGAAACTTTGGTATATTTAATGATTGATACGATGAATTTGGAAAAAATGTATTATATGAAAGAAGAGGATATGGAAGATTTTGATCAAATATGGAACCCCTTCTAGGACTGCATACAACAGGGGATAACATAATAAATATAATAAATAACTTGAAACATAAACATATTGCCTCGGCTCCCCCTCCTCTTCCATGGCTATGATGAAATTATTGACCAGCTGACTCTGTAACCCACAGATGACACTAAGGTCTAAAAAATAATCTGAGCTAATGGAAAAAGAAAACAAAATACTGGTTTAGAGGAAGAGACATACCCAGAATGGGTAAAAATAGAACAGTCAGTACTATCAAGCTGGGACTTAAAAGCAAGCTTAGATGTAAATAATTTTGCTTTGGATAAAATAAAGGAAATTTAACTATTCACTAAAAATACTATTACAGTTTAGAAAGACTTTCATAAAAAGATTAAGTGCTCTAATATTATGTCTTGGTATGCTGCTTTGCTAAATAATTATATTATTCCATTTCTGAAGGATAGTTTAATACCACACCTATGGAAGATTAAGGGCATTTTGGGAGGCTCAATTATACAGTAACAATACGCTTATGTCTTTTCAGTAATTCAAAGAAATATCAGTTTCTGTGTAGTCACTACACAACTTACCTACAAATTGCAGCTTTAAAATTTTTTGCTGTTAATCTATTTCTTTGCCTGCATCCCTATGGTGCTCCCTTCTGTTGGGCGCCCAGCTCCATCTCCGCTCGCAGCAATGCCACTCCGCTTCCCTCACAGCTTGCCCCCCCAGGTGGGGCGGGGATCCGCAACCGCTGGTATGGATGCGGTGCGAGGGACTGCCACCTATTGCGGGGAGCAGGGCCTGCGGCGTCCGGCAATCATCCTGCCGAGGGCCATTTTCCTCCCTGAGCGGCACAGTGACGCAATGATGCTAAATGGCCGAGCTTCGCGTGTTCCAATATGCAACGCGGCTGGGCGATTGCCCTGTAACTGCCCCCTACGGTGAGCCACGGTGTCGACCCCAGCCTCTGTTAGAGGTCAGGCATGCAGTGGACTCTGTCCCAACCCCTCCCCAGAAGAGGAGAGCTGTCCTCCAGATGCTCGATCCTCTCCCTCCCCAGCCGACCCCCAACGGCCCACTCGCACCATGAACACGGGTCACTGGTGTGGCAGGAGGTAAGGCATGATGCCTCAGCCCTCCATCCACTGGGCAGGCGCAGCTTTAACATTAAACAAAAAAGGAGGGGACAGTCTTCCGATACCGTCTCCCTTAGAGAGACTATGGGAGGCAGATGAAACTCAATCTAAAATAATTATCAGTCAAATATAATGTTGGAAAAATAAATCAACTTGGAAAAAGCTACACAATGGCCAGACTTAAGGAACTGGGACCTAGCATTGAGGAGGAACCTTGGCTTCAACTTTTACAATCACCCACTCAGACATCAAAAAAATGTATAGTTATGCCAAATACAATTTAACATGGTACACAGAGTCTATCTTATGCCTGCTAAGTTAAATAAATGTAATTCTTCCTAATCAGACCTCTATACTAGATGCGGTCACATTAGAAGATCACAGTTAATATTTGTGGATTTGGTAATGCTCAAACTATTTTGGGATAAAACAGAAATGTTGTTAGTTAAAATCTTTGAACTGCATCTTCCTTTTGACCCAAGGATTAAATTATTAGGAATGAATTACAGAATTGTTAAAACATTATTCTGAGTAGATTAAACTAGTTCATATTTTGTTAATTAATGCAGGAAAACACATTCTGTTAAACTGGAAGAATGGCCAACCGCCTGGGACACCGATGACATGGGTTCAAAGCGGACCCAGGAGTTGGAGGGCTGGCTGAGGGGAGGAGGAGGATTGAGCATCTTATGGACTGCTCTCCTCCTCCTCCTCCTGAGAGAAGGGCGAGAAGCACCTGATGCTCAGCTCGACTGGCACCTAGTGGAGGATAGAGGTCTGAAAGCCAGAGCTCACAGGATTGGGAGGCATATCTGATGTTTGGCCATGTGCCACAATGTCACTGCACACCATGCTTCCCTGGGGAACAAGCACACAAAAACTACCAGGCTGAGCAGGAGAACATCTGTCCCTGCAGAGTCCCACATAGCGGACTGAGGCACTCTGTCCCTGAATCACCTTCAGACTCTGATCTGGGAGTACTGGCCCCTCCTCGATGGCCCTGCCCTGGAGGCAAGCCAGGGTGCACTCTGGGGCAGGAGGGCAAGTCCCAGAGAATGGGCTGGCAGGGGTACAGACTGAGTGGGAGCCAGCTAGTAGCTAGAAAAAAAATCTGGAAGAATAGTTTAAGTCTGAGTTTTGAGCACGGGCTCAATTTAATTACAGACTGTGCAAGACTGCAGTGTATGTTTTATATGGCACAGGATAAACTGGACTTATTTGTGGAGGTCTGGGAACCATTCTACAAAGTTACAACCCGTCTATCTAAGATTTTATTCTCAGCTCCAAGTTTCCAGGTCTAGTGTAGTAATTCATCTAACACTGTATTTACCTGTCTATTTTTGTGCCTTGGATCAGTCCCTGGCATGGGAGTTAGTGGGACATGGAAGAATGAAGAAAGAACATCAGTCAGCATATGAGGGATTACCCCTCAAAGGGCATGCCCTAATGGCTCCCTGGGGCCTGGATTTCACTCAGGGGCTAAGGAGTGCTGTGGTATACTGGCCCACTATGAGGACCTCAAGGAAGGAGACCAGTGCCCCACTGTATGGAGATGGAACCAGAGGGTGCCTTGTGCCAGCCATCACTCACCAACTAAGAAAGGTGGTAAAGAAACTCAGTTAAAGTTGGGAGAATCCCTATGCTGGTGCCCCCTGCCCTGGTACTGCTGTTAGCCACCAGGCAGGGCTGCACCTAATCGACCACAGTGTGATTTTTTCATTTAGTTTTTCATTTTTTATCCTTGTGAGCCTGAAGAGCAAACTGCCCGTTTTCACAGGCAACAAGCAATTACAAAAAACAAGCATAATACAAACAGACAATAAACAGCATTAGACAACAGCAATTCAATACATCTAATACAATACAATATACAATTAAACAAAACAATTAACAAGTACATTTCTGAGAGCTTCAAAAAAACATAAAAAGTTTATGTTTAAAACTACCAATGGATTTAAGATGGAAAAAAATCAGTGGGGAAGGAATAGAAAAATTTAGGAGCCCTGTACAATACTGATCTCTGGCCAATGGCCCTGCAAAAAAGCAGTGTCTGAAAAGAAAAGTTTTCCTGGGAACGGATGCCACGACCATTAATAAACCTGGGAAACAAAAACCCAGGGGAAGAGTACACAATGGGGGGGAGGCAGTAACAACAAAAATAGAAAGGGACCTGTGGGTAATCATATCAGATGACCTTAAGGTTGGCAAGCAATGTGAGAAGGCAGTAGGGACGGCAGTGGGGGTACTGGGATGTATAGGGAGAGGCATCACCAGCAGAAAACATGAAGTAATCTCTCTGTACAGACAGTTGGTGAGACCCCATCTGGAGTACTTCGTCCAGTTCTGGAGACTCCATCTCCGCAAGGACATAGACAGGATGGAGGCAGTCCAGAGGAGGGCAACTAAAATGGTGCAGGTTCTGCAAGAGAAGCCACATGAGGAGAGACTAAAGGAACTTAATATATATACCCTTGAGGAAAGGAGGGAGCAGAGGGACACGATAGAAACTTTTAAGTACCTCAGTGGAATCAACAAAGTCCAAGAGGGTAGCATCTTTCAGAAAAAGAGATGTGCAAGAACAAGGGGACACAATCTGAATATGGGGGGGGGGGCAGCTCAGGAGCAGTGTGAGGAAGTATTTTTTCATAGAGAGGGTGGTGGACGCATGGAACAGCCTTCCTGAGGAGGTTGTGGGGTCTAAAATTGTGGAAGAATTCAAGAATGCATGGGACAGACATAAGGAAATTCTTGCAGTGGGCAGGAAGAAATAGGCTGTTGGTTAACTAGGATCTGCAGCTTATCCAGTAGGTAGGGAAATTGGCAGACTAGGTGGGCCAAGCAGTCCTTATCTGCCATCAAAGTCTATGATTCTATGTTTCTTGGAAACAGTTTGGAAACAGAGGAAGGGAGAAGACCTAATATGATTTTAAACAACATTGCACAATATTTGAACTGTGTCCGATAATCAAATGATAAACAGACTCCTGGAGTAGGGAACAGTGATGGGTGCGATATGGGACATGCAACATAAACTTAAGGATTGAATTGTATGTAACCCTGAGTGATTCCAGCATATTTTTACAGGTGGATGAGTAAACTAATAAACCATAATCCAGTTTGCTAAACAAAAAGCTATGAGCTAGCAAAATCCTGGATTCTTTGGTAAGGCATATTTTAACACGATACAAAGCACTAAGGTGCTGGTGAATAGTAGGCAATATGATTCTGAAAAGATAGTTTTGAATCCAAGACTAGCCCCAGATATTTAAAATTATCAGCAAGCTCAATTGGGAAACCTTTTAAATCAACAAGGGGGATAAGGCCCTCAACACTAGGTTTATTAGAGAAGACCGAAAGTTTGGTCTTCTGAACATTCAAATCCTCAGAAGCCATACGTGCCTATACCTGTCCCATCCAGACTCAGGGCCAGGATGGACTGCAAGGGGCTGGCAGCCAGGTCCACTGCTCAGCAGAGTCTGCACTGTCATTAAGTGCCTATGCCAGTTCCAAGGGGGACCTGATAACCCTCTACACCGGTGCAACTTTAGCATGCTGTGTGAACATGCTAACTGGGTAGCTCCATGAAACTGTAGCTGTACACATAGTCCCAATCAAGTTGTGAAGAAAAACCTATGAATTGCCCTGCCAGTTTTGTATGGACATTTGAGTTATTGGTATGCAGTTTGGAAATCGTCAGGTAACCCTTTGTGCTGGTAGGCCCAAGTCCATTATAGATATCACTGTAGCATCTTTCTCAGAGTCAGGTGATCTGCAACCCTAGTAGGGAGGATGCCTATATTCATCTATTTTTTTTAAACTTCTTTATTGGCGTAATCACAAGAACACAGTCACCACAGTACAAATAAGTAAAATAATGTACCAAGCTGGATTTGTAATATATTCAGGAGAAACATGAGGAAGAAAGTTTATTACAATCAAAAAGAAATTCCCTTTGATTAACTAAGATTATGATGTTTACAGCTGTGTTATTTTACTTGACACTTTTTAGAGTCATCCGTGGTTAGTCAGACCTATACTGAACATAGCAAAATGACCAACATAATCAAACCAGAGTTCATAACTATATACATTGTCAAACAATATTATAACTGATAACATATAATCAACAAAAGAGGCTGGTATTTTTTTATTTAATAAAAATGTTATTAAGAGTTCAAATAAAGATACATATCATAGAATAGTCAAACAAGTCACATCAATAAAAGCATTACACGCTTATACTATACAGAAATCTAAAACTTAGCTAAAGAAGTAGGTTGTAAAACAGCAATGCAATATTCATAGCTAGCATTAAACAGAATCAATGGCTCATATAGCACTTTTTCAAAACACAGAATGTAGAAATGGATTCCAGATGTCCAAGTATTTCTCTATAAGATCACTACAAATAAATGCTAACCTTTCATAGCTTGATCTACTGGCGATGTCCTCTAACCATTCTGCCCAGGCTGGTATTCTCAATGAGTGTAATAAAATAGAAATTTATAAGTAATTTTGAATGGGTCTGAATTGCTTGCACCACTCCCAAATTGATTATATTGACCAGACATAATTAATTGAGGTTAGTAACCCAGTGCTTGCTGTGTTAATATAGAGGTATCCTCCATTTCTTCAATAAATTTCATAAATGGAAGCCAAGCTCTTTTAAATCTAACCATATGCAGCCTTTCATCAGCTGTCAATTTTTCAGACTGATAAATATGTTTAATCAGCCCAGTCCATTCTGATAATACAGGCAAGTCAGGAAGTAGCCATTTTTTTGTGATGGCTTTACCCACCGCTAAAGAATTCCTAGAAAGGACCTTTAGCTATTGCGTTTTCCCTTGGGTAAAAGGCCTAAAATTAAATGCCGGAAGTCCAGGTCTTCATTCATGTTTGCCATCTGTCTATACTTCTGACCCAGTTCTACCCAAAAAGGATGGATAACTGGGTAATCCAAGGGAGTGACCACCCATCCCTCCCAGCACTTATTGAACTGTGTGTAATACTTGGCTTGGGTTGGGGTGAGAAAGGCCTACACTCATCACTCTATTTCATGATATGCCCCAAATTTTCAGTGTCTGTATCCAACATTTTTGCAACAATTAGTTGAGCAGTATGGTGCAAAGCATTCCGTGATGTCCTGTGACACCCCATCACTCACGCTGTCCATACCAGAAAGCTGAAATAGGGTGTGGGATGTTACGGGGAGTTGTGAAGAGGAGCCTGGACTGGTATGTGGTAGGGGGGTGGTCTGAAAGGAGCCAAGAATGTCACTGGGTGGAGGGGCAGGTACTGTAGGTAGGTAGGTAGTTTTATTTAGCACTCTTCTCGCACTCAGTACCTTACAATTAATAAATACATAAACTCAAATCATCAGATATAATCAGTAATTATAAAATACATAACAAGGTACAGTACAATGAAGGCATATTATTTGGTGTCTTTACTCTAAACTGTGCCACCTTACACCCAACTGTAACTCATCCGTAATAGCTCTTGGCTCTGACCCAAGAACATCACAATTGGGTATAAGAGTGCAAATGTATATTTGTGTATATATATTACTTATTCTGGGTGTAAGTCCCCCTCACATTGTCTAGAGGCCTGATGGAACATGAGTGAGGGGGGCCTAGCAACACAGACAGCAGTCCAGAAATCATAGATGGCAAAACGTTACCTGGGTTCAGTCTTTGTGCTTGACTGGAGATCAGGCCAAGGGGTGCAGCAGCGATGGGGGCAAATGGCAGCTAGAGGAGGCAACTAGATGGTTATCGATTGGAACAATAATTCATTATTTCAGTCCAATGTCCACAAGATAATGCAGTGAACAGAAAAAATTGAATTCCTTTAAATAAACAATAAAACTTCCACTCCATGGAGCAGGGGGCACAAATGGCATAATGACTGAGGTAGCTGTAGTTCAGTGACACAGTGCCACAGCAAATTGTTTAATGATCTAGGCAGATCAAACAAAGATATGCCTTTGAAGCTGAATAAAACTTCCATTTGATAGCAGCAGCACAGATTTCATGCAGGCTCACATCTCTACGGATGCTGCAGATTTCACATCTCCTGTTTGGATTTCTCCTCTCTCTCCCTCTGTCCCTATCTCTTCAGGCGCACTGGGCTCTGAGCATCCCAAGGCATCTAGAAGCAGGCCCTGGCAATCCCAGAGATGCGCCGGTGCTGACCAGAAAAGGCCTTCAGGCCCCACAGCTGATCTGGTTCTGCTGCAGTGCCACACCAGAAAGAGGAAGGCAGGCTGCCACCGCTGCCGTCCCCACAGCACAGGCTCTCACCGCCGCACTGCCCCAACAGCAGAACCCTGGCACAGAGTTACTCTGGACCCAACCGCCAACCTGCATGGTGCTGTTCACATCACGGGTCCTCTGTGTACTCTCTGGGCTACAGCTTCCTAATGTGGTGGAGTGGCCCACACATGCAGAACTACAGACAATCCTTGTTGCCAAAATGGCAAATGCACGGTTTGAATCCAACCTATCCCTTGAAGCTGCTGCATCTCTCTCATGGCCTACCCTCCTGAATGGTTCCTAGATGACTTCGTACATATCACCCACAGAAGAACCCCAGCAGGGCTGGGGGCATGCAGGCTGCCCAGCCCCCAAACTCACAGCCGCTTCTTCCCCCGGCCTCTCCAAAAGGGCTCCAAAACCTCCAAAGAATACCCTGCCAGGAGCTGTAGCCTGGGTTTGTGGTTATCACTGGTTTGGCAAATGGCGTGGTGCCTCCACCTATGGGGATCCTTATAGCAGCGTACTGCGTACTGCCAGGGTGCTTCCCCACAGGAAATGAAATACAGCCCCCTCCCTTGGTGACAGGTAGAACAATACACAACCCCCCCAACTTATCACTCTAAGCATGCAAATATTACACTACACAATAATGGAAATAATTCAGCAGCTGCAGTAAAATAAACAAGGGAGTTTACTTTGGGGTTGAATAATCAGGTAAGGAACAAAGGAAGCAAAGGGTAGTAAAACATTCAGCAACAAGCTTATAATAAATACTGTAATCAGGCAAGATAAACAGATATCACAGTACATTACCATACAGTATTCCCTGTCCCAGCCCCTCTCCCCCCACTGGTGCACCAGTTAACCCCACAGTCCCAGTGGAAGCTCCCAAATACCTTGTGTGCACACACCGACGAGTTACTGGCCTGTGATGAGTAGACACTGGGTGCAGCACCGTTGCAATGGTTGGATGCTCCAGTTGCAAGTTATAAACTACATCAGTGGATGTAGATATACAGTTTATCCTGGCTGTAACTGTTGCTGCCGGCTTAGCTAATTTCATGCTGGAAGTCCAGATGGTAAGTTAACTAGCTAGCTAGCTGAACAGTTAGAAACAGTTCCACATCTGGCAGGTTAATATCCCAGTACTGACACTGTAGTGCAGAATGAGAGGGTGCTGCACTTCTGAGGCAGATCTATCGGATGAGACGTTAAACCGAGGTCCCATCTGCCTGGATTGGTGGTAGTTCAGGTGGATCTTAAAGATCCCATGGCACTTATCGAAAAGAGTAGGGGAATTTCGCCAGTGTCCTGGCCAAATTTCCCTCATTCACTAAAAATACCACTAACAGCTTAATCTGGTTCAAGGTCAGTTGGCATTCATCTGTATCCCCCTCCCCCCGGGTCGTGCCTGAAAATAGGCAGGGTTTGTCTAGTGCACTTACCCGGTCAACAAAAACTAAATAAAAAAAAAGTATTGATTTGGGTAAAACCCACTACTCATGACCGTTTGGTGAACAGATGATGCAGAAGTTGGGGGCGTCTGCAGGCAATTGGGAAGAACAGGTAGAGCAGGGCGTGGATGCGGACGTTAATCCTCTTCACCCGACAGAGGACTTGTCTTCACCCACCTCAACAGGTAGGCATGCTGTTGTCTTCACCCCACAGAGTGACTTGTCTTCACCCATCTCGACAGGTACTGTAGGCATGTAGTTGTCTTCACCCCACAAAGGAACTTGTCTTCACCCACTTTGCAGGTAGGCAGGTAGGCAGAACCCGAACTCAGGTCCCATGGCAGAAATCACAGTCTCTTGTAACAAGATGGTGAGGTAGTGATCTGTCACCTCACCCAAGCCAACAAGGAAATACTTCTTCAGCAATCTTGTTGCCAAAAACACAGCAGTTCAGTCCAGATGAGGTAAATCCCCCTTGTCTGTGATCTACCAGGCAGTTGGCAACAGGTTTTAAAGTTCTTGGTTTGTTTTGGCACAAACTAAATGGCCGGAAGGTCAGAGAACGGGAGACAGGGGAGCTAAACATGTGGCTCAAGGGCTGGTGCCAGGAAGAAGAACACAAATTTGTAGGGAACTGGCAACAGTTTGGGGAGCGAAAGTTCTTTAAATTTGATGGACTGCATCTGACTAAGGAGGGAGTCAGTGCACTGGGGCAGAAGTTTGATGTATTTGCAGAATATTTAAACTAGCAAATGGGGAGAAAGGTGCAGCACCCAAAACATTGAATGGGAAGAACACCCCTCCCCCCTCAGCTAGTGGTCAAACATCAGTTCAGCATGTTTGTAGTTCATTTGCATCACCAGGTAAAGAAAAAGATCCAGCTCCCCATACGATGCACAGGAGAAACGCTGGACCTCGCCAACAACTAACACACTGAAATCTGACCAATGGAAAATCATGTACACAAATGCTCGCAGTCTGGGAAACAAGATCCCAGACCTGCAGGCAACAATGATAGAGACTAAACTGGACATAGTAGCCATTAGCGAGACATGGTTTACCAGCAACCACACTTGGGAGACTTCAGTACCTCGCTATGTACTGTTCAGAAGAGACCGAGGTGCAAAAGGGGGTGGAGTGGCCTTTTATGTCAATGAAAATATCAAAGCTGCAGAAATTCAGAATACACATAAAGAGCCAGAAGAACTGTGGGTCACCCTGGAAACAGGAAATGGGACAGCCATATGAACTGGGGTTGTGTAAAGGCCTCCAGACCAGGGGGAGGACATAGACACATTACTGTTAGAAGATATACAAAACATGACAGCTAAAGGGAGGTTCTGATAATGGGAGACTTCCACATGCCAGATACAGATTGGTCAATACCTGCAGGGACATCTGCCAGAACTAGACACATGGTGGATTCCCTGCAGGGGGAGGGCCTCAAACAACTGGTACAACAACCCACAAAAGACAGGGCTATCCTAGATCTAGTACTGACTAACAGGGAAAGGATCACAGATCTCCAGGTAGAAGGTCACCTTGGTGCCAGTGACCATCATATGGTCTGGTTCAATTTGGCCACTATAACAAAATCATCCCATTCCAAGGCAAAAATATGGGACTTCAGAGGAGCTGACTTTGATAAGCTGGCCAACAGAGTTAGGCTAGCCCTGGCAAAAAGAAATATAGGTGAGGGGGTACAGGCAAAGTGGGCAAGCATTAAAGATGCAATACTTGAAGCAACATCCCATTGTGTTAGTGAGAAAAGGAAGTGCAAAAGAAGAAGGAAACCAGTTTGGTTCTCAAGCACAGCAGCAGAAAAGGTCAGAGCCAAAAGGCTGGCCTTCAGGAAATATAAGGAACAAGCAGGATGAAGAAAGTGAGGCATACCAAACTTCCTTAAGGGAAGCAGGGAAGGTGCAAGGCAAGCAAAGGCCCAAACCAAGGAAACACTAGCACGAACAGTAAAAGAAGGTGACAAGACTTTCTATAGATACATTACTGAAAGGAGAAAGTCCAGAGAGGGTATTGCTAAGATCAAAGGGGATAAGGGTGCATGCGAGAAGGAGGACCATGTAAAAGCATCTATCCTAAATAGATACTTCTGCTCAGTATTTACTGAACAGAAGGTAGGGCAGGGCCCACAGCTCTGCACCATGGACACAGAGGGGAGGGAAGTGTGCACTAGTCCCTTCAAAAAAGAAAGGGTCCTACAAGAGCTCGATAAGCTCAGGGTGGACAAGGCAATGGGACCTGATGGCATATATCCCAGGGTACTAAAGGAGCTAAGGGTGGAACTAGCAGAGCCATTATCAGAACTGTTTAGTGAGTCTCTGAGCACAGGAGAGGTCCCAGAAGAATGGAGAAGGACTCATGTAATTCCGCTCCACAAGAGTGGTAGCAAGGAGGAGGCAGGGAACTACAGACCAGTCAGTCTTACCTCAGTAGTGGGCAAGATTATGGAGACACTCCTTAAGGAAAGGATAGTGCAACACCTGGAATCCATAGGAGCACAAGATCCAAGACA
The DNA here is from genome assembly GCA_016271365.2 of Neoceratodus forsteri. Taxonomy (NCBI): domain Eukaryota; kingdom Metazoa; phylum Chordata; order Ceratodontiformes; family Ceratodontidae; genus Neoceratodus; species Neoceratodus forsteri. The sequence goes on from JADMNL010000027.1 coordinate 763,845, forward strand.
GCATGGGTTTACAAAAAGAAAGTCCTGTCAAACTCATCTCATAGATGTCTCTGACTGGGTAACCAGAGTGGTGGACCAAGGGGGAGCAGTTAATGTTGCCTACCTTGACTTCAGCAAAGCTTTTGATACTGTTCCACATAGAAGATTGATTAATAAGCTGGGTAGGCTCGGGTTGGACAGACCTTGGTCAACTGGGTGGAAAACTGGTTGACGGGCAGAAAACAGAGAAGTGGTGGTAAACAGTATAGTCAGAAGAGATGCAAGTCACAAGTGGGCACCTTAGGACTGTCTTAGGGCCAGTCCTTCAATATCTTCATCAGTAACATTGCAGATGGACTGGAGGGTAAGGTTTGTCTGTTTGCAGATGACACCAAGATCTGCAACAGAGTAGATGATCCAGATGGTGTGGGCAGAATGAGAAGAGATCTGGACAAACTAGCAAAATGGTTGGAAGAGTGGTAACTGGGGTTTAATGCAAAGAAGTGCAAGATCATGCACACAGGGAAGAGAAACCCTGAAGCCACCTACAGGCTGGCAGGGGAGTTGCTGGCAGTCACAAGGGAAGAAAGGGACTTGGGGGTCATCATCACCGATGACCTGAAATCATCCAAGCAGACTTCTAAAGCAGTAGGTAAGGCTAGAGGGATGTTGGGGTGTATTAGTAGGGGTATCACAAGTCGGAAGAGGGAGGTAATAATCCCTCTTTACAAAACACTGGTTAGACCCCATCTGGAGTACTGCGTGCAGTACTGGAGGCCACACCTTCACAAGGACATTAACCAAATTGAGGCAGTCCCGAGAAGGGCAACCAAAATGGTGCAGGGACTGCATCAGAAAACATATGAGGACAGATTAAGTGAACTCAATATGTATACCCTAGAACAAAGGAGGGAGCGAGGTGATATGATCGAAACATTCAAACACCTTAAGGGCATTAACAAAGTGAAAGAATCTAACATGTTTCAATATAAGAAAAATAGCAGGACAAGAGGACACAGCATGAGATTAGAGGGAGGCCGATTAAGGGGTAATGTGAGGAAGTTCTTTTTCACAGAAAGGGTGGTGGATGCATGGAACGGCCTACCTCAGGAAGTGGTGGATATAAATACAGTGCAGGGCTTCACACAGGCATGGGATAGGCATAAGGAAGCAATACAGATGAGTATGAATAGGCCATTGACAGAGCAAAAGCCTATGGCACATTCATAAGGTAGAAAAAGAAATGGGCAGACTGAATGGGCCTTGCGATCCTTTTCTGCCGTCAGCTTCTATGTTTCTATGTTTTAGGCTGTGACAGTCACAGGAGCTGTCAAAAATTAGTTGTTTCTCTTCACAAACTCTCACAGAAGAACCCCAGTTTGTTTTGGCACAAACTTCTCCAGTTTTGGCTGTGACAGCCTGGATGGGCCTTGTGGTCCTTATCTGCCATCAACTTCTATGTTTCTACAGCAACAGGAGCTGTCAAAAATCAGTTATTTCTCCTCAGAAACTCACAATGACAAAGCCAGGGTCAAACTGTGAGCCACAGAATGTTTAGTTTGAATTCCCACATCTCATTGGTCTTCAGGAGTGTCGGGCACCATGCCTTGATTGGCTGTACTGCAGCCACCAATAGGGTTTCTCGCTGTCTTCAGGTAGACCACGTCCAATATGGCTGCCTGCCCCATACAGTACTGTTCATCTCAGTCCATTATGAATAAAAATACACAGTCTTGGCAGCATCTGGCTGCATGGCTAGGACCCTCCTGGTCCCATCTGGGGGTCTTTAAGTCCAGGGGGCACTTTGGGAGGACAGAGCCCCGTCAGAAGCTCCGTTTTGCAAGCTCCCTGGCAGGAGCAGTCTCTGGAAAAATGGCACTCTCGTCGCAATGCATTGTGGGACTATAGTCCCTGGGCGGCATGTTTTTTTTTTGTTGTTTAACCAGAAGTGGCACACTAAGCTGAAAGCTTGTTTACAGGTGCGACCTGGGAGCACAGGGAAGTTAAGTGACTTGCTCAGGGTCACACAGTATGTAAGTGGGGGCTGTGGGATTCAAACCCTGGTCTCCAGATTTGCAGCTCAAAGCCTTAAACCACTGCGCTATACTGTTGTCCCCTGCACTCGCCAACCCACTGTAGGCTTGGGTCAGGGAGCCTTGTAAAATGTATTTTGGTTGTTCAGTCCCCCCCCCACTGGTGTCCGACGGGGCTGGTGAGAGGAGTTGTGAGCGGTGCTTCTGCCGCAGCTTTTACAGGGTGCTTGAGGTGCCAAGAAACCGTCTGCGGCCTTTTCTTCTGCTCCCCACCCTGCAACAGTTTGAGGGGGCGGGGAAGTGCTCACACAAGCAGCTTGTTGGCCTCTTCTTCAGCGGGTGCCGAAACTATCCGGTGTGCTCCCCGGCCCTGGCAGCAGTCCAGGACCGGGCCAGGGAAGTGAGGAAGCAAATGGCTCGTCGGCCTCACAGGATCGGGGGCTCAGGGCGCCACAATAAAGTTATCTGCTCCCCGGCCCTGGTTGCAGTCCAGGAGAGGAGGCAGCAGCTGCAGGGAGGCAGCAGGTAAGCTCCTGATTTGGAAAGGGTTACATGCATATACCTCTCAAGTGTCCTCATTACGAGGGACATTCTCATTGCCCCTTAAAATTGCTCTGTCCTCATGGAAACGTGCTTGCCCACCCAGCAAATGTGCTGTGAATTCAGACTTTGAAGCAGAAACACTTAACATTCTAAAATACTAAATCCAAAATAAACTTTGTACAAGTCAACACTATGGTTTTCAGTGTTCGAGCTTATATCTCCATGTTTATGTGTCCCTCATTCTGAGGGTCTGTGTCCCTCATTTAAAATGTCCGTGTCCCCAGTGGTGCAAGTGGTAGACCAGCTGTACAGGAACTCGGGCACTGGCAAATATGAGATGCAGAATGAAGATCCTCAATCTGAAGAATAGCTGTTTCAAGACACATCTATCTGTTTCGACACTAGTAGATTCAGTTAGAGATATCGAAGTATTTCTAGAAAAATAGCATTGTTGTACAAGTTAAATGTTGTTATAAAACCCCTGATTTCAGGTCACAGACCCAGAAACTGTCATCATGTTGCTGGTTTAAGAATTTCAGTTCCAGTGTCAGTGGGAAGAAGTACAGGAACTCTGTTCCTGTTGCAAAAAAGGTACAGGAACGGAGTTCCTGTGCATTCCTGTTCACTTTCATCACTGCGTGTCCCTCATTTCACTCACAAAAGGTTGAGAGGTATGTACATGCGCAAAAAGGGAAAAAAAGTAAGCTACTACTTGTGCTACCAGAACCAGTGATGAAAGCGAACAGGAACTCAGTTCCTGTACCTTTTTTTGCAGCAGGAATGGCGTTCCCCTACTTCTTCCCACTGACACTGAAATTCTTAAACCAGCAACATAATGACAGTTTCTGGGCATCTGACCTGAAATCAGGGTTTCCATAACAATATTTGACTTGTCCAACAATGCAATTTTCTAGAAATACTTCAATATATCTTACTGAATTGTGTTGAAACAGATAGTTGTGTAATTCCGCATTTCCTATTTGCCAATGCCCAAGTTCCTGTACTTCTTGTCTACCACTTGCAGCACTGACCCACGGTTACCACCTGTCCTCAGCCAAGAGGACAGTCCTGATTTCATGCAGCTGTGTCCTGCAAAAACATGAAAATACTACATGTCCTGACTTTTAATAGAAAAAATATTTTCTTTCATCTAAATCTTGTAGAAAACTATAGTACCTTAACTAAAATACATTAAAATGATATGAAACCATAGAAGCAACCAAAAAACTACACTACTTAGCCTTAATTCTGATTATATAGAGAAAACAAGTCTGTTGCACTAGTCAAGGTTATGTACTGCCCTGCAAAAAATCATGTTTTAGTAAGAAATGTCCACTTTGGGCTTCTTAAAAGGTGGTAACCCTACACTGACCAGAACCATTATTTTCTACAATTGCTGGGTGGTGTTTTCAATTCAAGGTGAGGAAACGCCACCAATTATAAAAATAAGACAAGGCACGGGGTGGTGTATAGAAACTCGAATTTTACACACACCCTTGTATAAACCATCGCACACCGAGCGTTGCTCTAGGAATGTATGCAACATCCAACCAACACTAGGGTGCGGGCAAATTCTCCTTATACACATTACCCCATGTATAATTATTGCATATTTTCTGGACATGTGTCGGGAGCAGACATGTGCCGCAGACATCCAGAAACATGTCTTAAAATTTTGCACTGCTGCAACCTACAAAACTCTCAGCGCGCCAGCGGTTCTATTGGGTGCAACTACTTGACTTCCGGTTGCGTGCTCCTCTCGTGAGAGAGCGTCGGCACGTCTTAGCAACAGCCAATGGCCGGACGGCGTGTGTCCGCACGCCGCTCTTTCTGTAGAACTCAACGGCACCAACCAGCGGAAAAGCGCGGACACTCCGTTTCACCTATAGATGGCGCAGTCCCCTGAGCCCCGTCAGCAGTCACGCTATCACTGCGCTAGACAGTTAGGGTTGTGTCTGGCACAGTGCACCGCGGGGTGCTATACTGCCTCGTCGGGAATGATATTTAGGGCCACAAAACTGTACCAATGCTTTAGCAAAAACGAAATCATACCTCTCAACTGTCCCTGATTTTGCTTCAGATTTTTCCTCTGGCCCTCATAAAATTTGTGTTCTTGTGACAGAACAGTGGGGATTAAAAGCACAAAATAACGTCAAACATTAAAGTAACAGACTTGTTATTCTTCAGAAAATGCATCTTAACACAGATCCCTTTATTCTGTCAGCTTCCTGAGTGAATAGTGCCAGATTTTAAGATATGTCCCTGATTTGGGGGTCTTTGTCCCTGATTTTTTTAAGCCTTGTCCCTGATTCATGAGGCAAGAGGTTGAGCGGTATGCACACCATGTAGGGCCCACGTGACCCACCCAGTAATGAGCAGGCTTTAGCGCTTCTACCCGGAAGCTGCCGGTGAAACTACTGTTCCCGTCAGCCTTTGCGGCAAGAGACGTGGGACTGACAGCCACGGTCGGGAGAAACAGAACCAGCTGGCTGATGACAGGACCCTGAAGATGCAGCAGGTTGGTAAGGAACGAGCTTCTTACTACCATCAATTCTGTGTTGCGAATACCGTGTATCAGTATAGGTACAGAACGGGAACTGTTTTTAAAAATGTCCGTGAGCTGTGAAACTGTCTCTCCCGAGCTGCTGTCATCCCCCATTGTAGAATGACTGCTGGGTTTTGGCAGCCTGTCAGTGGCTGATGTCCGTGCATCTCGATCCGTTTGCACCTCCGTGCCATTACAGGTTGCCTAATGCGGCGAGGATGTCACAGACAGCTTGCAAGAAGGCCTGCCGTTACTGGTTACAGAGTGATTAAATAGTGGGCTGTGCGGCCGTATCCCTTTCATGCTGCTGCTGCTGCTGCTGGATAAATGCGATATAAAGTATCTCTGGGGGCTGCAACATACGTAGCCTGCCTCACACTATATCGAAAGCCATGCTTTCCACTACGGCGGGTCGGATCTAATATTTTGATGCATTTGAAAAGGATCCATGTTTACTTTACTACTGAGCTTCCCCACTGCATGTAATTCGTTCAGGCTGCACATCGTGCGGCTATTGTGATTCGGGAACTTGAGAGGCTAGCAGAATTTCAAAATTTCAGTTTTGTACGGAGCGTTTCCCATTCATAAGGATACCGTTTTGTATTGACGATTTGTACTTTAAATCATTTTCTTCCCCATAAAGTCAAATACAACTTTCAGTGGTTGTTCTGTGCTGCAAGCTGGGTACCAGATGACGTGTGGTGCAGTGGCATTGGCTGTGGTCTCCCCATAAGTGGAGTATTTTTCGTACTGTGCTTCTTGCAGTCACTTAATGCTAGCAAAATCGTAGTTCCAGACTGGTGGAGAAGGTTCCAAAGCAGTGCAGTTCACAAACAGTAACTGTACTGCTAAACGTATATTATTATTTTCGTTTAACAGTAGACTGATTTTTATAAGCGCAGCAAGACACTCCATGGTGTAGGTTACTATTCCTGAACCACACGTCCAGGTGGTTGAAGACACTTGGTGCCTGGTAACGCACCTGGGCATGTGGTTCAGAAATAGTAACCCACACCCTGTCCTGTCCTGCAGCTTTCGAAGCACCTTTGTGATATTATATCTACCTCTTGCTTCCTACTCATTATCTGCAGGCTAAAAAGATTTGATACAGACAATACTATTCATTTTATGAACTAGTTATCTAGGTCAGAAACAACTAATTCTCCCTACCCATTTTATAAAGTGCAAGAAGTGTTGCAGCACTGTGGATATGCTTTGGACACTGCAAGCCCCAAATTCTCATGGCCCCTCTTCCCTGAAAGACACAGACACAGGTGAGTGGTGTTAAATGGTCACAGCACTCTTCACTTACTGTTAGAACCTGTATAAAAGATGACCGCCAGGTTGGGCAGGCTGTCTTAGGAGCTCAGGACTTTGATGTTCTTTTTGAGCCACATTTGTATAAAAACCCAGTAGGGTTCTACAGGAGTTACACCCTATAGTTTGTTTTAAGTTCTTTGTGTTAACGCAAGTAATAGTTAGTGGTAGGCACAAGTTAGCATAATACCTCTCAACTGCTATGAATTTCGCATAGCACTATGATTTTCGCACTGAAATTTACCCATGCTCCGCACAGGTTTACTGATGTTCTTAATAATGTTAGAGCTCTTTCTAGACACACAAACCATTAAATCATTGAATTAAGTTGACAGAAACATTCCTCATCATTAACTATATGGGGCTCACTATTAGAAGGCACATTATTATTTAAAATAAGAAAGTGCTACACATTGTGTCCCTTTGCTATGATTTTTGAAGGGCAGCGCTATGGTTTTTAATGCTGGGCAGTTGAGAGGTATGGTTAACATTTTCTGTTTTCTGGTAATCCTGCTGGAAGGCGTGCGAACCCTGGGAGAACATTGCTGGCATTCTACAGACTGACACTAGAATCAGACTGAATCAAATTGTAAGTGCTGGCAGTGTGGGACTGCATGGGCCTGTAATTTGAGGAGCTGAGGGGTTTGGGCCCTGGCAGCTATTGGTGTTGTGGCCAGATCTAGGATTTAACTCACTCATTTGGGTGTGGGGTGATTGGTCCACCACTACTGATGTGAGTGGGGCCATAGAACAGGCCCAGTGTACTGGAGGTGGTCTTGTGGAGGACAGCTGCAGCAGGTCAAACTGAGGAGTTTTTGTCAAGCAGGCCAGCAAGTGGTGAGAGGGCACAAATGGGAGTTCCTACAGCAAATACTTCATTATCAACAGGGATGTTAGAGTCATCAGATATGGATTATTCTGAGGCGATTTCAATTCCAGGATCAATAATTCTACATTTTGGGCAGGATTTCATGTATCTTACTGGGCTTCAGTACAAGTTGTTACTTCGAGACCCACCAAAGCGGACATGCTGTAGACCTGGTTCTCTTCCTGGGCGTGATACTGGTATTCTTGAGATTGATCCAGTCAGTTGTTCCTATCATTGCTATGTGAGGTTCTCTTTCGGGGGCTCCTGTAGTCCACTCCCTTTGGAAATGACTCAAAACTGCCTTTCAAGAGCACTTCTGCTGGAAGGACTTCAGACAGTGGTAAACATCTTGGATATGTTGGTATTTCTGGGATAGAATCGGAAGATGCAGTAGTGACATATAAGAGAGTTGTCTCTGATGCTTTCGATACTGTTGCACCTACTCATATATGACCCTTGCATTTTGCTTGGGCTCCCCATGGTTTGATGGGGAGCATAGGGAGTTGAAGGCTAGGGGTCTGAGGTTAGAGCACCGCTGGACAAGGTCCAGGGCCCAGGAGCACAAACTACCTTTGAGTAGTCACTATGGTGAAAACCAGAGGGCAATCACCCAGAAGAAGGCAGCATTCCTGTCTAGGGTGATTGCGGCTGAAGGAATCGACCAGCTCAGCTCTTCTGTACTACTGACAGGTTACTAAATCCGACCTGTCTGCACTTGGTTAGGCTGGTTCATCTGCTAAGTGTGAGGAGCTTGCTCAAGTTCTTCTCGGACAGTGTCCTGTATTGGGGCCAGGATCTCGCTAATTGGGCTGTCACAGCCTGGCAGAATTGAGCCTATACATCACAGACATGCTCAGCCTTTCTGGGTTGGTTTGAGGCCAGTCATGATGAAAGATGTCTGTAAGGTAATCTCTGAGCTGCAGCCAGCCTTCTGGGAACTAGAACCAGGCCTGACATGACTACTGTTCAGTTCCATAGAGCAGTTGGTTCTGTGTCTATGGGGAGTGTTCGTGCTGCCCTTTGAGGAGTCAACCCGGATGCACTGAAAAATGCGCTGGCTGGGTCCTCTGTGAAGGGTGGCTGGTATTGATGTTCATATGCTGTCTGTGTTCTATAATAAAGTCTACTGCAGTAGCGGATCTGTCTTATCTCTGCTTTTCTCTTTCTGAAGTGCCTCATATTCAGGTTGGCCACCTTAGTGCAAACAGGTGCTCCTTTACTGTATTCTTCATTTTCTAGCAGTCTAAGCGCTATTTTCCCTTCCACTCTGCATAGAAACAAATACATTTGCGGTGTGTTCCAAATCAACAACACAGAACTTCAGAAGTATCGAACCCGCGTGAAGGCGGGTGTAGCCACCGGTCTTAATGTGTTTTTGTGTCTGTTTAAAGCCCTGCTCCAGACTATTAAATAAAGCACTCGGGATAAGGTCTGGGAACAGGTAGTTAAGCATAAGAACCATTAAAAAGTATAGTAGTTTGAGTGTTTGAAGTATAGGTACACCGCAGCCAATCTTGTTTGCTGTTGTTTCAGTGTGCAGTGCTGTACAGAGCGCCTTGGATGCGCTGACTCAGTCTTGGGTGTACATTCCCTTTGAAAATAGCTCAAATGCAAATGTTATAAAGGGCTTTAAAGCCACTGTGTTGAAAATTTCAATTGTGGTTATAAAAAGATATAAGTACACTATTTAGAGTTTAGAGCATGACATTTACAGCACGAACCACCTTACTGGGCAGTTAGAATTCAGAAGCTGTGTACTCCATGCTGTGAGACTGCTAAATATTGCACACTCTGAGACACTGTGTGAGGCAGTCTGCAATATTATCCCCAAAGCTCATGCTGTCGGTGGTTTTGGTTAGTTAGCATAAGATAGTTTTGCTCTTTTTATTTTAGGGTTGCTCCCATTGTAAACAAACAGCCTTTTACACTATTAGACCCTGAAGTTCGCTCTCCTACCTGAAAACACAGAGACTGGGTGTGTGCTCACACTGAAGGCTGTTGTTTTGCTGTCTCTTAGGAGGCAGCCGCCCTTCCTTCACTTAGTTATAGTAGGGGGAAGGAGGAGCCACCTGTTCCTGCAGCAAAGCTGTTTTTCTGTTATATTGTTTTGTTTTATGAACTTTAGCATTAGCAAACATGTATAAAGGTAATTCATTCAGTTGAGCTCATGGTATTAAAATAATAAAATGACTGTGCGCTTTTTGCTGTAATAGTTGGCTTGAGGAGGAGTCCGCAGTAGTCACATGTTTATGCTTTTACTATAAATGAGGTATCCTTTCTGGGAGACCTCAGATTTGTCTTGGGATCCGCTGTTACTGACCCCTCTGGTTTAGGTCTGCTCCTTTCCAGACCTGTAGCCAACTTTATGTGCTGGTGAGGTGACTATTGCTGCCTGTACCTCAAGAAAGCAGGAGTTGAATACTATTTGATGTTGTTTTTGTTCATTATGTATTTTATTTGCCAAAATGCAGTTGATTTTGATGGCTTTTTAAGTTCTTTTTGTCTGCAATACATTTCTGGTCTGGCAATTGCCTTTCCAACACATTACAACTCTGTGTCAGTGTCCATCAGTGCACCCACAAACCACGGCAGTCCCTTCTGAAAAAAACACTTTGTACCCAGACATCTTTGCAAATTATTGCCCAGTCTCTAAGCTGCCTTTCTTAGGAAAGGTTACTGAGAAGGGTGTGGCACTGCAGCTTCAGCACTGTGATGACTTGTTACATCTGTGGGCCCCTCCAGTCTGACTGTTTAAGTCAAGGCACAGCACCAAGATTGCACTGGTAAGGGTGCATAATGATATCCTCAGAGCGAGAAATGGGTAGAATGGTCAATTCTCATTCTTCTTGACCTCTACTCAGTTTTTGACACTGTAGACTATGGGTTGCTTTTGGGTTGTATGGCATCACCACAGCGACGGGAAAGCAGGGAAGACCATCACAGCAACAGAATCTGCTGTTCACTGTGATGGTTCGCTGGTTTCCTGTTGCTGCTGTCTCTAGAGTGCGCCCTCTCCTCGAACCAACTCTGACCGGAGTTGGTAATCATGCTGGGGAGTAAAGTCTCCTGCAAAAATACTTTTATACAATTACGGTAAGATGGCAATTGTCGGCATTGTGCTGTTGCTGTAATGACAGGCAGCAAATTTCCTGTCACTGCTGCGACATGGAACCGTTGTTAGGTCGCCTAGAGTACAGTGAACTCAGCAGCTTGGTCATCTACTGGCTTGGGTTACCTCAGGATAGGACACAGAGGGTAATAATGGGAACATTTCTTGTCACTTCCAGTGCCCTGCTCAGTGATGTACCCCAGGGCGCTCCTCTGTCCCATGTTGCTACCAGTATACATGCTGCCCTGGGAAAGATCATTGGACAGTACAGTATGGACTTTACTGCTGTGCTGATGATACCCAGCTGTGTCTGCCATTTGCACCCGGGACCCCTGATGTGGTTGAGGTGTTCGATTTGCACCCGGGACCCCTGATGTGGTTAAGGTGTTCGATTTGCGCCTGGCTGACATACAGAGCTGGATGGCATCTAGCTGTCTGAGACGTAAAGAGCAAGTGCTTAGTAAGGATGTATGTCTTAAAGAACAAAGGTTTGGGATCTTTAGATGCCTCTGTAATCATTTTGTTTGCTATTATTTATTTCTGTAATTACCTTTTCATCATTTTATTTGTGTTTTGTCAAGTACTAGTAAAAAAAAAGAATCCAGTGGAATTCTTGTATTACGATGTCAGAAACATTTTATTGTCAAGGCTGGCAGTGTATTTACGTGGGAAACTGCAAACCAGAGTTCAGATTTTTATAGAGAAATAAAGCTTTCTACCACCAAAATATTATATATTTTACAGAAATATATGATTTTTTGATAACCCGTGATTTTTTAAATGTAATTTAGCAGGTGACAGTTTCTTCATAACCAGATTTTACTTGGGAAGAAGAAAAGAGCCAAATAACTGTTTTAAAAATTTTAAAAATTGTACAGATAGACCACAATAGTGCAACCATGTAAAAGGCAAACTCTGTTATTGAAAGAAGTATCTATTTCTTTTGAAAAATATAGAAAATATATTTAGTTTCTCAGTGAACTATATTGGGCTCATAAATAGTTGGCAGTTTTTGACGTCACAGTACCCAAATTCTACTGAATTCTAGTGTGAAAAGCAGAGGTGAAAAGCCACTTGTTTCACTGCACCAACAAATATGTTATTATAAAAAGTAGAAAGTAATTATTAACACATCAAAATACAATAAGTAAAATAGTCAGTTGTCTATTTATTAGAAGTTGACACCTGCTCTTTAACCTGGATAAGACAGAGGTGTTGATGACTGAGGCTGGTCGTGGGGGGTGTGGAGGTGGCCGAGGAAGGAATGAGGCTTCAGTTTGGGTCCTCTGAGCTGGTGCGCTCCACTAAGTTGAAGAATCTGGGAGTTATTCTGGATGTGAGACTGACATTTATTTATTGATTTAGTTTTTATTAACCAGATAAAGTGCAGTACATAAACATTTACCTATTTGCAGGCATGATCTGGGAGAATTACAGCCAAACAACAATACAGATTTATAACAATGACAGATAAATTCAAACCATGACAGATTCCAGGGTACAAAATCAAACATACCGTGACATAATGCCTGGAGTGGCTTTTACCTTCTGATGAACATCCAGATGAAATCACTTATCTCCTCTGAAAACCTGCCGACACTGGTGCTCGTGTTGGTGGTTGAGGCTTGACTACTGCATCAGTCAGTGGAAGTAAACCCATCGATGCCTACAGCTGGTGCAGTGCGGGCCAGGTTGCTGACTGGCCTTCTCAGGTTGTCTCCCGTAACCCTGGTCCCACGTGAACTGACTAGCTGCCAGTGAAGTGGCGTGTTGCCTTCAAGGTTGGTTTACTAACCTATAAGTCTCTATACGGGTGGGCCCTAGCTACCTGATGGAGCTCCTGACTCCGTACCAATCCTTACGCCCTCTCCACTCCACTGAGAAGAGTCTCCTTTCAGTTCTGAGGGCCAGACTTAAGACTTCTGGAGACCGTTCATTTGATGTAGCTGCCTGTCCTCTGGAACTCACTTCTGAGAACACGGAGGGAGGCCACATTGGTTGAGGCCTTTAAGAGGGGTCTGAAGGTGCAATTTAGGAAGCAATAATGGCCTCTGCTTTAATATACCGCTGCTGATACTGCTGCACTTGATTTGTTTTATAATTCTGTTAATTTAATTTGTCCTATTTAATTCTGCTTCCTTATTTCTGTATTTTAGTTTTGATGTTAGGCACCCTGAGTCTGCAGGAAGGGCACCCTAAAATAATGATACTACTGCTACAGCTACATTTTAAATGAACAAACTCAGTATTTTTTTAATTCATCACTTTAAAGATTCCCATATAAGTGAGTTTGTCCAATTAATAATCGTAATAAAACAATGACATTGGTGGAGAATTACAGGCCAGCATTAATAGCATAGAGCAATGTGCTATGCTACTTGTGCTAGTTAGGTGTTATGCAGCATGGTTGCAATGTTTCAGTTTGTTAATTTATGTTGAGGGTTCTACTCCCATTTTTTTTTTATTTTAAATGGGTGCAGAATCCCCCCCCCGACTTAAATAAAAAAAATTAAACCTGTTACCTTAATCTGGCACTAACTGTAACTAGCACAGATAACATCGCGTTTCGATGCGCTGTGCAGCCCTGTTAATGCCGGTACATAATCATTGCACTAATAGTAAAACAATCTTGCCAGTTCGCATGAACAACAATAAAATCTCTCTTTTTTTCATTTTTATGAGGAGTAGACAGCGGATCTAAGGTCACCTTACTGTACTGGCAGATATCTGCCCCACTATTTACCAACAAGGAACATATCAGGGTTTTAAATAATTGATTAGCAGTTTTTTTCTTGGGACAATGCTAACTGTACAGAAAGTATTTATATAGGGTTTCTAGAAGTGTTATGTTTGTTAAACACAGTGAGGCAGGTGCTATGCATTTCCACAATGTTTTAGCCCTTTTATGAGCAAAACGCTAATCAATTTTTGGAGTTAAATAATACCCTGCATATACATTTTCTTAGGGACAGACATCCCCCACAGCAATCTCCCATGCACTGCACCAGGGTTTCCTCCAACTTAACCGCACTCTGCTCATACACAGTGGAGAAGGTTCCTCAGACAGCTGCTGTAGGACCACTTCGTCCTCCCATGGCCAGCAGCTGCAGGGTGAAAGAATGTTCAGCCGTTTTATCCAGTGAGGCCTGAGCTGCTGCACTTGCATCCCTCACAGCATCAGATATCTGTATGTTATTCGAAAGCTTGAGTGCTGCAATACTGGCTGAAATGAGAAAATAGTCTCCTACTATGACCATTATTTGTGCCTATGCAACGCAAAATCATACAGGGAGTGTCTGCTAACTGACCTGATGTTAAAGCCCTACGCAAATCCTGCCTGCAAAGGGTGGGAGGGATTACAGACTGCCTGCATTTGTCCAGTGCCAGGAGACCTGAGGCAGAGGAGACCACCCACCTCCACTGGCCCCAACTGGAATTAAATTTCAGTGGGAGGCCAAGTGTCTGTGGGCAGGGAGCTGGTCTTCCTAGGAAGGGATCATCCCTTTGTTATGCTGCTGCTCCCCTTCCTCTCACTGAGGAGTTATGTGACCGCAGGGGTGGGAAGAGATGAGCTTGGCTCAGCAGTCAGAATCTCATCCTCGCTAATGCAGGTGGAGAGGACACATATTTGTTATGGCACATCTGTGTGTTATGAGAACATACTAGTGTTATCATTTATAGGAAACATTTATTTGCCAGAAAAAATATCCCTAATTTCATAATAATGTGACTGGCTAAGAAAGCATAACAACTGATTGTCCATCTCCTGAAGTGATAGTACTTACCTACCCTAGGACGCACACTGATGAAAATAACCTGCCCACATCAGAAGCAGACTGATAATTCTGACCTGCCTACATCACACACTGGTGATAGTAACCTTCCCACATCAGAAACAAACCAGTAATACTAACCTGCCTACATCACACACCAGTAATAGTAACCTGCATGCATCAGAAGCAAAATGATAATGCGAACCTGCACACGTCACACACCAACAATAGTAATTTGCTCATGTTAGAAGCAGACTGATAATATTAACCTACCTACGTCACACACTAATAATAGTAATCTGTACACATCAGACGCAAACCAATAATACTAACCTGCATATGTCAGAAACAAGTGAGCAATAATATCTGACAGTGAGGGCGGTATTGGGCTATACTGCACTGTCCTGGTGTGTAATGAGGCCCGATGCTGCAGGCAGAGGGCCTTATAGCCCCAGGCAGTGCTGGTATAGCCCATAGTGCCCACCCTGAGGGTATTATTGCCCTTAAAATGGTTATTTGTGATATTTTTAATAACATTTTAAAATGTAAAAAGACTTTACAATTAGTCAAAATAGTACAAAAGTGTTCTGTTGTAAAGTAGTCCACTACTGGTACAGCTGCTAATAGAGTGCGCTGCTGTTTTAAATACAAATACATTTTTTAAAGTATCGGTGCTTGTTTCCTTGTGGCCTAAACAGAAATGTATCCAGGCTCCTCCTGTACTGTTTACATGCCCAATGTCTCCATGTGATGGGAATGTCTTACATGCAGTGTGAAGTAACCTATAGGAGAAAGTTGTGTACAAAATGCACCTGTTTTGAGCATGTTTTGAGCATGTCAGGGGTAAGGTGCAACACACTTCTAGGAAAACAAACTGAACTTACAAGCTCAAATGGGCAGACTGGGTGGGCCATAGGCCCTTATCTGCTGACACTGTCTATGTATCTATGTATCTATGTTTTCTCATGCCTAAATCCATTTGACTTGTATGGTATTTTGTGTCACTGTCAGCAGGGCATTTCCTATCTTTCTTGTATTTACTTCTGTTGCTCCGCCCAAACAAGGCAGGCACATTCCCTTCTGCTCCTGCCTCTCTGTTTATCCCCAAAATGGCACCTACATGGTGCAAATCCAGACTCCCTGCAGGATAATAACAACCAGTGAAAAAAAATAAACAGAGACAGCAGCAATATAGAAAAGCACGTGTAAAAGCAACCACTTAAAACGGCCATTTATTACGTACACGTAACTGACCCACAGCAGTAAACTACAATCACACGAATCTGTGTTTACATTGGTTGGTGCAGTCCCTTGCTGTCAGGTCCCTGTCCACCTCTACAACAGCTAGCTGACCAAGTCCATCTCTCTGTAGTTGGAAATATAGCGCAACAGCCCACTACTGCTGATAAGGTAAGTGCACAACTGAAGTGCTGGCAGTAGCGGTAGTGTTTAAATGTAGATGTTTTTAACAGAATAGAAAAGAAAACCTGGTTTATATGGCAAAAAAGTATTGAATTGTAGGAAATACATCAACGTTTGTGGCACTTATTAGTGAGACTGCCATGGGGGGAGGGGTGCATATGATTGCTCGATAATTGGGGGGGGGGTGAGTGGCTACGAGAATCTACCCATATCGGAAGGAAACCGATAAAACTAACCTGCCTACGTTACACACTGATAATACTAAGCTGCCCTCATTAGAAGCAAACTGATAATAGAAACCTGCCTATACCACACACTGATAATGGTAACCAGCCTATATCACACATTGATAATAGTAACGTGCCAATATCACACACTGATAATAGTAACCTGCCAATATCACACACTGATGATAGTAACCTGCCAATATCACTCACTGATGACAGTAACCTGCCTGTATCACACACTGATGATAGTAACCTACCTGTATCACACACTGATGATAGTAACCTGCCAATATCACACACTGATGATAGTAACCTGCCAGTATCACACACTGATAGTAACCTGCCAATATCACTCACTGATGACAGTAACCTGCCTGTATCACACACTGATGATAGTAACCTACCTGTATCACACACTGATGATAGTAACCTGCCTGTATCACACACTGATGACAGTAACCTGCCAATATCACATACTGATGACAGTAACCTGCCTGTATCACACACTGATGACAGTAACCTGCCTGTATCACACACTGATGACAGTAACCTGCCTGTATCACACACTGATGACAGTAACCTGCCTGTATCACACACTGATGATAGTAACCTGCCAATATCACATACTGATGACAGTAACCTGCCTGTATCACACTGATGACAGTAACCTGCCTGTATACACACTGATGTAGTAACCTGCCAATATCACACACTGATGACAGTAACCGCCTGTATCACACTGATGACAGTAACCTGCCTGTATCACACAGATGATAGTAACCTGCCAATATCACATACTGATGACAGTAACCTGCCTGTATCACACACTGATGACAGTAACCCGCCTGTATCACACACTGATGATAGTAACCTGCCAATATCACACACTGATGACAGTAACCTGCCTGTATCACACACTGATGACAGTAACCTGCCTGTATCGCACACTGATGATGGTAACCTGCCAATATCACACACTGATGACAGTAACCTGCCTATATCACACATTGATAATGGTAACCTGCCTATGTCACACACTGATAATGGTAACCTGCTTATATCACACACTGATAATGGTAACCTGCCCGTATCACACACTGATAATGGTAACCTGCCTGTATCACACACTTATAACAATAACCTACCCGTATCACACAGTGATAATGGTAACCTGTCCACATCAGAAGCAAACTGCTAATATTAACCTGTCTACAGTACGTCACATACTGATAATAGTAACCTGCACACATCAGAAGCAAACCAATAATACTAACCTGCCTACATCACACACTGATAATAGTAACCTGCCCTCATTAGAAGCAAACTGATAGTATTAACTGCTTATAGTGCATCAGACACACTGACAGTAGTAACCTGCCTACGTCACATCAGTCAGATTCATTCGGACTGACTGGACTCTTACATCTTGATGCCATTATGCTGTTCCTGTCCGATGGAAAAATTGTTATCTAAGATAACAGCAGTGTCAAAAACTCGGGGGCCCAATATGTTATAAAGAACAAGGCATGGCTGAGAGTATATTGCTTTGTTCTTGAGGATTACAGACCTCTTCTGAACCCCATTTGCTAGGTTAATACAGGTCTCAAAATTGACAGGCCATTGGGCCAAAAGGTGATAGATTTTTGCATTGAACCAGTAAAATTTATCTATCGCTGCTTCCTATTAAAAAGTACAACATTAGGCAAGTGACTTTTCTCCATCACCAGGATTGCTGGCTAATGGCTGCAAAATAATTTTGACTTCTGGGACAGTAGGTGTGTAAGCAATAACCCACAACAGGACATGCATTTCTAGAGAATTAATGCACACCCTAGAGGTAAGTAAATTGAAAGGCCAAAGGCCGAGTGATTTTCAATGTACCTGGAACACGCATTCATTCTCAAGAAACCCATAACCAGGAGTGGGTTATTGCACTTATAAAATTACAATTTTTTTTAATGGAAAAGATTTTATTTTCCTGTTTTCCTTTAGTTAGGTTGTTGCTAGGTTGATTAGGAAGGTTTATTATGAACTGTCCTGTTTCCGGGTAATTAATCGACAATCTGGTGTTGTGTTTTAACCAGTGAAGCTGTCAGATGTGGTCAGTTATTTAAACCCCATTATATCAGTCATATTAGCTTTTGCTAATTATTGTATTATAGGACGAGGGAGCACTGCTTACAAATCACAGAGCTCCATCCTCTTGCATATGAGTTACTCTTATCCAGGAAAAAGTGACTCGTTTCTCATGTGCAGCTGCCCTGGAGACTGGCTGATTTGGAGTGTCTTCAAAAAAAAAAAAAAAGTAAACCAAGAAAAAAAATTAATTAAATAGTTACAATTATACCCTTAGGAATGCCTTTCATGTTGTGACTCTCAGCCATCTAAGGTAATCTACTCTGAAGAGAATGGGAGTGTAGTGATTTACTGTTTATTGTTATGAGATCTATGACTTTACCATTTTTTTACTCGTATCATGTATGGAGTTTTCTAATACTGCAGCTGTCAGCCATCAAGTTGATTTTTTTTTTTATTTCTTAAAGAACACCATTTCCATCTGCCCTCCAAACCCACAAATGGACCCTTACCAAGTCCACTGCTAAATACTTATGCCACTTGTTTAGGAGGGAATTTGGCTCCATGGAGCCAAGCCACTGATCCCCTTCCATTTGTTGGTTCTGGTAGCGCGCCACCCTCATAAAACATATTCGTGATGTACTATATGGAGAGCACGGGGGGCACTCCATAGACTATATTCAGGGGATTGTCGAAGTTGTTTTTTTTTTTTGATAATATTTAAAGGTTCCATTTGATAAATCGAGGCCACCTGCTCAAGAGCCTTGTTAGTTGAGCAGTGGCCTTGATTTGCCCAAATCAGAACCTTAAAGTATTTATACCAAAAAACCAACAACTTTAAAACTAGTCCCCATAGTTGTCTGTGGAAGCGTGGGCCCACGCTCTCCATATAATTAAATCACATAACGTACTTGCACAAGGTGTCGATCAGGATCAGGAAATGGAAGGAATCGTGGCTGGTTCCACAGAGCCAAAATGCAATCCAATCCCTCCCTCCAAAAAGTGGCATCAAAAATTATAGGTATTTAGCAGTAGACTTGGGCCGGTAAGGCTTCATATTTGGGTTGGGTAGATGAGCAGAAAAGGTGCTCTTTTAAGATGGAACAGTTTTTCCATTTTACGAAGAAGTGTAATAAGCCACTAAAGGTGTGCATCAGTGCTGTAATAACCTCATTTCCTTGATGGCTGAAGACCCGAGGTACACGGTTTTTACACCCAACTGTGGGTTATTCCTTACTTAATGCATGGCTGTAGGTATTCTTACCGCAGTAAGACCATTGTGTCCTTGGGGTCAGCAGCATGTTGCAGTTCTCACCACTGAAGAATGTACAATAAATCACTCTTTCATTTATTCTACAAATTAGTGACCAAGGGTCGGAAAGAGGCACTGAGCCAAGGCTCACCTTCAGGTGTGACTCTGGGAGAGGGTTACAGAGGAAGTCGAATGAAAAGTCAAACAGTTCGATCAAAAAACATAGGCAAAATGACAAAAAGAAACAATTGGTTGTAAGATCTGGCTACACTGCATGTGGCTCAGAGGAGCAGACAAATTGAACAATCTAGGCTAATATCTTAACCAAAACAAAGAAAATATTTAAAGACATCATGTAATATACAGTCGGAGAAAAACATTAAGAAAATCTGATGAGGGAGGCAGACTACAAAACACCAGATTTGGTATTCATCTCAGTATCTGGTATTCCACCTAGCCAGAAAGCTGTGCTACTGATTTAGCTGTAAAGTGGCACCATGGAGAAGTGGTATTCCAGTCAGAATACCAACATAATGAAAATGGTATTTTGCTTTGAAAACTGAAATGCAAAACAGGACAGAATACCCGCCCTGACAATGAATGTTATGAAGAATGAAGTGCAATCGTATATACAATTGTGTAACTTCAAAGTGCAGAATGCATTATTGTATATTATTAATTTCCATGAAACCTAACCAGTTTTCTTTTTGTTTTTCTTTTCCTTAGAATTTTATTGGCAAGCTATAGTCGTAGAAGAAAACACCTTAGACAATCAATACTGGCACTGCACAATGAAACGGTTGTGAACGACAACTAAAGAAGCCCACTGCAAACAGTATGGTTGAAAACGGTGCACATTATTCAGTTGTGAGCATTGGCATTTGGTTGGTACTGAGAGAGTGCTCCGATGTATTAAAGAAACACACAGAACAATGCTGTCGCTGCCGAACAGTTGGTCACTAATCTGTACTAATCTGCATGGTGTGGGTGCCTATGCCAAGTTCAAGGACTGACAGCATTGCCTTGTACACGTCTAACAGTAACTGCATCAGTATGTCTATGGAGTGGATTATGGCTTGGAGCTGGTCACTAGATGGATTAAGGGACCTTATAGCCACTGGCATACAGTCCGTAAGGGAGTGTGATACCACGGCACTTACCACGGTTGCCTGCCTTCTAGTTTTATTTGTGTGGTACTGCTATCACATTGGTAGGGAACAATCCCGTAGCTATGTCACTGTGAATTCAATTATTCAGAGCTCAGATGCCAATGGGTATCAGAATGGGTATGTGTACTGTCAGTCATCTGAGTGCATCGGTGTACCCATAATGAGGACTTAACCAAAACTTTACCATAATTTGCAAGAGTATGCAAGAGATACTCCTGGTCTGGGATGGGTAGAATTCATAAAGGAATCCGAGAACAAAGGCGCTATTTAAACAGCAGACCATCCATACAGAAACCAGAGGTTTTCTTTTTGCCAGATTTGCCAACAGCACCCTATTTCTCCCGAGAAGCTCAGAAGCACGATGTTGAATTATTGGAGCGTAATTTTCAGACTATCCTTAGCGAATTTGAAATGATCTTTAAAGCGTTCTCAAACTGCAGCCTTCCACAGGGGTGGAAGGTGAACAGTACACCTAGCGGAGAATGGTTCACCTTTTATCTAGTGAACCAGGGCGTGAGCATTTCCAGCAACTGCAGAAAGTGCCCACGAACATATCGCTTGCTTGGAAGTCTCCGCACTTTCATCAGCAACAATGTCTTTGGGAATGCTTGCTTCTCTGTGCTGAAACCAGGAACTGTCATTACTGAGCATTATGGGCCGACAAACGTCAGAATAAGGTGTCATTTAGGTATGTGATACAGCTTACATTTTAAATTCTTCAAGGCAGAGATACATCTTCTTCATCTGCCGAAGGTAGTTAACTTGTATGAGTCATGCATGCTTTTACCTAACAGTTTAAAACTGACACTAATTACTAAGGATACTAATAGGGTTTATGATTAAAGTCTTTTCTTTAGAAAATGAACTGCTAATTCACCAGTTTATCTGTTCCCTCTCACTCTGTAGTGATATTTTTTAAGAAGAGTAAATCACAAGGGAGTATTAATCTAAAGGCTCGTATGACAACAATGAAACCATTTTGATGGCAATGCAGGTCTGCTTTTTCTACGGTGCTTATAAATGTGATGTTTTAAATAAAATCTAGCCATTTATTGTATGGGATTTTTACTGAAAGTACAAGGAAGATAAAAGACATTCTAAACAACTGTTTTTGGCTACAGACTTCTGTTACCTTGTTATGTTGTTAAAGTTGTGAGAACAACAGTGCTTCTAGTGTCAGGCATTTGACTGCTGATAAAATGAATATAAACAAGACGGGGAACGGTAACACCCCCTTCTCCGAAGAGACTTGCTCAGGCTCGCACAGTGGTGGTGGTGGGGGGAGCATACATCACGGCCTGGATCTCCAGGTTGACATCCCAGGTCTGATCTGCCCTATGCTTCTTAGCTGTCACATATTAGGAGGGGCAACATCTCTCCCCCCCCCCATTTTAGCACTCTGAATTGCTCCATCACACTTCAAAATGTACTGCTCACAGACAGGTTGCTGTAAACTAGATATGAAGGCAAAAATGTTTTATATTCTATGATGGTAAATCAAAATTACACCTTACATAAATAAAGACATTAGTCCACACAGCCTTCTGAGCTTATAACTCCATACTTGATGATGTGTCCTGCGTCCCCCCCCCCATTAAAAGTGTGAGTGGTCCCCATTTCTGTAGTGCTCCACGCTGTCACTGGGACGTCTTAATATACGATTCAAATGCACCTCTACTAGGGACACTGGCGCAGCTGAAAGCTATGACATCAGTACAGGGTGTATGACAAAGTGAAGGCAGTACAGCGCAGGGCAACCAGGATGGTCCAGTGCAGCGCAGGGCAACCAAGATGGTCCAGGACTAAGGGGCAAGCCATACAAGGAGCGGCGGCTACAGGACCTGTACGTGTACACGCTCAGTAAGAGAAGACATGATAGAAACATTCAAGTACCTGCATGGGACAAACAGCGTGGATGTCAAGAAAATGTTTTCCTTATGCTGAAGTACAGGGACTAGGGGGAATTAGATAGATAGATACTTACTTTATTTATAAAAGCACCCATTTCCTGAGACTTTGGGCACTGTACAAAATATACATTATAATTATAAATCACACAAATTGTATTATATAAAGAAAATACTAAATCCACTGAGAACACATTTAAAATACTACCTCTCTCAAAAAAAAAAATCACAGTAAAATCGAAAGCATAAAATACTATTAATTTATAAATGCTTGCTGGAACAGGTACATTTTTAGGCCCTTCTTAAAGGCGTCTACTGAGGAGACTCCCTAAAAATAGGCAGGAGTTCTACAGGATAGGTGCGCTACCAAGAATGCCCTATCCCGAATGCCACAAGCTAGCCCTAGGAACCAGCAGGAGCCCCGGTAGAACGGACAGTCCGGGGCAGGTGATAGGGAAATAGCTTACATTTTCAGAGGGGAGAGTCCAGGTGGACAAGTGGAAAAGCTACTGGAAAAGTAGTAAGGCCCAAACTGGCAAGCAGTTTCAGACAGGGATGAGACAGGCATATATATAGATACATAGACAGTGTCGGCAGATAAGGGCCTATGGCCCACCCAGTCTGCCCATTTAAGTTTGTAAGTTCAGTTTATGTTTTCCAGGAAGTCTGTTGACCCTTACCCTGACCTCCAGAATTCTTTATGTCTATCCCATGCATTCTTAAAACCTGTGATTGTTTCAGCCCCACCACTTCCTCTGGTAGGGTGTTCCCTTGTCCACCACCGTTCTGTGAAGAAATTCTTCCTCACGTTTCCTCTGAATCGTCCTCCTCCAACTTCATCCCATGCCCTCTAGTCCTGGAACATCTTTTTCGCTTAAAATAGTGCATTCCTGCCCCTGTTCCTCCCTGTAAGATACTTGTATGTCTCTATCATATCCCTCTCCCTCCTCTCCTCCAGGAGTACATGTTCAGTGCCTTCAACCTGTCCTCATAGGACTTGTGATGCAATCCATGCACCATCTTTGTTGCCCTCCTCTGAACCTTCTCTACCCTGTCTATGTCCTTATGTAGGTAAGGTCTCCAGAACTGCACATGTACTCCAGGTGCAGCCTCACTAGTGTCTTGTATAGTGGATTATGACCTCCCTTTTCCTGCTGGTGATGCCCTGCCTATGCATCCCAGCATCCTATTCTTACCTGCTGCCTTGTCACATTGTTTCCCTGCCTTGAGGTCATCAAGATGATAACTCAAGATCCCTTTCCTGCTTGGTGCATGCTATATCCTCACCCCCAACTGATATATTGTGCCAGGGTTTTGTGCCCCATATGCATTATCTTGCACTTCCTTGCATTGAATTTCAACTGCCAAACCCTGACCATTCTTTAAGTTTCTGAGGTCCCTTCTCATTCTGTCTACACCCTCTGGTGTGTCTACTCTGTTACAGAGCTTGTGTCATCAGCGAACAGTGAAATTCTGCCTTCTGGGTCTTCGCAATGTCACTGATGAAGATATTGAATAGTACCGGTCCCAGCACTGATCCCTGTGGTATCCCACTGGTCCACTCTTCCCTCTGTGGAGTGACAGCCATTTACCACCACCCTCTGTGTCCTGCTGCCCAGCCAGTTACCTACCCACTGCACTACTGTCCTGCCCACACCCATATTCCCCAGTTTGTGCAATAGTCTTCTATGTGGCACAGTGTCAAAGGCCTTGCTGAAGTCCAGATAGGCCATGTCCAGTGCCTCCCTGATCCACTTCCCTAGTCACCCAGTCAAAAATTCAATGAGGTTGGTCTGACATGACCTTCCCTGGTGAAACCATGCTGCCTTGGGTCCTGTAGTCCATTGACAACCAGATGTTCCACCAATCTCTCCTTCAGTAGTGCTTCCATGATCTTCCCACTACGGGGTGAGGCTGACTGGTCTGTAGTTCCGGCTTCCTCTTTGTTCCCACTTTTTGTATAAGGGACTACATCTGCTATCCTCCAGTCTTTGGGTACCTCCCTGTTTCTAGTGATCGGCTAAACAGGATGGCAAGAGGTTCAGCCACCACCTCTCTTAGTTCTTTAAGGACCTGGGGTACACCCCATCTGGCCCCATTGCTTTATCAACTCTTATTACTTCCAGTTCCTTCAGGACCCTTTCTCATGTAAAGGGACCTGTGTCCATTCTGCACCATTCTCACCCCTTGTACTCCATTCAGACCCATTACCCTCCTCTTCCTTAGTAAGACTGAGCAGAAATACCTGTTCAATATGTCAGCTTTACTGTTGTCATCCTCCATACAGCCCCATCCTCCCCTTCAGTCTCACTATCCCTCCCTTTGCCTTTCTTTTCACTTATGTACCTGTAAAGGTTTGTCCCTCTACCCACTGATTTTGCAATGTTTCTTCTGTCTGACTTTGGCTTCCCTTACTGACCTCCTGCCTCCCTTTGCTTCTCCTGGTACTTCTCCCTATCCCTTCTGCCTGTGTCTTTTTGTATTGCCTGAATGCAATCTTTTAGCTTTCACTTTCTTTGCTACCTCTTTGGAAAACCATAATGGTCTCCTCTTCCTTTTCCTCTTGCTAACCTGCTTAATACATAATTCTGTTGCTCTTGTAATCCCCATTTTAAATACTTCCCACTGTTCTCAACCCCTGATTCCTGCCCCATTTCCCTTAATGCCTCTTTCAAGTATCTCCCATTTTCCCAAAGTTTGCCCCTAAAATCCAGGATACGTGTTTTGTGTGGTTTGGTTCTGCTCTTTCTGTGATTTCAAACCACAGTGACTGGTGGTCACTGTTCCCCAGGTGCTCCCCACTCTTACCCCATCACACTGTCCCTGTTTGTGAGCACAAGGTCCAGTATTGCCTTCTGCCGAGTTGGTTCCATGACCAGTTGCTTGAGGAAGGCACCCTGAAGGAGTTCAGGATAAATCTGCTCCTAGTTGATGCTGCTGCTGGGATGCTCCAGTCAGCGTCTGGAATATTGAAGTCTCCAACCAGTACTACCTCACCCTTGTCTGCCATCCTCTGGATGGCTAGCATCAACTCCTATCTGTTTCTTCCTCCTGGGCTGGTGGTCTATAGACCACACCTGTGTGGATAGCTGGCCCATTTTCCTTTCCAGCTTAACCCACAGTATCTCCCCCCATTTTGTTCCTCCTGGATCTCTGTGGCCCTTATGTCATTTTTCACATACAGTGCCACTCCTCCTCCCTTCCTGCCTGCCCTGTCTCTTCTGAATATGTTGTAGCCAGGTATGGCCAACTCCCAGTCGTGGTTATCATTACACCAGGTTTCAGTGATGGCCACAATGTCAGAGTCTGACTGCACCATAACAGCCTCAGATCTTCCATCTTGTTGCTAAGGCTCCTGGCATTTGCACACATGACTTTCCATGATTTGACCTCCTAGACTGTTTGCTGTTCTACTCCATATGTGGTTAGTCAAATGTGCCGAGGGGGACTAATGGGCAGGGCTACCACTAGGGTCTGAGCAGGGTAGTGAGGTAAGATGCGACTGAATAGGCTGGTAGCCATTTCTCTGCTGACAATGGTAAAAGATGGCCAGTCAAACAAAACTCTGGGGTAAACACCCAGACACCTTACCTATCATTGTCGTAGTGGTTTACTTAGGGCTTTGTTCCAGTTGACTACCCTTTACCCTGATCACACGGGGACAGTGGGGGGTGGGCTTGGAGAGTTAGTTATCACTTTTGCTGCCTTTGGATGAATACGTGTGGGAATGGAATCAGGTTGGGAGATAGTCTGCCTCAAAAGGGAAGGGGACCAGGCTGGCTAGGGACAGGGTGGCTACTGGTGGCTGCAGCAGAAATGTGGTTGTCTTTGAGGGTGGGTCAGGCCACCAGGATGAATGGGATCAGTTTCTGGGGAGGAAAAGGGGAGCCTCACATTTCTTCAACAGCTTGTCCTCCAGTCCTGTCCAGACCAGTACCCGGAACCAACTTGGACCTAGGAGGAGGATAATTATAGCATTTTGTGCCCCCTGCAGTCCATTTGCCAAGGAAGAAAGGAAGGTAAAGGAGAGGTGAACGGGGGGAAGTCTTTGTTTTTCCATTTTTTACTGTGTTTTACTGGGTGGGAGGAGGTTTAACTAATTGTGATGGTGGAAGCAGTACTCTGTCCTTTCGAGCTCTCCTCTGTGTGAGGTTTTTGATTGGTGCATCTCCCGTCCAATTGGCTCCTAGTTTCAGATTTTGATTTGGCTCTATCCTATAGAGTATTTTTTTCCTCTGTCTCCCTCAGTTTTCTCCTTCAGGCATACTTCTCTTGACAGACTGCCAGTTTACTCATTTTGTGTCCCAATCTGGTGTCTGGGACCCATAGGAGAAGATTTTCCAGTTCATCTTTATAGCTATGAAGGTGCTTTCCTCTGCGTCCTCCATGTTGCAGAACAGATCATGTTCCAGGAGGTGAAGGTATGCTCAGACAATACAGTGACAGTCCTGTACTGGCAAACTAACTCAGCTGCAGTGGTACATCTGTGAGAATGGACTTATCCCTGATGGGTTTGTATTCAGGTGGTGGCACTGTGGGGCACCACAGATCGATCTCTTACTTAAGGAGAGGCCTAAGTTCTCATGTCACTCAGCTGCATCACATGTCTACAGGTGGACCTACTAATTTTCCTTTACCAGTTTGCTTTCAGTTATAGAAAAATTATGTGTCAAGAAGAAACTTTCTCCTTATATTCAGGATGCACCCTAGAAGTCCTTGTTTCTCAGGTTTGGTAATAGCATCAACTCAGAAACTGCATAGGCTTCCGTCACACGAGGACCAATGGGTGAGGGTCTGTGATTTTTCTCTCCGAATCTGCAGTTCACAGCCTGGCTCCTGAAAGG
Source organism: Neoceratodus forsteri (assembly GCA_016271365.2). Lineage (NCBI taxonomy): Eukaryota > Metazoa > Chordata > Ceratodontiformes > Ceratodontidae > Neoceratodus > Neoceratodus forsteri. The sequence goes on from JADMNL010000027.1 coordinate 790,909, forward strand.
AGGATTCTGCTAAGGTTTCCTTACTCATTTAAGCTGGTGGACATAATGCTGTCCTCCAGGTACATCTCTATGTCCTCTGCAGAAGATCTGAGACACCTTTTCCTGTTTTGGACACAAGTTTTAGGACTTAGTCCAAGAAAGGGCATGGGGCTTAGATTGTGTTTTTCCTTCTTGCTGGTGTAGTAAGGGTCCATCCATAACCACCCTGTTTGCCAGTATTCAGTGGCGCTGCTGTTTAGCCTCATGGATGGTTCCTATTTAGAACATACTCGGACTTATAAAATGGTGAGAAAAACAATCTAGAACTTTCAATGGGCAGAGATGTCACCTGATCATGCAGTAAATCGCTATAAAAACAGGGTCAGGTGCCGTGTGCATTTCCTCCCAAAATGTGTGAAGTGTAATGAGCCCCTCCAGGGTGTGCAATATAGGATTTTAATGCACTTCCCATGGGTGTGAGACACTCTGCCTTCAGCCTGTGCCTTACTAAACCCCTGGGAATGCATTAAAGAGCTAGTGTACTGCCCAAAACTAATATTAGTTTTTAAAGCAGTCAACCATTACCTTTTATATGTGAGGTACTTCTTCTTTTCCTGTTGGTTAATTAGAATATTTGTTTACTTGACGTTAGTAGGTGCAATGTGTGGGGCAGCACTCTGCCTGGCAGCTGACATACCTAGTTCTGTCCCCCCACCACTACATCACCAGCACTGTGACCTCACTGACTGTGACATCACTGATGCTTGGGAACAGCCACTCTGTGGCCGCCAGGTCAGTCACCTGTGATGTCACTGTCAGTGAGATCAGAGTGCTGATGATGTGGGGGGGATAGGAATAGAAATGTCAGCTGCCAGGCCAAGAGGTTCACCACACCCAGCACAATATTATCACATAGAACTTTCTAATGAGCAAAAGGAAAAGAAAAGTACTTCAGAGTAAAAGTTACAACTGACTGCATCTTAAAATTTGTATTATGTTCCTATCTGCCTGTTTTGGCTCCATTAGCTCTTTAAAATCCTATAATGCATAGCTTGTCTTGGCTTATTACTTATAAGCAGGCTCAGATTTTGAGCCATGTGATTGGTTGATAACTCTGTGCTAGAAGTGTCTAACGCACGGCTACAACTAATCTTGGCAAACAGGATGCAGTACCCATTTTTAAATCCTTGTGCCTGCCTGCCTACTCACCCGCCTGCTTGGACCTGCCACGATCTCTCGCTAGCTCACTTGCTATGCTCTTCACTGGCCTGCTGGCTCTTCGCTATTTCCTCCCTTACTCCTCACTGTTATAATTTTCTGGATATTTTAAGTAAAAAACCTGAATGGACCACATTGCTAAAAAAAACACAAAAACACATGCCAGACATGATCTACCAACCACCCACTCTCATGCTCTGTAGTCTCTCAACTCCCTGCCTCAGCTTAAAAAAAAAAAATAAGGATATAAATAAACATTTCCTTTAATGCCCCGCCTCAGCAGTACTTCACACAGAAATCAAAAAATACCACCATCTCCACAATTTTACATTCCCGTTTCTACAGTGTGGTCTGGCATCTCGCTCAGGTCCACCACTGTCGCTCACACCTTGATTGCCGCCTGTGGCAGTTCAAAAGATAAAGAAAATCATACAAGTGACTGTGTGTGTGTGTGTGTGTGTGTCGGGGGGTGGGGAGGTCATCACAACCACCACAAAAAGATTACTACTGAGGTCACCATAGGACAGAGTTCCTCAACTGAAAATAAAATGCACACAGCAAACTCATCCAGGTGGAGGAACTATTTATTTTTTAATAAAACAAAATGTCATTTTCTTAATCATAATAATTTTAATTTTGACATGCATCTACAGTTTAGATGCCGATTTCATACGCAGTTAAGCCACTCCAGGGTGTCGTTAAGTAAGTAATAATACCCGACAGGGTGGGCGTTATTGGGCTATAACAGACCGCCCAGGGGCGTAATGAGGCAGAGGGCCTTATAGCCCCAGGAAGGTCTGTTATATCCCATAATGCCCACCCTGGAGGGTGTTATTACACTTAGATCATGGTTTGTATGTAAGATTTTTAATAAAATGAAATAAAAGTAATTAGGAAACTGAATAAATGTGAAAGAATAAAACTAGATATGTTTTGTGAAATAGTCCGTGGGTGGTGCTGTTCAGGAGAACCTGTCGGATTGATTTGGATTTTTGTGCCACTGATTTATGGGAGATTTAGTACTGTAACGCAAGGTCACGAAAGGGACAGTAAAACAAATTTTGTATTAAAAAATAAAAATTCTGAAGACTTTGGGAGTTAAGAAGATAAAGTGCTCATTTTACAGGTACAGTTGGGCTGGTGCGTTGCAGTTTTTTCATGAGAGAGAGATTGAGCAAGACAGTTGATGGGGATCAGGAAGAAGTGCAGCGAGGAAAGACAGGAGCCGGAGTGTCGTGATTTGCATCCCGCAGATGGAGTCGGGCTGCTGAGTTGGGATGTTTGTGAGAGCGGCTGGCGATTGTAGGTTGGGAGGGGCCTGAGCGCTTCACTAGCGTCGGGTTTTCGGATGAGGGGGTGGAATTTAAAAAATTGGGCGATCTGTTTTCTAATGTTGAAAATGTAGAATTTTGTTTTCCGATGACTATTTTGGACAGTTACGAGAGGTGGGACCTTTGGCTTGCTGTCTTGCTTAGTGAGAAAACGTGGCGGAAGGGTTTGAAATTACGGTGGCATTATGTTGGGCAGAGCTGGCACTCGTTTTAGAGCGGGCGTTGTTAAGAAATAACAGCCCAGGTGACAGGCTGTTTCAGCCAATGAGGATGCAAGTTTTAGTTTACCCATTATCTAAACAGTTCTAACACATGGCTGGGGGTTGGATGTACTCAGCCTGCATCCTCACGCCTCACTACACTCCTAGCTGTGCATTAGAACTGTCTCACAGAACCTCATCATGGCTTATTGCTTACTTAATCAAGTCTCTTTCATCACAAGACTCAAACCTTCATTCCTGTCATCTCTGCCCCAGTGGCTTTTTTTAAAATTGATTGTCTAAGCTTTATTGATTTTTTTTTCCTTCCCAAGACTGTTTGGCCTCTGGGCCCAAAGAAACTGTCACCATCAGTGTGTGTGTTTTTCTAATAGTTGTCTGTTCCACCAGAAAATCTTGTGAGCTCCAGGTTTTCTCCTGCTCAGTCTTATCTCATCCCTTATCATGGCAAGGTCATTCTCAGGATTGTAGTCTCACCTCTTCTGAAAGAGGCTACTGTTTTTTTGTGTGGACCAAGTGGTGTGCTATTCAGACTGTTGACCTAAGCTGATGAACCCCAAAGAAGGTATGTACGCAGACTGTTCAGAATGAACCTGGTAATGTCACATTTTTGCCAGTTCAACAATTCCTCTTCAGGATCTGCAAAGCAGATGAGAAAAAGATGATGGTTTCCCAGGTCTCTTTGCTAGGTGAGTATGAGTTTATAAACCTTACATGGCATCATAACCGATCCACCACCTTTGACTAGGACAAAGGCATTCAGGTTCAGGAAAGCATCCTAGGCTGAAAACACAGAGGCTTCTGTCTCAGAACTTGCAGGGCAGCCTTGTGGCCTTCCCTACACATTTTCTCCAAGCATTACAGGCTTGATTTTCAAACATAGATCAAAGCAGCGTTTGGGCTCAAACTGCGTGAACAGAGGTCAGACAGTAACAGATACATAGAATTTGATGTCAGATAAGTACTGCTTGGCCGCCTAGTCCGCCCATTTTTTCATACCTGTCAGAGCAGCCAAGGCTTCAGGGAACTGAGACTGGTGCATTGCATAAAGACAGAGAAAAGGACTTCTTCAGATAAATCAGTGAAAGACGGAAAAACAAAGATCAGATTGTGAGGATTAGGAAAGGTGGGGCTGGCTGGAGAAGAGGGAGGACCAGGTGGAGGCACTGAATGATTACTTCTGCTCCATGTTCTATGAGGGAGAAAGGGGCAGATACCACCTGGGAGAGGGGGTGGGCGGGGAGGAGGTGACTGATATAGGAATTACAGAGGACAGAGTGCTGAAGGGATTGGGGGATCTGAGGGGGAATAAGGCACCAGGTTCAGACAGCATTCACCCTAGGATGCTTAGGGAACTGGCGGAGGACCTGGCAGGAATGCTGGCTGACCTGTTCAATATGTCCTTGGACACTGGATGCGTACCACAGGACTGGATGATGGCCCGTGTGGTACCCATTCATAAAAGTGGACCTAAGGACGAACCAGAGAACTACAGATCAGTAAGCCTCACATCAATTGTGGGGAAAGTCATGGAGACAATCCTAAAAGAGAGGCTGGTGACCTTTTTGGAGATCAGTGGTCTCCAGGACAGTCAGCAGCATGGGTTTGTCTCTGGAAGATCCTGCCAGACAGATCTGATTGAGTATTACGACTGGGTGACAAAGGAACTGGACAAAGGCCATGAGGTGGATGTCCTGTATTTGGACTTCAGCAAGGCCTTTGATTCCGTGCCACATGGGAGACTGTGGGGGAAGCTGGAATATATCGGGGTGGGAACAAAGATGGTAAGCTGGATCATCAATTGGCTGAAGGGAAGGCAGCAAAGGGTGGTGGTGGGGGAGTTCTCATCACCGAGGGATGAGATGAGCGGGGTGCCGCAGGGATCAGTATTAGAACCAGTATTGTTCGGGATATTCATAGCTGACATCTCCCATGGGGTCCAGAGTAAGATCAGTCTCTTTGCAGACGGCACAAAGATGGGTGCCGTGGTTGATGACATCGAAGGGTGGAGGGGGCTGCAGGAGGACCTGACCAAATTACATGAGTGGTTGGATGCATGGCAGATGGGTTTAATGCCAAAAAGTGCAAGGTCTTGCACTTCTGGACTAACGACCAGGGGAGGAGCTATCAGCTGGGGGGTGTACAGCTAGAATGCACAGAGGAGGAAGAAGATCTAGGGGTGCTTATAATGGGAAGTATGAACAACTCAGCTCAGTGCTGGAAGGTGGCAGCAAAAGCCAACAGGATGCTGGGGTGTATAGCGAGGGGAATCTCCTCCAGAAATACGGAGGTGATCCTGCCCCTCTACAGGTCGCTGGTCAGGCCGCACCTGGAATACTGCGTGCAGTACTGATGCCCATTCCTGAAGAAGGGCATCAGATTGTTGGCAGGTGTACAGCAGAGGGCGACAAAGATGATCCAGGGATTAGAGGGATATTCCTATGAGGAGAGGCTGGGTGGGCTGAACTTATATTCCCTGGAGGAGAGGAGGGACGGGGGGACAAGATTGAAACCTTTAAATATTTAAAGCGGATTAACAAGGCTAGTAAAGAAGGGACTTTCCAGATTAGAAGGTAGAGGGTCACAAGGGGGCACCAGATGAGATTGGAGAGGGGAAAATTCAGGAGGAAGTCAGGAACATTATTTCACTGAGAGGGCAGAGGATAAGTGGAATACTCTGCCAGAGAGGTGGTAGCCTGTAGCACAGAAGACAGTTTTAAGAGGGATGGGACAGAGTGAGGGGGTATTTGTGAGGAGGGAAGGGGGGTGGGGCAGCTGCAGAGTTGAGAGGCTAGCTGCACAATCGAGCAGAACTCGATAGACTGTGAGGTCTGTTTCTGCTGGCATTTTGTATGTTCGTATGTTTGCACCTACATTATTACTGCAGGCCATACTTGAGCTACAGCTCTTTCTCCCTCCCCTCCTTGCCGCTATGATTCCCTTGTGCCTATCCCATGCTTTCCTGAACCCCACCACTGTTTTTGCCCCACCACTTCCACTGGTTGCTGTTCCAGGAATCCACCACTCTTTCTGTGAAGAAGTACTTCTACTGTGAAGAGTAGTAGAACTCTCCTTATAAGATTTACGACAAAATTCTCCCCCACCAGGAATTTTATGCGTACAGTTTTATTAGACCCCATATATTAAGGCTTCCCAGTGACCATGTGAAGCACAGTAGAAAGAAGAAATTCTATCAGACTTGCTGTAATTTTTTTCTGTTGGCTCCAACATTGTCAGTGGGACCACACCTGGGAGTTTTGGTTAAACTCTCGTGGATAATATTTTCTAGATGATTCAGTAGATTGGCAGTTGGTGTATTTGTTGAAAAGTTTTGAATTTTTTCCAATAAACATATTGGTTTACTCAAGCACATAGTAAATCATACTAATGCCTGAAAGTTTTGCAGAGGTCCTTCTGTCAGTTTGGAGAGTTACTATCGAAGCAGTGTGTTTTCATCGCATGATATCTTTCCTGAGTAGACAACTCCGGGATGTTCATGATTTCTTAAGTCGGTCTGCTCACCTGCTCGCCTTAGGAACAGTGAAGGCATCTTGATTTATCTAGGAAGGTACTGTACCATGCGTTTCTTCTTTGCTTACATCACTGAAGATATGTGAATTGATGTTATAGTCATGGTATTAGTGGGGTTACTAGCATTTTCTTTTTCCTTATTATTTTGGTTGTACTGCGTGGCAAGGAGTGTGACCTGATCATTTAGATGCTGTGGAACTCTCATGCCACCAACATTCCATGTTGGTATCACAGGTTTAAGCTGTGCCAGTGTCCCCAGTAGGGGTGCATTTTACCCACATGGTAAGACTTCCAAGTGACGACGCTGAAGTTAGCAGCAAAATAAATTAAGGTAAGTCTGATAGAATTTTCTCTTTGCGAGACAGAAGTTTGAGAGGTATGATCAATTGACAGCGACCACACGTCCTCTGCTCACTTCCTTGGCTGGCTGCCACCTGAAGTAACACTACTAATCCCATTTAATCTGATTAACAGTATTTACTTCAGAAGGTGACTGGCCGAGAAGGTGAGTGGAGGGCTGTGCCAGTACCCCCTGGTGGAAGCCATTACCAAGCCACCAGGAATGGGGAATGGCGGGCAGGAAGGGAGATAATAAGCACACAGAGGCGTGGCAAGAAAACTGTTAAAATGGAGCAGGGAGGGTAGCTGGGATGCAGAGGAATGGGGGACTTTGACAGCGAACCAGCAGGAAGGAGAGGTAGGTAACAGGGACACAGTGATTGGGATGGGAAATGTTACAAGGATCTGGAAGTTGGGAGTTGGAATGTAATGGGAGATGCAGAGGAATGGAGAAAGGAATGGAAACTTGCACTGGTTGGAGAAAGGAGGAGGAGGAGGAGGTACTGGAAACAGAAGGATGGGATGAAGAGCAGTGTGCAGTACTTGCATCTCAAGGACAGCACTGGGACCAGAAAATCTGTCCATTATAGCAGCATGTCCTTAATAGGCAAGTAAGTCATGGGTTATTCCACTGGCCCATATGTGTAAGGCAATTTGAGATAAACAGGGATGGGGGGGTTTGAAGAATAAATTGCTAATCGTCATGGCAACCTAAAAGGAGAAATACGGACAGCCCACAGCAGTTTCTGTTTTTTTTTTTCCACTTACCACTACAGATGTCCACATTATGCTAGTACTTTTTCCGTTATCATGCACATTGCAACCCCGCCATTTGTGGACACCACACAGTGGTACTGAGTATTTAATGTAAGACTAGTCTGCAGTAGTACAGTGAAAATATTTTAATACTAGTTGTAATAAGATTTGTTTATATCTCAGTTTTCAAGACACTGTGATGAGTGATGCCTGGGCAACTAGACAAAGAAGTCCAGGTTGTCCAAGTCATCTAATGTCACGTGTCACAGGCGCCATCCTGAGGGCCTACAACTTGAACTTTGTCTTGGTTCCTGCCGTGGTGCACCATGCTGGGTTACAGAGAGAGCACAGAGGAGGGACAAGACCAGTCGTCCAAAACAGAGGCATGACTGCCATGATTAAAACTTTTTTTTTTTTACTTCCATTTGTACCCGTAGACTCTGACTCTCAATACTGCTGGCTTGAGTGACTGCCTTTATTCAATTCTCTACAGCTTTACTTAGTCTCTAGCTGTCAAAGGTAAGTGAGCAGTGAGCATGCATGTCACAGTCTGTTCACAGCTGTACCCCACCACGCATGCGCTCCCAGCCCCTCAGCATGCAACCCCATTCCAAACCGTCTTTATAGCAGGCGAGGCATTTGGAGCTGATATCTGCTTGGCACTGCTCCATACTGTCACCATATTTGGTCTGTTGGATGGGTCTGGCTGCAGTAAGGAAGACGCCTGTAATGCTGGAGCCAAGCCACTGGACTCCTACAGCGTCCACATTTCAGAGCATAAAGAGTCCAGTATAGGGAGGTAAGCACTAAAGTTTTCTCTGTGTAGAATAGCCAGGACCATGAGAACTGGCTATATTACCGAGACATCTGTAGTAGGCAGAGTCCATATTCGGTAAATTCCACTTTTACTCATCCCTGCTGCGTCTCCCAGTCTCTCTTCCTGCCCATTTCCCTCGGTGCCCCTCCCAGGACTGCTTTGCATCACACTGGGTCCTTGAGCAAGTCTGCTCACTGTAATTAGCCAGGCTAGTGGTGGGGGCAAGTTGCCAGTTATGCAACCCCCCAACCCCCAGCAAAACTGCAGGTCAAAATCACCACCTCTCCCTAGGTCCATCATGCATTTCAGTTTAATAGAGTTGCTGTAATATTTGTAACCCAGTAAATCACAAGGCACAATGATTTCATAAATACATTTATAACATGGGTTCACAAAAGCAGAGAAACTGGTTACAGGGCAACAGGTGACTGTGGATTAAATTCTTTATTTACTGTTACTGCAGCCTCATACCTCACAACCCACCCAGGCGTGGATTAAATGCCTATAACCCCACACCCCCACCGTGGGTTATTGCTTACTTTATTGACAGACATGCACATACAGTGTATTGCAACAGCATAAGATCGGATATATCAGTCAGGGACTATCTGATGGAGGGGATGCTTTTCCGTGTTCTTTGTTTTCCCATTTTCCCTATACATACAGATATATGTTTAAATTGCCTATAGCAAGAACACATTTTAAAAGGTACAGTGCAGACTGTTTGCATTGAGGAATTATATGTAAAACGACCGTTTGGACTGTATGTGGCAGTAGATAAAATTGTTCTCTAGTTCTTTGCCTTTTTCTCTTTACATCCTTGAGTATTTGTATTTTAAAAGGAATTATGCTGTTTAAATTCTGGACTAATGTTGTTTGTCTTTAGCAGTTCACTTTCTTTCATTCCACAGCATGCAGTCTGTACCATTATAATGTTTATGTTGTCTTTGCCGTTATAAATTAAGTTTACAGTGCCTGTGCATGGAATCTGGAATCGAAATGGGGTAACAATAAACAGAAGCAGCGCCTTGACTTGGTGATGTTAACTCCTTAATGGAATAGTCCAGCGGTTTCAAAACTCGCAGTATAAAAAACTTAAGAGAAAATATGGTTTGAGAATCGTATCTGTGTTCTGGTTAAGCTACCAGGGGGCACCCGCAGTTATATAGTTTCCAGGATCCTCTTCTAAGCTTGTCTTTGTTTATGTATTATCACCAGGAGAGGAAACTCCTTTGTTCTGTGGTAGCCAGCTATGCTAACACCTCAGAATGTTTAGTAGCCCGTCTCAAATTTGGGAGGACTAGTGTGATCACAGAAACCACCAAAAATTCTCCAATCAGGGAACTGGTGGATTTCTGTGGAAACATATGTACTCAATTCTAAATAAGCCCCAAAAACACAAAAACCCTTACCTGGCCCCAAATTAAATCCTGCAAAAATTTATTTTCAAAAACATCCCCATTTTGGAAGGAAGAGATCATATTTTGCTCCATGGAGCTCCGCCGTGCCGATCCCTTCCACTTCCTGGTACCTGTACCTTGACTGATCCACCCGATCTGCCCCTCGCTACCCGTTTGTGACATCACTGTTTGAGTAGCACAGGCGGCGATCACTGACAGATGGGGCTGTCTTAAAATATAAATTTGGGTAGTTTAGATAGCCAGTCGGAATAAATAATGACCACTACTTAACTAGCAAGGGCATTGTTAGTTAAGTAGTGGCCATGATGTATTCCAACTGGCCATCTAAACTACTGAATTATCTTTTAAGAACAGCCCCATCTGTCAATCTGACGACTCGCCTCCACTCAAACTGTGATGCAAATGGTAGCACGGGGAGGATCGGGGTGGATCAGTCGGGCCAGGTACCAGGAAGTGGAAGGTGATTGGCGGTGGAGTCTATGGAGCAAAAATATGATCCCTTCCTTCCAAAATTGGGACGTTTTTGAAAATAAATTTTGCAGGATTTAATTTGGGGCCAGTATGGGTTTTTGTGTTTCTTGGGGGCACCAGGTAGAAAGTTGCTGTTTAACACTTCTTTTGTAACTTGTGCTTTTTCCTCCTCTTCGATTTAATTCCCACTTACCCATCTGTGCTGTCACCTGTTGTATTCCACCACAGCCCCCCTTCCATTATATTTATTTTTTAGCTATTTATTTGTCTGGTTTACCCCAGAAGGTAGGCTAAGAGTCCTGTTTTCAGCTACATTGGGAAAAATGGACAACAGCATCACTAGTACAAGCTTACGCTATGTATCGCAACATAAATCACAACAAAGTTTACAATTAAATTAGCATTTTTACATACATTTATGCAGACACTGTAACTAGACATTACATCAGGAGAAATTCAGCAAACTTGGATTTCAAGGAGAATGTTTATGAACAGTGGCAATCATTGTTTGAAAGTCCATGAAAACTTTTTTTTTTTAATAAAGCATTGAGCTTATCTCTAGCTCGCAGCAGTCCAGAGGTATTGATGACTAAGCCTGCCCTCTACTGATACCACACTGCCACCATTTTTAGAACACTGTGATGTCACTGAGGGTGAAGCTGCACTTAACCGCACAGCTTCACCCTCAGTGACATCACTGCTTTATAAAAATGATTTTCTTGTGCTAGCAATAAAGGGCAGATTTAGTAAGCCACAAACACCCATTTCAGTGGCAGTTTGTAAGTTGCCACCCATAGTGTTTGTCATGGTGGGGGAAGCATTTGACAAAAAATGGGGTAAAATATTAAACATCGATCAAGTTATGAATGATAGAGAAAAGAATTCTGAGTCCTTGCAGACTTGGAATTTTATAGCATTACTTTTCCATTGAAATCAATGGAGAAACTTGCCATTCAGTGGGACAGTGCAGTACAATTCTGAGTCGAAAATGGGAAAGTGTCCATTGAGGAAGGCAGCGAGCATGAAGGAAGGTGAGTGCTGTTGTCTGGCTGCCTACAGTGGGACTATGTTTTTTGTTTTCAATTCTTGGGAGAGTGGGACAGGGGATGCTGAGTAGGGGGTGCTGGGGGTATTATACATGCTCTAAGGAGGATACAGAAACGGGTCAAATGCAACTATTTTTTATTAATCTATACTTTTATGTGACAACCAATGAGTCATGATTGACTTCGCTAGGATGGATGGGGAGGAAGGGATTTCTGCCTAGAGGGCAGTAGGGGTTTAGGGGTTAAATTATATTTGGTAAATTGGTGAGAGGAGGTGTAATAATGCACAGTGTTTGGGGTGGTTACCCTCTTTGGGCTTCTTAAAAAACAAAAAAATTCACATAGTTCTTTGCTGGCGAAGTTCCCACTTCACCCAGCAGAGACTACTCAAATTACCAATTTACATAGTCTTGGCCAGGCAAAGTCGGCATTTCACCGAGCAAGAGCTACATGAGGTGGCACTTTGTCAGATGAAATGATAGGGGATGTGGCATACATTGTGTTGGACTTCTTGCACTTGAGCTGGAAACACATTAAAATGTCACAGAGCAAACATGTTACATGGCAAGTCCAACACAATTAATGCCACAGTTCCCCATCATTTCAGCGGACAGTTATTGGTGATGTATAAACTGCTTCCATTTCTCCTACCTTTGAAATTGGACACATTAGGCTGTTCAGCCTGTGCCAATCTTCCTGAAAGTAAGACAGAAAATTACTTGGTCACTACAGAATATAGATAAAAATGAAGTGTAAAAACACAGAGCATGTCTGATATCAGTGTTAAAAAAAAACCAAAAAACTTTTGATCACCAGTCCGGTCAAGCCCCACCCTACCCCAACACAAACACCTCAATTCAAATACCAGTATTGCTGCACCGTATTTATCCATAGTATGTTAACTGCAAGACATGCATGTTGTCAAAGCAGAATACTGGGCAAAACACAAGTGACACCAGAAAACAATGAAAATAAAGGCATCTGATGCAACTGAGAACAGAGAGAGAGAGGGAGAGAGAGAGGTGGGGAGGGAGGGAGAGAGAATGTATTCTGTGTGTCCTCCAGTGTTCCAGATGCCGCTCCCAAGTGGGGCATGCGGGCAAAGACAAAACCTGTGTGGCACTCTCCCACAACTTTCCCCAACTTGTTTTCTTGTTTTATTGCCAATGCAAAGCACAGAACTACAGACTGGGCACAGGGACAGAAACTGCAGGCTTACATGCAGGGGATAAACTACACAGCAGAATACTATACAAAACATGACCATAAGTTATGTCATTTTACTTTATAAACACAGACAGTACATATGTCTGTCACTACTTAGGTGATGCCTGCAAATTGATAGTTGGTGTCAGCATAAAAAAAAAAAAAATGCCCATTACTATTCAGGCAGCTGCTTATTAATAAAAGAAGGAAAAAAAAAAGACACATAATTTGAAGACAATGGCAGAACACACAGCTGCAGGTATAAGAATTTATGCAGTAGGCATGGACATAAATCCTGAACAAAAAATCTGAGCTACTACTTATCAATGTGAAATTTTACATTTATACACATGGTAGACGCATTTTCACAGATTTATACATGTAGGGTCAGATATTCAAAGGGGTTGTGCCTGGTGCAACCCCACAATGCACCCGACACGATATTCAAAGGGTGACTTGCATGACAAGTCCCGATCACATGAGTGCATTGTTAATGTATGCAAGCGCATCTGAAGGGGTGTGCCCATGCAAATGCGGGCACATCCAAATATTCAGACCGGGATGTGCGGTGCATCTGCTGGCACAATCCCCAGATATGCCGCATACTGTGGCACTGTCGTGGGTCGAGGTAGTAAAGATCAGTCACAACACAGTCAAATAAGGTACACCACACCTAAATAGGTGTGATTAGATTTATTTAAAAAATAAGTAAATAAACAGGTACAAATAACTGTTTGCAGAATAAAGAAAACAAACAAAAAAAGAACAAGACACAGCTCAGGGTCTACAAGTCACTAGATCCCTAATAAAGGTCTGTGCTGGGTCTCCCTTCGGAGAACGCACACTGGAGGTGTACACGGTTCTTCTCCCAAACTACATCTGCTGACAAGGTGCTGGATTCTGGGTTAAATAGCACCCAAACTCCTCCTCTCCAGGGCAGATCCCACCCTTAATAATCTTCGTTTCATTTTAATATCTAGCTAGACATATAATACCTGGTTCTACGTCTTAAAATAATACAATAATCACTAATGACCAAAGGCTAGTGTTTATCTAATACCCTTTAAATTACCAAACATCCTCTTTTAAACAAAAAGGGGGCTCTAATGAACCTTGACTCCACCCCCTTTTTAGCAGATTGACACCTCAGGTCCCATAAATATACCAGAGAGGGTACCACAGTACCCCAGTAGGAACTGCACCCACACCCTGCTAGAAGGTCCCTTCTGATTGGGACACACATACCTCTAGCAACCACCTTGCACAGCAACACACAAGTAAAAGACTCCCTTTATGTGTTTCAGTTCTGCTGTTTACCCCTTTTGTTTGTTTCAGGAATTCAATAGTTTAGGCATGTTTTATTATGTTTTCTTTCTGCTGCATTTATTCACTAAATATCTTTTATCATTGACTCACAAAGAAAAGAAAAGTATGCATTCATGTGCAGTGAAGTAATTTTGTCCTTTAAGCAGCTTTTTCAAAGGAAAACACCTGAGCTTGTTTTCTTGCACAAACCAAGTGTGCATGATTATTAAGTGAGCAGAAAGCAAACAGCTTTCCTCCCTCTGGAACCTATGAGCATATGGAACAAATTTGCAGGTATTCAAGCCCTGCTTTCTCACTCTTAGCACATGTACCTGAATTCAGATAACTACTACACAGGGAGTCACAAAAGCAAACATTTTATTAACATAACAGTCCCTGTTAGATATACACAGATATAGAAAGGGCGAACAGTTTCCATTTCCATTCCATAAACAATTTTATTTGGATATTAATGGCACACAATATACAGGGCCACACATGCTGGAACTACCATTCCTTAGAGGTTGTTTTAGACAAATTTAGCAAGGAAAGTAAGAAGAATACAGGGATAGCAGCGGGTGGCCAACCTACTGTTATCATATTTAAAACAAAAACAGATAGTAAAGAGATACTGTTGTGCAACAGACTTCTGAGAATAAAAAAATAAGATAGAAAAATAAAGTCAAAAAGGAGAGAATTCCAGTATTAAGTCATGAGGGTTGTTTATTCCTGACTATCACACACCCCCACTGCCTAAGTACAAACCAAGAGGTCACTTATTGGTTTGTTAACCACATCCTCAAAGGGATGGGAGGGAGCTTCCACCCACCCTCACAGAAGTTCCACCCCAGGGCACCCAGTTAACAAAATTAAAGATCTGTAGTATTTACAATATACTACACTGAAATTCATCATACAATACACACACTTTGCCCTGTGGTATATGTCTATAACTTCGTAAGTCATGATTTAGACAAACAGTCTGCTCCATATGTGGACAAATAATCAGCGTTTTTATGTTGACTCCCCGGTCTGTGTTGTATATCAAATTTATAGGGTTGCAACACCAGATTCCATCGAAGGATTCAAGCATTTTTGTCCTTCATTTGATGTAACCAGCAAAAGGGGTTGTGGTCTGTAAGCAACGTAAAATGTCTTCCCCATAAATAGAATTTTAGGGCTTCAATAGCCCACTTGATAGCCAGCCATTCCTTTTCAATCTTTGCATATTTAACCTCCCTAGGAAACAACTTGTAGCTAATATAAACAATTGGGTGCTCTTCCTCTTTGATAGTCTGACATAAAACAGCCCCAAGACCTGTTTCAGAGGCATCAGTGTGAACTTCAAATGGTAGGCTAAAGTCAGGGACTTTAAAATAGGGGAGGCACATAATACAGCCTTGATGGTACGAAAGGCTTCTTCACAGGCAGGGGACCAAGGAACTTCATTAGAGACTTATTTACGTGGGGCAGCTATGGTTGTGAAAGTGGGAATAAAATGCCTATAATACCCCTCAAACCCTAAAAAAGAACAGACAGTTTTTTAATCTCTGGTACCTGGCAGTTTGCCATCGCCTCCACTTTTTCGATTTCCGGTTTTAAATAAAGCCTAGGTATCTAGTTTCCTGGGTGGCCAAAGTACATTTTGAGGGATTGATAGTTAATCCAGCACTTTGTAGGGTCCTGATGACGTTGGAAAGGTGAGTCAAATGTGATGTCCAATTAGGACTAAATATCACGTCGTCAAGTTATGCTGAACAGTACTCTTCATGGGGTAGTACTAAGCGGTCCATATATCTTTGGAAGGTTGCAGGTACACCATGCAACCCAAAAGACATTTAGACGAACTGATACAGACCATTAGGAGTACTGAAGGCAGTTTATTTTCCTTTGAAGATGCTTGTAGTGGGATATGCCAATAGCCCTTAGTTAAATCAAGTGTCGAGATGTAACGGGCCTGGCCAGTTTGGTCCAAAATAGCATCAGTTCTCGGAAGAGGATAACTATCGAACTGGGACACTTGATTTAATCAATGGAAATCCAGGCAAAAGTGTATGCCACCTTCCTTTTGGTACTAAAACCACAGGGAGGACCAGGGGTTAACAGAGGGCTCAATGATGCCTAGTTGTTTTAATTTCCTTATTTCTAGGTCTACATCAGTCCTCACACATTCAGGTAGCCTATAGGGTTTGTGTTGAATGGAAGCAGAGTCCATTTTTATATATGTTGAACACCAGTAACTTTTCCCAGAATCCTGGTAAAAGGTAGAAGCATACTGGTG
The DNA here is from genome assembly GCA_016271365.2 of Neoceratodus forsteri. NCBI lineage: Eukaryota > Metazoa > Chordata > Ceratodontiformes > Ceratodontidae > Neoceratodus > Neoceratodus forsteri. The sequence continues at coordinate 806,828 of JADMNL010000027.1, forward strand.
TAATAGATCTTGTAACTCTCTCTGCTCCTTTTTAGACAAGTCTGAACTGATCTGTATGGCATTGATGCCATCTGGTTGTTCTAGCCTCCTGATTTAGATGTAGCCTATAGAATAAGGAGTTTCGGGCAAAACGTACAACAAGGCTGAAATTCAGGCCTGTCATGCCATTTTTTTAACAAGTTGGCATGATAAATCTTTGGATTTGCCTTACTACCTGGGGTCTCAATTTTATAAGTTACTGGACCTATACATTCCTTAACGATGTATGGACCCTTAGCTTATTCTCCAATGTAGGGGAGTAGAAGCAACACTTTGTCTCCTGGTGAAAAGGATCTTTCTTGGGTCTTGACATCGTACAATACTTTTTGTTTTTGTTGGGCTACAACACAATTATGATGGGCTTGGGTCTGCAAAGCACTGTCTACTAGAAGCGAAGGTTGTGAATAACAGTGGAAAGCAATACAGACACCTAGTAGTAGCCGCAAGATAGCAAAATAAAAGTCAGTGGAGCACTCTAAGCTCCTAGCTAGAGGGAATTAATCATTAGCTGAATGTTTAAAGCTGCAGCCTATGGTGCTTGTGTCCCAGGTTTGATCCCCCGGCAAGGGCTAGATGTACACCTGCCCAGGAAGAGGGGACAATCATAATAGTGGCAAGAGGATGGGATGTTTCAATCTGGAAAAGAAGTACAGCTGTGCTGTGTATGAGAAAAGATGCGGTCTGTGCAAGAACACACAGAAACACAGAGGTTGTCAGCAGATAAGGACCTCGTGGCCCACCTAGTCCGCCTTATTTTCCCTACCTACAGTGCCATCACAGACCCTACTCAGTCTTCCAGTTTCATCCCCCCTCCCTTGCCTTTCTAATATATATGTGCAAAGCAGTAGCTTATATAGTCCCCTTCCCTCTTCGCTAATATAGTCCTGCCACTGCCAGGCTAGTATAAGTTGCTAGTAAAGTCCATCCCTTCCACTATTCTAAGTTGCAATTATACCCAAACACAAACAATGCTTCAGAGGGTACATACCATACAGTTTTTATACTGGTTTGTGCAGCAGGACATTAAACAGCATGTTGCTGACCCCTCCCCCCCAAACTCTCTGCAGGCCCTCCCAACAGTGCTAATGACCATGCGTCAGTGTCTAGTGCCAGTATCACACGACTGTACCGAGTCTTTTCAGGTATGCTGCCCTACCCAAGCATGACTCCCTTTGTAACCTCTTTGCAACCTTATCACAGCCAAGCCCCACTCCTCCTAGCCATCAGAGTTATTCTGTTTGCTTCCTCCACCACCAAACACATTCCAGCCCCCCTGACCTGTCCCATGCCACCCGACCTCTAACAAAGAGGGGAAGAACTTTAGCCACCAGGTTGCTACTTAACTCCCTCAAAAAATTACTTTTTATTCTGCTGATCTCTGCTGGTAATGTCGAACTTAACCCAGGTCCACACTCACCTGTCTTAACCCCTTCTGACCTAGTCAACTCAAAAAGCATGAGTTTAATCCACATAAATGCTTGCAGTTTACTTAGGAAAATTGACTCAGTCCAACCTTGGATTTGCCACACCAAACCTGACGTGCTGGTCATCACAGAAACCTGGCTATAACATGCCACCCCGGAGGGGTTGCGATCTATGTCAGTGACAGATTCACTGTCTCCTTATCAACTCCACCACTGCTCCCAAGCAATTTGACTGTCTCTCATTAAGGATATAGCTCTTGTCCTCCGAGTCATTGACTGTTGTTAGATGCTATAGACCTACCTCGGGGAGGGGGGGTGCAACCTGCTGAAACACCTTTGAAGTCTACTAGAAATTCAGTCATCGAAAGTGACCATCATAGGGGACCTAAACCTCGACTGCCTTTCCCCAGCTCAAAACCTCTGAAAGACCTATGCGACGAGTACAACATCGCCCAGTTCATCTCTGAACCTGCCCGTCCTAATGACAAAAAAATCCACAACAGTACACTTCTCAACCTAATTATAGTAAACAGACCTCATAATATCTCACAGATTGTTGTGTTTTTCAAGGATTTAAGTGACCACAATACCATGGCTTGCATACGGACTATGCCTAAACTCACCTCAACCTCCAAATATCTTTACAAAACCCACCATAGGAATTTTGACAGTACTAGTTTTCTTACAGACCTATATAATATAAGATGGCAAGATTTTTATCTTGCAAAAAACAGTATCAGAGGCCTATACCTTTTTCCAAGACCTTTTATCCCAGGTAATAAATAAACATGCGCCTCTAATCAAAGTTAGGTCTAAGAAAAGGCCTTGCCCATGGTTCAACGACACCATTAAATCTGCCCTCCATCATAGGGACCATCTTTGGAAACGTGCCTGCAGATCTAGAATACCTTCCGACTGGGGGGCTTTCAGGATGGCAAGGAATCCGTACACCAAATTAATTAGGACTGAGAAATCTAAATTCTTCAGATCCGAACTGGACTCTTCCTGTAAAGGTCCTGCCCTATTCTGGAAAACAATACGAGAAATTGAAGGCCATAGACCGTCTTCCCCCCTCCCCACTAAGATTATTACTGGTGACACAACGTTCTCAGATAAACTTAACATATTGGATGCACTTAATCATTTTGTGACAGCCAGTCTTGTACTCGACACCTCGCCTGCCTGTAAACTACTCCCTAATTGCATTACTTTGGACTTGTCAGGCCAAACGATCAAGTCTGTTTCCCCCTGAGGACAAGTTCAGTTTCTATCCAACATTCTTCAAAGAAGTCGAGATTTGTTATTAGCCTTCAATGCTAAAAAGTGCTGGAGTGGATCAAATTGTCCCTTTCTTCTTGAAATTAGGTTACCAAGCACTCACTGCTCCTATCACCCACTTATTTAACCTGACCCTCTCAAGGCACCCTCCTGATTTATGGAAAACAAGTGCATGTCATCCCACTTTTTAAATCAGGTGACCCATGCAACCTCAATAATTATAGACCCATATCCTCTTACCTATACTATCTAAACTCCTAGAAAAAATTGTCAACACTCATCTCCGCAGCTACCTTGAATCCTCCAGAAAACTCAACCCTATTCAGTCATGCTTTCAGCCCAATCATAGCACTGTAACAGCCCTAGATAATGTGACCAGTGATTGGCATTTAGCTCTGGACTCTAAAAAGCACATGAGCGCTGTATTCCTTGACCTGAGTAAGGCCATCGATACAGTAGACTGCGATCTGCTATTAATTGAGCTACGTAACATTGGCCTGGACGAGTCAACCTTGAGTTGGCTCCGGTGCTAATTAACTGGCCGTTAGCAGCAAATAAGAGCAACGGGTGATCTCACCCCCCTCCAGCCACTTTTGAGGGAAGTCCCGCAAAGGTCCATACTGGGACCACTCTTATTCGTGATTTACATCAGTAACCTTAATGTCGGTGTATCGAATGCAAATGTTCATCTTTTTGCAGATAACACAGTGATCTATGTCACCAGTACTGTACTGCAGCATGAATTCAGCATATTGCAGCATAACCTATTGCAGCTAAAATTGTTGCTTAATGCAAAAAAAAAAAACAAGTCTATGTTCCTAGCCCTGCAATTTTACCCCATCATACCCCACTCCGCAGCTTCTAAACCACAGATCACAACATTACTAGGAGAAACTGTGGAATATTTCAAATATCTGGGTTTCTGGTTAGACTGCAAACTTACCTTCTCTGTGCATATTGAGGAGCTATCGAAAAAAATAAAACAGTTTATTTTTCTGACTTAAACACCTCCTCACCTATGATGCCAAAGTCAGGTTGGTACAATCAACCTTTCTACCACTCCTGGACTCACTGAGACCTCATATACAGTCATGGCCCTAGTTCTTCCTTGGCCAGATTGGACACCTTGTACCACAGGGCCATTGGGTTCATAACTAGCACTCTTTATAGAACTCATCATTGCTCCTCTACTGCCTTTTGGGGCATCCCTAAAGACTAAAAGACTGAAAACGCAGCCATGTGGACATTCAGAGCCTTGACCAATAAACTCCCGAATACATCTGCAACCTCTTAGTCACTGCTCACAGGACCTACTCACTTAGGAGATACACATACATCTCATTAGAAGTTCCTAGAGACAGAACCCACTATGAATTGCGCTCAGTAATCCATGCCTTCTCTCTTTATGGAATCCTCTTCAAAAGTTCCTTAAACTTTCTAAGCTTACCAGCTTAGCTAACTTCAAAACCCACCTTAGACAGTTCACTCAGGACACCTGCAATTGTTATGCCTAAGTTCTAGCTCCCCTCTGGCCTGTCATCACCACTTCCTCACCCAGCCTCTGCTCTGCCCTTACCTTGCCCTTATTTCCGCACAGTGCAACCCATTCAGCTCTAGACTCTTCTGCCCTGGTTGATACCTCTACCTCACACATCCCTTATACACCTTTTTTACCTGTTTTCCTGACTTGGGGGTAGCACCCAGTCTATATTCCCTGCGCTATGGATTTACGCAGTATCTAGCCTAGTTATCCCTGTCTATCCTGGGGCTGTCACTCTTCAAGCATCCTGTGTATCCCTAAAGCCCTTACAGTTATTAATGTCACCTACACTGTCATTATTGTCGCAAGTTGTATATGTATCCAAAAATATTGTATGTTCTTATCATTACATATACCGCTATACATCATTGTACCTTGTATGCTGTCATCTACTCTGCTTATGTATGTTTTTGTAATCCTGTCAAGGCCCATCTCGTAAATGAGCTCCACTCAATGGTGTTTTGCCTGGTTAAATAAAGATTGATTGATTGATAGTGAAAGCTGTGAACAACAGTCAAACACAATACAGCCATCTAGAGATTGTCAGTGGGATAGCAAGTATAAAAAGTAATTGGAGCACTTTGGTCTGCCAGATGGAGAATGTTTTCTATAACTGAATGGTTAAAGCTGCTACCTTCGGGGCTCTGGGTCCCAGATTCAATTCCGCTAGGGTTGGAGGTCTGTTAGTTCAAGAAGAGGGGACAGATATAGCAGCGTTAACCCAGAGTGTAGGATTTTCACAACAGGAAAGTTGCTGGATTATTTTACTTATTTGACTGGGAAAGGTGGGGTAGAAATACTTCTGTGTTCATGTTGTGTTTTGTGTCTGGGGTGGAGAGTTGTAGATAGAAACCTATTGATACTGAACTAGCTTCGGCTGTTGGTGGTTTTTAGTGATCTTTGAACTGAGGAAATTACGTTAATTTGGTATATTTGTAGGTCTATTTAAGTACTGTCAGCGTTAATACAACAGTCAGTCAGTGTTTGTTTATTTTAGCTGTACACTAAAAGAATTAGTTCTTTTTATTTTTATGTTCACCATGCACGCAGTCGCAAGTGAATGTACTGCAGTAATACTGTTTTTTGATGGGTGTGACACTGTTCATCCAATGCAGAGCAGTGTTTTAGGGCCGATTCAGTGTCACACCAGTCATTAGCAAGGTTTAATATGACAGAGTTCTGTGTCAGTGGCTCAGCAGGTAGCACACTCGCCTCTGAGGCCGGGAGATTGGAAGGCTGTGGGTTGTGTCCCCACACCAGGCACTGGGGTTAATATCCCAATACTGACACTGCAGTGCAGCATGAGGGGGTGCTGCACTCCTGAGGTGCCGTCTTTCCGATGAGACGTTAAACCGAGGTCCCATATGCCTGTTCTGGTGGTAGTTCAGGTGGATGTTAAAGATCCCATGGCACTTCTCGAAAAGAGTAGGGGAATTTTTATTAGAAAGTTTAGACTTCGTTACATGCAAAACAAAATACATCACCAAAATAAATACATTTCATATCTTACAACATCTCACAATTTGTAAAAAAAACATACTAGAAATACAAACAAAGGTGACCCTATTTCCAAGAACCCCCTCAAACAAACAAAAAAAACCAGACATGAAAAACCCATCATGTATAATTTTTTAGTACATACATTATATTAAGTACTTTAATCTGCTAATGTCCATAGTTCGCAGTTTACCTATAAATGACAAGCTTTCACTGGGTTAAAATGAGACATATCATAGTGCATAACTCTCTGTAAGGTTTTCTTGACATTTGTCAATAATTCCTTATGTAGGACCCATTTTTGTTGCAAAACCCATAGGCAGCAGGCTTGCTATATAGAATACCTAAGAACTGCTAATGTTACATACATTGTATCACTGTGATATTTCCCCCATGTAACTGCCTGTGGACCATATATGATCCCTGAATAGAATAAGGTTCTTACCATGCTTTGGCCAAAAAGGTCCAGAATTCTCTTGCATAGTTACATTCAGAAAATAAACGCCGCTGTGTTTCTATGACCTGTATACACGAGTCTCTAGGGCAATACCTTTCTGTGATCTGTGTTTATTATTTTCACAAACACTTAACCTTCCATAATTCCCTAGCCAAAGACTGTCCCACATGAAAGCCGGGATCCTAGGGTTGGATAACTGTTTAAGAACTTTAGCTGCCTGTGTATCACCGCATAAGGGAAAGGTTAATGGAGTCTGACCTTCTGTTTGTACAATAGAATGATAAATTATCTTCCTATCTGATGACTGTAAATGACTAGGACGAATTTGCCATTTCATGGCTTGCTTCTTACTTTCTACCCCATATTGTGGGATTCCTCTTCCCCTCTTCTGAGATTTGGTCTTACCCTGCTCCCAGTCCAAGAAAATGGGACCTTACCAGTGGTATCCAGCCTTTAGTACCAGGCCACAAGGCCAAACCTATGTTATAACATAAAAAATGCTCATTAAAAATTCCGAAGGGTGAATCATGTTGGCTTCACCTTCTGGTATAGATCTATATGTAAACTCTCTTTTAATTGGATTCAAACTAGACCCCCCAGAAAGCTTGAAAAAAAAAACTAAATAACTGAGTCATGAGACCGAAACTATAACTTAGTTATAAAAAGATAGGCACCAATAAGGATTTGATCAAAACAACCCTTCTCTTTTTGGACAGCTGCTTGCCCTTCCATTCACTCAACAACCTATAAGCCCTGCTCATGGCCCTCTCCCAGTTCCTTATCTGATTATTCCCAGTCCCAAATCCTATTCCTAAAATCATTATGGGCTCCAGAGGAATACTGATTCCTGCTATCTCCCCAGAAGGAGGTAAAGGTATGGACCCTAATGTGACCCCTTTGATTTTAGTACAGTTAATCTTAGATCCTGATGCAGCAGAAAACAGTTATAATTTCTCGTAATAGTGGGGCCTCACATGTGCCGGGGGCCAGTATGAGAACTAGATCATCTGCATATGATAGAATTTTCAGTGATTCCATGTCTTTCGATAAAGAGATCCCCTGTATTCTCTGTGCCTGCAGTATAGATCTGATGAATGTGTCAATAGCAGAAGTATACAAAAAGGGGCTGAGGGGGCACCCTTGCCTTACCCTCCACGCACCCCAATTCGATTTCCATACCACCTGTTGATGTTAGGTATGATTACTGCTCCACAGTACATTACCCTTATCCAGTCTACAAAAGTCGCGGGGAAGCCAAAGGCCAGTAGAGTTTGTAACAAAAACTCGTGTGATAGCTTATCAAAAGCTTTTTCTGATCCACCCCTATCACTGTCCCATGTACATCCTCCCGCTCACACTTAGAAAAAAGCTCTCTTAAAATGATGAGGTAATCGTATTGTTGTCTTTATGGTACTGCACATGTCTGCTTGGGACTGATTAAATAAGAGGAGACTTTAGAAAGTCTTGCTAACATGATTTTGGCTAAAATCTTTAGATCCGTATTTAACAGGCTAAGAGGCCTCCAATTGTTAATATTTGCCATAGGACCTTTTTTGTGAATTAGTACCAAAATAACTTCCTGCATGGATGCAGGAATTTTGGACTCTGCTAACATATAATTGTACAAAATAGTCAAAGCAGGGCTAACTCACTACTAAAGTATTTATACATTTGTTTTATTTATTTAGTTTTTGTTGACCGGGTAAGTGCACTAGGCAAATCCTGCCTATTTTCAGGCACAACCTGGGGGAAGGGGATACAGATGAATGCCAACAGACCTTGAACCAGATTAAGCCGTTGGTGGTATTTTTAGTGAATGAGGGAAATTTGGCCAGGACACCGGGGAAATTCCCCTGCTGTTTTCCATAAGTGCCGTGGGATCTTTAACATCCACCTGAACTACCACCAATCCAGACAGATGAGACCTCGGTTTAACGTCTCATCCGAAAGACGGCACCTCAGAAGTGCAGCACCCCTCTCATGCTGCACTACAGTGTCAGTACTGGGATATTAACCCAAGTGCCAGATGTCGGAACCAAACCCACAGCCCTCTGATCTCCCGGCCTCAGAGGAGAGGGTGCTAACTACTGAGCCACTGACACTAGACAATAGTCCTGCTCCCAGGCCATCAGACCAGGGGGCCGAGTCATTTTTTAACTGGCTAATCACCTTCTGCACTACTTCTGATGTTACATCTTTTACTAAATCTCTTGCATTTAGTTCAGACAAATGGGGCAAGTTCAGGCCATTTAAGTAGGTTAAAATATCAAAATCAGGGGGCCGGCCCACCGGCGCAGCGGTCGAATTTCCACTTGCGACGCCAGCATTCCAGGTTCGGGAACGAGCTCGGATCACTGGAGGGCCGGCCGGGGGGAGAAGGATCGAGTGTCCGATGACAGCTCTCCTTCTCCGGGGGGAGGGTAGGAGATGAGTCCGGCTCTGCTGGCACCTAGCGGAGGCTGGGAGTATCACAGGATGCACGGCCCAAGTTGACTAGGGGAGGAGCGGACGTCGGCATTTGCCATGACGTCACCACGCTGCTGCCCACAGAAAACAGGAAAACCTGCTCGCCTGCCTCCAAGATGACGTCTCTCCGTTCCCAGAGCACTCCCAGTACCTGGCCAGGGCCTCCTGTTCCTCAGCAGCATCCCCAGGCTCTAATAAAGTGTGTGCCGGGGTCTTCCCTCTCTCTCCTCGGTGCCCTTCCCCCTCGGAGGAGGGGGACCCACCCGGCGATAGGGATACACCGGGATATCCCGGGGATCGGCTGCAGTTTGAGGACCTGAGGAGGGCTGGCTAAGGTCAGTGGGGTCGGGGGGAACTTGTGGAGCCTGAAGGAGTGGGGGTTAGTGAAGCATGGGAGGCGGTATAAACACATAATGCAAAAAAAAAAAAAAAAATCAGGGGGCGGCTCTCCCAGTAACTCAGCCATGTGTGTTTCCACAACTTTTAATATTTCTTGTGGTGTAGTGGCATTATGCCCAGATTGAGCAGTTAATTCTGTAATGATCCTACTGTCTATCCGTGTTTTACATTCTTTATAAGGGTCTAAAGACCCTTTCCTAACTTGAGTACCAAAGGGTGCCTCCTGCCCTAAAGATTTGAATCTGTTATATTGAAGATCCATCATCTTCTTCTTCTTCTTCTTCTTCTTCTTCTTCTTCACATTGCTAATCTGTGAACTATAGTCAAAATTTGTTGCTTCTGATTGTGAAATTAAATACTGTAACTGGTGCCGAAACTGTAGATAGTCTGTATATTCTTTGTTAGAAATAAACTGTCCTGATTTTTGAAATAACTCCTGCCAGCTTGTTTTTGTGTCTTCCCACCACTCAGTGAGGTCATCGTAGCACCCCACTATAGAAAGCCTAGCTGACCACCCTGATCTCCATTTGCGTTGTAACCTAGGGTTGTCTAACAGAGATTCGTTAAATCTCCACTTATTCTTTTTGCAGCAGGGTGAATTGCTCCACCCGATGCGAGCCTTTAAGGCTACTTGGTCAGAGTACTTGCTCACCCGAGTTGTAATTTCTTTAACCTGCAAAATGGAGGAGACAAACATAAAGTCAAATCTGGTTTTAAGGGTGTTCCTAAAATATGTGCATCCTCCAGAGGAGTGCACACTCCGATAGGCATCCGTAAGGCTTGCTGTCTGAACAATTTGTTGAACAGCCACTGAGTCACAAAACATTTTTTTTTGTTTGGAGTCCTCTGTCAGTGAGATGTAAGCCACAGTTGAAGTCTCCTAACCATATAATCAACATAGAAGAGCGTAAGTAGGGCTGTATTTCACAGAACAAGGAGGCAGCTTGAAGGTCTAAAGTAGTTTTGAGGCGAGTATCCTGAAGGCACGTGATATCACAAGGGGAATCCTGAAGGGAACACATAACACCAGCCCGTTTCTTTACCCCTTTGATACCATTAATATTAAGAGACGTTATTGATAAACCAAGGATACCCAAAGGAAAGGGGAGGACTAATATTTCAGAGAAAAAGTCTATGGAGTCCTAGAAGCTCGTCTGTCGGGTGCGTTTAGTGATAGAGTCTGTACCCCCTTCCTCCATGTCTGTAGTGGATGGGATCGAGGTGGAATCTGTGCTTTCATCCTCAGATTCTCTCACTTCTGAGGTTAGAGCAGCAAATTTATTCCCTTGTTTCCAGTTAACTTGGGGGCCTCTTTCCTGTAAATCAGAGCGGCCAATTTTTTGGGGAAACTGTTTTCCCTAACCGGGAACATTTTTTCTGGGTCACTATCTTAAAAGGTCTCTCCTCGGGGGCAGGGGCATGGAGGGCGGCTGCTGTTTTGTCTCGGGAGTAGAGTCATCTAAATTTGTCTGATCTTCAGTAAGGATATCCATCTCCTGATTATTCTCTGGTTCTGATACTGAAGGGACTGTCCTATCCTGTAGGGAAGCTAGCCCTGCTCTTAAGCTCTGCTCAGCCACCCTTTTGGCCTGGTTTTGCGGTGCCATATTAATGATTCCTTCATGTGAGGGACAGTCTTCCCTATTATGGAAGGTCCAAGTGCATCTCCCATAAGCATGCCCAGTCCGCTCATATAAGTTACATTTAAAAAGGTTCAGGCATTTAGCAGAGGCATGTCCAGATTCGTAACAGTGACTGCATCATTGTGTATCGCATGCTGTGCTCAGATGGTCTCAGGAGCCACGTTTGAAACAAAAACCGGGCTGGCCTGCATAAAATATAGATCCCCGATCCCTCCCCAGAAAAAAAGTACTAGGGAGATGTACCGGTCTGGTGTTAGTCAAAAAAAGCTTGACTCGAATCCTCCACTCTCCATCCCAGAGTTGTTCACTATCTAGGGTTGGGGAGGGTCTACCCATGATCTCACACCTTTGTTTCAGCCAGAACAAAATGTCTTCTATATTCACTCCCTTATTTTTAAACATTACCGTAATGTTTTTCACAAGAGGTTTTGTCGGGGACAGCCCTGAAAAGGGGCCCAAACCGGGTTGTTTTTTAGTACATTATACTGAGCCCAGAAGCAATCTAAACTGGACACATTTTTAAAGTTAACATCAAAGTTAGCATTCCCAATGTTGATCAGCACAAAAATTTCGGAAGAAAAGAACTTCATAGACCCCTTCAGTAATGTCCTAGCAATATGGGGCTGGGGGCAGGGGGGAGTCCAGGCCTCCTTTATACAGAAGTCGCACAGCATTGCATCTAGGAGCTGGTTCTCCCTTATTTTGGAATAAATCTGACATTTTAAAAACAGATTCCAAGCCTACCCCCCCAGTATTACCTTGTAACAAACCCTCTGGTGGGTCAAGTCTGACCAGGCCCTCTCCTTCTAAATTGTTCTCTACATCATTACTGGCAGTGTTTGACATATTCATATTCTGGGCAACATTTATATAATTAGCATCAGAAATAACAGTAACGTTATTTTCATTACCCCGGGGTTTGTTGGAGCTCGTGTCCGCCATTGAGATGGTGGCCACAGTATCAGAAGCCTTAGCAATAAGATCCTGATAGGAAGGGTCCTGAGAATCTGCTATCCAGTATCCATCCTGCTGTTGAACCCACCCTGCATCCTCTAAAGCATGAACAGGGGACCAATTACCATCTCCTTTATCGGTATTCCTAGGAACAGTTTGTGGAGATTTTAAGCCTTGGTGCAAATGTTTATTCATGCTCCATCCAGGGGCGCTTTTGTCTTTAGGGAAGAACCATACCTCCTGCTCAGATGTGCTCAGTGCCACTAAGAGTTGTGGCTGAGTGGGAGTCTCTAATTGCAAGTGCCGTCCCATGCCCAGCTTGTTTCTGAGTGATTTAGAAGCCTCTTTCGATTGTGGAATTGCAGCAGTTGCAGGTTTTTGGTACACGGACTGTGTTCCGTATTCACTGCCAGCCCGTTTAGTTGCAGTCCCAGTTTGCTGCTGTTTCTCGGCTATAACGCTGTCAGAGCCAATTTGTTGCATGTCAGTACTTTGCTGACTCATCTCCTTGCTGACAGGCGCTTCACTTGCTGTGACAGGCGGCTCCTGCTGTGAAAAAGTCGCCAGCTCCAGTTCCAATTCACAAGCTTTATCAAGGTATTTCAGTCTATCTGCTGCTAAGTTAGCTTTTCTAGCAGCCTTTCATTCAAACTTCACCCTGTTTGACCAGGATTGCTGCGTAGGCGATGCTGTGCCTGCAATAACTTCGGCCTGAAAATCCTCCACACCAGAAGGGAAATCTTCCCACATTTCTTCCTCTGAAAAGTCTGCTGCCACAAAGGTAGCATCTACAGACTCTTGCGTAGTGAGAACAGGGGAGGAGGCCATCTCCCCTGCCTCCACAGGCTCTGTCCTCTCACCAGCCATCCTGGGATCTGCCATCTAGGCAGACTCCCAAAATGACAGAGGTTCCCCTTTCTGTCAGAGCAAGGGAATTTCCCTTGTGCCCTGGCCAAATTTCCCCCCATTCACTAAAAATACCACCAACAGTTTAATCTGGTTCAAGGTCAGTTGGCATTCATCTGTATCCCCCCTTCCCCCAGGGTCGTGCCTGAAAACAGGCAGAATTTGTCTAGTGCACTTACCCAGTCAACAAAAACTAAATAAATAAATGCCGGACGGAGATGGCACAAACTTGAAAAGAAATAGCTGATCCCAGGTTTTATTTAACTCCAAAAATTGATTAGCGTTTTGCTCATAAAAGCGCTAAAACATTGTGAAAATGCATAGCACTTGCCTCACTGTGTTTAACAAACATAACACTTCTAGAAAACCTATATAAATACTTTCTGTACAGTTAGCATTGTCCCAAGAAAAATACTGCTAATCAATTATTTAAAACCCTACGATCCAATCAGGGGTCTGCACCACCAAGCAAGTCAAGGTGATCTGTCAGAGTCAGCCTGGCATGCGTGGAATATCTGCCAGCTGTAAGAGTAAACTGCACTCCCGCACATGCGTGGTTACATCTCCGTGGGTCATGTTTTTATTTCTCCCATCTCCCGCCCACCTGATCCTCCTCTCAGCACTCACCCACCCTCCTCCCCACATCATTTGGTGTAAAAATGTTTTTTAAAAAGCAAAGCTATGACGCTACATTGAATTTGGCAAATGCAGGCTCATGTGTGTAATTTTCAATATTTTTACCCCAAATTTTCAACATAGCCATTTCATTACAGCACCTCATGAATGTGACAGTTGTCATTTTTCAACTGCTGGACAAAATGTGTTTTTGCATCCTGAAAGGTGATTTTGCAGTCCCTGCATGAAATCACCTTTCAGCCAGGAGCTGAACATTTTCTCTGCCCTTCTTCATGAAACAGGGTCATAAGAAGGCTGTGTTGAACATCTGGTGCAAAAATATTTAATAAAACAACACATTTATGAGCCTATGTTACATTTTGTGAACGCAGGCTCGTAACTTTGGTAATTTTCAATATTTTTACCCCAAATTTACAACATAGCCATTCTTTAAAGCACCTCATGAATGTGACAGCTGTAATTTTTCAAATCCTGCTCAAAATGTGTTTTTGCATCCTGAAAGGTGATTTTGCAGTTCCTGCATGAAATCACCTTTCAGGCAGGAGTTGAACATTTTCTGTGCACTTCTTCATGAGGTGGGGTCATAAGAAGGCAATGTTGATAATTTGGAAAAAAAAATATTACAACATGTTATGAGCCTGCGTTCAACTTTGCAAATGCAGCCTCCTAACTTTGGTAATACAAAACCCTCACAGTGCACCACAACACATCTGCTGCCCCCAGGGTTCTATACCAGTGGTGAACATCCGGCATTGACAAATGCTTGTTTATGATGTCATCATATTTTTCATTCCTTAATTCTTTTCTTTTAAAGCAACAGTACTAATTAACAAAAATGTAAATAATCCAGTTGGCAGAGAACAAACAAAAGCATCATATCTCTTATTTTCTTTTTGCATTATTTCACTCCTGAGGCACGATAGAGGATTTCAAAGTTCTTGAAAGTTCTTGCTTCTTTCTTAGGTCCACCATCATAGATATAAGCAGATAAGGATGGTACTGATCTGTAAGTCATCAGAAACTTGTCCCGGCAACAGTCTGACATATCTGCATTATAGAAACAGTGTGTGCAGTTAAAGGGACACAGTCCATGGACACTGTCTGCTTTTCTCTGCACTGTAGCATGTGTGCAGTTGGCTCCTGTAAGCAACAGAATGCCTCCCTGCTACAAGATTTCCATAAGGATTCATTTTTGCATTTGCGTGTGCACTTGCTCAAGGAACGTCTTGGGACATTAGGGGAAATGAGAGGTGTGTCACTGCCAAACCAATTACAGCTGAAACTGCAATGGGTTTGGCAGTGCACACCAATGACCAGTCTCTCTGGTCATGACTCATTTTCTGCTCTGCTGATGTGGCGCGTCCTTGACTTGAAAGAAATGAACTCCTGCAATGGGAGCGCTTCATTTCTTTCTGTAGCCGTAACTCTGGCCATGCGATTACAGTTGACACTAATGCACATGGCCAGAGTTCCGGTTCTTATCGCTCTGTCTCCACGGTTTGCTGCACCATTCCCCTTCATCCCTCTCCCCCACACACACACATATTCCCCGAATTGGGCAAAACCAAATGAACATCCAGACAGTGCTACTACCCAAGAGAATGGAGAAACCCGACTCTGGCAAGAAGGAAAGTCTGTTTCCCCTTGTGTAATAGAATTCTTTGTTTTAACACAATCAGCGGAAGATCGCATTTCAATAATCTGGGAAATAATGAAAAATATGCATCGTAGTGACAGGGTTCCCTTACTCTTTTATACACTCAGTAACAGGTGTTTGCATTTGGTGCACTAAAGTATCCGGCATCCCAACAAACACGGGCCAAGGCAGCTGCACCCGTCTCCCCTCCAGACACTGATCAAAATCCCTCCAATCCAGTAGTGTGGATTGATTGTATGATCCTTTAATAACTTAAAACATACACTACATATACTTCATCCTTAATTCATTGCTGGGTACAGATGAAATATATATACAGTCTCGAACACAGATATGCACTTTCCATGATACAGGGGAAACCTAACTGGTTCTATTTTTAAAGGAGCTGTGATTATTGACCCCAATTACTTAAAGACTCTGAGCCACTGTGAGCCTTTGCTATGATACTCCCATCTTTTTTATACTGTTTATTTAGGTAGATGTTTCAAGACACACGTTCCGCAGTCTCATGACACTTCCTGTACCTGTTTGATTCAGATAGCAATTCGGTATACCTGATCACCACCAATGTGATAAGAAAACAAAGAAGCAGAATGGGGAAAAGTCAGTTTCCCTTTTATTAAGAAAATTAGTTACTACTGCATCTTCTGGCAGTAAACGTGTCCAAAACAGCTACAAGCCATTCCCACCACACATGCTCACACAACCCTTGTACTGAAATCTGAACCTGTCCTTTATAATTAGCCCCCAAATTAATTTTACCACTTCCAGCATTTATGTCTAACCTCTTTTCTAGGTATGCATTTCGCTATCTCTCTGTTTCTTACTCTTTCTATAGAGGAGTGAGTAGATGGGTAGATAGCTAGCTAGCTAGTTAGATAAACAGACAGCTAAACTGGTAGATGCTTTAAATAAATAAAAAAAAAAACAACAACAACATAGAGAATGTTAGTTTGTATCTATTTTAATGACACACGGGGTTTCTAAAGAGAGAACTCAAACTGAGTTGTATAATAATTTTAATCCCAGAGCCACAAGTAAACTTAAAGAAAAATAAAAGTCGAGCTGAGATACGTATTTACATTTCAAAATCCAAAACAGAACAGGGAGAGGATGCAACAGTCTGCTATTCAGAAAGTACTGGAACTCCTCCTGAATAAGAGATGCAAAATTCAGTATGAACTACATCCTTGTGTCCCCTCAAACAGCTGCGTCCATTCCCTGTCAGCCCAGAATACCAAGCAAATTCGATACATCCTAACCACAAGTGCTGTTAACGCATAATCAGATCATAAAATAATTTACCCAATAATATGTCAAAGAAAATGGCAAAAACAAAGAACAAAAAAGACCACCCCGCTTAAATCTCAAATTGCTAACCCCACTGAAAAGAAACATTAACCTAGTAGAGTGTGAGTAAGTGTGAGTGAGTGTGTGTGTGTCTATATCTATCTGTGTAACACTTCGCCATTTTCAAAATAGGTTTTTTTGGACAAACGAATACAATAACAAATTGATAAGGAACTTAAAATATAAATATTATTTTTATATGATTAATTAACTGGCACACAATTGAAATGACAACTTGCCACACACCTTAGTTTATGTATGCATTTCAATAAAAAAAATAATTTACGCAAGTACTCTCCGTGAGTGAATCTTCCCAGCAACATACCTGAAAGATAAATACTTTATATACTTTACCAAGTATCATCTTTTGGAGAATTAAAAAATGTCTATACATTCTCCATGCATATTACCAAAATGAACTATATACTGTATTTTAAATTAGCACCCCTTATTGATTGATTGATTTAAACATACTTAACCAGGTTAGCCAGCAAAGCCCTGGAAGGTTCGTTTCAAGCTGCCACCTGATTTAAACTGAAATGGAAATACATTTAAAATACATTGAAATCGTACTGTTCCAAACAAACACAAATAGTAACTCTGCTAACTTTCAGCGGACTTTGTTTTTACTTTCATTAAAAATGAGGCGCTGCCGTTGATACATTTTTGCGTTCGCTTGCGCAAGAAACGTCTTGGGACAATACGGGAAATAAGAGATGTGTCACTACCAAACCAATTACAGCTGAAACTGCAATGGGTTTGGCGGTACACACCAATGACCAGCCTCTCTGGTCATGACTCATTTTCAGCTTTGCTGACGTGGTGCGTCCTCGACTTGAAAGAAATGAACTGCTCCAATGGGAGCACTTCATTTCTTTCTGTAGCCGTAACTCCGACCATGCGCATTATAGTTGACACTGATGCACATGGATGGCGCTTCAGTTCTTATCGCTCTGTCTCCATGGATTGCTGCACCATTCCTCTGCATCACCTCCCTCCCCCCCACACACACACACAATTCCCGAATCAGGCAAAACCAAATGAACATCCAGGCAGTGCTGCTGCCCAAGAAAATGGAGAAACCTGCCAAAACCAAGTAAACCGCAGCAGCGGCTGAGAACTGAATAACCACTGAAGGAACAGACACTGAAACCCAAAGGCTCTTTTCAGAGCCACCCACAACCTCTGATAAAAGGGCAGATTCACTGGTGAGGAGTGACTGATATAAACCCACTCTGTAATTATCATGCCCATAGGTGTGTTAGTCACTGTGCTGCTGTAAAAAAACAACCTGTTTAAATTTTCTCAAGTTATTTAATCTCTGTATTGTTCAGTTCCAATCAGGGTAGATTTAATAAAATGGCTGCAACGGAATCCTGAGCTGTAAGATTGTCGCCCACTGTTTGGTTTGGGGCATTTTGACAATCTTCTCTCCCGATCCCCCTTCTGTAAGGGAGTAATCTGTTTTTGCAAAGAGCCTACATTGCAAGAAAAGTCCAGTGGCACTTTGAAATCCCTGCTGCGTTTGATCTGGGGCATTTTTACAATTTTGTTTCTCTTTAGGGGTATTTAAATGTACCAGTTCGGAGTTGCCGCTAAACAACTGCATGTACTGGAATCCTGTGCATATCATTTAGCGTGCTTATATGCAGTTTTTGTAAACGGTAAACAGTTTGTTTTCAGGTGTATACCTATGATTGCTATGGTGGTGATAACGCCCGGTCTGAACCCAAGAGATAAAATGTAATCCTGTCAGGGGCAAATAATAATCATTTAAAAGTTGAAAGAAAATGGAACTTGAACAGCTTACTGAAAAGGCACATTGGCTGCACAACATTTATTTTTTTTTACCATAAAACAATTTTTTCCTGGCAGTAGACATTGTGCAGACAAACATCGTTAGCTCTCATTGAGTGCGGCAGTGACAGACGGCACTTTTGATTCGTGCAGCCACGTTACTATTTTCTGAAAATAGGATCTCTCTTGGAACAGTATCACAGGGCACAGAAAGAGACAGGTAGAAAACACGGAGTGCCAAACACCACTGCAAATACTTGCAAGCGAATGTTCAGCATTGACAAATGCTTGTTTTCTGTTTGTTAAAAAAATAAAAACTCACGCGGCGCACCTTGAAATCAGCCATCTGAAGCTCCCTTGCATCCCCAAGTGTGATGGCACGCAAAGCTGCGAATAAATTTGTTTGTGAATGAGTCTGGCATTTGTTGAGGGCTGTGAGATAAATAATATGTGTAATAGTATCTTTTTTGATGATTTCAGTTATGTTTCTCTTTTTTAGAAATGAAGGCTCTAACCTGACTTTTTTCACACATTGAATATTGAAATCGTGACTATGGGCATTTGCATTAGTGTCGTCGCTAATGTGCGTGCCCATAGCCATGGTTTAAATGTTCAGCATGTAAACAAAAAAGGGGGGACTAGAGCCCTTGTTAGAGTACCTTCCGCACATCTGTGTAGCATCAAAAAGGTAGGAGACACACGGTTTTAATTTTTTGCGACCTCTCTGGCCAGCAGTGGAAACTATCACTGCGGTTCAGCACAGTAGGGATAGTTAAGGACTATGGCAGATGCTATGGTGATGGTGGGGAGAGCGGCTGCAAACCGGCCTAAAGCACCAACATACAAATTTTGTAATGCAAGGCTTCACTTCTCCATTGTGGAGTCATTTTGCTCCACCTGTGATAAGCTTTTTTCTTCAAAGCAGGCTGTGAAGCAGTGGTCCACCAGATGCGGATCTTCAAAGCAAGGGTCCGCCTTGGGTACCCACAAAGATCAAATCAACACCAGGGATGACTGCCCTGATTACCTCCCCCCCCAACACCAGCACAACTTATCTAGAACGAGGGGGACCGGTGTATCACCAATGGCAGACTGGAGCTGGTTCTGGGGAAGCTAATTCAGGTGGTAGACCTCTTACAAGCTTTATGCACCAGCAGGCCAGGTGTAAGGATCCTGGATCAGCCTCCCCTTCCCAGCAGCCGTCATCTAGTAACGTTTTACTTCAGCAGAGCTCCAGGAAGGCCTCAGTGGGATGTGGTCCACATGTAGTAGTAAATGTAAGTGATGTTTACTGGCCCACATATAATCCTTGAGACTTGTAGTGAAGACCACCCGAAAGAACACTGTACTTCCACCTACCAGTATCAGCTTCATTACCAGGCCACAGTTCAGATGAGGAGTCCAGGCTGGAAGAGGGCCAGTATAGTTCCTAGGACAAGGAGGAACCCAGGGAGAAGGCAAAGAGGGTCCTCGAAATTGCAGATTTGGATACTCTTGTACTGAAAGCATTCATCACCCTCCAGGTCAAAAAAGACATTTCCTAGGGGAATCAGCCGAGGGCCTCCCTCAAGGGACCCAAGAAGCACCCCATTGCATTCTGTACAGGAGGGCGGTATGGCTCCCGGTTTACAGGCCGGCAAAGGAGATCTGTGGCAATTCGGATGCCATGGACCATAGGTCTGTTGCCCTCAATCACACTGAATGTATCACATGAAAAAAAAAAAATACCTGTAAGTCTTGGATGACATTACCAAATGCTGACATGTCTTTTTCCACAGCAATCGAGAAGATTACTCTGCCTCTGCAGGGAGCTGCATCTCTAAAAGACCACCTGGATAAGAGAGTCAAATCTGCAGTGAGCGGGTATACAAGATGGGCATCTAATGAAATCTGCCTTATCCTCTACATTTATCTCAAGGGCAACCTGCCTTTGGATAGGCTGCATGTACATGTCAGTCCTTCTGGATTCTGAAGACATCACATACTTGTCCTCCTGGTTATAGGCACGTTATTCCTGGAAAACATGCCAGATACAGATTAGTCAATACCAGCAGGAACATCTGCCAGAATGAGACATATGGTGGATTCCCTGCAGGGGGAGGGCCTCAAACAACTGGTACAACAACCCACTAGCGACAGGGCTATCCTAGATCTAGTACTGACTAACGGGGAAAGGATCACAGATCTCCAGGTAGGAGGTCACCTGGGGGCCAGTGACCATCACATGGTATGGTTCAATTTGGCCACTAGAACTAAATCATCCCATTCCAAGGCAAAAATATGGGACTTCAGAGGAGCTGACTTTGATAAAATGGCCAACAGAGTTAAGCTAGCCCTAACAAAAAGAAATACAGGTGTGGGGGTACAGGCAAAGTGGGCATGCATTAAGGATGCAATACTTGAAGCAACATCCCACTGTGTTAGAGAGAAAAGCAAGAGCAAAAGAAGAAGGAAACCACTTTGGTTCTCAAAAACAGTAGCAGAAAAGGTCTGAGCCAAAAGGCTGGCCTACAGGAAATATAAGGGAACGCATTGGGACAAAGATAGGGAGGCATACCAAACTTCCCTAAGGGAAGCAGGGAAGGCAGCAAGGCGGGCAAAGGCATAAACCGAGGAAACACTAGCACGAACAGTAAAAGAAGGTGACAAGACTTTCTATAGATACATTACTGAAAGGAGAAAGTCCAGAGGGGGTATTGCTAAGATCAGAGGGGATAAGGGGGAATGTGAGGAGGACCAAGGAAAAGCATTTATCCTAAACAGATACGTCTGCTCAGTATTTACTGAGGAGAAGGTAGGGCAGGGCTCACTGCTTAGCACCATGGACACAGGGGGGAGGGAAATGCGCACTAGTCACTTCACAAAACAAAGGGTCCTACAAGAGCTCACTAAGCTCAAGGTGGGCAAAGCAATGGGACCTGATGGTATACATCCCAGGGTACTAAAGGAGCTAATGGTGGAACTAGCAGAGCCATTAATAGAACTGTTTAGTGAGTCTCTGAGCACAGGAGAGGTCCCAGAAGACTGGAGAAGGGCTCATGTGATCCTGCTCCTCTGGTAGCAGGGAGGAGGCAGGGAACTACAGACCAGTCAGTCTTACCTCAGTAGTGGGCAAGATTATGGAGGCACTCCTTAAGGAAAGGATAGTGCAACACCTGGAATCCATAGGAGCACAGGATCCAAGACAGCATGGGCTTACAACAGGAAGGTCCTGTCAAACTAATCTCATAGATTTCTTTGAATGGGTAACCAGAGTGGTGAACAAAGGGGAAGCAGTTGATGCCACCTACCTTGACTTCAGCAAAGCTTTCGATACTGTTCCACATAGAAGATTGATTAATAAGCTGCATAGGCTTGGGGTGGGTCAGAAGTTGGTCAACTAGGTGGCAAACTGGTTGGCGGGCAGAAAACAGAGAGTGGTGGTAAATGGTATACAGTCAGGAGAGATGCAAGTCACAAGTGGGGTACCTCAAGGATCAGTTCTGGTGCCAGTCCTCTTCAATATCTTCATCATTGACATTGCAGATGGACTGGAGGGTAAAGTTTGCCTGTTTGCAGATGATACCAAGATCTGCAATAGAGCAGATGATCCAGATGGGTGGGCAGAATGAGAAGAGATCTAGATAAACTGGCAAAATGGTCTGAAGAGTGGCAAATGGGGTTTAACGCAAAGAAGTGCAAGATCATGCACATAGGGAAGAGAAACCCTGAAGCCACCTATAGGTTGGGAGGGGAGTTGCTGGCAATCACAAGGGAAGAAAGAGACTTGGGCATCATCATTACAGATGACCTGAAATCATTCAAGCAGACCACTAAAGCAGTAGGTAAGTCTAGAGGAATGTTGGGGTGTATTAGTAGGGGTATCACAAGTCGTAAGAGGGAGGTAATAATCCATCTTTACAAGACACTGGTTAGCCCCATCTGGAGTACTCCATGCAGTACTGGAGGCCGCACCTGCATAAGGACATTAGCAAAATGGAGGCAGTCCAGAGAAGGGCAACCAAAATGATGCAGGGACTGCATCAGAAAACATATAAGGACAGATTAACAGAGCTCAATATGTTTACCCCGGAGCAAAGGAGGGAGAGAGGTGATATGATTGAAACATTCAAACATCTTAAGGGCATTAACAAAGTGAAAGAGTCTAACATGTTTCAATATAAGAAAAATAGCAGGACAAGAGGACACAGCATGAGATTAGAGGGAGGCCGATTAAGGGGGAATGTGAGGAAGTTCTTTTTCACAGAAAGGGTGGTGGATGCATAGAAGGCCTATCTCAGGAAGTGGTGGATATGAATACAGTGCAGGGCTTCAAACAGGCATGAGATAGGCATAAGAGAGCAATACAGATAAGTATGAATAGATAGGCCATTGACAAACTACAGGCCTATGGCACATTCATAAGGTAGAAAAAATGGGCAGACTGGATGGGCCTTGCGGTCCTTATCTGCCGTCAACTTCTGTGTTTCTATGTTTCTATGTAAAATTTTTCCTTTGACCCTCTTTTGTCAGTATGGTCACTCTTGTATTCTGAAGTGATGGCCAGAAGGGCGCTGTGGCTTAGACCATGAATAGCGGATATCTCCTTCAAGGTGTATCTCCTAAATATGGTCTTTCAAGGTTACTTGTTATGTGGACGTGTTTTGTGGGTCTTAGCTGGAACTGAATATGAAGTAAGTTTCCACTCCAAATTAGCACTGCCATTGGACAGTGAGCTGCAAGGTTGTGGATCTTTTTGGGATGCTAAAGAGTACAGAACTGGATGAAGATCAGACTTCAGCCCACTGTGATTTCCTTTCTCCAAGCAGAACCCTTTTCACTCTGAAAGAAAGAGTAAGGGACATGGCCAGCAGCAGGATAACAGGGGTCAGAGACAGAACTCCAACCAGCACAAAGATGAGGTCCACCCCCTTGCCTGGCCATACATGATTATTATCCATCACAAGCCAGTGGGCACAGACCACTACAGATTGGGGGGGGGGCCCTAGTAGTTGTGTCATGAGGGTACACAATGGAATTCAGAAGACTGCCTGGCTCTGCCTTTGTCCTTTGCTTTTGTCAGGAGATCAGCACGTCCAGTTTTGGGTACTGACTTTTGGCTTGATCTGTTCCAGGAGTGTGTACCACTTAATGTCAGTCAGTATGAAATGGGTAGAAAGAATGCTGGCTCCTGACTGGCCAAGAGCAGCTTTCAGCTTGGCCGTTATCCCAGCACAGCGACCCAGCTAAAAATAAAATGTTCAAAAAAAAATGTAACATTTACTAAAAATGACCAATTTCATAAATATAGGCACCCAGGGTGTAGAAGAGGGTTAACGCCCTTCTCAGTGTGGAAAATTCTACGCCTCGCTTCAACTCACCTGAGGTGGGCCGTTATCCCACTATAACACATCCCCTGTCATGCCTTATTGCTTAAGTATGACACATCTTTAGACTTGGGTTCCATGTGCACCCTTACTTAGATGACAGGTTCATCAGATTGAACTTACAAGAAGCAGTGCAGGTGGCTGTGCAGGCAGTTGTGCTCACCCTAGAATCCTACAGCTGGGTGTGAACAGCAAAAAGAGCAACCTGTCCCCATCTCAGACTGTCGAGCCTCTGGTTGCAAGGTTCGACTCAATAAATGCAATGATTTCCCTAACCCCAATCAGGATTCAGATAACACCTGCAGCATTTTCCCCAGATGCAGTAGGTGACTATGGCATGAATGCTGACATGCACACTAGGCCTTACAGCAGCAGCTATCATCCTAATTCTGTGTCTCAGATCTCTGTCAGTCCAACTCCATCTGATCCGACACTGGGACTCGCAGTGCCATTCTTTGATGCACAAGGTGTCTCTTCCGCATCATATCGGAGCCTCACTCAAATTTTAGACAATCTTCCCCAACCTCAGCCAAGGGGTGACCCTGCAGGATATTGACCATATTACCATGACTACAGATGCCAGTCTCTCTTGATGGGAGCAGTCCTTGGTAGAGCATTAGCTCATGGGCTGGGGAGCCAGTGGGAGCACAGGTTCCCAATCAGCATTTTAGACATGAAGGACGTGTTTGAAGATCTGCAGCCACTGCAGAAAACAGTGCGCTAAAAATTAAAACCTGTCCTAATCAGATCAGAACATATAGTAATGGTGGCCAGTCTAAGAAAACATGGTGGTGCAAAGAACAGCAGCATTTTGAGGGAAGCATACAAAGTTCTGTCTATGGCTGGATGCAGTGCTCTTAACACATTTTCGCCATGGCCAATAATACCAAAGGTAGTCCATAGGCTGAGACCAGAGCTATTCACTCAGATCCTGGTCACTCCCATGTGGCCGTAGTGGTCATGATATTTGGAGATGGTCGAGCTAGCTCTGGCAGGACCAATGCCATTCCCAGACAGACCAGACATTCTGCACCAAGGGCCAGATCTCCGTCTGGATCCCAAAAGGTTGCAGCTTACGGTGCTCCTGAATGCCACAGATTCCTGAAGACGGGTTACTCAGCCAGTGTCATGGAGATTCTATTGAAAGCAAGAACCAACCCCCCTCACCAAGATGTGCCGCAGAATCTGGCATACCTTTGGAGAGCGGTGCCATCCGTAGGTGCTCAAGGCCCTTTCCTCCATGCTCTCAGACATCCTTAATTTTCATTAGCAGGGGCTAGACAAGGGTCTTTTAGTTAGCTCTCTTAGAGTTCAGGTCATGACCCTTTCAGCAGTCAGGGTTGGAGTGGGTCCCTATCTGTTAGTACAGCACCCAGTCTATTCCGGGTTTCGTAGGGCATGTGACAGAATCTGACCAAGGATGGTTTCAGTAGTCCCCCCTTGGCACCATAATGTAGTGCTAGAAACTCTCATGGACAATCCCTCCCCCCTTAAGAAGGAAGAAGTAGGTTGTTGGTTAACTAGGATATGCAGCTTATCCAATAGGTTGGGAAATGGGCAGACTGGGTGGGCTAAGTGGTCCTTATCTGCCGTCAATGTCTATGTTTCTGTGTAACCTCTAGCCAAAGGGTCTCAGTGGTACTTATCTTTGAAAGTGCTATTCTTGGTTGCCATTTGTAGTTCAATGCAAAAAGCACAGAATTGTGCACATAGGGCGAATATCCCAAAGGCAAAACTGTGGCTGGGGGAGAACTGGGGGTAACACAGCGGAAAGAGACCTGGGAGTCACTATTTCAGACAACCTGAAAGTCTGGAGTCGGTGCTACAGGGCAGCAGGGATGGCACTCAGAATGCTGGCATGCATAGGGAGGATTTACAAGCAGGAGGAGGGAGGTGATCTTGCCGCTTACAAGACCATGGTCAGACCACACATGGAATATGGGATCCCGTTCTGGAGGCCATACCGACAAGGGGATGAGAACAGGCTGGGAAGGGTCCAGAGAAGAGCAACCAAAATGGTGAGGGGATGCAGGGGAAGTCAGATGAGGAGACACTGGGGAATCTGGGCCTGTACACGCTGGAGGAGAGGAGGGAAAGGGGGGATATGGTTGAGACATTAAAGTACTTGAAGGGCATAAACAGAGTGAGGGTTGACAACATCTTCAGAATGAGTGAGAACAAATCCACTAGGGGGCATACATACAAACTGGAGGGGGGAAGATTCAGAGGGGACATATGAGGGAAATTCCTTACTGAGAGGGTGGTGGGGCCATGGAACAGACTGCCGGAATGGGTGGTGGGGGTAGATACACTGGACAAATTCAGAAGAGCTTGGGATACATACATGGGCCTAACCGACAGGAGGCAGGCTGAGAATGGAGGGCAGGGTCTTTTGGTGGGGTGGGGGTCGGGCAGACTGGATTGGCCGTGGGGTCCTTTCTGCCGACAGGTCTCCTTGAGTCTATGAAATCCAGGCCCTTTTCCTGCCGAGAGTCTTTATTTCTGTAAAGACAAGGTGGTCCTTAGGATAGCACCTTCCATAGAAACATAGACACATAGAACTCGATGGCAGATGAGGACCGCTTGGCACACCCAGTCTTCCCATTTTTTTCCCTGCCTATACAGTCTTCTTTATGCCTACCCAATGTATTCTACACACTGAATACTTAACAGGTAGTAATGAATAATGTTTGCAAAACAGTAGGTAACAAGTCAACAATACTGCTGTAATTAGGCAGTTACTGCATATAAATATAACTAAATGATGTATCCTACACAGTAGTAAGCTAATTGTTGACTTTTTTTTTGTTTAAATCCTTACCCAACTTCAGATGCTACTAATTCCCCCCAACCCCATTTCATTTAACCTGCGCCTGTGGCTTAAGAAAAAGTGTGCCAGCAGTGAACCCCCAGTAACTCCAAACAGCTCTTTAAATGTTCTGGATTTTTCAAATCCTTTCCCAGTGTCTGTCCTGGTTTAACTCAGCCAGCATTTGCAGGACTGGTGAAATGTGCCCCAAGCAACTGAAATGTAGCCTTTTAAACCGAACTCCTTTCCGCTGCACCTCTGATAGGTCTGTCTTGTGACCCTCCTCTCCCTTTTGTACTTCTTAGTTACCCGGCCTGGAGCCCTCGACCTGCTGAAGTTAACAACAGTCACTTGCAGACAGGTTACTTTTTAAAATAAATACGACCTATAAACAGGCTAGTTTTATTTTGTTTTAATTCTTATTCCCTACTACTCCCGATTTTAACCTCCCTTCCACATTAAACCCTGGAGCCCTCAACCTTCCAGAGTTTTAAGCAACCCTTGCCAACAAGTTGGTATATAAAATATTAGAACCTTCTGACCAGACTAGTGGATTTTGTTTCAGTTTGTTTAACAAAACTGTTCCCAGTTTCAACCCTTGCTTATATTCTTCTCCCGACTTGAGCCCTTGAAGGTTTGTGGTGTCTGAGTGTTAAAAAAATATATATAAGCACGCTAACCCCATATCAGCTTAGTGCTCCAGACAGCTGCTGATTACAACCTCTGAAATTCTGTTTGCCTGCTGAATTTAGTCTAAGAGTTCCTGGCCTGTTAGAATGCTAAGCAACAGGTTATTTTTCTAAAATGTTCAGTCAAACTGCTTCAGGTTCCAACCTCTGCCCCTACTCTGCTCCCAAATTTAGCCCTTAAAGTCCGGCAGTGTCTGTTTGATTTAAAAAGCATGCCAGACCTTTTCCAGAATTGTTTTGTCTTTTTTGTTGTTTAAATCCTTAAGAGCAGCTTCCCTGTGGATTTTCATCAAGCCTTGCATGAAACCTTAACTCCACCCCTCCTAAGGGTGTTCACACATTCATTATCTCAGTCAGCCCTTCCTTGTATGCTAAGGGAGGTTGTTATCATGATTCTATCAGTGTCAGTGGCTCAGCAGGTTGCACACTCTCCTATGCAGCCTGCCCAGACCAAGCACTTGAGTTAAAGCCCAATACTGACACTGTGGTGCAGCATGGGGGGGGGGGGGTGCTGCACTCCTGAGGTGCCATCTTCAGATGAGACATTAAATTGAGGTCCCATCTGCCTGTTCTGGTGGTAGTTCAGGTGGATGTTAAAGATCCCATGGCACTTCTCGAAAAAGAGCAGGGGTTGGCCAAATTTCCCCCACTCACTAAAAAAAAAATACCAACAGCTTAATCTGGTTCAATGCCAGTTGGCATCCATCTGCATCCCCTTCCCCCGGGATGAGATTGAAAATAGGAAGAATTATCTAGTCCTCCTTTCCTGGTCAACAAAAACGAAATAAATAAATTCTGCCAAGAAAAGGCAGGATCCATCGTCTCCAGGTGGCTATAGTTCCGTATCCCAGATCAGTGCTGATGCCAAAATTATGGCAAACATATTGGCCTCTCAACTTGACTTAATCCTCCCAAACTCATCCGCCCCTTGTAGGTAGGGTTCATGTGAGGGAGACCGAGTTAAGATAATCTCAGAACTTTCTTCAGCCTATGCATGGCACCAAGGACAATTCCCAACCCCTCGGCTACACTCACTTTTGATTTTGAAAAAGCCTTCAATTCCATGGAGTGGGAATACCTCTTTGCTGTCCTGCGTGATATGGATGTGGTCCCCCAGTTTCTGACCAGTTTTCAAACCCTCTACACTGAGCCCTCAGCCTAAGTCCTCACCAATATCTACCTATCCCAACCCTTCCCCCTGTCCCAAGGCACCCATCAAGGTTGTCCTCTTTCCCCATTATTATTCCTCCTGGCTATTGAACCCTGGTAGCAGCCTTACAATCTCAACAGGACATTGCAGGCATCACAATTAGTGATTTCAAATCACTTTCCTATGTGGATGACCTGCTCATTCTGATGGCAGATGCCCCTCAGGCCATAACTCCTCTCTGCAGCCATTTGGCCTCCTTCTTAGCAATGTCTAGTCTAAAGGTAAACCATGACAAATCTGAGGTTCTCCCCCTCAAAGGTCACTGTACGAGCTCCCTTTCTCACAACTCTGGTTGGAAATGGGTCATATCTGGCTTCACTTACCTTGGCATCCCAATTACCCCCTCACTTTCTGAAACATGCCAGGCCAATTTCACTCTTTTATTGGCCACTCTCAGAGTGGATGTTGACAGCTGGAGAGCCCTACACCTCTCCCTCACTGGGAAAATTGCTGCCATTAAAATAATGCTAGCCCCTAGAATCCTTCACCGTCTAGCCCACTTCCCCATTCACATACCAGACGGATGGTTTGATGCAATTAATAAGTTGATAAGTCATTTTCTGTGGGAAGGCAAACCACCAAGATCCAGTAGAAATAAACTAAGGAGACACTGGTCAGAGGGAGGATGAGGGCTGCCTAACTTTGCACAGTACCATATAGCCTTTACTGCAGCTCAAGTCAGTAAATGGTTCTTAATCAAGGACAAACATCCACCACAGTGGGTTACAGTAGAAGGTCACTATGTTGGTGTGCCATCCCCCCTGTTTATACTTTATTCTAAAGCCCTGAATGGGATGCACTGGCATCCCACAACCAGCATCTTTCTCCATTACTGGCGTAAGATTACACGGATCCTGCACCTCCCCAGCCACCCATTTCTTACTTTCCTGTATGAAGAAACCCCATGTTCAAAACTGGTCAGAAACCCTTTCACTGGCTGACCTGGAAACAGCTGGAATCCATAACAGTCCAAGATCTTATCTCTTCAGGCCAGACTTATTTCATGTCCTTCACAGATCTAACCCTTGGATTTCAACTTCCGCAAAGAGATTTCTGGCATTCTATACAAACTAAACAGCCATCACCCCATTGCTGAGACCAGACCCCAAGGACCTGCTGTGCCCCCACAACCGCCTTATCCAAACATGGTTAGCTCTACCCAGGGGAAAAGCTGGTGTCATTTACAAATGCCTAAGGGACTGTATCCCTCTTGCTTACCAACTCCAGCAGGTCTAAGTGGGAAACCATATTGGGTGTTACAGTCACAAACCAAGTTTGGAAAAACTGCTGACTTTGGGCACATGTGGCCTGTAGAGACATCAGGCTGCTTAAGATCCTACATCATTGGTACAGAACCCCCCAGGAATTAAAATGTCTGGGCATCTCCCCCAGTGACAAATGCCGGAGATGTTCCACTCACACAGGATTCCATGTTCTGTGTCTACGTATAACAAGAAGCCTGCTTCTGGATATCTGTTATGTATGTACTGTACCCAGCACTTGTGCTGTACACCCTACACAGTGTGCTGTATGTTGATTATGTTTGTTTGAAAAGTTTCAGTAAAACTTTTAACATAAAAAAATCTTTACCAGACTTCAGATACTGCTAATCTCCCACCCCACCCCACCCCCAGTTCCGTTTCACCTGCGCCTGTGGGCTTAAAGTGGAACAGTCACCACCAAGGGCCCTGCGCCCAAGAGTGGGGCTGGCTCCAGTGTGCACTTTTTGTACAGAAACATTTTGGTTTACTTATTGTTTACTGTAGTATAGTAGATTGTATCAGACTAATTTTACTTAGTTTTAGGCTGACATCTTTTATTACTACAAATCGCAGAATCCTCTGCAGCTGACATCAGGGCGGTAGGCAGCAGTGGGAGATTCAATAGCCCATAGTGCATATTAGAGCTTTTATAATCTCCAATCAGGAGTTTTCCGGGTCTGCTTTTCTCCAGGGGCTAAGTACAGTCCTTTGTGACTGTACATAACTAACGGAGGACAGTGAGACCAGCAAACAAAAGATCAGACCTTAATAAACTCTGACATGCACTGTAGGCTATTGAATCTCTC
The DNA here is from genome assembly GCA_016271365.2 of Neoceratodus forsteri. Taxonomy (NCBI): domain Eukaryota; kingdom Metazoa; phylum Chordata; order Ceratodontiformes; family Ceratodontidae; genus Neoceratodus; species Neoceratodus forsteri. The sequence goes on from JADMNL010000027.1 coordinate 837,013, forward strand.
AACACGCTGAGAAAACTCACCCTGAAAGTGGAGCCCAGTGACTCCAAACAGCTCTTAAAATGTTCTGAAGTTTTCAGATCCCTTACCAATGTCTGCCCTGGTTTAGATGAAATCATTCCTTCCAAAGTGGCCTCAGAATTCCAGAAACAGCAGAAGATCACCTTGCTATTGCTGTGTCCTTCCCCAGTAAATGACAAAGGGGAAACAGCCACTCCCTCAATGTCCAGAGGGCTTTAAAAGCCGTCAAACATCCATAACACGCGCTGTCTCTTTGTCCAGTTAGGCCTGAAGGGGGGGTGCAGCAGCAGAAAAACGTGTCCTGATAGAAGGGTTCTGGTTTTGTTCAGCCATCAGGCTGGCTTGCATTTCTGGACAGTTTTCAGGAGGGCCAGCAGAATGCTTGGGTGCATTAAGTGGGGTATGACCAGCAGGGCAGAGGAAATAATCCTGACACTTTATAAGGTCCTAATCAGACGCCGTCTGGAGTACTGTAGGCAGTTCCTGGATCCACAGTACAAAAAAGGACATTAAAAATGTCAAGGGGGTGCAGAGCACTGCCACCAAAGGGATCAGGGGTTTTGAGGATGAGCTATTAAAAGAGACTGGTGGCCCCTTAACTCAGTTGCTTTGAGGTGGCCATTTTGCAGTACGATTAAGCAATGGAATCTTCAGACTTCTAAAAGAGCTAGGGGAGCAGGCTACATGGGTTTTTAATTGAGAAAAGGAGGCTGAAAAGGGACATGATCACAGTCTTAGGCTACTCAAGCCTGGTTACAACCAGATTAAACAGAAATGTTCTGGTGTCCTTCAGCATGATGTGGGGTTATGTGCTGAAACTTAGATGTGGTAAATATAGAATCAATGTTGGCAGGCGGGTCTCCCAGTGGTGTTCTGGTATCCTCCTGAAACATAGAGGGAGTTAATGTGGAAGTACTGTTAGCACATACTTCTACTAGAGATTGGTTAACCAGGAAACAGCCTACTAGCAGAGACAGTAGGCATGAAGACAGCACAGGCCTTCAAGGTACACCTGGCCAACAGGACTGGTTTGGACATAAAGGCGTCCCATGCAGAAATACTTGTGGTACCCCCTTTATTGCTCAAACTGCCCCCTCTCCTTCCTTTTGCCCCAACCCACATCCAAAAAGTGGTAAAACTTCTGTGAATACAAAGGTGAGAACAATAATTTTTGTTTTTTTATATTGCACTTTTTGCATGTTAAGCTGATCTCTGCTTATGCTTTATACTTTAGTGTGCCCCTTATGTGTTGGTGCCTCCGACAGCTGCTTGGGTTGCTTGTGCCTAACACCACCTCCACTGGATAAATTTCTGCTTACCAAGGGAATCACAGAGTTCCCTGGGTGGTAGAGTGGGTTGGTAAATCCCTGTAAATTGGTATATGTTTCCAAAGCATATTTATTTATCCCCACTTATGAAGTGGAGGGAAGTAGCACGATGAACTTAGAGTCTTTTCTGACCTCACAGTTTTCCTTCTTCATTATCACTGATAAATATATTAAATAAAGCTGGTGTTAGTACAGGATAGCCTCGTTAAGCTGATGCATCTAGTTTCCACAAGGGTCTGGGGGGGGGCAGTGTCATAGAAGCATAGGTCAGTGATGCATAGGCAGAGCAGGAAAAGTTATAACGTTCACAAGTAGCTTTTTAATATTATCAATAACAATAACATAAAAAAGTTGTACAGGATAGCTCCTCATACAGGCAGTACAAACAAAGATCTACATCTAAGAATCCCTCTCAATTTAAATCTCAATCCCTCTATATCTCTCTAAACACAACATTGCTCTCTTTTTATAAGATGTCTTTTTCTGGCATAATAGACTCTGCATCCTTCTCTTGTAAGCTACATCTCCTGTTTTCCACAGAATGTCTTGGAACTTTGTCAGTTTCTTTCCCAAGGCCAGCCTAAAGAGTACATCCAGTCTTAACAGGTGCAACAAAATAGAATATTCTGTCCCAGAGCTGGTCTCCTGCCAACAATTCTGCAGACAAGCTTGCAGAGGTCAAAATGTATATCAAGGTCAACCCCCTGTGTTCCAGAGTGTTATCTTTAAAAAAAAAAGCCATACAGTTTTCTGCAGTCATTTCAACAGTATAATTATATACATTTGCGAATTAAGGGATCCCAGTTTCACATAAAGATTCATGTATATTTTAACCACAGAGAAGCAAGGGGAGATAGAAAAAACAGAAACAGCAAGCGAAGGAAGGGAGACGACAGGGAAAATTGTGGGATCATCAGAGTCGTCAATTCCTAGGTGCCACAAGAAAAATTTGATTATGTAATCAGACAGGCTAGAGACAGGCAAGTGTCCAAATAGAAAAGGACAAAATAGATCCTTGATTTTAACTCTCTCTGCACAACAAATGGGACAGGGTATTAACCAATGCTGTCACAGGCAGTACAGCAGCAGAGTTGAATAGTAACATTATACAGAAGCTTAAGGTGTTAAGTATAAGGTTATGTTCACAATAAATATACAGTTAGCATGTACAAAACTTGGAAGATCTTACTTCGAGAGGGCTCTTGCAGTAGGTATTTACATATAGGACTAAGCCGCCAGGCGTCAGGACCCCACGGAAAAATTTCTAGCTAGCAGTTCCCGGGCGGGGACCGCCTAATGCCAGGTGACTGGCATCATACAACGCCGGTATAAAGCAGTGGCTCCCCACTGCCACCTTTCCAGTTCTTCTCGCCATCGCCTTGTGAAAGTTCCTCACGGTAGAACAGCACTCATCAGTCATTCATCGGTCTTCAAGTTTTCAAACTTTTTCGACCTTTTTCTCTATTTTCCAACTTTTCTTCAACAAATTGCTGTGTATGTCATCCCCGACACCCTCCAAATCGCATAAAAACAAGTGCGACTCGTGTGGTTCCCAGCTTCCACACAAGGACAGCCACTCCGTGTGCCTCTTCTGTCTTGGCCTAGACCACCCCGTGGAGAAGTGCCAGCACTGCCAGAAGTTCAGCTCCACTACCCGCAAGAGAAGGCAGCAATACCTGGAAGCCCATCTCCTCAAGAAGAAAATGGCCTCCATGGAAAAAGAGTTAAAAAAGCTTAGGCAGGCATCTACTTCCCTCGAAGCTCATAAGAAAAAACGTGACATGGAGAAGCACCGGGAGCGGGAATCGGCTTCCACATCTGCCGCGACTTCGGTTTTAGTCGTGGCCCTCAAGGTAACATCCCCTCTGGGGGAATCACTCCTCAGTGGCCATCTTGGTGGCTACCAAGAAGGTGTCGCCCATCCCGTCGGGATCGCGCTTGGGCCCTTCGGGAGCCTCTGGGGCAAAGGAGGTCTCCGCTTCCGTTAAGGCCGCTCCTCCTGCACGGCTTTCCGGTCAGAGTGGGTCCGGTAATTTGGACGTTGGTTCCACCGACACATGCCCGGACAAGGCTGCTAAGCCGCTCACCTCCTCAGGTGAGCGCTCAGCCAAAACCCCTTCCGACAAGGCCGCCTCTCCTTTGTGACCTTCCTCGGGTAGGGAGTCCGATAAGTCGGACGCCGGCTCCACCAACGACCACCCGGCCAAGAAGCCTGCGCCAGACCCTATCGATCAGTCGGACGCCCCAGGCTCTCCGCAATGACTCACCACGATGCCCACTGAGGTCCCCGCATCCCCTCGACTGACACCCGAGGATTTTAACCCTCCTTCCCTGGTCATCACTGAGGACCTCGAGAATGCTGCTGTCAGGGCTCCCACCTCCTGCGCTGGACCCCCTGATGCTGAATCCTCAGACGCCAGTCCCGACGCTGGCCGACCCGATGCCATCCGGCGTCCCTTTGCCCAACAGAAGACCTATTCCTCTGTCAGGACCGTCAGACCCACTCGACAGTATACCCACGCTAGGCCACGTTTCCAACATATGGCCCACCAGCAGGGCCTTTGCCAGGTCCCTCTGCTCCGTCAGAGCCCCTGGCGCCTGGGTACCCGACACTGCAATACCCGGTGCCACAGTACCCGCCCCTCAGTATCCGGTGCCACAGTACCCGGCCTGCATTATCCAGCGCTGCAGTACCCGACGCTGGGCTACCTGCCGGGTTACGGACTCACTTTACGAGTACCCTCAATACCCGTATCCCTCACCTCCTCCACCTCGGCCGCCCACTCCTCAGCCGCCAGCAGATCTGAAGGAGACCTTGGCCTCCTGGTGGGCTGAGGCCAAGGCTCAGCTCACCCGGGAGATCGAGAGTCGTCTCCCAATGCCGGACCCGATACCGGATCCCCTACGTCGGAGACGGGAGACACCCTTCCCCCTGCCCAACACCAGAGGAGAGCCCTCCAGTGCCAGAGGCAGGGAGGATATGTGCCCCCAGGAACTCCCCAGAGGGGTCGTCCCTCCCCCTCCTAAGGAGGAGTCTTCTTCCTCTTCATCAGAAACTTCTGACTCGGACTCGGATTCCGGCCACTCTGACCCCGAAGGCAAGCCACACATTCAGGAACACCCCAGGCCGAGGGATCCTCCGAAATCCCTTCCAGGGGACCCTTCTTTTCTGGAGTTATTGAGGAAAATCCAGGAAGTACATCAGTGGCAATCAATGAAGCCAGACCTACAGCGTAAAAAACTCGCTGCCCATCTGGATCTGCCCGAGACAGCTCCTACGCTGCACCCACCCTGGATAGAGCCTCACACTGATCTTGTTTCCACCATTTGGAAACAACCTTCCATGTTAGCCCCCCTTCCAGGAAAGACAGGCAGGCTATACCAGGCTCCTGAGGGTGTAGACTTTCTTAGCCTTCTCCCCAAGGCAGATTCGGTTGTCATCAGCGCTACACACGGCTGCTCCGCCAATCCTAAACACCTCAGCTCATCTTCACCTGATAAGGAATCCTGGCTTCTGGACCAATACGGGAAGAAGATCTATTCCTCTTCTACCCTAGGCATCGGGGCCCTTAACTATATTGCTTATAGGAGGGATTTCCAGAAGACCATACTTAGCCAGGTGGAATCCAAATTGGACTCCCTTCCTGAGTCACAGACTAAGCAGGAAGTGGGTGACCTTGTCCATTCTGTTCACTCGGCCTGCCGGCACATGTTATGTTCCACTTACAATGCGGTGGACACAGCTGATAGGAGCTTGGCCTCCGCCGTAGGCTTACAGCATCATGCCTGGCTCCGCATGTCAGGTTTGGTCCCTGAGGTACAATCCGCTATACAAGATGCTCCCTTCAGGGGTTCGATGCTGTTCAGGGGTGATGTCAAGGACATCATTACCACACTGCAGGAGAAGGGTACTGCACTCAAGTCTGTCCAGACTATGTACAGACCCCCTCAAGGGCAGCGGCGTCCTTTTCGTCGCCAAAACTGACAAAGACAAAAGCTGCAGGGCAAACATGACAACAAATGTTGGGCCCCTCTAGCAACCAAGACCCCCCCAGCAAAAAAGCCGCGGGAGCCTCGGCTACTGCGCTGACCCACACCTCCTGACTCCCTGCCTCTCCCACTGCCTCTGGAGGTTCCAGAGAAACCGGTAGGGGGGAGATTCTCCTCTCATCTGTCGGGTTGGGAAAGGATAACATCAGATGCATGGGTGCTCCAGTTGATATCGGCAGGACACTAGATAGAGTTTCTGCAGAAACCGCCCCGAAGACCACCCCCCAGTCGTCCTACTCCCTGCAACATCTTCCTCTGGTCCTAGAGGAAATCATCTCCCTTCTCCCAAAGGTGACAATAGAGCCAGTCTCCACTCATCTTTTGGGGACATGTTACTATTCCCATTTCTTCCTAGTTCCAAAGAAGACGGGAGATCTGAGGCCCATCTTAGACCTCAGCTCCCTGAACCTGTTCACGGAGTACAAATGCTTCAGAATGCTCTCTTTGCAGAGCCTTCTGCCACTACTTCAGCTGGGACAGTGGCTATGCGCTCTGAACATGCAGGATGCCTGCCTGCATATCCCTATATGTCCTTCCCACCACAAATTCCTTCAGTTTTGTTTTCAAGGGGACCACTACCAATTCAAGTCCCTCCCATTTGGTCTTTCCTCTGCCCCCCGAATGTTCACCAAATGCCTGTCGGTGGTAGCTGCCCACCTGCGTACTCAGGGAGTACAGGTATTCCCGTACCTGGATGATTGGCTCCTGGTGGCCTCGTCCAGGAAGGAACTCCTGCACTCTCTTTCCCTTACCCTTACCCTGCAGGTTTTTGCCAGCGTGGGTATCACCATCAACCAGGCCAAGTCCCACCTGGTTCCTTGCCAACACCTCCAGTTTATAGGGGCAATTCTGGACATGACCACCGGCAAAGCCTCCTTGCCTCTGGACAGGGTAGACACCCTTCAGAATCAGGCTCGTCTTCTGTCCAGCCGCAGGAGGGTCAAAGCCAGGTCAGTCCTCTGCCTCCTTGGGCTAATGGCAGCTGCCATTCTGACAGTCCCGTTCGCTCGGCTCCATATGAGGATCTCTCAGTGGACGCTTCGGTCGAAATGGGACCAGACCAGAGACAATCTGGACCAAGAGGTACTAGTATCAGATCCCATGATCAGGGACTTGCAATGGTGGATGGTTCAGGGGAACCTATGCCTGGGAGTTCACTTCTGCATCGATCCCCCCCTCCCAGATGTTGATGACAGATGCATCAGAAGAAGGCTGGGGTGCCCATCTAGGGTCTCACAGGACTCAGGGCAGCTGGTCCAAGTTCAAAGAAAACCTGCACGTAAATGTGCTCAAACTGAGAGCAGTCCTTTATGTCCTTCAGACTCTACTCTCCTTCTTCCTCCCCGGTCATCTCCTCATACGATCAGACAACATGTGCGTAGTATGGTACCTCAACAAGCAGGAAGGAACACGTTCCTACCCCTCTGTGCCAGGAAGTGATGAGAGTCTGGCATTGGGCAGCCCAACATCACCTTTACTTGACCTTGGTTCATGTTCCAGAAGTGGAAAATTCACTGGCAGACAAACTCAGTCGGTCCTCAGCCAGGTCCCATGAGTGGGAGTTAAATAAACAAGTCATAAATTACATCTTTCAGCATTGGGGAACACCTCAGATAGACCTCTTCGCCTCTCCCCAAAATGCAAAACTTCCCGCATTCTGCTCGCTCGCTCCAGGGCGAGACATTTTTTGGCGGGACGCTCTATCTCTCGGATGGAGGGACAGATTCATTTATGCCTTCCCTCCCATTTCTTTAATCCTGAGGGTCCTGAACAAACTCAGATTGGAGGTAGCTCGATTGATTCACATTGCTCCCTTCTGGCCCAGGCAAGTTTGGTTCTCTCTTCTGCAACAGTTTTTAGAGGAACCTCCAATTCCTCTTCCTCTGTCACAGCAATTGTTGACTCAGGATCAGGGGACCCTTGTTCATCCAGGTCTCAAATCTCTTCATCTCCATGCGTGGCTCCTGCAGACATACTGTAGCTAAAGCCTGCTTTGGAGTCTCTCCTCTAGTAGCGGACATTTTGGTGGAGGCCAGGAAACCTTCCACCAGGTCCACTTACGCCATGAAGTGGAAACGGTTTTCTATTTGGGCAAACCCAAAGGACTTCGAGCCTTTCTCATGCCCAGTCAATGAAGTCCTGGACTACATGCGTCACCTCTTCAATCTGGGTCTCAGCCATTCCTCATTGAAAGTCCACATGGCAGCTATCTCAGCCTACCACATTCTCTTTGTAGACAGGACTTTTGCTCAGCTGGAAGTCTCTAAGACTTTCCTCGGAGGGGTTCTCCATTTGAGACCCCCCATCCACATTCCTGCCCCATCCATGGGACTTAAATTTAATCCTGGAGAAGCTTACTCTGCCTCCCTATGAGCCAGAAGCTTCTACTGATTTGAAGTTCCTTTCTTGGAAGACTCTGTTCCTAGTGGCCATTACTTCTGCTTGGGGCATTTCCGAGCTTCAGGCCTTGATGTGTAAAATCCTGTACTTGATTTTCCACAAGGAACATGTGGCTCTACGCACCAACCCTAAGTTTCTCCCTAAGGTGGTGGCTGAATCTACACTGAATCAATCCACTGAGCCACCCGCTTTCTTTATGCAACACTCCAATCAAGGGGAGTACCTCTTGCATAGTTTGGATGTTCACAGAATCTTGAGATACTTCACCAATCGGACTAAAGATCTCAGGAAGACTGATCAGCTTTTTGTGTCTTTTGCTCATGAAAGAGAAGGCAATGCTGTTTCTAAGCAATGCCTATCAAAATGGTTGGCACATTGTATCACTTTCTGTTACGACAAGTACAACAAGACCCTTCTGGGTCAAGTCAGAGGTCATTCCACCAGAGGAGTAGCTGCCTCTGCGGCTTGTTTTAAGAATGTGTCAGCGGCAGACATCCGTGCAGCTGCAGCTTGAACTTCTGTCCATACTTTCATGAAACGCAACAGTTTGGACATTGCCTCTTGCCATAGAGCAGGCTTCAGGTTGGCTGTCCTACAAGGTCTCCTTTCATGAGGCCCATTCAGCCCTAAGGTTCCATGCTATGGATGACAATCCTCCTCCGGAGTGCTTTTCCTTGTTCCAGACTGCTTGGGACTCAGTCCTATATGTGAATACCTACTGCAAGAACCCTCTCAAAGTAAGATAGTACAGTTATGTAAGAACTTACGTAACAGTAGATCTTTGAGAGGCTCTTCCAGTAGCTATTTTCTTCCGCCTCCATCCCGTAGAGTTTTCTTTGCTTCATTTCCATGGGGAAATATCCTCTTCTCTCTCATCTTGCCTCTTTTGACCTTTAAGGAAAAGAACTGGAAGGCGGCATGGGGACTGCCCTTTATACCGACATCATATGATGCGGTCACCTGACTTTATAGGCATCTCCATCAGAGTCTGCTAGCTAGAAATTTTTCCATTGGGTTCTGACGCCTGTCGGCTTAGTCCTATATGTGAATACCTACTGCAAGAACCTCTCTCGAAGATCTACTGTTACGGTAAGTTCTTACATAACTGTACTTCAGTCATGCTCAGATACAGTTACAGTAAGATCAAACCTTCAACTATTTAGCTCTGCTGAGGATTCGTGAGTATTGTAGTGAAGTAATATAGAGGGGTGTTAGGATAGGAGACCAGATAGGAAGAGGCAGGCGAGAGGCATGGACAGATGGTTAGAGACATGAGCAAGGTTTTCAGTAATGACTGAACATGGCTTTCTTGAAGTGTCTGATGTTCCTGGATTCTTTGATGTTTGCCAGGATCATATTCTAGCTTGTTTGAAGCAGCTGCAGAGAAAGCCATTTTGCCCATCAATTTGCAGAATCTAGAGACACGAAATACATCCTTGACTTGAGACCTCAGCTGATAGACTAAGGTGGCTCTGGTTAGCAGGTTACAGATATATGAGTATTGTGTTCCCTCCTCGAATGTGGAGAAAGTAGGCCCAGCTGATTGTACAGTGTGCAGTGGTGTGTGAGTCTATGACAACCAAGTGGAAATCTATACATACTATCAAAGGTTGCAGGTTTGTGAGACACAAACTGGTATATACAGTATTTTGGAATGTTGATTGATTTCCTCTGACCAGATAAGTGGACCTTGGAGGTCATGAAAGCTTGTGTAAAAGTTCTTCAGTTAGCCTATTAAAAGTATTACTACAGAAACAGTATAGCAAGGATTGTTGTGATTTTGCATCACGCTGTAGGCTGGCTGCTCTATAGATTTTGCTTGCATACTCATGGACAGACACCTGGAACAGTACTGGTTTCAGTTGCTGGCAGGTTGTGTCATGGCACCAAGAGTCGCATAATCTCTACTGGCAGCTTCTTTTGCTGTGCTCTCTGTCCATTGACAGCTGTGTTGGCACTGTGATTCTGGGCAAACTTGCAATAGTACCCCACACTTCCTAAAAATATGCTCAGCTGCTTCTTAGTTTGAGAGTAGGCCAATCCCAAATTACCTTTACCCTAGCAGTTTCAGCTCTGATAGGTCTCTCTCCTATACAATGTCCCAGGTATGGCACCTTGGCCATCCCTACCAGACAATTTTCTGGTTTTATAGTCAAGCCTGCATCTTGTAGTCTTGTCAGGGCCTTTGTCACATGGGAGAGATGCTGATCCCATCTCTTGCCAAATATTCCTGTATCATCCATGTAGGTTAGAGCTCAGTGCCTGTTCCATTCAGGTACCTGTCTACTAGTCCCTGGAAAATGGTGGGTGAATTTCACATGCCAGAAGGTAGCACTGTGAATTAAACAAAACATGAATGTGGTGACAAATGTTGGCTTCTTATGAGCTTCTTCAGATAGCCATCACCTGCCAGCACTGTATTCCTTTGTCAAATCTGTCCTTTGCAAATATCTAGCTTCTCCTAACCTGCCCAGTGCCTCATCAGTCTGGAACATGGGGTATGCATCAGGTAATATGACCTCATTCAGCTGCCTGTCATCTACACAGAGCCTGGTAGTTTTGTCCTTTTGGAATCAGTACCACTGGGACTGCCCAGGGACTGCTGGATTGCTGGATCACTTTCAAGCTCAATATCTCTCATATCTCTTTCTCCACAGTTCTTGTCACTGCTTAAGGCACCTGATATTGCCTGTGCTGTATGGGCTTGTCTGTAATGGATTTTACCTTGTGCTCCGTTAAATCAATACACCTAGAAACAGCAGTAAATAAAGAGCCAACGTCTTTAGCAGAAGTAGTAGAAACATTTTATTCCTATATAAAATATGAACAGGGATGAGCTCTGCTAAGCCAAGGCACATTTCCAATGCAGTCCTGTTATGCCATATGTCAATACAAGGTAAATAAAATTGTAATCGTACACACAGGTTGCAAAACAAATATAAAATACTTTAAAAATGTATGATCTTATACATGACTTACAAAATCATATTGTACAGGACAGAAGGTAATTCAAGCACTTCCCTCATTTGGACTGCCTTACTAGAAGTGAATCCCTTTGACATTGTCACAGCACTCCAGAAACCTCTCCCTTCCACTCTTCTAGCAGATTCTGTGCAGGCTGTTCTTGTGGAATGTCTGTTGCGTTGCAAACCATAAGAGTGTTGTTAGCACGATCATACTATGGTTCATCATATTGACATGGAATGCTCTGAGTAGTGCTGTATGGAATGCAGAATTCCACTGGCAGAATTAAGTGGAAAGACCATTCTGCCAGCAGAATTTCTGCCAGAGTTTCACTAGTTCTTCTGTGAAATTCTGCCGGCCGTGATCCAGAATAACATTCCACGGAAAATCATTCCGCAACCATTTCAGCAGAAAATATTGAGATCCACAAAATAAAATTCTGCAGAAATGTTGTGGAAAAACTAAATCTGCATCTTTCTGCAGCGGAATTCTGCCATTCCATTTCAATGGAATTTCAGTGGAATTTTGACAATTCCACGAAATTTCATTCTGCCGAAATGTTAAAATTCCACACAGCACTATCTCTGACAGCACCTACTATTGAGTAGCTCTATGACACAGTCCATGTTATTTACTAGGTATGTGACCTCATATATCTCTTCCCATGCTTCCTACAGCTCATTCTTTTTTTTTTTTTTTGGCCCTCCTCGTACTTGCTGGCCCCCACTCCTTCAGGCTCCACAAGTCCCCCTCTAGCCCGACTGTCCTAACCCAGCCCTCCTCTAACTCCATGAATCGCAGCTGGTCCCCGGATATCCCAGCACATCCCTTTCACCGGGCAGATCCCCCTCCTCCAAGGGGGAAGGCACCGGAGGGAGAGGGGATGGCCCCAGCACACTCTGCTTTAGGGCCCAGGGATGCTGCCACAGAGAAGGAGGCACCAGGAAGGCACTGGAGGTGTTAGGGGACAGGGAGCCATCATCCAGCAGCCAGCAAGTGGTATTTCCTGTTTTTTTCCCCTAGGTGTGTGACTTCCGAACGTCAAGGTATTAGCCGACATCTGTCACGCACCGCCCAGCAGTGAACCCAATGTGCTGCCCTACCCCTGGTCTCCACCAGCGGTTGCCCAACACCGGGTTCTACCCTTCCCTCCCTCCCTGTAGACAACGAGCAGTCATGGGACGCTCAAGTTGTCTCCCCCTGGCCGGCCCTCCAGCGACCCGAGCTCATTCCCGAACCCGGGTCACTGGCATCGCAAGCGGAAATCCAACCGCTGCGCTGGCGGGCCGGCCCTGCAGCTTATTCTGCCACACCTTAGTGAGCACCATTACTTTCTGCTCTGTTGAATGTTAGCTGGACTCTGGATCCTTATCCTGCCGGATCTTTTGTTTTATTTTGTGTCTTTAGGGACCTATGTAAAGGCTCTCATTCACAAAGCACGTTCTGCCGCTCACCCCATGCTGAGTCATTGCTGCTTCCTGGCTGCCAGCAACCTCCGTGCAGCTAGAAATGGATCCATGAGTGGAGTCTTGTGCAGCTCCTCTAGTAAAATTCCACTTAGCTTTGTCTGCTCTGCAGCTGGCTGTAGCTGTGGAGAAGATAAAGCTCACAAACAAGATTTGGTTCTGCTGCCATTTCTGCTGGATTGTCATATACTGTGGCACTTCTCTTGCATCCTACAGTCCTGCCACCACTCCTGCTACAGACACCAGGGTGACATGGCTAAACAGGCAGATGAGAGATGGAGTAGGAAGAGGGAGCTGCATTCCCACTAGACACCAGGGAACTACAAAACATGGGGACAGAGCGAGGAAGAGAAGTTACCAACAGACAGCAGGGAACTGCTAAGCATGGGGAGCAGTGAGGGAGGGAAGTTACCAACAGACACTGGAGAGCTACAGTGAATGGGGTCAGGCAGGGAGTTACTTACAACTAGGCAACAGGGAACTACAAAAGAAGGGCCAAGGGAGAGTTAGGGAGTTACTACTATACATCAGGGAACTACACCCCTCAAAACACACACATATACACAATCCCTGGTACTGTTGTCACTCCTGCTGGGCCCTCAGATCCTTTTGGTGCACTTGCTGTACCTTCCTGCCCTTCTGCTGCTATGATGCACTACTAGACATGCAGAATTAGAATGGGGCCAGGGAGAGGAAGGTGGGAGTTACTGCTAGACACCAGGAAAATACCTTCTCACAGAACTGCCGGTTATCCAGCACTCACCGAGGACCACAGAGTAGTGGATGGCTGGCCATGTCAGTCATCCGAGAGGGGAAGGTAGATACAGGGAAAGTTCAGAATCATGTATCCAATGCTACATAAGTAGTATGTTTTTCCATTTTTCCAGTGATGTCAAAGGCATTTTAAGACAATGCCATCTATTATAAGATTCTGTTTCAGAACATTAACTAAAATATGTGATGTTACAAGAATATTTGAATTGCCACACATTTTGCTGCACCATGGCAAAATAACAGAGGTGATGCGTGCACACAGGGAGCAGAATGCATATTCCAGGATACCTGGATGCTACTTAAGCTTGAATTTTTGCCACACACAGTATGCCGTAACTGAGCTATTTCTTTTTGGTTGCAGACGGATTATGGGTGTGACATTGAGAAAGGAAGTGTATGTACATACCATCCTGGAGCAGTGCATTGTGTGCGAGCCATTCAGGCCAGGTAAGGGAAATTTCTTAAACCAGAGATAGCACTACAGAGATACAGGAAAGGCCAATGATTGGCTACTCCAAAGATCAATGCTACCAAATTGCCGCTGGAATGAAAGGACAGTGGCCCAACTGTCTTCGTTTAGGTAGCCTTGGAATTACTGTGAATTCAGCCATCTGTGAATATGTGTCCCTCTGCATGTAAGATGGTGTGCGGGATATCTGGGTAGTACATGACAGCTAATACTGTAGAATAACTGACAAGAGTCTTGTATCCTCCAGAACGGTCATACTAAGTTAATATGGAAAAAAACACAACTAATCAGTCAGCTTCGTAGGAAGCCTTATTACTGTCACACTCAACAAAAACAGTTGTGACAGCTTCTGTCGACTTACTTGCACTCTCATTCTCATACACTTTTATACAAGCTCACTCGCTCGCTCTCTTTTTTAAACAAAATTTATATAGTTCTAGTCTAGTTCTGGTTGATATATGACCCTAACAGATATTATAAAAAATAAAATATGGGTGACTGTGTGACTCTATTTATATGACCTGCCCACTGCCTGCCCTCACACATTCATTCATATGTATGCAGACAACACAGTTCTGTATACATCCGGCCCCTCAATCTCTGATGTGGCATCCAGACTTCAGTGCAACTTCAATGATGTCCAGCTCTGGTTTCACTCAAATCAGTTCTTCCTGAGCGTCAAGGAAACTGTCTCCCCTTGACCTTGGCACAAGGCAGAGACTCTCTTCTCCCTCCTCTCCTCACCTTCCATACCCTGGGTGGGACAAAGTTGGAGGACTGCACCTAAATACCTCGGGGTCTGGCTAGACCAACACCTCGACTTTTCTACACATATTGAGGCCATCCACAAGAAGCTTCCCTCCAAGCTTGGTGCTCTGTACCGTAACTGTGGATGCATCCCACTGCTGGCTCGCTGCGCAATAGTACAGAAAATTATTCTCCCGATATTTGACTACAGTGATGCAGTCTATAGTGCCACTCCCAAAACTTCCCTAACCAGACTGGACACCCTCTTCCACTACTTTTGTCTTTTCTCTGTGACTGTCCTCTCAGTACCCATCACCGCATCCTCTACCAGTCCTTGTGCCTACCATCACTTCAGGACAGGAGGCAGTACCACTGTGCTAGACTCACAGCTAAATTCTGGTCCCAGTCCCTACCCCTGTACCTCCCCTCAGCTCAGTCCTCACAACCAATCATGCCCTCAGACATTATGACACCCGCTTCTTGTCTGTCCCATGCATGTCCACCTCCGCTGGCCAGGCAGCCTTCTCATACCACTTGCCTAAACTGTGGAATTCACTCCCCTTGTCCGTTCACCATGCCTCCTCCTCCCACTACCTAAACTCCCTCCTCAAAGCCCACTTCTGCTCCACGTGTACATGCACCCAATCCTCCCTGTCTTAGGCCTGAGCTGTCTTACCTGTCTGATAGGATGTCTAGACTGTGCTGTCAGTTGACACCCCAACTGGGCCTGTAGATCTGAAGTCTACTGCTATGTGATTTGTGTCTGATGACTATCTGCCGTATTCATGTATAACTTGTGCTGTTTTCTATTTCTTGTCCGTACATATTGGTGTTGCCTCCCATGTTCCCCTCCCCCCAGGATGCATCTGGAATTGACCAGTTATCTGCTCTGTGTGCCTTCCTGGTAAAATGTTTAAATAAATAAATAAAATTAACATATCCTTGGAGTAGTTTGCCTTTAGCCGTTACTTTTTCTTCTTGCTGGCTTGCGTCCAGAGGGCTCCCCCAGTCCCATCCCCTGACATCTACCATCCGGCACTGACCTGGCTCCAGGGCTTACCCCTCCGTGGGGCCGGCCAGGTTCCCCAATCCCCACAAGGAACCAGATTCAAGGGGCCAGTGCCGTGGCTGGCT
Organism: Neoceratodus forsteri; assembly: GCA_016271365.2. Classification (NCBI taxonomy): domain Eukaryota; kingdom Metazoa; phylum Chordata; order Ceratodontiformes; family Ceratodontidae; genus Neoceratodus; species Neoceratodus forsteri. The sequence goes on from JADMNL010000027.1 coordinate 852,363, forward strand.
GGGAGCAGAGCCTGTGAGGCACCCTCCACCATTCTGCTGCAGCAAGTGTTTTTTTCTACATTACTCCCCTAGGAGTCGAGGCATGCAATTATGCCTGCAGAGTGGGAGCGTCGTGCATCGCATGTGCTCCCTGCAAGCGTCTGCCCGACTCCTCCCTGTCTTCAGCACAGCAGCCATGTCCCCTAGCCTCCGCTAGGAACAGACAGGCACTGACAACTGGAACCCCTCCCCAGAGAGGGCAGCAGTCCGTCGGATGCTTAATCTTTCTCCACCCTGCTGACCCCTGGCGCCCGTGCTCATACCGAACATGGGTCACCGGCATTGTGCCAGGTCAGGGACCAGTGCCTCAGCCTCAGTGCCACCGGGCCGGCTAAGAGTGGTTTGCCTCTATGAGCCACTAGGGCTCTGTGAAATGTAACTCTGTTGCCAGTATTCAGGCAAAATTATGAATCCGCTTTCATGACATTTTGCAAAATTTCAATGAAAGTGTCATGAAATTTCACTAAAACTTAAATTTCAGATATGTCTGTCTAATTTCAAAACTGAATGTTCAAATTGCACCTTATTTGGTAAGCTTGATGTACTCTTGGATATTCGTACCGAGTTTCAGATCTCTAGCATTATAGGGGGATGAGTCACAAGCAGGCAAACATTCAGAAATTATTAAATTAAATCTCACAGATGTGTAAACTGCACACTTTTAAACCTCTATAACTTTAAAACTAGAGAATGTAATGTCATCAATTTGGGTATGCTTATAAACCCGAGAAAAGTTGCGATGCGTAACTTTTCTAATCTCTTGATTTAGGATGGCCATGTAATAAGCAGATGTAACACCTAGGTGGCACTATCCCAAGCGCTACTACCCCTGTCTGTGTGGCTAGTAGCAGGTTAAGGGGCCTGAATTCTGAAACAGGTGCCTCCACCTGGAGTCAGGGTTGGTAGCGAGTCAAACCTAACCTGGGCACAGCCCTCCAGGTTTCTGCACACCCTCTTTCCCTTCTAGTCAATCAATCAATCAAATCTTTATTTATCCAGGCTAGTGGCCTGAGCAATATATGATAATCACTTTCACAGTACCCTTGTACACCATACCAGTACCCACACTATTTGCATTTACCACCAGGGCTGGTTCCTCTGGCTGGACCCTGGGGACCCCTTTAAAACAAGGTTATGCACAGCAAATAGCAACAGTATAGTACTCTTGGCACAAACTGGAACCACGGTCAGGTTAAATGCAGCAAAAAGTCAGATCTGATTTATTTGGGGACTTGAACAAGGAAGGGACATAATCAGGTTGATTGGCTTAAAGGCTATATTAATCAAACAGTTATACATGCGTTTTAAGTCCCCACACAGTCACACACTCTGGGTACCCCAGTAGAAAAATGGTGGGCTAGCCAGTAATTTTGCAGCTGGTTAGGGCCATATGATGGAAGAAAGCAACATGCACAGCACACATTACCTGTAATCTGGAGCCGGAGGGCTCAGTTCATGAAAGAAAAAGCAACAAGACAATTAGATGGCAACACTTTAGATTTAGCTGTTGTTGCAGGGAGCTACCCTGATGTTTACTCACAATACTCAATACTGGACATGGGCAGAACGAAATCAAGACTGCAGGTTGTTGAGCTGGAGTGCCCGGAGAAGTGGGGCCCACATGAATCACTGAGGCATCGTTTCTGTTCATGTGTTGAGCAGGGGACTGATCCCCAGGCAGGTCTCTCATTGATGGCTTTCTCTGAGCAGTGGGTAGCTGGGCTGGGCCAGTGTGGCAAGGCTCAGGCCCAATGGAGATGATTTTGGATTCAGTCTGTGGGGCTGGATGTGGCTTCCAGCAAGCAGAATACAGCTAAAACCACAGTGGGGAATCAAATCGTGACCCACTAGTAGCACACAGCGCATTTACATGTAAGGAAATTCTAATGCAGCTTCCAGCAAGCAGAACACAATTTAAACCACAGTGGGGAACCAAATCATGACCCACTATAAGCACACAACACATTCACATGTAAGGAAATTCCACTGTACCAGGCAAAAGGCTCTCCGGTCGCAATTACAGAGGCTCTGCACAATCTGGGAGTTCAGAGGTGGTTGGAAGTCCAGACAGACCGATCACATTCAGCAAATCTTCAGTCTTCTTCAGGTAGGAGCCTGGTCACAATTCAGTGGCTCACTTCACTCTCCAAGTTGGATTCAGTCCGAAAAGAGCACAAGTTCCTTCTCAGGGACAGCAGGCAGGCATGCAGGCCAAAACTCAGGCCTTTCCATAGTTCTGCCACGAAATCTATGCGGGGCTGCTGCTTGAATCTTTCAAGCTGTTATCTCTTCACTTCCCAACTCAGAACTGAAACTAGCTGCAAACAGCTTGGGAATTTCCCAAGATCCAAAAGGTTCAGTTGGCTGATCTGTCTGTCAGTCACAACAAGGGCTCCCTCCAGGTTATTGTAGGTGCCAAAATGCAAAACTACAATTCCTACAAGTTTTGACCCACCAAGCCCCTGTAGGCAGGCTCCATTTTAGAGTCCCACAGTACTGATTGACCCATTCTGGCGGACCCGGCCAAGTTGGTGGAGATAAACAGAACAGTCCTTGCTGCAAAGAAGGCAGGTTAGAACAAACTGCAATATTATTACTACTCTAACAAAGGATCAGCAAACAAGCATGTTTTCTAACAGAGCTCCCTTTTAGATTAATTAAGACTGCAATCCAGGCAGCTCTTAAAGAGACAGTACACAGAGGCTATACAGGCACTCTCTGGCAATACATTTAATCTGCTAAAACACAGAACACCAGCCTGGCAGTGAGCATTTAGGCAAGCTCAAGGAAGACATCATTTTCAAAATAACACCAGAAATCAAAGTTGATTTTTTGGAGCTTTTGTGAAAATTGCAGAATTTTGTGATAATTTTGTGAAGCCGTTTCCATATGTTTTGCCCGTCCATGCTCTTGACCTGCCATGGACAGGGAAGAAAAAGGCTGGGTGGATTGGCATGGTAATAAGGTAGCGTTTACAGGTGGCTCCATAGTCAAACTACAGTGGTGCCCCGTGTCAGGTATCCACATATTCACCAGTATCTCGAGTGAAGAACCATCAAGAATAGTCTAGGCCATCACTTTGCACTTGCCTGTCTTCTTGCAATTCACCAGCAAACCACTAGAGCTCCCAGACTAAATAGACATAGAAACATAGAAGTTGTCGGCAGATAAGGACCGCAAGGCCCATCCAGTCTGCCCATTTCTTTTTCTACCTTATAAATGTGCCATCGGCCTTTGCTCTGTCAGTGGCCTATCTATTCATAGTCATTTGTATTGCTCCCTTATGCCTATCCCATGCCTGTTTGAAGCCCTGCACTGTATTCATAGCCACCACTTCTTGTGGTAAGCCATTCCATGCATCCACCACCCTTTCTGTGAAAAGAATTTCCTCACATTCCCCTTAGTCGGCCTCCCTCTAATCTCATGCTGTGTCCTCTTGTCCTGCTATTTTTCTTATATTTAAACATGTTAGACTCTTTCACCTTGTTTATGCCCTTAAAGGCGTTTGAATGCCTCGATCATATCACCTCTCTCCCTCCTTTGCTCAAGGGTATACATATTGAGCTCCGTTAATCTGTCCTCATATGTCTTCTGATGTAGTCCCTGCACCATTTTGGTTGCCTTCTCTGGACTGCCTCAATTTGGTTAATGTCCTTGTGAAGGTGTGGCCTCCAATACTGCTGCAGTACTCCAGATGGGGCCTAACCAGTGTCTTGTACAGAGGGATTATTACCTCCCTCTTACAACATGTGCTACCCTACTAATACACCCTAACACCCCCTAGCCTTACCTACTGCTTTAGAGGTCTGCTTGGATGATTTTAGGTCATCAGTGATGATGATGCCCAAGTCTCTTTCTTCCTTTGTGACTGCTAGCAACTCCCTCCCAGCCTATAGGTGGCTTCAGGTTTCTCTTCCCTATGTGCATGATTTTGCACTTCTTTGCATTAAATCCAGTTGCCACTCTTCTGACCATTCTGCTAGTTTATCCAGATCTCTTCTCATTCTGCCCACCCCATCTGGATCATCTACTCTGTTGCAGATCTTGGTGTCATCTGCAAACAGACAAGCCTTACCTCTAGTCCATCTGCAAGGTCACTAATGAAGATGTTGAAGAGGACTGGCCCCAGGACTGATCCCTGAGGTACCCACTTGTGACTTGCATCTCTTCTGACTGTATACCATTTACCACCACTCTCTGTTTTCTGCCCGTCAACCAGTTTGCCACCCAGTTGACCAACTTCTGACCCACCCGAGCCTACCCAGCTTATTTATCAATCTTCTATGTGGAACAGTGTCAAAAGCTTTGCTGAAGTCAAGGTGGCGACATCAACTGCTCCCCTTGTCCACCACTCTGGTTACCCAGTCAAAGAAATCTATGAGATTAGTTTGACAGGACCTTCCTTTGTAAATCCATGCTGTCTTGGATCCTGTGCCCTATGGATTCCAGGTGTTGCACTATCCTTTCCTTAAGGAGTGCCTCCATAATCTTGCCCACTACTGAGGTAAGACTGACCGGTCTGTAGTTCCCCGCCTCCTCCTGCTACCACTCTTGTGGAGGCGGGATCACATGAAACCCTTCTCCAGTCTTCTGGGACCTCTCCTGTGCTCAGAGACTCACTAAACAATTCTGCTAATGGCTCTGCTAGTTCCTCCTTTAGCTCCTTAAGTACCCTGGGATGTATGCCATCAGGTCCCATTGCCTTATCCACCCTGAGCTTAGCAAGCTCTTGTAGGACCCTTTCTTTTGTGAAGGAGTAGTGCTCACCTCCCTCCCCTGTGTCCATGATGCTGAGCTGTGGGCCCTGCCCTACCTTCTCTTCAGTAAATACTGAGCAAAAGTATCTATTTAGGATAGATGCCTTTACAGGGTCCTCCTCCTCACATGCTCCCTTTTCTCCATTAAGCTTAGCAATACCCCCTCTGGACTTTCTCCTTTCACTAATATATCTATAGAAAGTCTTGTCACCTTCTTTTACTGTTCGTGCTAGTGTTTCCTCAGTTTGGGACTTTGCCTGCCTTACTGCCTTACCTGCTTCCCTTAGGGCAGTTTGGTATGCCTCCCTATCTTCATCCCGCTGTGTTTCCTTATATTTCCTGAAGGCTCTGACCTTTTCTGCTACTGTATTTGAGAACCAAAGTGGTTTCCTTCTTCTTTTGCACTTCCTTTTCTGTCTAACACAATGGGATGTTGCTTCAAGTACTGCATCCTTAATGCTTGCCCACTTTGCCTGTACCCCCTCACCTGTGTTTCTTTTTGCCAGGGCTAGCTTAACTCTGTTGGCCATCTTATCAAAGTCAGCTCCTCTGAAGTCCCATATTTTTGCCTTGGAATGGGATGATTTAGATGTAGTAGCCAAATTGAACCATACCATGTGATGGTCACTGGCCCCCAGGTGACCGTCTACCTGGAGATCTGTGATCCCTTCTTTGTTAGTCAGTACTAGATCTAGGATAGCCCTGTCTCTTGTGGGTTGCTGTACCAGTTGTTTGAGGCCCTCCTCCTGCAGGGAATCCACTATGAGTCTAGTTCTGGCAGATGTTCCTGCTGGTATTGACCAATCTGTATCCGGCATGTTGAAGTCTCCCATTATCAGAACCTCCCTTTTGCTGTCATGTTTTGTATATCTTCTAACAGTAATGTGTCTGTGTCCTCCCTCTGGTCTGGGGGCCTGTAGACAACCCCAGTTCTTATGGCTGTCCCATTTCCTGTTTCCAGGGTGACCCACAGTTCTTCTGGCTCCTTATGTGTATTCTGAATTTCTGTAGCTTTGATATTTTCATTAACATACAGGGCCACTCCTCCCCCTTTTGCACCTCGGTCTCTTCTGAACAATACATAGCCAGGTACTGAAGTCTCCCAAGTGTGGTTACTGGTAAACCACGTCTCACTAATTGCTACTATGTCCAGTTTAGCCTCTGACATTATTGCCTGCAGGTCTGGGATCTTATTTCCCAGGCTGTGAGCATTTGTGTACATGATTTTCCATTGGCCAGATTTTGGTGTGTTAGTTGTTGGGTGAAGTTTGGCATTACCCCTGTGCATCGTATGGGGAGACAAACCTTTTATCTTACCTGGTGATGCAAATGAAAGGCAAACATGCTGAATTCCTGTTTGACCACTAGCTGAGGGGGGAGGGGTGTTCTTCCCATTCGACGTATGGGGTGCTGCACCCCTCTCCCCATTTGCTAGTTTAAATATTCTGCAAAGACGTCAAACTTCTGCCCCAATGCACCGACTCCCTCTTTAGTCAGATGCAGTCCATCAAACTTAAAGAACTTTCGCTTCCAGAACTGTTGCCAGTTCCCTACAAATCTGTGTCCTTTTTCCTGGCACCAGCCCTTGAGCCACGTGTTTAGCTCCCCTATCTCCCCTTCTCTGACCTTCCGTCCATCTGCTCCCTCTCCCAGACTGGCAGGATCTCAGAGAAGGAGATGCCGGATGAAATAGATGATAGTTTGTCACCCAGCCTAGTCAGGTGTTCCTTGGTCTCCACAACTGACCGGCTGGCGAGATCATTAGTCCCTATGTGTACTAGGACATCAATGTTTTCTCCTGCTTTGTGAACAATTTTAGCAATGCGGTCAGTGTCTCTCCATGCTGATGTACCTGGGAGACATCTGACCATCACCCCTGGCTGGAGATGGGTATCAACTCCCCGAATCATGGAGTCTCCTATGATCAGAAGTTTTCTGGATTTCCTTTGTGCTTGTTTTGTTTTGGTTCCTGATTTGGGTGAGTTTTGTTGTGCTAGCTCCTGTGCCGCAGTGTCCTGCTCTGCAGTGTCTTCTGCCTCTTTATTTGATTTCAGAGATAGAGGCAGATACCTGTTTGTAGTGTTTATATGGTTTTTGGAGGTAATGTGTTGGAGAGCAGAGAGTGATGGGGCACCTGATTTGCTCCTCCTAACCACCTGCCAACCTCCTGGACCAACTACCCTCTGCAGTCGAGGTTTTCTGTTGGATGCTGGGGAAATGGCAGGTGGTTCTTATAATGTATTTCCTCTTCAATATGAAATTTGAGGCATGCAATCTCTGCCCATGCTGCCCGGAGCTGAGCCCTAAGATCTCCAAAGGCCCAGCATGTAGGACAGTGTCCTAAATCCTGTAAGACTGTCCTTCTGAAAATTGTTCCACAGTACCTGCAGTTAATGAAATCCATTCCAAATAAGTTGCTGGGTTTGTAACCTAGTCAGAGTAATTAGAAGAAAAAAAAAAAAGGAAAAAAAATGCAAGTAATGGTTTAATTGTGCTTTGTTTAACTTGTTATAACAAGTTAAATTACTAGTGCCCCTGTAAATGAGATCACCTTGTGGAGGCCTCACTGATCCGCCTCTTCCTGCTGTGCCACAGGAAATGTCACAACTGTGGTACCCTATAAAAAGAGGTGTAGCATGGGGTGGTTGGGGTTGGGGATGGGGGTGGGTGGTTGGGCCTTCCCTGCCTAAAAAGAAGAACCACGGACAGAAAGAACAAGGAGGTAGAGCAGAAACAATCAGTCAACAACAAATGCAGTAACCCTGAAAGCTTATCCTAATGTTAGATAAAACTGTAAAACCTGTAAAGCACCACCTGTAATAATTTCAGAGAAGATATACGCTGTAAGAAACACTTTGCTCCAGAGAAAAATAAAGCAGTAACAGAAGATATACCTTGCAAAAGACAATTTGAATCAGAAGATTACAGGAGTAATCTGTTAGCACACACCTGTAGGCACACTTTGTAATAATGCAGAAGAAGGTATACCAGCAACAACAATTTGAATCAGAGAAAAAATAAAGCAATGAAATGTTAGCAAAAAACAGTAGCAATCCCTGTGAGTAAAAAATAAAAACACCACCACACAGTAAATCTGCTTAGCCAAATTAAGTCTTAATCCTTTTCCCTTGCTCTGGTAAGTTTCTCTACTCTGCCTTTCAAGCAGTCTTAGAAGGAAAGAGCTCAGGTGAAGCTAGGTGCCTTGGCCAGCAAACCAAGTCTTCTACCTCCAAGATATCAACTAACCTGACTTTTTAACCCTTCTTTCTGTTGGAAATTACTGACAGTTTGCCAGCTCCACCCCCCCCACATACACACCTAATCCTTTGGAAGAGCTGTGGGAGGAAAAGCAATTAGCTCCTTCAATGTGAGAAGGAGACTGAAACACCTCTGAGACAACAAACCTTTTCAACAAACAAGAATAAAATAAAACACAGTGTCAAACAGTAATTTTGCATAGCCCAATGATAAAAAAGTCACAAAAATGTAAGCTCCACCTGTAATACAGTAATTTCAGAGAAGATTTACCCTGCAAGAAACACTTTGCTCCAGAGAAAAATAAAGCAGTAACAGAAGATATACCTTGCAAAAAGACAATTTGAATCAGAAGATTACAGGAGTAATCTGTTAGCACACACCTGTAGGCACACCTTGTAATAATGCAGAAGAAAGTATATCAGCAACAACAATTTGAATCAGAGAAAAATAAAGCAATGAAATGTTAGCAACAAACAGTAGCAATCCCTGTGAGTAAAAAATAAAAACACCACCACACAGTAAATCTGCTTAGCCAAATTAAGTCTTAATCCTTTTCCCTTGCTCTGGTAAGTTTCTCTACTCTGCCTTTCAAGCAGTCTTAGAAGGAAAGAGCTCAGGTGAAGCTAGGTGCCTTGGCCAGCAAACCAAGTCTTCTACCTCCTAAATGGCTTGTAGAGGCACACGCATGCACAACTGTGTTTTTGTACTACGCCACGTGTTGCCTCTTTAACAAGAAAACAATGTATATTTGAAAACAGTGACACAAGAATAGCCAAAGTATGGCCAAATAAATGATTTCACAATCTTTTGTGAAATTCTATAACATTTCACAAAATTTGCTGGATTTTATGAAAAAACAAACAACAACAACAAAACAACAGAATTTGCTAATTTCACTGAGCCCTTTAAACCACTTAAGTTTGTTGTCATGTTTATGTGGCAAAACCCACCTCAGGTACTGTATGTAACAAAAAAAAAAGGAAACCTTGTATCATGTATTCACCCATACTACATTGTTCTATGCAGTATTTATAGCACAAATGCAACAGTGTTGCAGGACCCAAACTCTGGTTGATCACTTTGTGTGTGTGTGGGGGAGGCATGGATTCGATGGTGATAAGTGGTTTACCAGAGTTTCCATAAGCGATATTCCAGTGACATTACACTTCCACTAATTTTTGAATAAATGTTTTTAGTTAGTTATTTGCAGTATTTCCACTGTAAATGTTAAACTCCTAAACCAAATGTCTCCAGCTTTGTTGGATTTTAGGATCCACTGAAATTATATACAGCATATATACCACATTTTAGGTGCATACCTGCAATAACAGTGGTGCTGCAAATATTCAATTGTTTCTTTTTTAAATCTTCACACAATTTCACAGATATACTGTGAAATTATGAACCCCTTGTAGCTCACCATTTACGTAGTCAAATCTCTCCACATTTATCAGGTTCTAAGACCCTCCCAAGAAGGTTTATGACCAATAATTTTAAGGTATCTAGATTCAAAGGTGGCCAAGTTGCACGCAGAAAAATGTTTTAAGTAAAGTTCTCAAAAAAATAAGTTGCCAGATTTGAGACCTTATAAGTTCAAAACTAATGATTCAAATATTATAACATTTGGCATTCCCTTAGGATTGTTTACAACAAGTTAGCTTTTAAGTGTTCAGGTCTCTAGCTGCAAAAATAGCCAAAGCATGACCAAATAAAGAATTTCATAGTCTTTTATGAAATTTAATGAAATTTGTGGGATTTTGTGAATTTTCTGTGAAAACAGAATTTGCTAATTTCACTCAGACCTACAAACCATTTCAGCTTTGCTTTCATATTTATTGTATGTGGCAAAACACACCATGCATATAGCACATAAAACAGATTGTATCATGCAGTCAACCATACATTATTTTATGTAGTATTTACAGCACAAGTGTGTTGCAGAACCTGAACTCTGATTGATCACTTCTGGGTGGGGGAAGTACTTAATTATTAGCCACACAACAGATTATCAGCAACTAAACCACAGGCATTTTGATAGTTCTGGAAATAAACATCACATTAGAGGAGCCAGAAACTGTACTGTACGTAGCACAGTATAACCAGTTGCCTCATTAGTCCTCCAAACAGTAGCTGCTGAAGCCAGTTTGATTCAACAAAGCAGCAAACTAGCACCCACTGCCACCTTACACCAGCAATCAGCATTTGTTGTAGACTAGTCTGCGTTCTTAAAGGAGACTTTTTTTAATTTTTGTGTCGAAAATGCCACCCCTTAACAAAATTGTGACTTCCTTTAAAAAATGATGCATCAGCCCTGCAGCACTGTAAACAATAACTGAAGATACTATAATGCTTACTTGTTATAACTTGTTGCTTATTTACTGTTTCTCTGTTCTGTACAGTAAATTAACAATTTTCCTTGTTAGGGAGGAAAGATCATCGCCCTCACAACTTCAGTACTTGCAGTCATGCCCTGATAGCTTGATTTGTTTACCTGCTATGGATATAGCTTAGTGTAATCTCCTGAATAAATGTCCAACTTTCTCCCTTCTAGTCCATTATACAAAGCAGGCCAGCAGTGTTGTTATGATGCCAGTGGTGCCCAGGTTCTGACAGCTGATTCACTAGGAGGAAGCACACCTGACAGAGGTCATGACTGGGGTTCTCCTCCATTCAGAAAACCTCCCAGAATTCCCAGTTTTTCCCACTGGACATATGATGTAATTACCTTCTACTACTGCTGCTTGTGGTCTGACAACTGCCACTATTACTTCACCCATCGACCCTCCAGTGACTGCAGGACTTATAGACCTCCTAGAGCAGGTGAGTTTAATCTGAAATCCTCAAATGTTTTAGTAGCCAAGCAAGCTGAGCATCAAACTTTATCCAGTATTATGCCTCTGGAGAGTGTGTGGATATTTTACATATAATAATAATAATTATAATAATCTTTATTTAATTAAGTGCCTTTCAAAGTGTCAAGGCCCCGTACATAAAAGTCTACAAAATCAATGGCAAAACAGTAATATAAAATGATATAAAACAATCTGTAGAGATCCTTTTTCAATAAAGTTAATTAGAATAGGCTTGGTGCCTTAAAAAAAAGTTTATAATATCATGGCCTTTAGCCATGTTCTCCATCACAGAGGGAGAGAGGGGACATAATAGAAACTTTCAAGTACCTCAAGGGAATTAACAAAGTACAAGAAGGTAGCATCTTTCAGAAAAAGAGATGCGCAAGAACAAGCGGGCACAATTTGAAGACAGAGGGGGGACGGCTCAGAGGTAATGTTAGAAAGTATTTTTTCACAGAGAGGATTGTGGATGCATGGAACAGCCTTCCTGAGGAGGTTGTGGAGTCAGGAACAGTGGGAGAATTCAAGAATGCATGGAACAGACATAAGGCAATTCTACTTACCCTTCCTCCAGCTTCATCCCATGCCCTCTAGCCCTGGAACATCTTTTTTGCTGGAAAATAGTGTATTCCTGCACCCTGTTCCTTCCTGTAAGGTACTTGTATGTCTCTATCATATCCCCTCTCTCCCTCCTCTCCTCCAGGGAGTACATATTCAAGTCATTCAGCCTGTACTCATAGGACTTGTGATACAATTCCCGTACCATCTCTGTTGCCCTCCTCTGAACCTTCTCTACCCTATCTATGTCCTTACGTAGGTATGGTCTCCAGAACTGTACACTGTACTCCAGGTGGGGCCTCACTAGTGTCTTGTATAGTAGAATTATGACCTCCCTTTTCCTGCTGATGATGCCCCTGCCTATACATCCCAGCATCCTATTTGCTTTACCTGCTGCCCTGTCACATTGTTTCCCTACTTTAGAGTCATCAGAGATGATAACCCCAAGGTCCCTTTCCTGCTTGTTGCATGCAGTATCCTCACCCCCAGTGGTAAAAGGTCACTTACCCTATATATTTTGTAGTGCACCAAAGTCAGTATTGGGACTTGTGTACACACCCAAGATCTACTGTAAATAAACAGCAAGATAATCACATCTCATGATTGTTCTCCCTTGGTGTTCTGGTTTTCAGATTTTATCTTATGGTTGCTATGGTGGAGAGGTTGGAAGTGCTGGCACTGTGTAATAAAACCTTAAAGCAGGACTGTATTGAACCTGTGTATCATTTTCCACTGTAGAAGTGGATTTTAAATACTGCTTCCAGGTCTGCATTTGTTCCATATATAGAGGCATTTTAGTTGTCCAGTGAGTGTGTCTGATCTACACACACATACCATTGTTTGAATTGCATGATGTAGTTTATGTCCTTGCAAAGCTCTTACATTCTTATTATATTTGGTGTATCTTGTGTCTGCTTATTAGTGAGAGTGGTGGACGGCGCAGGGGATATTCTGATTTGAGACATTACTTTTTACCCTAGCACATACCGCTGTTGGGGCGGTTACTCTGCTTGCCCAGGTGCTATGTACCCCTGTAAAAGGTTATGAGCAGGTAGCTGCATTAAAATATACATATAAGCCCCCTGGCCGCTCAAGGTAACACTAATAACAAGTTCTTCTTTGTGCACACTACTGCCTGCATTTATTCAACCCTTTTGTTATTATGCAAGGCACTGACATGTGAGGCTTCCACATACAGTGGAACAAATTGCAAGATCTGCATCTACACTACAGTGGGAACATGATTTTCCTACTTTAGAAAGATTTTATTAGAAACCAGTGACATTTTGGATCAGGAGTAGGTTGATTTGACGGGTACTCCCAATAGTTGAGCTGGCAAGAAACAACCACTAGAATAAGTGCCCCCAGGCAGACAGGCAGAGAATGTGAGTGGGTTCAGCCTCTAAAGGAAAACAAATGTCTTTTAGAACATTTTTTTAATTGGGCTTGCAATGCAAAGAATAACCACCACCCTCCAGTATTTCCTGGCAGAATAATGACTGTTTGGGGGTAGTAGAACATACACAGATGGACCCAGCAAGGCATTAACCACCAGAAAATGGCCTGGCCATCAGTCATTATTGCTTATTTAATGGACCCAGAGTTACCAAATGTTTCAGAAATAATTTTGTTCACATTCCCAGTAAATATTCAACACAGTAACTGGAAATGAAGGTAAATGTAGGGTTGGGCAACTTTGACTCATGCATACTCAGGCCCCCGTATTCATAGGAGATGCACAGCCCAAAATGGAGATGTGTGGTGCATTCCACAAAATGCGCAGAAGTGAGATATTCAAAAGGGAAAGATACGTCACACATTTCCGACTGCACGACTGCGTTGAAATAATATGTGTGGCACAATAAAAAGGGGAAGGCACCTGAATATGCAGTGCAAGTGTATATTCAGCCGAACTATGTAGCGCATGTGTCGCACATCACAAAACTGTGCCATGCAAAGTTAGGTATGTAATGGGATGGCCTAAATTGGCCAGCCACCCAGAGGCAGGCTGCAGAACTGCAGCTAGGTGACCCTGAGACAGCCCTCAGAGGCGCACCCAGGATGTGCTTCAGGCACCCACACACAGCAGTCATGCCAGGATGGTAGTACCCAAAGCCACAGCTGCACTGTGCCTGCATGTCTGGCACCTCCTGGGTGCTGCTGTGTAACACCATCAGCACCGCCCAGTCAGCCACCACCCCCCCCACACCACACCCAAGTCAGGGACGCCAAGCTACCACATGCTAGTCGGGTGCCTCCCTAGCACACTAGCGGAGCAGACAGTTAAAATGTGGCACATGTACCAGGTGCCATGGCCTGCACCCGTGTGCCTGCAGAATGCCAACTGGTGGAGGCATGTGCCCATGGTGGCATCTGGGACAATGGTGACAGGATTCATGGTGGTAATGGTGGCAGTATGGCATGGGTCAGGGATGGTCAAGTGGCACACACCCACAGCGGAACACCATAAGTGTACACAGCATGCCCATGCCAGACCCACGCCACCAGCAACCACATACATGTCATTGATGCCATCCCTGCAGTGTGATAGTGCCACAGGGGCCCTGGGTTCAGGTCACTGTGGTGTACTAGTGGTGGACAGTGCACAACTAGGAGCAGCATGGGACAAGGGTGGCACCACCTGTGGCCTGGAGATGGCATGGGCATGCCCCACAGACACGGGTTTCTTCCAGTGTTGTGCGTGCAGCCACCTAGGGCATGGACATGGCCATAGGTAGTAGCACTGCGAGCCTCTCAACTGTCACACAGTCTGGGATATGGCACTCATGTTATCACCCAGACACCCTCTAACCCACACAGAGTGCGTGACATGGCACACCAACCACTGAGACTGTTATGCAGAAGTGTATGATAACACGAGATGCTAGGTATCAGCGCACAGCAGCAACTTTGGTGCACTTCCTTCCACAGTCTTCCAAGCTTGCACTGTCCTGGTTGCTGCTGTATCATACATTCTGACCAGTTGTCACACACCTTGATACGTGTCTGAGTGCTAAGGGGTTATGGTATGTAGCACTGTACTCGGGCAACAGCAGTCCACCCACACACAGCCATGCATTCCCACCTGCCTGCTAGGCTACAGTACCTCCTGATCACCTTTGTGGAGTGGTGGTGCTGCCCTGAAATGCTGGAACTGTGCATGCCAATGGTATGCAAATGGCCTGAATACATTCCTGTAATGAGATGCAAATTGGCTGTTTGCGCACTGACCGTGCAATGAGGCCATTTGCATATTCTGGCTGAATATTGCATATCTGCACATCGCGCAAGTGGCTTTACATCGCACACTTCCGTGTGCCCCACACTGGGCTCTGGGCACCTGCTGCACTGCACATCTCCCACTGTGTGATCATGCATGTTCGGGATATTCAGCTGCACACATGTGATTGCATGTTACAGCGCGCATCTTCTGAATATGCCATTGTTTTGTGCAGGCGCACTTGCACAACGCAGCCTGCCACTTTTGAATATTGTGCCCTCAGTATTTTTCCTATAAAACAAAAATAATCATTTTGCAGGGAAGGAATGCATTTAAAGGAAAAATATTGCCATCAATCAATTTATTGTCCAGCAATGAAAGACATAACAAATATTAGGTTTCATAAGTACATGTATCCAAATTTAGAAACAGGACATTTTAAATAATAACTAGACATATGATGATACCAACAGCAAATTGTACTAACTCATTTTATAGACATATTTCTTTGCTTTTGTTTTAAAATAGCTTTTAAAAAATTTCCCAGCCTGATTAAAATTCCATTATCATTTGTAGTGAACAAGCAGCACAGTAGTTCCTGACTATTTAGTCTTTTGTTTTCTAAAAGCCTTCCTAATCACTTACTCCTTTGCTTAAGATATAAGGGGCAGACGATCACTACATGCAAAAGGTCCTCATGAGTATTATTCCCACATATGCAAAATTCCATCACTGTTTTGTTATGGTCTTTATTAACCCTTGCTGTACCGCCAGCGTGTATACATGTCCTAAAAACCTGTATGTTCAAAATATTTTGGCAGCCTAAGGGTTAAATCTTTTTCCAAGAATTTTGCTTGGGGACACTCCAAACCTAGACTTTACTACCTTCCTAATATGAGGATCTTTAATGGCAGTCAGATAATATTCTAATGCTATGTCTTGAACAAACAGTGACAAAATAGGGTTAAATGTATTTGCATTCAGTTTTTCTCTCATCGCTTGCCTACCTATATCCAGGAGGCTTTCATTTAACAGATAACTGTAGGCTCTTGTTAATATTATTCCCAGCCCAGCCCAGTTCCATAAATAATCATATCCCATATTCTTTAGAGTATGTCTAATTCAGTACTACATTTCTTTTTTACATATAAATCCATTTACTCTTGCAAGCAGATCCTGAATGGACCTTCCCGACTGTACCAGGAAATAATAATTTAATTGTCTCCATAATGCCATTGTTTTAGCTGAATATTGACCTAAATCTAATTTAATGCTATAACCTGCAGTCATTATTGGTAAATGTAACAGTTTTTTATAAAAATAATCAAATGATTTATCTGTGTTGTGCCCTACAGCATACCCCCATACTTTAGTTCCGTAGAGTATCTCTGCCATGGCCTTAGCTTCCAAGACCCTAAGTGCTAGTTATATTGTATTCCCATTATATGTATTATTAAACTGAAGAATTTCCTGACATGTCTGCTTAACATTCTTTTTTACTGCAGAATATGTTGTGTCCAGGTTAAATAACGTGAGCAAGCAAATGCCAACCCTCAGGTATGCTTCTTCACTCTCCAAGCCGGCTTGAGCTCCAGCGCCAACTCCCTCTGTGATTGGTCTAGCGGGCGGACATGGAGCACTCAGATTGGTCCGCTCGTGGGACTTGGTGCTTTTCATTGGCTGAGCTTTCATGCCTGCCTTGGAGCACTAGCCTGATCCCCATTGCCAGTCCAAAGTGTGGATCCTCAGCTGACTTTTGAATTCTACCATAGGGAGATATTTTGTCCCGCCAGCCCTCCCCAGCCCTGACCTCTATTAAATATGCCAAAGCTCCTCACTCACTCATAACCTCCTCTCCCATTGGTCACAAGACAAAGTTTTGTTACAGCCCAAAGCTGGAGTACACTACTTCTTAGGTACACTCTTGAAAGGGTAGCTAGGCCACTTGACTCCAGGAAGTGCCTACATCCCAGTACCTAGACTGCCTCCTGCACTCATAAATCGGCTTCCCTACACCATCTTGGCCAGTCTTAAAATGACCCTTCTCTGAGCGTTTCTGCCACCCTACACCATCTAGACTTAAAACGACCCACCTCTGAGCGTTCTACCACTACTTGCCTTTCCTTTCTTCTGTCGCTCTTCCCTCCTTTCAAAGGGATAACGTGACCACAATCACACCTAAAATGAACACAAATCTGACTCTCATTGTGCTGGCCTCAATGACCATCCTGCTACTGGAAACCGATGCCTGTGCAACAATACTGGCTATTGATCAGCAATACCTGAGCTCCTCACCAACACCCCTCAAAATCTCAGACACACCAATGCTCATGGATGGACATAAACTCATCCTCATGAGTGAAATCCTCCTGGTACTGCTGTCAAATTATGAGTGCCGATTGCTCTGCCTATTTGTGCACTCCCTCACTATCCAGTCCCCCCACTGGCTCCCACCAATCTGCCCTGCTTTAGAATTGATTCTCATCTCTGGTGATGTAGAAAGAAACCCTGGCCCCAGAAACATTCACATCGACCACACACATACCCTCTGCACAAAACATCTCAGTCTAAAAATTGCCCACATTAACATCTGCAGTCTCTCTTCAACGTTACCTGAACTCGAGACATGGGTATCCCTATACAAACCACAGGTGTTAGGTCTCTCCGAGATCTGGTTAAACCCCCACCATCCAGACTCCTCGTTTTTAGCTACATGGCTACTCACTCCTGCACCTGAACAGACCTGGAAGAAAAAGGGGCGGGGGCATGGCACTGTTTGTGCAACAGCACATCACTGCCACTACCATAAGTTGCTCAACCTCCTCCACTGTGAGGAGTGGCTCCTTCCTGAGATAATCCTAGGCTAATCCAAGAAATTATATCTAGGCTGCTGCTACCACCCCCAAGAGGCATCTCAGGCCTATCAAACTTCTTAAATATCATTGGGAACACAGCACCCACCAGAGATATGATTGTGCTTGGAGATTTCAATCTCAATTGGCTGGATGCCTCTGCACCTGACTATGCATGCCTGCTGAAAGAGCACAACCTGGAGCAGGTCATCTCTTCCCCCACCAGGCACAAACTAGGTGCTGCATACCAGTGCCAGAAATTCCTGTCTGCTGAAGCACGCCTTGCCATCACTTGGGGTAATCTACTGCCCCTCCTAGATTATTGCTACCCAGTCGACTCCCAATTAACCTCCACCTTGCACGTATGACTAAGCTCCACATACAATGCTATCTGTCAGTTTGTCCTTCAAGTCACACACCATACCCACCACTACACTCTCCACCAGTCCTTAGAGTGGCTCACGCTACAAGGTTACTTTGACTTACAGTGAGCTGCTTGGTGGACAACTTGCTTAGAAACCAGCACATGTCCCCCTACTCAAGCCTCCTGTTGGATAGAGTGGTTTCAAGGGCCCTTAGGGTATCCTCAGTCCCCCTACTAGAAGAACCCCGCATCTCCACTGCCATGGGATTTTATGCTTTCTCCATATCCACACCCTCCCTATGGAACAAGCTCCCACTCTCTATCCGTTCGTCCCCCACCCACCTGGCTTTTAAACAGAATCTAAAAGCCTGGCTCCTGGCTGCTGCAAATTGTCACTGCACCTGACACTAATATCTAGGGCCCTTCGCTATAAAGCACTGACAGCACTTCTTGCCCCTGCCTAGCTAGCCCTTCCTCTTCTCATAACCTACCTCTCACCCACTCTCAACCTTTAATTTCTAAGTAACAATGGAAATGTTTTGACTGTCTTGAACCTGCATAACAGTAGTGACTAGTGTCTGTGTGAAATTTAACCAGGATATCATATGTTATCACATGCTGTTGGTATATGTACTTGTGCCTATTTGTTCTCTGGCACACTTGTACCTTGTCTATCATTTACAATTATTGTATAATCTCCAGTGCTATTGTATAATTTCCAGTGCTATTGTATAATCCAGTGCTATTGTATAATCTCCAGTGCTATTGTATAATCCAGTGCTATTGTATAATCTCCAGTGCTATTGTATAATCCAGTGCTATTGTATAATCTCCAGTGCTAGTGTTTATTTATTTAGTTTTTGTTAACCGGGTAGGTGCACTAGCCATAAAATGACTATTTTCAGGCATGACCCGGGAGAGTACAACAAAAGGAGAACAGTTGAACAACAGCAACATGGGTACACTAATACAAACAGAGGAACAGTACAGCAGTGCTACAAAAATACAATGGGTAGAAACAACAAAAAATAATGGCAAGCTTTGTATAATCCAGTGCCATCTCAACAGCACATTTATTTCTTATTTTCCACGCGACCCCAAGCTTGGGGTGTGCATTTTTCCTTGCCATGTATGTATTGTTATTTCTTGTGTAACCTCTAGATGGCGCTATCCCAGGGGCTACTACCCCTGCCTGATTTGCCACTAACAGGTTGAGGGGCCTGGATCCAATGGCGGGTGCCTCCACCCAGAGCAGTCAGGGTTTGCAATAGTTAAACTAACTTGTCACAGCCCTGGGACGCTTGCAACCCCTCTTTCTTCCCACTAGTGGCCCACACAATATATCAACGAATTACCTTCACAGTATACATTACCCCCAGGTCTGGTTCGGCACTGGGACCTCCTGTGAAATGAGATACAGTGCAACAATCACAGTACAGTACTTTAACATAGACAAATACCTCAGGCAGTATAACTTTGCTGAAACAAACAGCTCTGAGTTTATTTAGGGGAATATAACAAGGACAGGAAATCAGGTTAATTAGCTTATCACTCTACACAATAATCTACTTTATGGCTCTGTGCACAGGCCTATCCCTATCAGTTACTGTCCCTAAGTACCCAAGCCCTAGTGGCTGGTCCAAACCGGTGGCAGCTGGTAGGGGCTCTTTCACACAGAGAAAAGGAGAATTAAACAGTCAGTGGTACAGTAATTCCATTTGGATTTAATGTGGCAATTCAACAGGGAGCGACCCTGAATTAGGTATCCACACGACCTCCAAATAAGATAGGGTCCTTCAATGTCAGTAGGGGCTCTCTTGAGGCTACAGAGACCTCTTCACACATTTCCATATAAAAGAAAGGACTATACCAGGCAGGTTGCATCTGTGGGTCCCGATCAAAGAATTACTGCACAATACCCGGAGAACACGTAAGTAGATTCAGTTCCTGACAGACCTTAATGCAATTTTCAGCAATTCCTCCAGTCCTCTACAGGGTGAGCCTGGTTTCTACTCTTCAGAGATCCTTTGATTCTTTTCACAGGACCGGATTCAGTCCTAACAAGTTGTTACACAAGTGCAGACCGGAACTCTGGGCCTTACACACGCTTTTTTTTGACTAAAACTGCACACTGAAAAAGCACAGGGCTCCCTTCCTTCCTTTCACTGCCAAAGCTCAACTGACACTCCAACTGAAAAAACTGGGCACTTCCTTTGAGTTCCTCCCAGTTCTTGGACTGGATTGGCTGTCACTACAATAGACTGCTGCTGTTGGTCCAAAAAAGGCACGAAGTCTAAACTACATCTCCTTAGAGTCACTGCCCTACAATCCTCTTGTGGCTGGCTCAGATTATGAGTCCAAGTTCTGATTCGTCCAAGGCACCATTTTAGAGCTAGCTTACCCACACTGATTGGTCCAGTTCATGCTAAGTTCAAAAACTAGAATGGGGAACTAGCAGACACAGTTCTGACTGCAAAGAAGCAGGTTAGGACAAACTGTAATTTCATTATTACTCTAAATAATTTCTGGTAAACAGTTACATCTTTCAGATAGGGTTCCTTTGCACTCCTAGTGACTGCAAAATGAAGTAAATTGGCAGCAGTTCGAGTGGTACTCAAACAAAGAGAAGCACAAAGTCCCCCCATACAACTACTCATGTCTGTAAGCAGACAGCTCTTAAAGAGATAGTGCCAGAGGTTCTAAAAACACTCACTGATAAATGGCTAAACGCCAAACACTATTCAGGCTTGGAGCATTCAAGCAAGCTCCTGGAAGTCTTTTGGGAACCCCCATTTGCAGGGGGGTTACACTTGTACTGTTGCCACTCTTGTGCCTGAAAACGGTCCTTTGGATCAGTGCACTTACCCGGTAACCAAAGACATACATACATAAATAAATAAATGATTTAAATAAATAAATGATGGTGAGTACATATAACTATTGACTATTTCCAGCTAAGAATCCTCAATACACAAATTGGGTAGTTCTTTTCCTTAAAATGCCTCCTTTCCTTAACTACCATTGTTTTACTTTTTGTCAGTATTCATTTTCCATTCTATGGCCCGACAACATCTCACCATGTATCCAAGTGAGTCTGCAGACCACGTTGGGTTAAAGAAATCAGAATCAGATCATCAGCATATGCTAAGAAAGGGCATACTCAATCAGGTATTTTGGGAAAAGAGTATTTGGAATTATCAAGTGTTTTTAGAAGGTCATTAATGTATTAATCAGCACTGAAGCAAAGACACAGCTTTGTTTGCTCCTATATTTACTTCTATTTTCTCTGTAAGACTTCCTTTTTTGTCATATCAATTCCACATCAAATATCAGTATAAAGGTCATTAATAGTTCTTATGAGAGAGTCCTCCAGCCCTTTATCTTTCAACATTTTAAAGTAGCAGTGCAACGTTTTATTGAGTTTTTTTCTCAAGAAAAAAGATGACCGACACATTTTTCATAGAAATACCATTGCAGACCTGGCAAAGGCTGGGATTGAAAAAATAGAAAGAGATTCATGGCGTGCTGCATAGGAGGTACCTAGGCAAATACATTTATGCTAATATTTTTCTTAATTATAGCTGAAACAGACATTTTCGGAACAACATTTTTTATTGCACTGTTGCTTTAACTAGTAGATTTCGATTTAATGAGTTGAAAGCGTTCCTAAAATCTATAAAAGCTAGATAAACTACTTGCTTCCTCAGGACTGCATATTTTTCCAGAATATGATGTAGTGTATAACATTGACTCAAGGTGGATCCTCCCTTTTTAAAACCTGATGAAGTTCAGATATAACATTAAATCTTTTTAGATGCTCCTGGACTTTTTCAAAGTACCTTACTAGAATCTTAGTAACTATGTCTAAGAGGCTGACACGCCTATACATTTTTGAATTGGCAATATCACCCTTTTTAAAATGGGGAAAAACAGCACCCTTCTCCAGGAGTCTGATATAGTATTCTGCACAATAAATACATTTATTAGTTTAATTAAAATGGGAGCCCAAAAGGGGTCTGTTTTATAGAGATCCATGGGGATCACCCATGATCACCTGATTATTCTGTGATCATCATATGGTAGGGTTCAACATAAGACGGCTGTGGAATCAAACCACTCGAGGGTCCTGGACTTCAGGAGGGCAGATTTTAAACAGATGGGTGAATGCCTCAGGGATGACCTAGAAGGGATGGGTGACCTGGGTGGAGTGGAGGAACAGGGGTCGAAGATAAAAGGAAGTATAGTAAAGGCAACAAACTCCTGTGTCAAACAAGTGAGCAAAGGCAAGAGGAAAAAGACAACACTATGGTTCTCGAAAGAGGTGGCTGAAAAGCAAAAAGCTAAAAGGGTAGTATTCAGAAGGTATAAGGAGATACAGAGGGAGGAGGATAGGGAGGTGTATTGGGAGAGACAGAGGGAAGAAGGGAAAGCAGTAAGGTGTGCAGAGCCACAAACTGAAGAGATAATAGCCTAGGAGGTAACAAAAGTGGACATGACATTTTTAGATGTGTAAGTGAAAAGAGAAAGACTGGGGTAGGACTGTAAGACTAAAAAGGGAAGGGGGGACTGTACAGAGGGGGATCAGGAAAAGGCAGACATGCTGAACAAATACTTTTGTGCAGTGTTCACAGAGGAAGGATAAGGGGAGGGGCTACAGAAAAGTAACAAAAGCTTTGCAGGGAGGGAGGTGGACACTAATCGTTTTTTGGAGGAGAGAGTCCTGAAGGGACTTGCTAATCTGAAGGTAGACAAAACAACTCTTACAAACAGCAGTTCCACTGCCATGGACAGTGGTTGCCTTACAGGTGCCATATTTATTGATCTGATGAAAGCTTTTGACCTCCACGACTACACCTTTCTCACAGGCTAACTCAGGGACATGGGCATCTCACAAACTGCTCTCCTCTGGTTTTAAAACTACTTGACAAATAGAGCACAGAGGGTCATGTATGCATCCTCCCTCTCGAACGCTGTACCTTCCCGAAGAGGGGGGCCCAAGGCTCCATACTTGGCATGCTGCTGTTTACCTAGCACATAAACAGTATTACATATAGTCTCACCCATACTTCTACCATACTCTATGTTGAAGATCTGGTCTTCCATACTGGCTCTAAATATATTGATCAGATTAATCAGTGCCTGACAGTGGACCTCAGATCAGTGCACACCTGGCTATCGCAAAACAAACTAATTCTCAACATCACAAAAACCCAATCTATGCTCTTTAACACAGCCTCCAAACTTAGCATCTACCTATACACCACCAGTACGTGCAACTGCGATAACTAACGTGAACACTTCTTCCTTTTGGGAGACATCTATTCATCTGCAGCACTTATACCCTACCCTTCACTCCAATCGTACCCTACTGTTAATCTCACCTTGCCCCCCTGCTCCCTATTCCCCTACTGGTTCAGCTAACCCTAGCAGTGGTTTTCTTAACATTTATCACAAGCTACCCTCCTCCCTACCTCCCCCATGTCTGTTTCCCCCTTCTCCATTTGCACTAACAAGACCCTCAAGGTGGCTCCTCTACATTCATCCTACTCCTCCTCTGTATACTTGTCCACTAGTGACCTCACTCCATTCCTTACACCAGTGCCTGCCACCCTTTGCTCCATTTGCACAGACAAGACCCTCTGGGTTGCTCCTCTACATTTCCCCCTATCTCCTCTTCCTCTGCATTTAAGTCTAACTATCCCTTTATCTGCTGCTCCCTTGTGATACTACTCCTTTCTGTAATACTCTGGGCCTTCCCCCTTTTTTTCTCCTCTTTCCTCCTGTTTCCTTCTGTGATTCAGGTTCTCCGTAGCTGTATTGATTGTAAACAATTCTATGGAGTATGATTGTATCTTTCTGTTTTTATGTAATTACTTGTTCAAACCATCTTAACTTTGTACTGTATGTTCATTTTATTTTTCAGTGATGTGGAACCTTTGTAAATGAGCTGTTAGCTCAAAGGTATTAATTCTGAGATATCAATAAATACGAACTTATGAATCTGTCAGCAGAAACAGGCCTTACGGTTTATCAAGTTAGCCTGCTCGAATGCCAGCTAACACCTTCATATTACAGCTGCCCCCCCACCTTAACCCCCCACACCCCTGTCCCATGCCCTTTTAAACTGCCCACTGTGCTACAGAATTACCACCTCCTCGGGGAGAGTGAGTGCTCCATTTCTCCACCACCCTTTCTGTGAAAAAATGCCTCCTCATCTCTCTCTCTGATATCTTCCACCCTCCAACGTCAGACCATGCCCTCTAGTGCCCCTTCCGCTCCTCACCTTAAATATCCCTTCTGTGCCCATTTTGTTAATCCTCTTCAAATTTCTGATGGTCTCAATGATATCCCCCTGATCCCTCCTCTCCTCCAGGGTGTACATATTCAACTCAGTCAGCCTGTCCCCATAGGATTTGCCCTCCGGATCCTGGATCATCCTTGTTGCTTCCATAAGCAGAGCAAAGGACTCCTCTACCCATGTGGTGTTATCTAGCCTCTCTACTATTAAAGTGCATTAACTGTGTTAACTTGTGTCTGGTCTGATTGAGAATCCTAGCAATAAATTGCATGTTATATGTGGTGAACCTTTCTTCTTGTGCAAGACTGGCACTATCATGTAGCATAGGGATGTATTACATTGTGGTTTAATTTATTATTAAATAATTTAGCATGCCTCCCAATTGTGGCCAAATTGGCCCGATACCAAATAGATAATCCAGTCCCAAAAATACCTGTGGCAGACCCTAAAATGCTTGTTACACCAGGAAGACCTAGCCCTCTTTTCTCACGTTTAGGTCTGAATACCTCGTGGTGTTTTGTAGAATACTGCCCTGCTACAGGGTCTTGAGTTCATGTTTGAAATGCTGCTATAATGTCAAGTAGTATTACTGTATGAAATTTAGAACTGTTTGTTTCGGAACAATGACTGAATTCGGCCATGTTCCAGTTAGGTAAATTACAAATTACAGGCACATGCATGTAATTTACATTATTAATTAATACACCTGGAATAGAAATAGCAGTTAGGCCACGTTTCGGGCTGGGTTCAAGTATAGGGCAGTTTTCAAAATTTTCAGAAACAGTTTTAGAAATGATAGTAAGGTAAACAGATTCACTAAGAATAGTGTTCATCTGGCAAAGTCTGTTCATTGTGACGTTGTGAAAACAAAGGCAAAAATCTGATTTTTGCCATAACGTAAATAAATAAATATGTCATACTAAGATGGCACCTAGGTTCCAAACACCTCTTCCTTCACATACCTTGGACTCATCCTAGACCCCACTCTTGACTATACAGCACATGTGACAAGTGTCTGCAAAGCTATGAGCTCCATGCTTGGTGTCTCATGGAGTCCCGCCCGGGCTGCAGTGTTATCACTCCATTCTGCCATCGCTATTTGCACAAAGGGAGCCCTGCTAGGAAGTGTGACTGTTTACTATTTATCTCTTTTAATAACAACAATATTGTAGTTTGTCTAACCTGCCTTCCTTTGCAGCATGGACATTTCCATTGAACCACCATCTTGGTTCTGGACTGGAAGTTGGACCAATCAGTACCTTTGGGGACCCTAAAATGGTGTCTGTCCCCAGGGGTCTTGTGGAAGTGAATTTCTGTAGGAATTGCAGTCTTTGCACTTTGGTGCCTAAATGAACCTGGAGGGGGAGCTCTAGCTGTGACAGACAGATGGATCAGCCAACTGAACCTTTTGGATTTCTAAGGAAGTCCCGGTTCTGCCTGCACCAGAAGTCAGTCTGGAGTTAGAGTTTGGAGAGTGAACAGCTCGAGTGATTCGAGCAGCTGCCCCTGCGTAGTAGCGAGGGAAACTGGTGGGAAGGCTGTGTTTGGCCTGCCTGCCTAATCTTCTCTTGTGAGGGAATCTTTATGAGCCAAAGAGAAATCGGACTTTCTCCAAAGTTGCTGTGTTGTGACCAGAATCCTGAATTGTGATGAACTGGATCTTTCTGAAGGGGACTGAAGATTTGCCTCAGCGCGATCAGCCTGTCAAGACCTGAGACTGCCATGGGGAGCATCTGTTTGCACAGAGACACTGTGTATTGCAACCGGACTGCCTTCCAAACTGTGGTACTGTTTCTTTCTTTTACTATAACTGTGCTGAATGCGGTGAGTGGGTCGTGACTTGGTTCCCCACTGCCTGATTGTGTCACGCTTGCTGGAAGCTGTATCCAGCCCTACTGGACTGCCATCCAAATTGTTCACCTGACCTGGGCCCTGCCACCTTGGCCCAGCCAGCCGCTCATGCCACAGAGAAAACCATAGACGAGAGACCAGTCCGGGGATCAGCCCCCTGCTCAACTTCATGAACAGGAATGACACCATGGTGAATTGTGTGGGTCCTGCTTCTCCTGGCAAACCGGCAAGTCATCCTGCGGTCTCCATTTCATCCATCCTGTGTCCTGTACTGGGTAGTGTGAGTAAACACCAGGGTAGCTCCCTGCAACAACAGCTCAATCAAAGTGTGTCATCTGATTTAATTGTTTTGCTTGATTATCACGAACTGAGCCATCTGGCTCCGGATTACAAATTGTGGGTTACTGTGCATGGCGATTTCTTTCCACCTATAGGGCCCCGACCAGCTGCAATGCTGGCCTACCCTGGGCAATGCATCAGGCTAGCCTACCTCACCAACTGGGTACCCAGAGTGTGTATGACTGTGTTGAGGGACTCTAAATTGCATGCCTTGTAGCGTGTAGACTTAAACCAATCAATCTGATTATGCCCCTTCCTTGTTCATTCCGTCTAAATAAATCAGATCTGAATCTTTTTGCACTTAAACTGTTTGTGGTGCATCTCTGTACTAATAGCACTGGATTTCTATTGCTTGCTGTGTCAAACCTTATTTTACAGGGGGTCTCCAGGGCCAAGCTGCTGGAACCAGCCCTGGTGGTAAGTGCAACAAGTGTGGGGGTACACCTGCTGTTTGGAGGTTGTGGTAATTGTGTGTTCAGAACATTGTCTAGACCACTAGAGGGAAAAGAGGGGGGTAACAGTGTCCCAGAGGGCTGTACCCAGGTCAGCTACGCTAACACCAACCCTGTCCTCCGGGTGGAAGCACCTGTTTTCAGTACCCAGGCCCCTCAACCTGCTTTTGGTCAGGCAGGAAGGGGTAGTAGCCCTTGGGGTAATGCCAACTCGGGGTTACATTAGCAAAAGCAATCATTCTCCAGAATTGTCTGCTATCTCTTTTATGAACAGTACTCGACATTTTCTCCCACATAGCTCTTTAATATGAGGCTTTTTTTTTACAGCTCAAACAATTATTATACTCCCTTCGAGCTGCATTTAATTGCCTTGCAGTTTGTCTAGTAGAGTTGATTTTGCATCTCTATCCTATTCAGTCTGTTCTTTTCTGCTTTACAGTATGCATCAAACCAACCCACCTGGGTGGCATGAAATTTCTTCCTGTTATTATAACAGCATGGCATACAAATCTCTGTTAAACTGATATAATGCCCCTGTACATCATTAGAGCATTCTTTTTGCAAAATGGCTTCTCTGATGACTTGACATTTGTTTGTGAGTAATAATGAATGCACGTTCTCTTTTTCTGCATCATTTCAAATTTTCCTTTACTTATGTAGGATTTCCAGCCCCGTGTTTTCCTCATTAACAGTGACACAATACCAACTGCTTTTTCTCTTAATAATTATTCGCATGTGGTCACGTTCATCTCTCTTTACCATTTCCATTTCCAGGTAATTATATATATCCCAAATAGTCTCACTGGTGTAATCCGTTACTGAGGCATAACTACGAGAGAAATGGGTATAAGCTCCTGAAAGATACCCCTTAATGCTACCACTCAGAATACATAAGTTTAAGTTATCACAATGTAACCCCTAGGCGGTGCTATTCCTAGAGTTACTACCCCTGCCTTGCAGGCCTGAACAAGGTTGAGGGGCCTGGGTTCCCAAGATTATTTTTAAAACTGTTTTTTTTTCTAGATATTATAATGACATGGTGCCTCCACCCAGAGTTTAGCTTTAAGTGGGCTAGAGTTACCTTGGTACAACCCCTTGGGATGTCGTACCACCCATCATAACCATTTGCCACCCCAACACATGACCCAATAAACATTTTTCCACCTATCAATACCTGGTACCATTTAGAGACGTGATCCTAATAATATGCTCACACCATAGAGATTCTGCAAAACAACAACAACAGTTTATGGGGATCAGGGCTTAGGAATGCGGAAAGGAGTAGATGTTATGGATTATCACTATATATGAATATTTACATTGAATTAGCAGTTTTGATTGGTGCTGGTTAAAACCCTCCAGCTGGGTAGATATGCAGCTTTGCAAATTAGAACGTAATTATACATCAAGCCAACTTCAAGATGACCAGAGCCCTGGCTACCTAAACTGCATAAAAATCAGATGACACACAACATTATTTTTCCTACACTGGTACCAGTCTCTGTATTAGGCAGGAAACCCCCTTAATCCACACCTCAAATCTGGGTACCCAGTTACCAAATGTCCCTGTAGGGTGCAGGCCTGATGGACGGTGTGGCTGTACATCGGCCAGCTAAATTTAGAAGGATCTGAAGCCTGATTTGAAGGCATTAAGCACTGGAACTATGTACAGTCATTTAAATCCAAGGTGTTGCAGGGAGGGCCCTGCATTTTGTAGGCTGAATGATGGTCAGTTGTAACCAGCCAGTTACATTGGTTTTGAATTCAATTATTAATTCTGACCATCCAGCACATTTGTGTTTCCTGGTACATTCAGCACATTTATAATCTAAACACATTCAATACATGGAAAGAAGGTGTAACTTCTTCAACCGGGGCCTGCATGGCTACCCGGGTCCTTTTCTGCTTGAATACGTGGGTACTTGTTCTCTAAGCTGGGGGACCCAGTTTCTTTACAGTCATATCCGGAGAAATTGCTTTATCAATACTATTCCTCTACTTGAGCAACTTGAGTATTTAGAGCAGTCCTTGCAAATATAGAGTTGAGGTCTCAGTCCCACATGGCAAATGTCTGAGGTTCACAGCTCCACCGGACATCTTGACCGATTGTCAATCAAATACTGAACTTCCCAGGCAAAGTCAGGACGAGCCCCGGTTCTGAGTGCTCCCCTTCCAGTCCGATAGGCTCCATAGCAGATAAACACATGTAACCCCTAGATGGCGTTATCCCAGGGGCTACTACCCCTGCCTGATTTGCCACTAACAGGTTGAGGGGCCTGGATCCAATGGCGGGTGCCTCCACCCAGAGGTCAGGGTTTGCAATAGTTAAACTAACTTGGTCACAGCCCTCTGGGACACTGCAACCCCCCTTTCTTCCCACTAGTGGCCCACACAATATATCAGAATTACCTTCACAGTATACACTTACCCCCAGGTCTGGTTTCGGCACTGGGACCTCCTGTGAAATGAGATACAGTGCAACAATCACAGTACAGTACTTTAACATAGACAAATACCTCAGGCAGTATAACTTTGCTGAAAC
Organism: Neoceratodus forsteri; assembly: GCA_016271365.2. NCBI lineage: Eukaryota > Metazoa > Chordata > Ceratodontiformes > Ceratodontidae > Neoceratodus > Neoceratodus forsteri. The sequence goes on from JADMNL010000027.1 coordinate 881,745, forward strand.
AAGCAGCTCTGATTTATTTAGGGGATATAACAAGGACTGGGGAAATCAGGTTAATTAGCTTATCACTCTAATAATTCATTTATGGCTCTGTGCACAGGCCTATCCCTATCAGTTACTGTCCCTGGGTACCCAAGCCCCAGTGGCTAGTCCAAACCGTGGCAGCTGGTAGGGGCCCTTTCACACAGAGAAAAGGAGAATTAAACAGTCAGCAGTACAGTAATTCCATTTGGATTTAATGTGGCAATTCAACAGGAGCGACCCTGAATTAGTACTCACGACCTCCAAATAAGATAGGGTCCTTCAATGTCAGCAGGGCTCACTTGAGGTACACAAACCTCTTCACACATCCATATAAAAGAAAGCACTATACCAGGCAGGCTGCATCTGTATCCCGATCGCAATTACTGCACAATACCGGAGAACACACAGCAGATTCAGTTCCTGACAGACCGAGTGCAATTTTCAGCAATTCTTCCAGTCTTCTACAGGGTGAGCCTGGTTTCTGCTCTTCAGAGATCCTTTGATTCTTTTCACAGGACGGATTCAGTCCTAACAAGCTGTTACACAAGCTGCAGACCGAACTCTGGGCCTTACACACGCTTTTTTGACTAAAACTGCACACTGAAAAAGCACAGGGCTCCTTCCTTCTTCACTGCCAAAACTCAACTGAAACTCCAACCGACAAAACTGGCACTTCCTTTGAGTTCCTCCCAGTTCTTGACTGGATTGGCTGTCACTCACAATAGACTGCTGCTGTTGGTCCAAAAGGCACTGAAGTCTAAACTACATCTCCCAGAGTCACTGCCCATACAATCCTCTTGTGGCTGGCTCAGATTATGAGTCCAAGTTCTGATTCGTCCAAGGCACCATTTTAGAGCTAGCTACCTCACACTGATTGGTCCAGTTCAGCAGTTCAAAACTAGAATGGGGAACTAGACAGACACAGTTCTGACTGCAAAGAAAGCAGGTTAGACAAACTGTAATTTCATTATTACTCTAAATAATTTCTGGCAAACAGTTACATCTTTCAGATAGGTTCCCTTTGCACTCCTAGTGACTGCAAAATGAAGTGAATTGGCAGCAGCTCGAGTGGTACTCAGAGAAGCACACAGTCCCCCATACAAATTAATTATGTCTGCAAGCAGACAGCTCTTAAAGAGACAGTACCAGAGGCTCTAAAACACTACTGATAAATGGCTTAAATGCCAAACACCATTCAGGCTTGGAGCATTCAAGCAAGCTCCTGGAAGTCTTTTGGGAACCCCCATTTGCAGGGGGGTTACACACATATCATCACATTTATATTAAATTGAGACCACTCCGGGTCCCTTAAGGCATCTAGGTCCACCCGTGCTGGGCAAGGCTTAGGCACAGTAGTTGCAGGGTGCAGACCAAGTGAACAGTGTAAACAGCAACTGTCTCTAGGGCATTGGCAGCCCCATTAAGCATTTTCCTTCCTTTCTTACAATGGGGGGTACAAGATTACTCACTCAGGCTTCTCATGGTATGGATCTCCATTATAACAGCTCCTGAAGTCTTCAGATCTCTCACCACTGAGGCAGGATCAGCTCTCTCACGGCTGGCTTGTCATTAAGTTGCAGGTCCATGTCTTTCCCCAACGTGGGAGGGAAGACTAGCACCTGGAGGACATTCTGGCAGCCCCCAGGCTGGCAGGTTCTACTTTAAATAAACTACATTAACTTTACTAGCAAAAAGTCAATAACCCCCTCCTGGGTAGAGGGGTTTACACTGGATACCAGGGCCAGTTGGATTGCTGGGGCCCTGAGCCCCCACCCCTGTGGGGGACTCCCACTTGAATCTGGAAATCTGTTGAAAAACACATCCTTTATGGGGCTCTCCTGAGGCTCCTGATTGGCTGAAGGTAGTGGTTGCCATGCCTCTGATTGGCTGGAAGGCTTATCAATCAAGAAAATTAATTATTCATTAAGCCTCATCGATGCACAGTTGGTGTGTTGTTTTGGCACCTGAAATTAGATCCCTGCAGTTCCCCATAAGCATTGTGTGGTTTACCATGAGCTTTCACAAATGTCCCATAAGTCCTGGCTTTAAAATTCTAGCTTTCCAATTGGTTGTAGCTGCTTTGTAATGGCTGCTGAACAGACAGTCCCTTAAGCAGAATTACTACAGTCCCAAATAAAGTCCTGGTGCAGCTAGAATAGTTATTGGACTTGCCCAAATGTCCCACAGTTCAGTAGCCACTAGTGTGTCTTTTAAGTCACTGCCCAGCTTTAGCTATTCCCCCAGTCTGTTCACCTGTCACTGCTGCCTGTATTTACTACCCCTCATTTGCAGGCAGGTAGGCTACCTATTCTGAGTCCCAACATATTTGGTACAGCCGGGATCTGAAGTAGTTTATTTATTTAAACATTGTTCCCCTCACAATTCACACAGCAGTTACATTTATTTACAAACATTTCATTCTTTCTCAGTAGTTGCTGAAAACACTGCTGCCCCAAGGGCAGAACAGACCCTCTTACATATTCATGCGCCCCAATCTTAGACACTTCGTGAATCTCATTATACCCTGGGCGGCCATTTTGTATCAGGAGAATCAATGGATAGTTCAGACTTCATATAGAGCTATTGGGTACAATGAGTTTTAATTATTTTAAATAACAGGCTCTCGTGGCCCTTTGGCAAGATCACTGGGTCCCAATTAGATGATGGAGACACTAGGACCATCAGACACTCCTCTGTTCGACTGCAAGTCAGGCAGTCGCAAGATCAGAGGTGCCGTTCATGCCTGTGTGATCCATGCTGCACCGGAGTGCATTGGCAGCGCGAGAGATTGCAGTTTAAATTATTGGAGCCCTGAAAGGCTAAATTTACACAGGGGCTATTCTCTTGGGGCACCAAAGGACTGGGGGACCAGAAAAAAAAATAGCAGGCATTCAGGAGGTGCCTGGAGGAGAGCAAACAGGAGCGATTGGCTAAGGTAAGGCCCCAGATTGATTCATAGGTTCATAGGTTCAGTTCAGGTCCACAAGCTTCAAAAGCCATATATTGAACCTGCCACTATTTAGTGGTCAAATTCCCATTTCTTATCTCCCATATGTTTATCCACTAGGTGTTTGAAGGCTGCTATGCTGCTGGCTCCCACCACCTCTGCAGGGAATCCATTCCAGACATTCACCACTCTCTGGTTGAACCATTTTCCTCTCCTGTTGATATTACACCTGTCATCTTTTAGCTGTTTTTTATGAACCCTAGCACCCGTTCTGAGCCCTTCTTTCCAGTTCAACCCAGCAGCTTTACTTAACATACTGTCACTCACTGATCTGTATACTTAACATAGACCCCCCTTATTTTCCTATACGGCATGGAGTATAAACCCAACTGTTCCAGCCTGGAGCTGTACTCCTCTTTGTTTACTGACTGTATTCTTTTGGTAAACCTTCATTGTACCCGCTCTACCCTTTTACGCACTCCTACTCTTGGTAGGAGGGTGACAACAAAATTTGAGTAAACGTTTTCCAGCAGCATTAACTTTCTTATCCTGTAACTGTCTTCTGGTCATACAGTCATTATTCAGATTGTCAACATCATCTGTCAGTATATTTTTTCATCCCGGTACTGGTGTTTAAATGGCCCAAGAGGGATAGTCTCATGGGTCACCTCCCTCTCTAGGAGCATAATATCCTTCTTTAAGTAAAGGCACCAGAACTGCACACAGTACTTCCAGTGCAGCCTCACCAAGGATTTGTACAGTGGCAGAATTACCTCCTCCCTTCTCAAAATGATCCCCTAGCAATGCACCCCAGCATTCTGTTTATCTTAGCTGCTGCTTTCCTGCAATAGCCTGAATTCCATTTTATCAGTGATCACTACTCCCAGATCTTTTTCTTTCTTCAAGACAGTTAACCATACCCACCCCCAATTTGTAGCTGTTCCCTGGATTCCTAGCTCTCAAGTGAAGTACACTGCACTTCTTAAGGTAAAACCCCAGCTGCCATGTGACTGACCACTGTTCTAGTCTTTCTAGGTCTTCCTATAGTGTCATCCTTTCATCATCATTGTCCATCTCCACGTCTAATTTGGAGTCGTCAGCGGCTCATATTACTGCTAACTCCCACCACAATGTCTGAAATGAAAACATTAAATAACAGTGGACCTAGAAGCGAACCCTCAGGGACCCCACTAATGACCCTTCTGGGTGTTGATAGCTCCCCCCTACCACCTCCTGCTGTTATCTGTCACTTAACCAGTTCCCAATCTACCTCACCAACCTTTCCCCCCCACCCCCAAGTCACTCAACTTGTCCAGCAGTCTCCCATGCGGCACTGAGTCAAATACCTTACTGAAGTCTAAATATAAAACATTAACCAGCCTATCACCATCCAGAGATCTTGTCACCCAAGCAAAAAATGTAACCAGGTTAGTCTGATAAGATCTCTCCTAGGCAAAACCGTGTTGTCTGACATCCAGAAGTCCACTTACCTCCAAGAACTTCACCAGCCTTTCCTTCAGTATACTTTCCAATAGTTTCCACACTATGGACATCAGTCTGATCAGTCTATAGTTTCTCAGCTCATCCATTGACCCACTCTTTTGGAGGAGCACTATATGTGCCATTCTCCAGACCAATGGTACACTTCCCATTTTTAGGAAGGGGTTGAATAACTCCATCAGCGGTGCTGCCAGGACATCCAGCAGCTCTTTTAGGACTCTGGGGTGGATCCCATCCAAACCTGGGGCCCTGTCTGTCCTAATGACCTACAGCCCTCCCAATACTCTCTCCACCGGTATCTCATCACATGTTAGTGACCCCCCTCCCCACCCTTTACCTTAACACCCTCCTGTAGAATTGGACCATTCATTTCCCTCATAAAGACAGAGCAGAAGCACTCATTTAGTACCTCAGCCTGCTCCACTACCTCTTCTGCCCACCGACCCTCCTTTTTTAACCTAGTGATCTGCCCCTTACACTTAGGCGCCGGGTTGTATGGGCCTGTGGGGCATGGGCCCCAGCAATATTTTTGTACACTTTTTTTGTTTTTCATTTTTTCCCCGTGTTTACCCACTGGTGACTGGGACTGGGACTGTGTGCCCCCATTTTTAATTGGGCTGGCAAACATTTTTGTTTTATTTCAAGCTGGCATCATTATTTAAAATTGGTGCTTTCTTGGCTTGGTTTGTTGCCCTACCCCCAGAAAATCATTGGTGATTCAATGGCATTTTCAAGTTGCCGCACTGTGATTGGCCGGGGAGGGCTTATTTTTTGGTGCGATAGTATCCAATACTCATGCGTCGGCCGGAGATGAGGCAATTTTGTTGTGCTAGAGGCGAAAGCGAGCCATGCAGTTCTCGTGTGGTGGTAGGTGGGAGAGTAGAGTGCATGGATGAGAGAAGAAGACCCAGAGAGGAGGTGGTCATCATGGTCCAGGCCCAGCCAGGAGAGAGAAGCCAGTCGAGCTGAGGCAGGGGAAGAACAAGGAAGCAGGTGGCAGGCCCAGGCACAGCACACCAGCAGCCAGCCCAGGCAGAGCCAGTGAGCCACCCAGCCAAAGACTGGTGCATGCAGTGGGAGTCAGGAGTCAGTCAGGAGTGAATCTGGGACACCAGCAGGCTCAGCTAGTGCCAGAGAGGACAGGAGTTGAGTCTCGACTTGTAATTGTTGAGCGAGGAGGGAGATGGAGGGCCTGGAGCTGAGCAGGGAGTGGGAGTCGGGACAGGTAGACGCGGTGCTGGTATGCAGTCATCGTCGAGCAGCCAGGCCAGCAGCAACAAATGAGAGAGGACCGGGCCACAGGGTGGGGTCCTTCAGTCTGGATGGCAGGTGCAGCAGCTGTGCACAGGGCAACAGAGATCAGAGCAGCAAAAGCAACAGCCGAGCCAGCCAACAAAGCCCAGGCAGCAGGCAAGTTAGCAAGCTAGTCAGTAGGCTAGGTCTCTGTTCCCATCCTAAAGGCCCTGCCATGGGGGTAAGCAGCAGCCCATGTACTACAAGTACTTAGTTTCTGAAATATGAGCATCCTTTACTTTTCCTACCAGTGCAATCACAGCCATAAACAGACCATTGTTTTGCATCTGCCTGATCTCATATTCAGCTAACAAATTATTGCCACTATCATAATTAAATGTATTGTGTATCTCTGCCTTGAAAATACCAGAGGGGAAAAGAAAAAATGCTTATTAGCAATAAGGAATGAAGAATATATATTTTTCCAGGTGTCAGCCTCATGGGGCATAAAGCAAACTGCAAAATTCTAACTAAAGGTCGTGGGCTTATGTGTTAGATGTGAAATATGTGTCTCCTGACAAGCGAATACCCAATTTGTGGATTGGGATTCAGGTTTTTTTTGCCCACCATGAATCGAAATCGAGTCTTTCCCACGTTTCAGATCGTGACCAAAATTTTGGGAATCCACTTAGAGCAATAATTCAACAGTACAGACTTGTTCCCAGCGGGATGCATGCTAGTCAGAAGAGGAAAAAAAAAACAGTTCAGTGATATTTGTGTTGGGCTGAAAACTGTACAGCATTAAATTTTTCTGTTAAATGTTTGTCAGTGTTGAACATTTGTGCCCACACCTCATCACCATGCCATCTTCTCCCAGGTAGCTTAACACCCCCCTTCAAAATCTCTGTTGCTCAACTCTGACAAACGTTTTACCAAAAATGTGACCTGAGAGGGGTAACAAAGGCCAGGCGGAGAGTATGAGCATTATAGCATAATGAGAAAGTAAAACAAAAAATTGGCAGCAGCATTCCTCATTAAACTGCACAGGGAAGCATGAGAAAGCAACATCCACCAGCCAGATGAGTTTTTTTCTAGGGGTCTTGCGTCTTCACTCTTGTTATGTGGGCCTGTGGTTACTGAAAAGCAGGTTTATTGTATATAATGGCTCTTGGATTGCTTGGACACAACTGTGGCTCTGGAAATGTGTGTCTGTTGGGCCGGTGTGTTTTCACAGTCACTAGTCCTGCTGACTAGTGACAGCAAAAATTTCAACCCCTGGTCTTCTATGTGCCCATGGGCATGTCTAAAAAATTATATATAAAATATCTCTCCCGGAGAGATACAGTACTTTATACTTTCTTTAGGCATGGCCATGGGTACAGAGAGACTCTCCGACTCTCTGTCTGTAACCTACCTACCTGGTGATAATGGTATATATGGGTATGCAGTGAAATGCTGTACTGACTCCATTTATGTTGCACTTTGTCTCTCCCCACCTCTGCTAAACACTTAGGGCAGCCCAGAAGGGGGTGCATTGTGCTCAAAAATTATGTATGAGTGACTTGATGTGGGGGACCTGGACTGTTGGGGGTTGAGTCTTCTTTCATGTCTACTGCCTCCTGTACTAGCCTACAGATAACAAAATCTGGTGTTTCCTGCTCTGTTTTGGACTTTCTTCACTGGTAACTGGGCAATGGGGTGCCCAGTCTCCCAGACAGTCTCTAGCTCCAGCCAAAGCAAAGCAACTGAACTATTGTCTATTTTGACATCCAGGGGTGTGGGGCAGAAGCTACTGGGGAGGAAACAGAAAATTAATCAATGATTGTGGTCCTTGTGGCCAAACGAGAGATGTTCCTGACCTGCAGTGTTACCTTTATCTGCTGTGTAGGTGTTTCAGCAGGCCATGTATGTTGTGTTATTATGGGAGCATGTCTAGTGAAAGGCTACTGTGTAAGTTTGGGGGCCAGGTCGGGACACTGCTGGGCCACACAGTTTTTCGTGATCTTGAGAGATACACAGTATATCACAGCCAGTTGCGTAATAACAGGGAAGCATTACATTTCTAGACTACCTTCTCATCATCACACATGCACATGCTTTTACAGTTCTTCATTGGGATTTTCCTGATGATTGATGTGGGGTTTGGGGGCAGGGGAAGAGAAAACCTGGGGGATCATCACCTTCTCGCTCATCCTGGCTGTGCATGTGTTGTGTGTGTACCTAGCACTTACTCCATGCCGTTTAATTGCACAAGTCAATGTCATGGTGGCAACAGCAGATGGGGATATTTTTCTTTGGTGGGGAGGTTGTGTTTCACATTACCCTCCCACGACATTTGCTGCTGGATGGAGACTTTGGTGTACATCCATCCAGTCTTGCTGCTTGAGTGCTGCCTTGCTGTGAAGAATAACTGCACTGCAGCACTGAATATGTAAGTCATTTTTCCTAGAGGCTGTTTTCAAATATTTCTTCAAATTCTGTTATTGCTTCGGCTATCCAGGCTTTTTAGTTATCCTTTAGGTTGTTTATGATTTACGTGTTGCTGTTAAGAACCATTTTTGACCTGTACGACGTACTTTCTGTCCCTGTTCTACTCTTCTGTTCTTGGTACGATGCTTTTCTGTTGTTTTATAGAACCAACTCAGTGGCTGAGAGGGACATAAGCTACATCATACAGTTCTAAAATGGTGGGGGCACTTAACACCATGTAAATCAGAAACACCCACTGAGGTTACTGAATGACATGCAGAGATGGAATAATAACATCATTTTATCCAGTACAAAAAAAAAACAGCTTCTATTGGGGAAAAAAGACTTACAGGTTAAGCACAATTCTCCTTTAAGTGTCAACTGTCACATAAAATGTGTAAGTCAAGAGGTGTGGTGGTTGAAGTTAGGAACTCAGTTCCAGGGTGCTCCTCTGTATTTAACCCCTGTGGTGATGAGCACTAGCCTCCAAGGTTACACTGAGGTGGTGGTTGTGGTGGGACTGGAAAGTTGACACAGTCTGGCCCATGGTTCCATGCACCCACACTGGAGTTCTGGAAAATCAGGAGGGGAGGTCCCGGGGTGACCGACTATCACCTCAATGGCACATCATTGATGTGATGTGCACAGACATGTAGTACCAGTCCAAACCCTGGGGAGGGGGCGCGTTCCTGGCTCGGGTGATTCTGCTGGCTGGTGGCTGAGTGGGGACTGGGAAAGGATCGATGTTAATGGGATAAGTGATGCTCCCCATTCCCCACCTCCGAAGCCTGAGTACCCGATTAGGCTTTTCGTCTGAAACACTTGTTTGTAAGTAAAGTGCTGCACTTACTGGAGAGTTGCAGTCCCCTAGAACTCTGCTGCTGCACCAGGCAACCTGGTGGTCGTGAAAGGGTGCCTCTCAACTTAGTGTGTGACAACGCACTGCTTGCTCATGAAGCTTGCGAGAGAGTAGTGTGTAAAGTTAACGCACACCAACAAGTGGGATTGCACCATGCAGCAGGGCATGGTATGTTGCCAGGTGAGCTGGTGAAGTTTTAGGATGACCATCACCGTAAGTGTCTGTGTAGGCATGGGCACTTAATGTTTTATTTTTTCGAGAAGTCTACTTGGGTGGTCAGGCTTCAGGGGGTGGGGGGATCACTGGGTAGTGTCATGTCAGCTAACTATATTTGTTTTAAATATGTAAACTTTTACTGAATATGTTCACATTCCTACTTATTCTCTTAGCTGCATACTGCGTGTGCCTCTCCAGATTTATGGTCTTCTAACTTGTTTGTGACAGCGTGGCGAATGTTAATGTATGTTCCTTCAAAGGCAAGCAGCTGAGCTCGTATCACACTTGTATAACCTACCGAAATTCATTTACAAGTTGTAAACTGAAAATGCATTTAATGGAATTGTGAACTACATGATGTGTGGTTTGTTCAGGAACAGTATGGTGTACTTTGGAACAAAAGACCTGTTACCTTACCAATACTCCTACTGACTGTGGCAGTATACGTGCACTGGCAAATAAACCATTATATATTTCTGACATTATATTTCTGACATAGTATCTATGATCATGCTTACTATATTTCTGTTTTTCTCAGACCTTTTTACGTCATTAAAGATAGCCTCCACTGACCACACATAATTATTAAAGCTTTCTGGTCGCTGAGGTTACCTGTGAAATGTATGTGCTACATTTATACTGTGGATGTATTAGGATGCTGTTTCCACATCATGTTTTTGATGCTGGGAAACATGCATGCTTCAGTTTTCAATTGTAGCACTTAGTGGAGGGAGTGTGCCTGACAGAGTCGCACATTACTCAGTACTCTTTCCCTCGTGTACAGTTGATGCCCTCCTCCAAGCCTCCTCCCGTATAGTAGTGAATGTGTTGCTGTGAAGCGATGCATCCACTGACCCTTCCTCTGATCTCCCCACAGAGAGGAACATGTTCCTCTGATCCCTGTCACTTAAGGAAGAAAGAAGACACCACATGGTAAGTGCAATATTTATTAACATTCGCACACAGCAGCAAATCAAATATCAAGTTTCTTTGGGAAATCAAATCCCCAAATGCCTCTGTCCCCCCCAAAAAAATGTCTTCCTGTTAACGTTTAAAAACAAGCCTTTTAAATACTGTATCAATTCCTTTCCCATATGTGAGGCCAGGGGCTTAACCCCCAGACCCCCATGTTATGATACAAAGTGCTCTGCTCCCATATACCCCTGGTGGTGGTGGTTTTAACTCTGAATCCTAGCCCATGGGGCAGGAGCTTTGAACTCTGACCCATAGACCTTATATGGTTGACCTCTGACCCCTGGATTGGGGCAGGGCCTTGACTCCTGACCCCTGGGCCCCACCAAAAATTTTACAAACCCAGCTCCTATGCCACTACACTTTCTCTTCCTCCTGATATATCTAAAAAAATTCCTTCTCCCCTCCCTGATCCCCTGTGCCAACCTTGGCTCTTTGGTTGCTTTGGCTACGCTTACCACCCTACTCGCCTCCTTAGATTTCATATAGTACTCTTCCCTGTCCTTCTCCTTATGGGTTTTCTTGTACTTTCAGTAGGCTAGACTTTTCTCCCTTACCCTTTCTGTACATCCTTAGTCCACCAGCAGGGTTTCCTTGACCTCTCTTTCTTAAATTGTGACTTAGGGCAGGTTTTAGTGGCCTCCAACAGGCCCACTTTCAAAATTTCCCACCTGTGACCCATGTCCATGTCCACACATACTTTCTCTACGTGACCTACCAGAGTGGTGCGATCCTCCTGAAATCCGCCCCATTAGTGTGATTCCCTTCCCTCCCCAAGTCCAGGGAGAACCATACTGTTGAGTGATCACTCCCAGCAAGTGGGTCCTCTACTACAGCATTCTTTACCTGCTCTGTCTGTCAGAACCAAATCCAAGATGCTTCCTTCTCTGGTTGGCTCTGCCACCAGTTGTGACGGGAATACATCTTGAAATGAGATCAGAATCCATTGCTCTTTACCTTTTGTTGATATCATAGTGCACCAATCCACCCCAGGCAGGTTGAAATCCCCCACCACCACCACCACCACCATCCTACTTCTCCATCTACCACAGTGATTTGTTAAGTTTGCCATTATTTCCCTGTCCTGTTCCTCAGTTTGTGTTGGTGGTCTGTAGACTATCCCTAGATTGACCCTCCTGCCGTTAGCATCCTGTAAGGTGATCCACAACATTTCCACACTCCCATCCTCATCCTCCTCTATACTACACACAATCCCCTCCATCACAAATAGCTCTATGCCTCCTCCCCTGCCAGTTAACCTGTCACTCCTAAACATTTTGTAATTAAACATTTATTTGTAATTAATGTAATATATTTGGGCCTTTGTGAAACCTTTGAAAATGGGCATTTCTGCGGAAAGGTATTTTCCTAATAAATTAAATGTAAGTGATGTGCAGAGGGCTGACTTAAAATATACAATTTATCTTTATGTGTGAGGCAGCAGGACCATAATTCTGAGTTATGAAAGTCCTGTTCTCTCACAAATGATGAGGAACTGCGTATACTGACTCCAACCATTGCATATTTGATTTTTACATTAGTTTACTAGTTATAGCTTTTAAATGTGCTGTTTTTTGAGAAGATTTAACCGTTTCTTGTTGATTTCAACTACTGACTTCAGTGCTGCACATGGCAATTGTGATGTCATCAGCATTGTGAAAGCTGCTCTCTGATTGGTTTAATATACATTCTGATGCATCCAACAGGGCAAGATATCATCTGTGACATGCTCAACTCACAAGATAACATGATATCTTGTAAGCTAGGTATAAGATATCACTTTTGATATTGCCATTTCTTTCTCCATTGGTGGAGTATTAATACATTTACAGTATCTCTTTATATATATTATTAAAATGGTCCATTTCTAGCTTCTAATTTAATACAGATACATTACACTTGACAGCTGAATGCTAGAATGTAAGCAATAAATTAATTAAAGGTGGAATCTGGAACACATAAGCAGATTACAAAGTACTGAATGAGACAATTTTGGCATCACATCTTGGCTGGACTAATTTGATAGATGTTGTCTTGCAGAATTCCTGCCTGGTTCCAATTTCAGTTGGAGTGGGTCCCAGGCTCCAGATGTTTCAGAGTGGATTATGAAGTCGTTCATTTCACATGACAATGAAAGCACTGTCATCACTCAGATACCCCCATATGGGTCAAAAGATTTGGATTTTTTTTACTAATTGCTGGGGGGGGGTTAATGTTCCAATAAAACATGAGGTCTCAGTAGCATTGGGGAAGTCCCTAGCATGCCCACAGGTTGCATGTAGCACTGAGAGCTACAGTATGCTGGTGAGGGCTACCTTGTTGCCACCTTTAGGTGCAAGTTTGTATGAGGACAGCAGCATTTTGAACATATCGGATGCTGTAAAGTTGAGATGGGGGGGTTAAGAGGGGCTGTTACAGTAGTCTTGGCAAGATGTTTTGGCAGAACTGGGGTCAATAAAAACACATTTAGATTTTCTTCATAAGTTAAAAGGTGTTCTGTGAGATATCGCTTATGCTATAAGAATAATATCTAGCGCAGTTTAGCTGAGAAGACCGTGAAGTCAAGTTGAGCAGTTCTGTCTGCTCAGACTGTGAAAGATGGCATTTATAGTGAAAGAGACATCTTATTGAGTATCTGTATACAGAAATCTTTGCAAAGATCTTTGTTAATGTACCAGTTAGGTTTCACGTTAATGCCACAAAAGTAGGAAAATGTGGTGTTAGGGTTTCTAACCCTAACACCCCACTTCCAGCACCAAGCAGCAAAAGGAAAAAAACATTAGGGTTTTGGATCTCTGAAATCTTGGCAAATCAGTTGTGGGGTCTTCCTTGGGGTTGTAACCCTAGTGCTCACCCCTCCCCCGCAGCCCGTAGCCTCCTGTCCAAAGCTGGAGATGCAGCTCCAAGTCAGTGCCTGATAGTGATACACTCTTTAAAGGTAGAGAACTATGTCTCACCACATGTTGCCAACACAATCTGCTGTAGTTTTCTTCATGTAGGACCCTGTGGGTCCTGCGTGAAGAAAAGAGATCATGTCTGACATTGTTTGTTCAGGGAACAAGGTGGGTGTTAGGGTTGACAACCCCAAGGGAGACCCCACCACTGATTTGCCAAGACTCTGGAGACCCCAAACACTAATGTTTCTTCTAGGGCTAATGAAATGTATCTTCCACCAGTGGAATACTGGTGAAATGATGATTTCACTTCCGTGAAATTTCACAAAATGTCCACAACAATTTTGTGAACATTTGCCAAAATTGCTATTTCAGTAATTTCCATCTAATTTAAAAAGTATTTGTCCACATTGTACCAAATTTAGTATAGTGATTTTGCCAATGCCCATAAAGACAGGTACCAAGCTTCAGATCTCTATAATTAAAGATGACTACATTATAAGCCTCCAAACACTTGGAAACTTTAAAATTACAGTTAACAACTATGTAAACTAAAAGTGTTTGTCCACATTGCACCAAATATGGTATGGTGACTGTATCAATGCTCCTACATCTGTATGATATGTTTCAGATTTTTAGCTTCAAAGGTGACTGAATTATAAGCCTCCAAATGTTTGGAAATGTTAAAATTATATTTTACAATTACGTAAACTGCTGAATTTTAAGCCCCTATATGTTTTAAAGCCAGAGAATGGAATATGATCAATGTTGTCAGGTTCATTGACCCCAAATATTAGGCTTTAAGGTAACCCCCATAACCCAGCATCAGAGTGTCTTACTGCCATGCTGACGACCTGAGTTTGGAAGCGAACTCGTGAAGTCATGTCGGGAGGCAGGTCATGGCAAAAACTTACTATTATGAATATTAAATTGCCAGAATTTGAGCCCCTATAACTTCTTCGTCCTTCATCCACATGTTATGAAACTTGCCAAGCATTTAGAACCCATACCAGAGAAAGTAAATGCCAAATGTCAGATCACTAACCACAACACAGACTGTGTTATAACCAACTAAAGAATTTTGGAAAATGCCAAAAAAAGTTCTTGAAAGTTCATGAAATTTCACAGAATGTCACAAAAATTCTATGAATTTGGAATTTGCTAATTTTGCCTACCTCTAATTTTTTCCTTTTGCTACTTGGGTGGTGGTGGGGAGTTAGCAGAGTTGGAAAATGCAGTATAAAAATATTCAAAAATGACAAAGTTATGCATAAAAATTCAAACCCCATTGAAATACATTAAACTACACTTACCTTTTTTCTCATATCACGGATGCCAGTTCCAGCAGCAAGATGTGAATATTCACCATGGGACATGTTTGGGTGAATGAGAGTATGTGGAAGTCTGTGTGTGTGGGGGTGTGTGTGGAGTGGTGGGTGCTGATTGGGAGGTCAGGGTGGAGTGGGTGGAGGGGTGTGTGGGGGGAGGAAGATTGGTGAGAGATCTTCTTTTTTACATGTTAAAGAAAATAATTGAGGGACAGTTTTCTTTATTTCAGGGGACAGTCACATTCTGACCCGGGGATTGAGTACCCTAGTGTCAGGCTACCGTTCAGCAGCCCCAGTGTACCAGGGGTAGGCACCCTGGTCTGATTAAGAAAAATGTAAAGCGATAGATAGATAAATAGGTAGACAGACAGACAGAGACAGAGAGAACAGGGGGTCACTGGCTTACTGCTTTATCTGAAGCTGGTAGTATGACTCCAGCTGCAGGTTCAGCATTCAAGAAAGTTCCACTGTTCTCATGCAGAGAATGCAAGTTAATGGCTTCTCTCACTAAGCTGAGCACCCTGGATTTTGGGGTGCCCAGAAAAGGTATTTCTGGCCATTGTTTTAAAAATCAGACATCAGAATCTAGCTGAAGGGGTCCCATTAAACTAGGTTTGGTGTTTGTTTTTTAAAATTACACAATTTTTATATTGTTTCCATGTTTTTTAGTTTGGGGGAACAAGATGTCAGCCATCATGACATGATTTTTGTTTTCATGCTGTGAGAAGCAAGTGGTGAGAAAAAAAAATGATCTGTGACAGGGAATTTGTTGTGTCATATCAGAATGTTATCCAAAAAAACTCCACGAGCATGCTCAGAACACCAAATAAAAAAACTTTAAATTCTTATAACTCTAGAACCATTTAATACGTAAACAATAATACCCAACAGGGTGGGCGGTATTGGGCAATACTTGACCTCCCATGGGCATAATGTGGCCCAAAATTGCAAGCAGAGGGCCTCATAGCTACTGGAAGGTCTGGTATTGCCCAATATTGCAGACCCTAGAGGGTATTATTGCACTTAGAAAATGGGCTTACATTATTATTTTTTTAAATAATGATTTCATAAAAAAGAGTGTAAAATATTAATAAAAATGAACAGAAATGACAGGTTCAGCAAAATATTCCCTTTACTGGTTTAGTGCCACTAGAGCAATATTTCTCAGACTTTGTCATAGTAAGCCTCCCCAATCCATGGAAAAGTATTTCAGCCTCCCCCAAAAACTGAAGTAATCTTGGGCACCCCAAAGACAAATAACATACTGTACTTTACGCAGTACACCATGAAAAAAATGAAACCCCTCTGAGTACTTGGCTCACATTCAGTTCTTTGTCTTATACTGACGTGAAACCTTTGAAAAAGAGCTCTTGTGCTCAAAGGTGTTATCTCAATAACAAATAAATAAATAAAATAAACAAATATTATCATTCAACTTATTATACCCCCCCCCAAACAGGTCAACCTACGTATTCTGCTATTTTCATTCTTGAACCATAGTTACCCCTTGTTGTAGTATCTTCATGGGTCAGACTACTTTCTCTGGTTCCTCTCTATATGAAATAACCTTCCTACATACTTTGCCTGTTCCCTTCCTTCCCTGCTCCTAAGCAACTTCTCTGGATTACTTTTTGCTCCTTCCTGCTATTGCTCTTAGCACTTCTATGCTCAACCCTTGAATTTGGCTTGTTCTGCCATCAGGCTACAAATTGATCAATTACCACCACTCTATTATTAGTTTATTGTTCATATTTGTTTGCACTATTGTTCATTGTGTATTTCTTGACTGTTTTAAAGTTACCTTTTGAAATGTATTCACCTCACCTTCCCTGGTACACCTGAAATGAGCTTTGGCTCATTCACCTTCCCCTGTCACCTATTAGTAAATAAATACATTAAATTCACCTATTATCCTCCTTCAGTTTGCATCATCTCTTCACATAAAATATATAAAACTCAAAATTTAAATACAGTACTTTTTCAGACTTTCTTGAGCCTCCCCTGAAACAGGTTGGGGCCTCCCAAGGGAGTCTGGCCTCACCATTTGAGAACCCCTGCACTAGAGGGTACTGCTGTTTGTGAGATCCTTTTTTGTATTAGCTTGGAGTTTTACTTTTTCATAGCTCTCCCCTGGACATTGCTAGTTTTAATTTTTCATCCCCCCTATGACTTTTCTCTTCACGTTATGGGGACAAAAATGATTTTGGTTGCCAGACTGTGAGCAGGGAGTGAATGGCTGAGCTGGGGAGTGGAAACCAAAAATGGTGCAGTGTCCTGTCACATGCAGTTGGGGGACATGGAATTTGGTTGATTAACTCTGCAGAAAAAAAGGAGGTACTTTGCATTTGTTAAAAAATGTGAAGGTTGCTGTTGTTTGGGCCATTTAAGGCAGTCTAGTATTGCGAGCCACTTGGGAGAGATGGTTTTGTAATTACAGTAATATTATTTACTTGTGGGAGAGACACAATGTATGGCAGGCAGTGCTGGTAAGCAGCACAAGTGAATTTCATTGTTATGGAGAGGCACGCACTGCCATTTTGATAGCCGTGCTGCCGACTTCTGAGATGTAAGTCGGGTCATATTATCAGCTTCTTTTTTCTTACCTTCATTCTTTTTTAAAAATGTTTTGCTAGTCTTTAAATAATTTATTAAACTTAAAGTAAAACAGATGGGGAGGGGGAGACCTTAGCCAGCCACCAATTCACTTGCCAACTCTCTCGCTAAAGGAGACAAAAAATGGTGACTAGCCAGTTTGAAAATTTGGGGTGGCCCAAAGATACCCCAAGTAGTGGGACTTCCCAAACTGGTGCTCTTTTTTTTTGCCAGGCATTATTGAAAAATAAATGCATGGCTGGCCATGGTTTTCAGCCAGTCAGCATGCTTTATTTTTCCAAGACCATTTTCTGTTTTTTTACAAAACCTTCCAAAGGCACTACCTTGGCACAGCACACTTCTACTCAGAAAGTTTTGGGAAAAAATTCTATTCCCTGCAGGTGGTACATGAGAACAAAACCAAAAACCCATGTTCTCAGCATTGGAAAAAAATTAGGCGTCTGCAGGAAAATGACATGTGAACCTCAGAAACTGCACAAGTTGCCTTCACAAAACTTTCCACATAATTAGACCTTGCCTACTTGACAATTCATGCAAACGTTCAGCTAATTTGATCAAACACTGCCAGAACTATTAAGGTGGAAAGTTAAGGTTTAACATAGAGCCTCTCAGGCCATCCTAACTGTACCGGCACTACCATACCACTACCATAGCTGTCTAGTGTGCTTACCCGGTTAACAAACGCAAATAAATACCAGTATAATAATATATGAGTGGCTATACATAACAAGCCTGTGTTTTTATCCAGGGGTTTAGACAACAGCATATGAACCTCGAGAGCAAAACTCTAAAATTCCTTGCTGTCATCTCAACCCCAAGATGAAAACACGTGGTGGGGTTTGTGTGACTGACCATGTATTACTTATTGTAGTATATGGTTTTACAAAATGAAGACAAGTGAGAAAGTTGTGTGCTGCTATACAAGTGTACTTTAATGTTAAGGCTTTGTGAGTGGAAAGAAAAAACGACAACATTTTTTTTAGCATAAACTGCAGTGCTGTGCGATAATTTTCGAGTAAAACTGGTGAGCAAACTGCCACTGACATTTCTGCTTTCAGTTGTTTAGCATTTGTTACCAACTGCAGTGCATCTGTTAGAAATGAACGCAGCAGGAATCAGTGTAGGCAGGGATACAGGTGAGTGGATGATAGGAAGTGCGCATTTTTTTTTTTAAGAGTGTGCGCAACCTACAATGTACATAACACGTTCTTGAAGGGCAGCTTTCCATATATAATAATCTCTGCCCAAATACTATAAGCTTATTGTAAATAAGTAAATATAGCAACATTTGTAAACCCAGCTTTTTTTATTGAAATTGAAGCTCTGTACAGAAACAAAAACAAGCAGGAAAAAGTTGTCAACAATAGCAGTAATCATAGCAAGGCATTTACATCTACTATACACATAATACTATCGTATTCAGAACTTTAAGCTTCTTTAAAGAACTGCTGATGCCTCATAATATTTAGGTACAATTCTGCTTGCATTCCATTTATATTTTATATATTTCTCCTTCCCTTTATTTATTGCTAAGGGCATTTTCATGAATATATGACCTTTATCCCTTAGAGTTCTGTTAGAGTCCATCTGCCTCTGTAGCTTACTCCCTACTTTAAGTCATAATCCTCTGTTGTGACATCACAATCTGTTGCTATGGGAGTAACTGTAGTACCACAAGGAGTGCTCTGTGACTTCAGGTAAGGAGAAAGCACCAAAAATAGACAAACTCTACAGGAGCAAAGATCCTGTTTTCGTACAGATGACCTCAGTAATAAATAATGGGGAGGAGGAATACAGCACTAATGGGAAATACATACTGGACTGTGTCTAAATATTATGTTTTGTTAAAGTTCTCCTGAACGTGTCACCAGCTCTTTAATCTCAGGCAGTGTTATACACAGTATATAACCAAATCTTCTATATCTTTGGAGCTGAGTTATCATTTATCAAACATAATAAAGACAGAAAAAAATGAATTTTTTGATGTTCTGATACTTTGAAAATCTGCCAAAAAGGTTTAAATGTTATGTGTCAAGGCTGTATTAATAAATAGCTCCCAGATGCCCTGAAAGGTTTCTACTTGATCTCTTACAAAATAATGAATTCGCTCTAGGCTATGGAGATCTTTCATATGATTGAGCCAAGTTCTTATTGATGGAGGGTTACAATCCTACTATGCCATCAGAATACATTTTTTAGCAACCGGTATTCCTAGAGAAAGTAATTTTTCTTGTACCTCTGAACAATAATGACTCCTTAAATTTAGCACTAATAGAATGTGTGACAGCTCCTGAGCTAATTCAATAGCCTTGGCTTTTTCTAAGTTTTCAAAGACTGAATCCCAAAATGTGGCCATTTTTTTGCAGGTTAAAACATATATATAAAGAATCCAGGATTAGACTGGCATCTGTGAAAGTTTTCCTTAATATTTGGATTAAATTTATGCAGTCTAGCAGGTCTAAGATAAGTTCTATGCATAATATTAAATTGACTTTGCTGTAGTTTAGTGGAGTAGAATTCTTGGTGTAGGCACATACCGTTATTTCACTGTTTAGAAGCCATGGCTTCTATTAATTTTTTTTTTGTTTTTGGATGCGGCTTCTAAATGGGGGCAGCTTCTAAATGGGGGCGGCTTTAATTATTAACATGCGAAATGCCATCTGCGGACTCTGCTCCTTTCAGTATTTGCAGATCGGGGACAAGTGGGGAACAAGTTGGGGAGCAAGTCAAGCCTTCCTTTACTATTTCTAAAGCCCTGCTTCTTTCTGTATAAGACCCTAAAGTGCAGTGTACTTTGAGGCACAGAAGACTGGAGACATGGAGGCTAGAAGATCACAAAGCACCTTTGTGAAAATGGAGAAAATTAACCAGTGTTCAGCAAGAGCCCTTCCTGGTTCTGTGTACAAGCTTCAGAAGTGCAGCAGTGTGCAAGCTTCAGAACTTCAGATTTTTGTTTTCCTTTCTGTCATCTGTGTTAGTACTTCTCTTGGAGTGGCAGTGGGTGTCTATTGACTAAGAGAGCACTAGAGTGGCAGCTCAACTGCTAATGTGTGACTGGAAGGCGGGCTTGATCTCAAGACAAAAAAAAGCAAGTTCTTTTTCTTTTTAGTTTCTGCGTCTTGATGTGGCAGATTTCATGAAAATATTAATTCAGACGATTGGGAAGATGGCATGTTCAGAGTTGTTTTGTTATTTTAGCAGGTGGCAGATTTTAATGGATGTGGGTAATGGGTGAGGCGAAGAGGTGGCGCGATCGCCATTGTGCAGCGGGACATCTCATGTTTTTACACACTTGATTTCACTATTCTGCTTGCTGCCCCCTTACAATTCAGGGGTGGCTTCTAGTTACAGTATTCCATTCTTCCTTAGTAACAGTTTTATTGAGGTACTGTTCCCATTTGGACTTTAAAAGTTCCAAATAAAAGAGCTAGATCCTTGAAATAATTGATAAACTGCAGAGAGAGGTTTCCAATTGGAATTTATGGATAAGAAAATAGTCTCAATAAGAGAAAGGGTTAAAGAAAAGTTAAATCTCGTAACAGTGTCATGAATGTGAAGATACCTAAAAAAAATTTGAACTGTAATATTATATTTGGCTCTTATTTGATTAAAGGACATCAGAATGTTATCTTGAAAGAAGTCCTCCAGTTTTTTGATACCTGAACACTCTCAATACTCAAAGCCTGCATCTGTTATCAACCAGTTATGTCATGGGCCTTTTTCCAACAATACAATGTAGTCTGAGTGGCTAGTAGCTTGGGGTGACTAGATATTTTGCTATTATAATACAGAGCATAGAGAACGTCCCTTGAATCAGGTTAGTTATGAAAATATTGTTCTATTGTTTCACCACTTGTTTATTCACACTGAACCCAGTCCAGAATTTGGGTGATTTGGGCTGCCATGTAACAATTTTTAAAGTTAGGAAGAGCTGCTCCACCAAGAGACTTGGATAGCCTAAGTTTATGCAAGCTTAATCTTGTTTTTTTCTCTTTCCAAATGAAATTAGAATTAAACTACCTAAATCTTTATAAAACCTATCCATAATGGATATAGGGAGAGCCTGAAATAAAAACAGCAGTGGAGGTTGAACGTTCATTTTAATGATGTTACAGTGTCCTATCAAAGTTAGGAGGAGTTTGATCCATTTGTCATGACCATCTCAAATTGAAATAAATAACAGTACATAATAACATTCATTCAGGCGTGATAATTGTTTCGTAATTGTAACCGTCAAGTGTTTGATTTTATATCGGACAGTCTATCCTTGCATGGAGTAGGAATAGGAAAATTGAGTTGAGGATTTAAATCTAAGGCCTCTGTTCTTGACATATTAATTTTATACCCAGAGGCTTTTTTTAAATTCCTTAATCAAAGATAGACACACCTAGAGCGAAGCAGATGGTTCCTTTAAATATAACAGGTTATCATCAGCATAGAAGCTGATTTTTAAGTTCCACCAATTGAGTTTTTATACCCTTAACAGAGGCATATATCAGTTATCTCGTGCTGACTGATTTGTTTCTGGGATTTTTCAGAGGATTGGAAAATCTATTCCATTAGAACTGCTATACAATTTTTTATTGAGCTGTGAGAAAACTTTGGGCAGCAGAGACTGTTTTACAGCCAAGGATACACATATAGGCAGCAGAGTACGTTCCTAAAGCTCGTTCCAGATAGGTAGCAAGTGCACAGCATTAGCGTTGCTAGCGACAACAGTGACCAAGTTCGGTAGCAAGCTCGGGCTGTTGAGGCCAGTTGGGGGGAGGAGGACTGAGTAGGGGTGGGGTAGGAAGAAGTAGGCTGCTGGTTAACTAGGATCTGCAGCTTATCCATCAGGTAGGGAAATGGGCAGACTGGGTGGGCCAAGCGGTCCTTATCTGCCATCAAATTCTATGTTTCTGTGTTTCTATGTGTCTGGAGGGCTGCTGTACTCCTCTGTGGAGGGAGGGATTGCAGAGCTAGTGGTAAGCTAGGGAAAATGCACCTGGAACTGCCGCAGAATGAACAGGGGGGTGGGCAGATGCTGATGCATAGCACGTGGGTGCGTGGATCACGTGTCATGGAGTCATTGCATGCCATGCCTCTAAGGGGATGAAAATGGAAAAATATTCCATGGCAGGATGGTGCATGGACCCTCGTAGGTCCCGCACCTATCTAGCTGGGCTCACCAATCCAACCACTGGATCCAGCTCACAGCACCAGATTGGGGGACCCCACCAACCCTGCAGAACAGGGGCAAGCCCTAGGGGTTCTGGCTGGTGGTAAGTCCTGGTGGATATCGGGGTGATGGGACTGGGAGGGGGCAGGTGAATGGGGGCCGTCTGAGGTATGGGAGGAGAAAAAAAAAGATGCTCATTATAGATGCCAGCTAGAGAATGTCAAGCCTGACTGCACATGGACAGGTTAACAAAGAATGTTCTTGAGTTTCCAAAGCATTTTGACAGGGAGGCCTCAGACAAAAACCTCTTATCCTGTTCTTAGTATTTGTGTGAATGTTTACACCCACTTTACCATACGCACATAACTACATTATGTCCCACATAAATTTAGGACTTTGACTGTCTGAAAGTAGCTTAAAGGCTATAATTTTCTGACCTTGTTGACATGGGGAAAAGTTAGAGACATAACACAGTTTGGTTGCATAACAGATGCATCCTTTTTTTTCCTAGGAAGACTCAGTCGCTGTGTTGAGACTTTCCACTGTCTACCCTTAGAAAGAGAAGGATGAAGATGTTCAGGAATATAAGAGGGGTCAAGTAGGATTTGGAAGTTTTAAACATCCTCTGCCCAATCTTTGCAACCAGGGAAAATTCTGTCTTTGAGGTCTAGATCTTGAAGATACAGAAAAGGGACGGTTATAAGCCAAAAATGTACTGTGAGTAAATGCCACAGAACTGAATATTCGTAAGCCTCCCTCTGTGTAGGAACGGTAAATGAGTTCTTGTTTAAGAAATCACTTACTGTTCCGTCTCAGAGGGAGGCCTCCAAATGGACAGTCCTGTAGCTTTTTTTTTCATAGTATACTTCTTAGCTTATAACCCATCCCCTGCTTTTACTGTGTCTTGCAAGATCTGGGTTCCTCTGTTGGAAGATGGCTTTCGTCTTGTTTTGTGTATAGTACAGCTGTTTCACCTGTTCTCCCCTGAGTTGCACCTGGAAATGAGCTTCCGCTCAGTGGACCTTTCCTGGTTACCAGTTTTCAATTAAATAAATAAATAAATAATTCTGGTTTAGCAGGATTGAGCCTGCTTCCTCTCAGGCCCTAGAAAAATAGATCATAAAATCTATCATCCAAATGAGTAGGAGGGTAATATAGGACTCAAGTGTAAAAAGACGAATAAGTAAACTTTTAATTAAAAGCACTCTTTTTGATTTTGATATTTTTTTGTTGCCCAACCCACTAATTTTCCTAGGGCTTGGTGTAACACTTCTTCCCAGTGTCGGGAGAAAAGTCAGACTAGCCAAGTAAACCACCGAACAATTTTAATGGAGCATCTGAAACAGATACCCACCAAAGAGGGTATCAGTGTGCCACTGGGGCATTACCTATTGGTATACCTTTACTTTTCTGAAACTTCATTTTGGCCCCGGACATTTTAGATTTAAGCAATAAAGCATGACACAGGATGCATTGAGATGGGATAACGGCCCACCTCAGGTGGTCCGCCTCATGCTTCCACCACCTGAGAAGGCCCGTTATTCCGCCATAATGCACCCCCTGGAGTGCCTTATTGCGATTATTAAATGGGCTCATAAGTAATAGGAAATAACATTTTTTTTAAGTTTTTGCTTTTTAATTTAAATGAATAAAAAGGAGGAAAATGTAAAGTAGATAGCTTTATGGAAAAGAGTAGTCCTTGTCTTGGAGTACAGTTTTACTGTTTGTCCAGCAGGTGGCAGCAAACCTGCATGTAAGCTGTTGTTTTTAGCACAGTGATGGGCCTGTGGGGACCTTTAACAAGACCTGCATTTGTTGGCAGCTGGACAAGCTGCAGTCCCATCGAGTGTGTGAGAACGAGCCACTCGGCAGTATGAGACACCACAGTCCCGTTGAGCGTGTGAGGAAGAGCCGAGCTGGGCGGCACATTCAAACAAGCTACTATCAGTGCCAGTTTTGGACAATGCAGGTGGCAGTTTGAAAGATCACCATTTGTGAAATCCATGAGGAAGGCAGGTTGAGAACAAGGTTATAAAAAGAAAGGTCATTCTTTTACAAAGGCCGAGTTGGAAAGGGAAAGTTGTGGCTGCTTAGACAATCCCCACTGCTCACCTTATGTGCCATGCAATTTGGGGCTACCGAACATTTTTTTTTTTAAGAGGCGCAATCCACAGCGCTGGTGGCTGGATGATCTGTTGAGGTGGATGGCTTCAAAGGTGCATGCTAAGCCTGCTTGTCTGGGAGCACTTTTAGCCAGGGCTGTCATGCTGGGATAACAGCCTGGCTGAAAGTAGCTCTGGACCAATCAGAATCCACCATTTTAAGTACCCATTTCATAATAAGTATCAAATTCCATCTAACCATTCATTCGTCTATGGCAGTTTTTACCAAAAGACATAAGTCATCAGCATAGGCTAATGCCTTAACTAATGGTAAATTCAATTGTACAGTATAGAGAGACCTGGAAAAGTCGCACAGGTTTAAAACCGTCTGATTCAAGGATCAGTAACAAATACATATATAATAGAGGACTTAGGGGGCACCCCTGATGGACCCCACTTCGAATGGGGATAGATGATCTCTACATGTCCACTGACAAATGGTAGAAGGCTAGTTTTAATATAAAGGATTTGAACTCATGGTATATATTTTTGTATTTAAACATATTTCACCAGGTAAGTAGGTCGACAAGGCCCCCTGGCTGCACTGTCTCCCACCATCCCCCACCTCCCCCCCATATCTCCACTCCTGCCCCCGCCCCAACCACCCTCCTGCATCCCCTTACCCCTGCACCCCTCGATCTCCTACCTCACTTCCCACCACCCACCCCCTTCCCTTGTCTTGCTCATAGCTCAAGTCTTTGTACTGGTTATTACATGTCTGTAAGTCAATGACTATATGTTTGTTACTAAAATGATGACTGCTGCTGTTGCACACGCTGACGTAGAACCTTTGTAAAAGAGCCTCGGCTCAAAGGTATTGTAATCCTAGATTGAAATAAATAAATAAATAAATAAATAAATAAAGTACACAGAGCCTAAGGTTTGTTTCTAGTCATGACCCGGGGTAGTAGAGGTATAATTACAGAGTACCTACATTACAAATTTAGAGTATAGTTACAGAGTACCTACATTACAAATTTAGAGTATAATTACAGAGTACCTACATTACAAATTTAGAGTATAATTACAGAGTACCTACATTACAAATTGTAAGATAAAAATGAGTTAAGTACATGGTAAACAACAGCTAAAAAAAGCTACTGCAATCCCTCAGACAGGGCATGGTAACTGGGCACAGTAGAAATGGTTCGGGACTGAGATAATAGTAAATTAGGTAGCTAGAGTTGCCTTGTTAGCCTTCCTGTGCTAACACTTGTAGCAGTTTGCAGTGCAGCGATCTTCCCAATTCTTCTGGCCAAGGAGGGCCTGCTCCAGTGGAGTGCCTATATATGCCTTGGGGGCTAGCCACGGTGTAGTCAAACTTGGCAGAAAGGGCAGGTCGACAGGGATTTATAGGGTGTACTTGATCAGAGCCTTGTGGATTTGAGGGAGGGAGGAGGGACAATGACTTGAGAGGGTAGATTGTTTCAGATGCCAAGGAGCTTGAAGTAATGGAAGCTTAGCCTATGTTGCACTTGTGTCGTGGAATATGGAAATGGTAGCCTACCTCAAATCTAAGTGAATAGGTAGGGTTTTTGCTGAGGGGAGAAGAGGTCAGATAGGTATCTTGGCAGTTTGTCTGTCTAGTACTTGGACCTTCGAGGCCATGAGCATCAGTTGTCTTGGGGAGGGCTCAGCCTAGTTCATTGTATACAGTATAATGCAATGGTATGTACGGGGGCAGCCCAGGATGAATCTGTACAATACATTCACCAGTGTGGAGATTTTGTCTAGGACATGGAGTTGACTCCAGAGTGGACTTAAGTCCCTGTAGTCCCAAGGGGAAGGATTGATTGTTCTACAGCCTGTTTCCTGATGCTTATTTGGAGGCATCTCTTTACTCTGTAAAGGGTGCCAAGCTTTGCAAAAGATTTAGCAAATGCTTGGGAGATGTGCCCAGAGTAGTCAAGGTGCAGGTCCAGGTGGAGGCCGATGTATTTGTAGGTGGAGATAGAGTATAGACAGGCCCCATCCAAGAAGCATAGGATCAGAGTGGGAGGGGAGAGCTTCACTGTTGCTTGGACCTGAGCAGCATAGACACCATTTTTGGTTCATGACAAGTTGGTTGTCCAGGAAACATTTTTGGACTGTGATGAAGTCCTGTTGGAGGGTTCCCTCAAAAGAGGAAGTGGAAGCACCTGATGAGTAAATTATGGTATCATCCACATATATGTGTATACTGCTGACTGATACAGATATAGGGAGGTCATTGCTAAAGGCTGTGAAGTGCAGGGATCCCAAGACGAGTCCTGAGGGATCCCAAGGGAGACTGGAGGAGTTTGGGCCAAGCCTGACAGATTGAGTGCAGTTGATGAGGTAGGATTGGAACCATGCGAAGGTTGTTGGGGAGACACTAGAGTCTGCAAGTTTGTATAGAAGCTTGTAGTGGTTCAGGCCTTTGCTAGGTCTATAAGTATAAACCCAGACCCTTGTCCATATTATTATGTATGTGGTCGGTGGCTCTGAGTAGAGAGGTGGAGGCTGAGTAGTTGGAGTAGAAGCCAGACTGTTAAGGAGTTAGGAAGCCATTTTGTGTACTAATAAGTCTGGAATACTGTATTGAGCTAGAAGTATAAAGAGGTATTGATATATAACTCATTCAAAAGCCTTCTCCTGGTTAAAGGCCAAGAGAAAGCATTCTGCCAAACCTTGTGAGCCTCTTTCTACCAATCCACTCAAAAAATATAATTGTCAAATACAGAACAGTGAGGAATGGCACAAGTTTGCTGTGGGGCTGTGACAACAGAGGCGACAGTGGATAATCTATGTGCCAAAACTTTTGATAATATTTTTAGATACATATTCAGGATACTCCAAGGTCTCCAATTGGATAAGTCCGATTTTTCACCTTTTTTGTATAGGAAATCAGGATTGCTTGCTGTATTGTACCAGGTAACTGCCAAAAACTCAATATGTTATTGTAGAGAGCCACTTAATGAGGTTCTAAAAATTCTGAAAACATTCTGTAAAATTTGGACGTAAGCCCATCACTGCCTGGAGAGTTATTATTTTTAGAGGAATAACTGCAAAACTAGCTGCCAAAAACTTGCTCTGCAGTAATAGGCCCAATCGTCATATTGCAAACTATCTGGGATAGAAGGGATTTCCAAATATGATAGACAGGAGGAATCCCAAAGCATAAAATGAGACGTTCCCAGAGGTGCTTGGATAGAACTGAAGTGGATCCGATTAGCCTTTGTTAAAAAGAAGTGAAATGAGCCTCTGCAAGAACACTATCGAGGGAGACTGAGAAGTGCACTGCTCACATAGCCGCTTCTGGTGGTTGTGGAGTGGTGGTGCCATGGACAGCATGGATGACCACATTCCAGATGGCCCACCATCTCCCTAGATGCCACCACATGCACACCCCCTGGCAAGTCAGAAGAAGCGGGCAGGGGAAACTGCCGCAACTGCCTATGCTGGCATGTCAGATGATGGTGCCTGCATCCCCAAGCCACTTGATCCTTCAACACATTAGGATCATCCTCAGCCACCTTCGCAGACACAAAGGGAGACTTGTGGCAGCAGAGGGAGATCTGCCAGAAGGGATGCTCCTAGAGGTCATACCTGATATAAGTACTTAGTCTGACCAGCAACAGTTGTCAGGGGAGCCTGAAGGAGTGGGATATCGGGGGGCTGGGGGCGCAGAAAAAATGTTGCTAAATATTACAGAAAAACTGCAGCAATAAAAATGCCATAATTGTTTTCAAATGCAATCAGGGAGTTTAGGACACATTGGTTGCTTTTACATAGAAACATAGACTTTGACGGCAGATAAGGAACACTTGGCCCACCTAGTCTACCCATTTCCCTACCTACTGGATAAGCTGCAGATCCTAGTTAACCAACAGCCTATTTCTTCCTACCCCCCACAAGAATGGCCTTATGTTTCTCCCATGCATTCTTGAATTCTCCCACAGTTTTAGACCCCACAACCTCTTCAGGAAGGCAGTTCCATGCGTCCACCACCCTCTCTGTGAAAAATACTTCCTCACATTGCCACTGAGCCATCCCTCCTCTATCTTCAAATTGTGTCCCCTTGTTCTTGCACATCTCTTTTTCTGAAAAGATACTACCTTGGACTTTGCTGAGTCCACTGTGGTATAAAAGTTTCTATCATGTTCCCCTCCCTCCTTTCCTCAAAGGTATGCATATTAAGCTCCTTTAGTCGCTCCTCGTATATTTCTCTTTGTAAGTCGGACCCCAAGCTAAATGGAGGAAATAAAAATGGCAGTACAGGAATTTGATGGAATAGAAGAAATGGGTGCATTTAGATGAAGGTTCTATATTCTGGATTGCCTAGACAAAGCACATGGTACATGCATGAAACACTGGCTGGAGTGAGAGTTGCTGTCAAGGTAATGCTTGTTTGTTATATAATAAAATATTTTTTAACACACTAAATATTGTTGGTGCATGCAGTTTTTGGTGCCTGTAGCCCAGCTTTCTCCTGCACTTTGTTCTGTATCCATGCCTTAAGAGGCATCAGATTAATAGCTGCCAAAATGTTAACACCGCAGCTTATTTTAGTCCCTACAGAATCGCTTCAATGACTATCATGTCAGTCTGTGTCAGTAACAATCTCCACCTAGTCTTCTTTCTGGAAAAGCAAAAATAGCGTGCCTTGTGATTTTATTGGAATAAATTTCATCCCAGCTATTAAGCCGTGGGCACAAGTTCTTTTGATGTTCCCACTGTGAAACTGGATACTCGTGTCTGTTACTAATTTCACGGAAGGGGATCACAGTTGGCGTGAAATAAAGCGCGCTGTTTTAACTTGAGCAATACAGGCTAGATAATTTATACCCAAAGATTGCTTTTGTAATGAAAACCCAATCTTTTTTGAGTTAATTTCACATTGGCCTTGTCTGTCCAAAATCAAAGTGTAAAGAGATCATACTGCTGGCCCAGTGGTGTAGATGGCTGAGGCGCTGACCTCGGGTGTTGGTAGATCGGCCTTGGGGAGGATCGAGCACCCCATGGACTGCTCTCCTCCTCGGGGAGGGTAGGAGGGCCGACCACTGAGCTACTAGCTCCTGGTGGTGGGGCGGGGCTGATGCAAGATCTGGGGTCACAAGTGTGGGTGGTGTGGGTAACCCGGATGTGCAAGCCCCAGCGGAAGCATGTCTTGACAGTATCCCTGATGCCACTGCACACCTGTGCCATGGGGGACCATTACATGGAAAAACAGTCCTCTGGTGCGCATATATGAAGGCCAGCCCTGTCAGCGCAGCAGTGAACGCATTCAAGCCAGCTCCACCTGAGCCCAGCCCCCAGGTCTTCCGCAGTGTGTGGGGTAAGTACTCACTGTGAAGTGGCCTGGGGAGGGCAGGACGAAAGGGGTCAGAGCTCTCACTGCGGCCGGTGCGGGGGCTGAGGAGTCTGTGTTGAATGGGGGAACCATAGGTACAGCCCCCCCCCAGCTAAAGAGGTATAAATAAAATAAGTAAAACAGTGTACAGAGGTCACAGTCCTGCCCGATAGTACAGTTGCTGCTGCCATGACAGATATTCTCTGCCTGATGCAAAATGTTAAATAATTTGGGGGTATATATATTGTTTTTACCTCTAGCTGGTCTGCCCATTTGGACCTCTTTCTATTATCCAGAAGCAGCTTCTTGACCCAACTCCCTGACCACCCCACCACCCCACCCGCAGTGGGGTGCAGCTGACTGCCATCATCCGCAGCTGACTGGCAGCCTGAACCCAGCAGGTAAGGAGTGGAGAGGGTCACATTTGCCTGGCGAGCATGGGGGGTGGTATGAAATCTGTCATATGGGTTCCCATTTCTGTTACTTTTCTTTCTTTTGAAATGCTGGAGAAGAGCTAATGTCAACCTGCAGAGCACAGTCAGGATTCGGGTGTCTTCCCCATTCCTCTCAAGACTCACTCTGTGTGGGAGCAGGCCCTCTCTGAAATACTAGGGGTGATCTGACAGTCTGACTGGCAGCCTTTTCTCCCCAGAAGTAAAGAGGGACTTCACTTCTGGGATGTTGTGTCCACCTCTTGCCTTTCCAGTTTGGTTGTGGGATATTATGCCCACCTCTTGCCTTTCGAAGATGGTGTTTGCGGGTTCGGATGCAAACTTTGGTTGCCAATATGGCAAGTGGCCCCAGAACCACTGTGCTACTGGGCCAGCCTGGGTTTGTCAAATGTTTAACAAGCATTAGCTACACACAGGTGTGTGTGTGTGTGTGTGTGGGGGAGTCAAGGGCTTTCAGACCTGTCCAGACTACCTCAAGCTCTGCTGAAACATTACAGCACCTTTACAGTGTCAGCTATGTAGTGCATTTTGGGGGAGAACTTTACACACAGCAAAAACTAGAGCAGCTGGCAGAAGGAAAAAAACAACTTCTGTCTTGTAAACAGATAGAACATTCTTTATAATTCTTTTACATTTTCAGTCTGGGAACCAGGGGCAGACTGGCTGGGTCACAGATCTGGGTGCTACCTAAAGAGGACTGGACACGACTGCCTGAGCTGCCCCCGCATCTGTCTATTTGAAATGTAATTATTGTTCTTATACTGACCGTAGTTATGGAACTTGTCCTAAAGTTACAAGAAGACTATAAATATATCGAACATAAACGTTACATATAGGTATCCTTAGCCAGCTAATATTTTACCTAGTATAGTGTAGCAAAAAAATACAAAATTTCCGTCAACTGCTACACATAATTGTTTATGTATAGCAGTCACTTGCTATACATCTGAGTTCACCCAAAAGTGGTTGTACGGCTGTTTATTTATTTAGTTTTCGTTGACCAGGTAGGTGTGCTGGACAATAAAATGCCTATTTTCAGGCACGACCCCGAGAGATTACAAGGTAATGAAGAAAATACAAATGAGCAAAATTTACAAACAAATACAGTGAAATAGTTAAACAAAGTAACATTCAATTATGTGTAGCAGTTGATGGAAATCATGTATTTTTTTGCTACGCTATACTAGGTAAAATATTAGCTGGCTAAGGATACGTATATGTGAGGTTTATGTTCAATATATTTATAGTCTTCTTGTAACTTTAGGACAAGTTCCATGACTACGGTAAGTATAAGAACATTTCAAATAGATGGATGCGGGGCAACTCAGGCAGTCGTGTCCAACAACAAAATCAACAGGCAACAGAAAAAAACAGTAAGACTGGTACAACGTGTTTAATACAAATGACAATAACCAGAGATCGGCATAAAAGCAAAATGAACAGACAAAATGAGAAGAAATAAATAACCATAAAAGGATCGGGAGTAGTACAGGTCGGTGACCTGCAGAAAACACTAAGAATGGTGCAACAACTTGATAATGACAGATCATCAATAACCAGGGGTTAGGCATAAGAGCAAAATGAAACAAACAAAGAGAGAAATAACAACATTAGTGGATTCAGGAGCAGGGCAAAATGTCAGAGAAGCAATAGAATGAGTCAGGTCAGTAGCAAGAACATATATCAGAGGAACCAAGATAACCGAGTAGTTCTTTTGAATGTGAGGGGACTGAGACCCAAGGTGAGTGGCTACAGAGTTTCAGGCCCTAGGGCAAAATGGGCAAATGCCTGCTCACCCGTTTCGGAGGATTAAGAATGTCACTAGAAGGGTGTGCTGCAGCCCAGAGTATCTGTAGGCTTGAACTCTTTTCCACTAACAAAGATCAGCTTCCGCACCCAAGCCAGATATGGGGGGTTGGGGTAGGAGCACAGACGGAGAGCTTGTTATTTATGAAGTTCCCATCTAGTAAATAATTTGTTGTTACTTTCGGCGCTGTTGCGGTTTGTGCTACACTGCCTTATACGCTGTCTTTCATTACATGCATACCGCAACGCTGAAATGCTCGTGCTGAATTTGATGCGCGATATTTGTTTGTTGTTTGTTGTTGTATATTTAAGCAATTTATCCTCAGATGGGACGCTGGTGTGGTTCGCCACGAGGCGCAGCTGGCGACCGAACCACACCAGCTGTGGTAAATTCCAGTGTACCCACTCCCTGGAGGGATAAATTTTATTATACAATGCCCCCTTCCGCTTTTGGGAAAAAAGAAACGTTTTTTTTTCATTCTAAATTTTTTTTTTTTTTTTAAATATTTTTATTGTTAGGAGGGAGGAAATAGTCCTCCGATATAGGAAATCGTGAGAGATAGCGGAAGACACTGTGAGAGTCAGGTAGTAAGTGGTACTGGAGCCGGAGCAGAAAAAAAAAACGGAAAGTGAAGAGGTATGTGGTGAGCAATATCGGAGGAGACATGGAGCGAGGCTCAAATTACAAGCAGTTTCGTGCAGAACTGCAGTTTGTGAGCTGTAGGGAATTTGGTGTCAGTAATTAGAAGGGACTCGGGCTACAAGGAGAAAAGTGTCAGGGGAGGCGGCAAGGATGACTGTCCCGTCCAGGAACTGATTTAGTCTCAGTACAAGGTGCTGTTTTTTAATTTTATTTTTTTTCACTTCACGAATATTTTTTCTGTCAATTGTTTCGGGACAGCAAGTGTAGTTTATGTACTCAAGTTGCGGACTGGACTTGTGGAGCAGTTTAGCGAGGAATAAAGATGGTGGGTGTACGTTTTGATTTTGGGGATCGTGCTGATATTGGTAAAAAGGTTGGCTGGCACTTTTCCAGTGGGTACTGAGGATTTATCACGGTGGTAATTGTGCAGCCAACCAATCAGGATGCAGGATTTGGGACTTTGGATTTACCACATTGTATAATTAGGAATAACCATTGAACGATATGCTCACTTACAATGGCAACCTAGTGTGTACATTAAAACATATAACAATACAATGACAATTCATACAACATTAACCATATAGTATTCACATATTGACAGGATACCATTGATGACTAGGCCAGTTTCACAGGCCTGGACCCTTTTAGGAGACCGAAGAGCATGGCCTTGGTCTTGCCAGCGTTCAGGACAAGGCAATTTTGAATCAGCCAGTTTTGAACTTTGTGGAGGGCAGAGGTGAGCCTGGTATTGATATCAAACAGTGACTTGGAGCTGAAGTAAAGAACCAAGTTCTGGGCGTAGGGAAGAGTGTGACAGTAGAAAGGGGTGTTAGGGCTATCATTGATAAAGATGGAAAATAGAGCAGGCCCAGGATGGAACCTTGATGAACACCAACATTAATAGTAGCAGGGGTAGAGAGGGCTTTGCTAAACATTACAAATTGTTGGCGGTTGCAGAGGTAGCTAGAGAACCAATTAGAAGTGCAGGTGGGGACACCTAGGGATGCCAATTTGTGTTGAAGGAGGGAGTGATTAACTAATTCAAATGCCTTAGTTAAGGTCAATGAAAATAACCCCACAAATCATGCGTTTGTCCATATTAGATTTTACATCACTGGTGAACTGGACATGAGCAGTGGAACTGCTGTGAGCTGGCCTAAATTCATGTTTTTTTTTTTAACCACTATTTTCTCACCTGCTGCGGGGATTACCGGTGGGGGCATCCAGTCGCTGGCCCTACCTGCTGGGAGAGCAGCAGGCTCACTCACATGATGGGGATCCAGTGCGGCCATCTGCCGACCCGCTGGAGGTTCCTGTACCCTACCAAGCCGGGCCAGCCCCAGACCCCCCCCAATGCGATTCCACAACAGTCCTCCCGGCAGTGCAGGGCAGGCCATCATGCTGCATGGTCGCGCCTAGCCATTTTCCTCCTTCACAGCCCCTGGAGTGTGGATGTGCAGTGACGTCATGAGGCACAATGTGCTGACATCTGCCACACTCCACCCCTATGTTGCATCAGCCCTGTAGCTCCCCTCGGTCATCACCAGGGGGCGCTGCAGGGCAGTGGAAACCCTCAACCTTCCCTGGGATAGGAGAGCAGTCCTACAGACGCTCGATCCTATCCACCCCTGCCGACCCCTGATGCCCCGGGCATATTCCTGAACCCGGGTCGCCAGCATGGCACAAGGTGTGGCATCCAGTGCCTCAACCCACAGCACCACTGGGCCACCTAAATCCATGTTGGGCTGATGATATCATGTTATATTTTTGTACTGTAGGTGGTCATAGACCTGAGAGGAAACTAGTTTTTCCAGCAGTTTACTAGCGGTAGGCAGGATTGCAATATGGTAGTGGTTTTCAATGCATTTGGCAGCACCCTTTCTAAACACAGATATCTTAGCCACTTTCCAAATTTTGGCAACAGTAGTCATGATGAGAGAGTGGTTAAAAAGTCAGGTGACTAGGAAGGCAAGGAAAGGGGCAGCCAATCTCAGTATTTTAAGTTCAGTCCCATCTGGGTCAGTGATTCCAAAGGGGGAGATGGATTTAGGAGACACAGAACCTCTCTATGTGAGACTGTACGACGGTACAGAGAAGGGATGGGAGGGCAGGTGAGAGGAGGGAGAGTCTCAGGATGCGACATGTGGAACTCAAATCTGAGTGAGATCGGAGAGTCTTGAGTTGAAAGCATTAGCAACAGTGACATGGTTACTATAGTTGGTGTTATTACTAACCATGTCAGGAGGGTTTGGCCTCTACTGTTACCCAAGAGTTCCTTTATTTGGGTCCAGAAACTCTTGAGATCTCTGGCCAAAGTGTGTAGAAAGATCCCTGCAGTATTTGCTTTTGCCAACCTACTTTAATTTTGCAAGCATTTCTCAAGGCCCAATAAGCGAGGCAGTCAGGGTGTAAGGATGAGGATTTGAATTTGGCCGACATTTGTCTCTAGCCTCGAGCAAGGAGAGTAGGGAGCTGTGAAGCCATCTAGTATGTTTCTCTCTATCCCAGCACCTGGTGACAGGAATGTACTTCTCTTGTAGGGATAGAAGGGTAGAGGTGAAATAATCGAGGGCTGAGCCGACATCACAACTGGAGTACAGCGGGGACCAGTCAATACAGCAGAGATCCATAAGGCAGGCATCAGCGCTGAGGGCTGAGCAATCTCTCAGAATTAACTCTTTGGGGAGGCAGGAGGGGGAGCGGGCATTCTACACACAGAAGACTGGGGAGTGATCACTGATCATGTCAGGAAGGGTGCCAGCTGCAAAGATCCTGTCCTTCCTGTTAGTTAGAACCCAATCTATGAGTGAATTGTGTGGCCCCTTAGAGGACTATCTGGTAGGGTCAGTTATTAGTTGGGAGAAGTGGACATTACTTAAGAGCGACTTGAAGGCTTTTGAGTTTGCACCGAGCCAGTCTAGGTTAAAATCACCCATGAGAATGATCTCATTTTCACTATGGCAGGGAGCAGATAGTCACTTAGTTCAGATAGTCCTGCTTTACCTCCTCAAGGAGGATTGTAGTGTGAAGCTTTTTGGTCTCATCTAGGACTAATAAGGGCGTGGAACTTCACAAGGTGTAAGGAGAGCAGGCTGAAGACTCAGGTTAAGGTGGGCCTTGTAATATAAGCGAGACCCACATCCCTTTAGGAAGAGCGAGCAGCACGAAGCATGTTGTAACCAGTAAGAGAGCACATAGAATTGGGAATGGAAGGTTTTAACCAGGATTCTAAGATCCCAAGGATGTTAGGGCCATAGTGAGAAATACAGGCTTCAAGCTCGGGTAGGTAGGCCACAAGGCCCCTTATATTAAGGATTGCCATCTTCAGTCCCTTTGAGTCTAGCCATGGATGGGGACTATTAGGACTAGTCTTACACTGAGGGCCTGGGTTGGTTTCGATATCACCTGCAAGAGATAAAGTAAGGGCTATATGCCACAGGCAAGCTAGGACAGCAGCATTGAACTTAAGAAGGTGATAGTACAGTTTTAACTTGGCTAGGTACCTTACGATAATTCCAAAGTACTTGGGTCTGAGGCACCATTTTGGGGTGGGTGGAGAATCACAACCAGCATATTAGAGAACTTGAAACAAACTAATTAATTTCAGGGTAAGGGAGCAAGACAATGGGCTGGGACAAGGAAATCAGAAACAACAATAGTACCTGACTAAAACAAGGCATGATAAAAAGTAATATGGTGGGTGCATTCTGCAAGAGTGGCCTAGTTAGCATATGATCCCAGAGGTTACAGTAAAAATACAGTTAGGAGTAAAAATACTGGTATGAGGAAGCCCAAGCGAGGCTGTTGTGAAGCCACATCAGCACCCAGAGCAGATGCATCAGCCAGGCAATCCTTAGCAGTCTTTACTCTTTTATAAGTCTGCTGTGGTGACTGAAAAACTGCTGACCCTACCAATATTCGAGCCCCATGCCCTCAATTCACTTTATCTGGCTTTACCCTAACCATAGGTGTGTGTGTGTGTGTGTGTATATATACATTTATAAAATGGTGTGGTAAAATCATAAAAATCCCAGTGATACAATTGGCCAAAACATGTCACATGACCGTGCATTATTTCCCAATGACCGCACACCTTCCACTACGACCGCACGCCTGAACTACTTTCCAGTCCTCAAAACCTTTTCACCAGCAGCAAGACCACTCCACACCTGGTGCAGCTAGACACCCACACTAACACACATGTGCAACTGACACCCACCCATAAGTAAATATACCAGTAGTAGCCCCACACTGTAGAAACAGATCTCTTCATCCTACCATTAATGTTTACTGAAAATTTAATTTAAAAATCAAATCCTGCCATGTTCACAGTGTCACAGTGTACAACCACTTTTATTACTGTAACCACTGTGACCAGTCTGATTAACAGAAACCTAACTGTATATATAAAACTATAACATACATTCTTTTGTAGTCTTCTCTTCATTTCTTTAAAAAAGATGCCTTTCCACCTGACAATACCGCGATCCTGCAGACAGTACTTTCACTTTCAATAGCGAAATATGGCGTGAGACGGTGCTCATTTTAGAAAGTGAGAAGCTGTTACAAGGTCAAAGTAAGAGGCGTGCTCTGTTTAAAAATCAGAAAAAGTGACTGCCTTTTATTAGTTTCTCTTAGTTTTCCGTAATAGTAGCTCCATATGCAATGCAGGCAGGCTGACGATAAGCGGCGAGTCGGTAATTTAGAAAGCGTGAGCGGAAGCCAGAAGCGAGTGTTGCCATAGCCTTGCGAAAACTAACCCGTCTAAAGTACCGACTCACTGTCTGCGCTCGCTTTCCGCGCCACAATGTCAGAACTACTGATAAGGAAAACCGAGAAAAACAATAAAAAACGATCACCTATTTTAAACACAACCTCTTGCTCACCACGTAACAGCTTCTCACTTTCTAAAATGAGCACCGCTTCACGACTGGAAACAGTAAAGTGGCAGTCCCTTACAGACATACTTTTTCACACCAAAAGGACTACTAAAAGTTAAATTCATTTACAAATACAGTTTTCACACTAAAAGTGTCACCTCTGCCAACATATCATTTAATTACCAACTACACAGAAGGACTACTCCCCAAAAAAATCTATAGCCATTTTATAAGATAGATATACCACTCTGAGGTGTGTGCGCTCTGATATCATGACGCCTTAGTGCGGTTGATGACGGCCTGCGGCCTCGAGGCATAATGCACACCAAGGCGTATGTATATCAGAGCGATCAAGACACCTCAGAGTGGTATATCTATTACTATATATACTGTATATATGAATCTTAGCAGTCTATATTCTTTTACAGTCTGCTGCAGTACCTCTAAACTGCTGCCCCTATGCATGCTAACAGTCTCTCATGTCCTCATTTCACTTTTCTAGTACCTGGCTGTACTTTTACCTTCGCAGCTAGCCCAGCGGAGTAACCAGCACTTTAGAAAGTATATAGCAGCTTACAAACTTGATACAATGGGTGGGGATCTGGGGCTGCCTAGACCCCAGAAAAAGTTGGAGATTTTGTGCATTTTGGGGGTCATTTGAAACAGAGTTTGCTTCCTACCCCCACCCCACGCCCTGGAAGTTGCACCTTAGCACTCTCCTCAGAGACACTACAGCTCAGTACTTGTATTTCTTTTGTTGCTTAGTGCAACTCCTGCTTGTTTGACTGCAACAACAAATGAAAATTAACAGGGCAAATCATTTTATGAAATAAAAAAAATTATGAAAAAACTGACACGAGACTGTGACCCCGACTCTGTGACCAAGTATGTAAAAGTCCGTTTTTCCTGTGTGTAGCATGATTTTTTTTTTCTTTTCCCTTGCTCAGCAAAGTCTAGTCCTAACAATCTGCAAACTGCAGAAAAGGAACACTGCCTAGTTTTAATTCAGTTTCAACACTCACTCGCCAGTCACTCCACCATGATTCCTGCTCTCTCCTCCACTCTGTCTCCTCACCAGTATTTATTTGAACAGTTTCACCAGGAAGGGCATACTGAGCTGAAATAGCTCATTTCAGATGCGTCCGGGGGAGAGGATACAGAAATATAAAACACCTAACACAGTAAATATAAACAACGTTACAGTAATTACAGACAGTTATACATATGTACACTATTGAAATACTCAGGTAAACCCAGACACAGAGATTCATGGAAGAGTCAAATGGGACAGGAGCAGCTGAGGCACCATAGACAGAATAACAGAGCGGCTTGACCGTCTGGGGTGAGAACCCCACAAGGGCTGGGCAAAAGCATGAGGCGCCCCCAAACCACTACAAGTTAGCAGGTCATGACAGCCAAATGTGGACCATATACAGAAGAGAATGGAAGGTAGTGCATTTGTCCCAACAGGGTGCCCTCAGTCCATGTACTGGATTACCAGGCCAGTTTAGAATGGGAAGTTGGGATGAGGAGGAGGGAAGAGAAGGGGTGGGTGGGGAGATGGAGGGAGGGAGGAGGGGGTGGTAGTAGCAGTACATAAAGACAACAACTAACAGCATAGACAGAAAATTCTCAAAATTATTTTAAGGGCACAATTATGTACAAATACCACTCTGGTTGACAGACACTATTAAGTCACTCACGAATTCTCTTAATCATTTAAAAAAAAAAAACAGACAGACAACAATGACCAAACACCCTTCCTCCTCCCTTTGCTTCCTTGTCTGTTTCTGTGGTGTATGTCTCCTCCTAATTTAATTTGCAGTCTCCACTCTGTTTTGGCCTGTCCAGTCTGGCTAAATGATCATGTGCTAAGCTGCCCTGCCTGCAGGCCCAACCGAACTCTCTGCTGCTGCCCTGCCTACCGACCGAGGCACAACCTTGCCCAAACTAAATCGTCAGAGTATCACCTGTCTCTTTCATCTGTCACCACCACTCACCTCTCACAGTCTCTCTTACCTGCTGTGACTGCTTTGTCTGGGCTGGACTGTACTACTGTCTGTGGCTGTGCTGAGAGCTGAGCCACCCAGCCATGTCTGCTGAGTGTGGTAATTGGTGAATGAAGCAAAAGTCTGAATTCCAACCACACTGATGTTACAGTGTGAGTGAGTGAGGAGTAGTGATGAGTCGCAGCCGCCAGTTAGAAATAAAAATACTAGTCGCAACTGGCTGACTGATGGCGAACACGCTGGCTGCTGTCTCAAGCTGCTGCTGTGGACCAATGCGGCTCTTTGCTCTCTGAACCCCAAGTCCCTACAGTGGCATATGGCACCAGATCCACAGGCATCCATGCATCAGCATCACCAAGCAGCTTAAGGCCCTGTCCACCCTTGCCTTTTTGTAGCGTTACAGCAACCTGTAACATTACAAAAATAGCAAACAGAATCACGTCCACACATAACATGGTTCTGAACCGTGTTTCAAAACCAAGTTAAAACCCTGTTGAAATGAGGGCTTGAGCTCGGTTTGAAAATGCTACAGAGTGCAGCATGGTTAAGTCAGCTGTGTGGACGGGGTACATCACCGTGCTTGCTAGTCCTGGTCCTCACAGTGCCTAGCGCTGGAAGAACAGTGGTGTGCTACAGCGTTACTGGCACACCCCCAAACAGCTTGTCTGTATAGAGATTGCCATGCTTTAAAACACGGTTCTGCGAAGTGTGGACATGCTAGCCACGTAGCTGCTGTTACGTTACTAATAATGTTACAGCCTAAGTGTGGACAGGGCCTAAGTGAGCAGGCAGACAACCTCAGGATGTCGTTGACGTCATGGACTCAGATGGATTCTCTTGCAGTTCACTGGGTTGGGGCAGGGAGGAGAAAGTCATCCAACTATCATGGCTGTGGCATGACACTGTAGTGCAGCACGGAGGGTACTGCACTTGGGGTGCCGTCTTTCGGATGAGACGTTAAACCGAGGTCCCATCTGCCTGGATTAGTGGTAGTTCAGGTGGATGTTAAAGATCCCATGGCACTTATCAGAAAAAGTGAGAATTTCCCGGTTTCCCAATAAATTTCCCTCATTCACTAAAAATACCACCAACGGTTTCACCTGGTTCAAGGTCAGTTGGCATTCATCTGTATCCCTTCCCGGTCGTGCCTGAAAATAGGCAGGATTTGTCTAGTACACTTACTCGGTCAATAAAAACTAAAATATTTGGTTGTAAGAGAGCCAGCTGTTTGTGGTCTGGTTGGTGACTGATGCTCAGTCCACTCATGTTGCTCCTTGTGACGT
The DNA here is from genome assembly GCA_016271365.2 of Neoceratodus forsteri. NCBI lineage: Eukaryota > Metazoa > Chordata > Ceratodontiformes > Ceratodontidae > Neoceratodus > Neoceratodus forsteri. The sequence continues at coordinate 922,507 of JADMNL010000027.1, forward strand.
GCATGATGTGAACCTGACCCCTGCAGAACTCTCCCGGAAAAAAGTTACTTACTTTAACATGCTCTTGGGGAGACAACTAAACAAATAAAATTGAAACAACAAAGCCAGCAGCACAGGCCATACAGCTGACAGGCCAAGATGCAGTTAGCATTTCTGGCATCCAGGGCCAGTCATCCCCTGCTGGGGGCCACTAAAACCTGCCATTCTGGTTGGGTTAGTATCAAAGCTGTGAACAACTAGCATGTGGAGGTTAGAGCTTTTTTTACTGTTCTCATATTCTGTTCTAGAAATAGTAGCAAATTTGTTCTGTGCCTGACTGCCACTGATGTTAGGAGGCCAGATGAAGAGCATCTGACAGATGTCTTTTGATGTGATGTCAGTGCCTTGGGCATTGTATCCATGCTCAGATGACACTTGATTTGGGACCAAAATGGTAAAATGTGTCCCCTTTGTCAGTCGGATAGTGGCCAGAGATATATATGCCTGCGGTCTGGTATAGTTCTGTCCTGAGGAAACAATATTGTTTTTTTTTATTTGTTTGTTTGTTTGTTTTGTAGGGATAGCCAGTTCTGCATAGGGTGTTCTGATGCAGGAATACTTGATAGTACAACTAATACATTACATTGCCAATATATTTAGGTGGCACCGCTGATTTCCTAGTATATACATTTGCTTACCTCTGGAAGCCCCAGTTCTGTTTAGAATTTTTTTTTTGCTAGAGAAATACTGCTGATGGCTTGGAGTGGTTTACTATTTGAATAAGAGGGAGGGAGGGAGAGAATGCTGAATCCAGAAATTCATTTAGCATGCGGTATCCTTTTTTAAACCAAAATTGCAGCCCTTGTGAATATTAATCTAAACAGCTCCACTGGTAAGGCAATAAGTACTATTTCTGTACATCAGAGGACTGACTCCTACAATTTCCTGCATTGCATGACCTAGTATTTGCTGATATGTCCCACATATTGTGACTTTTTTCCCTGTACCTTTGAAGGTCCAGTGAACCAGATCAGAATAATGAAAGACTCAGGGGAAAGATTTAAATATTGATGGAGATTTTGTTTCATGAAAAGGAGTTCTTTGGACTATGAAGTTTGTGGGTAGTATTTTATTTATATAATACATTATTCAAAGTTTCCAAGACTACAGCAACAAATAGTTAACCCCATCTTGCAGGATGGCATTTGGAAAATATATACAACACTACGGCAGACAATAAACAGTAGTTATACTCCAGCAACATCAACATTTCATCTGGTTCCGCTTACTGTATATTTTTCCAGTAATTGCTTGGTACAGGCAGCTGCTTATAAAACTCATTCCTGTACCAAGAAAGTACTAGAAATATGCAGAAAGCATGGATCAGTCAAAATAGTGATTGTGAATACTATCATTAACTGACAAGGTAGTTTTCATATGCCCTATGGACCCCATTTTTTTATCACGATCCATGAATCCAGGGTGCCAGGTCTCAGAAGGCGCCAAAGGACGCAAACTGTTTATGATATAATTGGGAGAGAACAGCAGTTAGATGCAACTACTGGAGTGGTGGGGAACATGGATTACATCTGGTACAAATAGGGAGTGAGACTCCTGCCAGGGTCTCAGCAAGGAACTTTGAATGAGTTGGAAAACCAGTTGACACCTAAGAACAGCATGATGTGCATTGAGCAGGGAGCCCCTGTTGTCACTGATGTTTGTCCCATGAATGACTGTGAAAGGGTTGCCCAGTATCATTCCCCTTTGTGTTACACAGAAATATAGAATCTGGTGGCAGAAGGAGACCAATGGCTCACCGAGTCTGCCCATATGTATTATTACCTTACCCCCGACCTAGTGCCACAATGGGTTATGTACTCTCTGTGTACCCTTTTGCTTTCTCCCCCTCCTTGGTTCCACCAAATGGGAGTGTAAGTCCCCTGCCCTTGTCCCAATCATGGTTGAACCAAGTTAGGGTTTTCACCCCTACAGCCTCGACTGGTTATCTGTTCCAAGGCTTCCCCACTCTTTCTGTGAAGAAGAACTTCCTCACATCCTTCCTAAATTTACCTCCCACCAATCTCCAATAATGTACCCCTATGGCTCTCAATTTCTAACAAACAGGTCCCCACAATTTAGCCCCGTCTCGTCTGGCCTCCAGCAAGTAAGCATTCAGGGCTTTCAGCTATTCTTCATAAGATCTATGTTGCTGGCTCGAATCATTTGGTGACCCTCTGCTGCTCGGACTCAAGCCTATTGACGTCCTTTCTCAGGTGAGGACACAGTACTCTAGCTGGGCCTCACTAGTGATCTGTACAGGGCAGTATCTCCTCCCCACTTCTACTGTCATGACCCTTCCTATTGTACCCTCTCAACATCCGTTGCCTTGCCACAGTCCCTTTTGCACTGGCTGGTTTCCTTGAGTGAGTCACTGATGAGTACTCCCAGATCCCACTTCTCTGCAGAAGTGGTTAGCTTAATCCAGCCCATACTATGTACATGGGTTCTTAGCCCGTAAGTGTATCGCCTTACAGTTCTTGACATTGAATCTCAACTGCAAGACCTTTGACCACCTCTCAAGCCCTTCTGGGCCAATGGTGTTTAGAGTGTTTGCACACTATATACATCCAGTGCATCCATAAGAGCTGACTCCATGGGTGCTTGGGTGCTCAAGCACCCACAAAGTTGACATAAGCACCCTCAATTTTTCAAGAGCAGCCTGCAACAAAGGATTACTTGGGAACCTGGTCACAGGAAAAATACCACCTACTGGCAATGATCACCCACAAAGTTTCCTAAAAGCTGGCATTCATGAGTGCATCTATAATTCCCTGGAACTGGTGCCAGAAGCCGTGTGTCCCGATCCACTGGTGATATAGCGGGAATAGTACATCAAGCATGCCTTGAGGTTAATACCCCTTCTATGTACAATATTTGGTTGTGTAGCAGCCACCTCCTGCATTCTGACATCAGCTTCTAATACATGCCAATGTTTTGTTTTTCATAAGAGTTTTAATTTGTTTAAAATAATTTATAATCCATAAAACATTTGCAGCATAGCAAAACCAGTAGAAAATCAATAATGTTACAGTTCATACACAGCACAACAGAAACAAATAGATAATTTTAATCATTTCGATCCAGTCTTTTCCACAAGATTTCAGTGTTGTTTTTAGAGTTATGACAATATTTTTTGCCAATATTTAAAGGCAGGTTCTTTGTAAGAAAGGTGTCCATGTGGCAAAGACTTGTTCATTTCTGTCAATTAGAGTATTCTTTCCATTAAAGGCTAACCTTCCCATGTATTCGTGCCATTCTGACAAAGCAGGTATGTCAGGGCTTCCATTTAGACAGTGTTTGTCTTTTAGCCGAGGTTAGCTGTCTGTATATAGTATTGTTCATGTCTTGACTGGTGTAAAAGTTCTGAACAGTCCCCTAAAATAAAAATGCTTAGAGAAAACATAATATTTACTTTGAGGATATCGAATATAATAGCTACTATCTCATTCCAAATGTGTTGTATACAAGGACAACTCTGTAAGATATGGAATAAATGTGCTTTCTTTTCTGAGTACCTCCAGCAGTTACCATTGTCCAATAATCCAATGCTCTCTGCTTGGGCAGGCAATAAATAGTCTTGACGTATAATTTTAAATTGTGTCAAAGATCCATTGGCTGACCAGCTCTGTGGAGCCGAGTGATAGGTGTTCGCTAGGCATGCCGTGACCTGGGTTCACGCCCTGAGCCCAGTCGTCAGGAGCGGAGACTGGCAGTGAGGGAGTTTAGAGTGTTTAGTAAGAGTAAGTAAGTAAGACTTTATTTGTAAGAGACTCCCTCCCAAAGCTCAGGGCACCTTAACAACATTATTAAAACCAGATAAAAAACATATAATCTCCATCATACATTAAAATAGCAATAATATCCATCCTGTTTTACAGTAATTTACTGAGTCCCTTCGAAGGCCTGTTGAAACAGGCATGCCTTCAAAGATTTCTTAAAACCTTTCACGGACAGGCTATCTCGTATCCGGCGTGGTAGAGAATTCCACAGGGTAGGAGCCATAAAGACAGATGATCTTCCTCCTGATGTTTTTAGGGATACCCTGGGAATCTCTAGCAATCCCTCACCGGAGGATCGGAGTGAGTGGGTGGGGCAGTAGGATGACAGGAGTCTAGAGCATCTTATGAGGGTGGGCTGCTACTGGACCACCGTTAGGCAGCTCCTGGTGGTGGTTTGCAGTCAGCATTCTTAGCAGTGTGCAGTCTCAACACTCCGCGAAACGCCCCCGCCCCCTGGCTGCTGCCGCAGCCAAACCACAACGTGGGAGGTGGGTGGGTTGGGGAAGAAAATGGAAAATGCCAGCTTGGCTGGCTGGATGATGGTGGCTGGTAACCCCCACTCGCCACACAGCCTGGAAGTGCCCGATCCCCCGCTGTGCAAGCCTGGTGTCGAAGGAACGCCTCCAGGCAAAATCTCCCCTCCTGGTACCCCATCCACGAAGGAATACTATACATCCCAAATTGGAGATATTAAAGAGCTGGCTAGATAATAAACCTATGGATACTCCTGTGGACCTCCCGCATCATTTGTCATTCTCAGGACAGCTGGGGTAGGTTGTGGACACTGTCTCTAGGGGCTCTTGGATTTAAAATGCCAGCAGGAATTAACACATAATGAACAGAACAATTCTAAATAAAACAAGGCACTGTAAGCAAAAAAAAATAATAACTTTTGTGAAAATGCTAATCAGGCCCTGTCTCACACTAAGGTGGGGCCTGATTGTAAGTGGACATCTTCCTTTAATCAAGTTAGTTTTCTCAACTACAGATATGTTACGTTTTTTTTTTTCCTTTTATTAAATTCCATTGTTACCATTTGATGGATAGGCTCAGATTCATCTCTTCTATATAAGTTTTTATTTGATTTTCCAAGCTTTCATACACGTACAGACCTTCATAAAAACAAATCACTTACTATTAATAAGTATGTCTGTGGTTATTATTATACCAACATTTGAATGTTTAGCTTCCTTAATGCATTTCTAATATCTCAAATCTTTTTTGTGTAAAAAACTTGCCGTTGATATGTGTAGTCTCTTGTTAAACCCATTCTGTACCTACTACTTAACAAGAAAATAAATAATACAAACTGTATCTGTTGTTGTCTTAACATTCTACATTTACAAAGTTTCAAATGGTAATCACTCTCTACTGTATTGTTTCCTTTAAGTCTTGGATTCATCTTGTCTGTCTTCTGGATGTTTAACACTATATTTAGATCCAAATAGGCAATATACTCAGAGGCCCATTATCCCTAAATTGCAAACGGATAGCATGCTTTGCTTACAAGATGAGTTGAGTGGATGAAACTGATTTTGTCCAGCTGAAAGCTAACCTTGAAAAAGATTTAAATTCAGACAAAGTAGCAGATATATGGGTTAGTGAGGTTTAGTGGTCTTTAAAACTCATTATACCCAACAGGTCCATATGAAGTCCAAACCGTTCATTGATTAACCTGATACAAAATGGCATGCAGGGTATGATGGTTTTAATAAGATAAAAGCAGATCAGCTGTAAAAGCCATAGTGTTATAGACTGATTTTTTTTAAATTGTATGTCTTTTGTAGGGGGATCCTCTAACTGTTATTAATGGTTCTAATGCAAAAAAAGGGGGAAGATAATGGGCACCCCTGCCATATACCTCTTTCTAATAAAAATATCCTTGATAGTACATCATTAGTATGGATAGAGGCAATGGGATCTTCATAAATGCAAAATATGAAGGAAATAAACCCTGGACCAAAACCCAGTCTCCCAAGAACTGACTTTAAATATTCCCATTCAAGGGAATCAGAATGCTTTTTCCATGTCAAGGGACATCAGTCCAAATAGATTTTCTATTTTTACAACGTTCCAAATAACAAATAGTAACCTTCTTACATTATGTAAGCAATAAGACATGACAGGGTGTGCATGGAACAGATTTTTCACACGGCCAGAGGCGTAACAAGGCACAAAGGCCTTGGCCAGAGTGCCTTTACCCCTGGTGTGGCGCAAAATGCTCCACACACACCTCAGAGGTCTTCTTGTTCTTATAAAATGGTCTTCTTTCTTTTTAAAATTTTCATAGAAAAATAATTTTTTATATTAAAAAAGATTTGTTTATGTGGATTTATGACAAAATAGTCCTTCACCTATCACAGTATGACATCAATAGACCTAAAACACCCAGCAGTTACTTCTCTTCCCAGAAGTATTTCTCCCATCACCTTGCCTCCCAAAAGTCGGCATGACCACAGAAAAGGTGACAAGTTACTTACAAGAAGCTCCTTTTGGTTTACCATTAACCAAAGCGGGAGCACGATTGCTACCAGACATACTAAATTACTAACTCTGTGTCCCCCGCGCTGTTCACCCGGTACCAAGGCAGACCGAGACACAAAAAGAGGCAAGATTTTATTGTCAATTTCACGGTTGCCTCGGGAGGATCATTGCTCACTCGTTTCAGGGGACCGTCACTTATTGGACTTACTGTTGCTCACTGTCGCATATCATCTGCTGTGAATGCAGAACCACAGAACTCGAAAAAAAGACTAGTTTTTCTTGTGCCCGAGCCCGGACCCTGCCCATTGCCAAACCATAGTACCTGCCTGCAAGCCATCACATCTCTCCTAGTTTCCGTCCAGGTCCCGACTTTCTCCATTGATCCTCTCCTCTCTGTAGTCTGTCTCCCGAACCCCTGGCCCTCTCTCCTCCTGGGCTGGCATCTGGGTCTGATTAATGATTATTAGCCCTCGAGTCCTCGGTGCTGGGAGGTTAGCGAGAAAACAACAATGGCGGCAATTTTAAATGCCAACGTTCTACGCTTCATGATTTTAGCCTGCTTACTGACGTCCTCTTTTTTACCCATGCATGGAACATATTTCATGCATGGTGAGCTTGCTATCTGATTGGCTGGTTCAGCCTACCCATTTTATAACAGAGACCAATCTACAATGAACAAACTCAACTTGGTTGTTACCTCTCAGGTCACATAGTGCAGTCTGTAGTCAGTTAACCAGTACCTTCCTAATTATTTTATTACCAGAATTTAGAAGGGAGATGGGTCTATTGTCTTGACATAAGAGGGAGTCTTTATCTTTTTTTTTTATAAATTATTGAGCATTGACAGATCTGGATGAAAACAGATCCTAAATACAAAGCACAAACATTTCTGGTTAGTACCATATGATGAGATCACCACTTGGGGCAGTATGTATCTTTTGTCAAGGTACTTTTTCAGTGCATTAAGACCACCTTCATGTGGCATATTAGTGTAACAGGCTTACCATAGATGTTGATGGTTACTACCGTGCCTTATTGGCTTAAACACGGTTAAGGAGCCTAGTCAATAATTTCTGATGGAAGGGTTCATATCCAAGATTTAATTTAAATTGGGCCTGGTGTAGGTGTGGTACTACCTCACGGAATGCAGTACCTCTCCACCTCCCCACATGATAACCACACCTCTGAACCCACACAATGCAATAACAGTTCCCACCAAAAGTGATCATTAAAGAGCTGCTGACCCCAATTAAAAAAAAATTTGAAAAACACAATAATTAGGTACAATTCAGCTTCCATTCCATATATATTCTAAAGATTCCTTCTCCCCAGTATTTATTACTAAGAACATTTCCATGAATGCATGATCTTTATCCCTCAGAGTTCCTCTACCTCTATAGCTGACTCCCTACTTCAGGTCGTAATCCTCTGTTGTGACATCACAGTCTGTTGCCATGGGAGTAACTGTGATGTCACAAGCAGTACATTATGACCTCAAGTAGGGAGAAAGCAACAGGAATAGATGAACTCATCAGCAGAAAAGATCTTGTTTTCATGCAGATGACCTCAGAAAAAAATAAGAAATAATGAGGAGAAATACACAACTCATGTGAAATACAAGCTGGACTGTGCCTAAATATAATTTTTTGGTAAAGTTCTCCTGAATGCATCAGCTGCTCTTTAAACATTCTAATAGTAATGTGTTCACATACTGTACATATGAACAAATAGCAAGGTGCTAATAAGGTGCAGCGGAACGTATATCGACCAAACATTGAAACCCGCATGGTGAAATCCCTCACAGTGACAATCTCGACAGGTTTGAGGTTCTCGCTGTGAGGGACCAAAGGCAAATTTCACCCTTTCACCATCCCCCCCCAACCCAACTCTGACTTGGAGTTAGATATCTATAGAAGAGGGGCGCAGGGGGTGCAGCCCTCCACATGTGAGGTTCAGGGGGCACAGCCCCCGATAGAAAAACACACAATGTTTGACAGGCAAAATTTTGCCTGCCAACATTGGGGATCTCACCATGCTGAACTTCGACAACACTGTTGTCGTTGCGGCATGGTAGAACGGTAGCAGGAACAAGATTCTGGAAAAGAAAAAAGTTAGGCCACTCAAATAATAGCAGTGATGGTTATTACTAGGCTGTACATATAAAATGCCCTTTTAGGTACATCCAATATATAAGTCAAGCCCCTCGTTGTGTTTTAGGTAGCCCACCCCTATCATACCAAAATTCCTGCATGTTGGACACTCCTGTCCAGGCCTCACAATCTTCCCTGGTACCAACTATAAGCAACCCCTTGTCACTAGGGAAGTCCCAACTCCCTTAATAGTAAAGTTACTAGGTACCTCAGTCGTGGAATCGGTGAAGGTCCATAGTCTGCCATCACCAGAGTCATGCAGTGCTGCACTTAAAAGAATTTAGCAAGTAAACAAATGAACAATAAACACAAAGTTAAACCTCAGATTGGTATTTGTAATTCTTGGCCAGATGGTGTAGTCACCAAATGATTTACAGATTAACTGTGCAACAAATGATGTGCTACATGGACAAGACCTTGAATTGCCTTTACAGTTTCCTCCAGGGCACTGGGTCAAACAGTGCAGCGAACAACAATAATCGGCTACAATAGTGTGGTAAAACAACTCTGCCCCCCTGTACCTCCCGTCTTTAGTATTCTCACTCTAAGCGGGAGCGGATCCCAGGGAAAGTTAAATTTCGCAGAGCCATTACGGTCCCATGTAAAAAAAAAAAACAAGTCCAGAAGAGGTGTCCCAAAATGATCGGAGACCAGATTAGAACCCTGGTCTCCACTGCTGCTGGCCGAGCTGCTCAATTCCGCAGTCCTCCACACCATAGGAGCAGCTCGGCCAGCCTCCTGGCTCCTGGTGCTCTTTTCCTGATTACAGGACCACAGACAGTGACCAGGAGAGCACTTACAGCAAGCGCTGTAAATCCCCAGTCGCTGTCCATGTGAGCACTTGCCAGACTCATGCGATGTAGTGTGTTGCTATTCTGGTAGTGCTCAATTGATGGGGTACCATTTCCCAGTACAGTGGGATCTCCCTCTGAGCGCAGCACATACTGGTACAGCAGCTGCCGCAGGTCTGTCCGTGATGAGTTCAGCTTCTTATTCAAAGTGGGCCTCTGTGATGATGAAAGATGCAGTTTGCAGTGAACATGCTCACAGTGGAAGGGGTGCAGAGAAAGGGGTAACCAGCCCCCAGAACAGCAAAGCAACAATTAGTCTGCACTCTAAAGAATAACTTTTTCCTGGCACACAGTGTTTGAGCAAGAAAGGTTGTTTTTTTGGAGCGATATATAGCACAACGTTTTTTGAAGCTTGCAAAAAATGTATGTGATATAAATAGAATAACAGATAGATAAGTGTGTATTATGAGGCAGTAATACCATAGAGGGGTTTTGGGGACATGGAACCTACCGAGGTGAAGCTCGAGGTCCTTAAGTCCCCAAAGCTAAAGATGGTATATTACTATATGTCACTGTTATCTTTCTGTTATTTTTGTAATAATATGGATCTGTTGATAATACTACAGCTGCAGATGACCTTTAAGCTGTAGTATTATCAGCAAAAACTATAGTATTATCACGTTTCAGAATAGTATTATTGAGAGTAGTGCTGTATTACTGGGAAAGTTTTATATAACTTAGTATAATATTATTGAGGCTTATCCATATATTACATACAAATATATAAAGTGCAGAGTACCAGTGAAGACTCCAAAAGGTTAGATTGACCTGATTGCCCCAGTGCATCCCTTCAAATAAGATTGATCTGGGGGCCATCTGTGATGATATGCAGACTGGCTCTGCAGCCTCAGTTAGGGCTCCTCCCATCTTTGCATGTAGTAGACAATCTCTTTCTCTGAATTCATAGGCACAGCATCAGCCTGTGGAGCCTGTCCATGTCTGATCAGTCCTGGCATCCAGTTCCTATGTGTACTGTGACAAGTACCTGGCAGTGGTGTTGACTGGATGGATCCCCAGACAGAGCTGCTCTCTGATACAGGATTTATGCTGCAACTCAGCATCTCAAAGTACCTGAAAGGGACTGCAGGGTGGCTTACCTCTGCAAACCCCTCTGTTGGCTTTGTGGTTTAAAGGGCAGCTGACATCTTCAGGATAACTTAAACAAAACATAATATTTAGACACAGTTCAATTTATATTTCACATCAGTTCTGTATTTCTCCTCCCCATTATTTATTGTTGAGGCCATTGGCACGAAAACAGGATCTCTGCTCTTGAAGAGTTTACCTATTCCTGTTGCTTTCTCCCCACCTGAGGTCATAATGCACTGCTTGTGACATCACAGTGATTCCCATGGCAACAGGCTTTGACGTCACAATATAGGATTATGACATGAAGTAGGGAGTAAGCTATAAAAGCAGATGATCTCTAACAGATAAAGATCATATATCCATGCAAATATCCTCTGTAATAAAAGATGGGGAGCAGAAATCTGTAAAATATATATGGAATGCAAGCTGTATTGCACTTAATTATTATGTTTTTCAAAGTTTTCTTTGAGGTGTCAGCAGCTCTTTAAGTCTCTCAATTATGGTCTATGCAAGCACTTGGTTACCTGCACTATTTCTATGCAGGAATTTTGCTTGCTTTGGAAGATTCATGTTTGTTTCCTTTAGCTGTATGCAACCGCTCACACCAGTCCAATTCCTTTTATGTTGGCTTTCGCGTGCGTAAGCAACATCTTGTGGTGGTAATACGTTTCAGAGGTGTGTCAGTGCTGTAGCAAATGCAAGGGATGCTTTGTGGGTGTATCCTCAGCCGCCAATCAGTGAGCATGCTGGCGATGACGACAACTTCAAAGAAAGCCAAAAGTTGAAAAGAAATCTGCCGCTGCAATCAGGTGCAGTTTTATCATTGCAGCAGCAGATGACAAGATCATGACCATGTATATTACAGTGCACTGTAATGCGCATGGCCAGAGTTCTGACAACATGTTTGCTCAGTGTGCCTTTCCTGGTGAAACATTTCAATAAATAATGTAGCTTCAGGGTGGCTTTCCACAATGGCAGCTCGTACCGCCCACCATACAGTCCAACAAAGCCAACATCAGGTGCTAATCCCCATGTCATCATTTATTCTCCCCACATTAAATGTGGCATACTGGGAGCCACCCCAGTGTGCTTGAAACATGGTGGCTCCTGCCAGCCCACACACCTCCCAAAAGCCAACATGGGGGTGCCCAATCCCCGTGTCTGCATGTATCCCCATCCCATGATAATGTGGCACACTGGGAGCCCACCCCAGTGTGCTGAAATTTTTTATTTTCTTCCAACACCAGGATGCCCACACTCAGTATTGTATGGACCCCCTCCCCCAACCCTTCTATATGATTTGCCAAATCGGTGTGCCCAATCCCAATTTGGCATGCCCCCTCACTATTGTGGCACACTGGGAGCCCATCCCAGTGTGCCCACATTAATAAAAAAAATTCCTTATGAAAGAAAACTGTCCTTTGCTGGTTTTTTTGTACCTGTAAAAAGGAAACAGTCCATCATTGTGTGCGCCCCCCTCCCCATCCAACCCTCCTCCTAGCTTTCACCTCCCTCACCCCCTTTGCCCATTTTACCTCCGGAGGTCAGGTGCTGTCATCTTCTGTGGACTGGGACATGTCGGCACTCTGCAAAACTGAACCGCAAAATGAAGAATCAAGGTAAGCTGTATAATGGAAGTCAATGGGGGGTCACCATGAGGTTGATATTTTAGCTAGTTTTTGGAATTTGGCTCCCAATTTTCAACATAGGTTCTTGGACCCACTCTGAACACTGGCACTGTGATTTCTTTCTCATCCCAAAAGGTGATTTTGAGGTCACTCGGGAATCACCTTTTGGGACTGATTAATGAAATGACAGTGCCACTGTTCATGAGGAGAAGTCCAAAAAGTCCATGTTGCAAACTGGTGAAAAACTCCAATCAATGATCTGCGTTATGAGTGTGCATTGTGCAGTTTCTCATGAAGCTCGTAATTTTGCCAGTTTTAATATTTCCACTCCAAATTTTCAACATTGCCATTTTTCACACCTCCTTATGAATAGTACAGCTGTCATTTTTCACATCCTTCCCAAAATGTGTTTTTGCACCTGTGGTGCAGAATGTCCTGGTCACTGTAGGAAATCAACTTTTGGGACAGAGTAACACAATTACATTGTCACTGTTCATGATGGAAGGTCCCAAAATGACCATGTTGAAAATGTGGTATAAAAATTCCAAAACATGATTGCGTTACGGGCGTGCATTGCGCAGTTTCTGTGCATGCTCTTAGCTTTGCCAATTTTTCATATTCTAACTCCAGATTTTCAACATTGATATTGTTTCATACCTCCTCATGAACAGTACATCAGTTATTTTTCACATCCTTCCCAAAATGTGTTTCCGCACCTGTGGTACCAAATGGCACAGTCGCTGTGCAAAATCACCTTTCAGGATTGAGCAATGAAATGATAGCAACACTGTTCATAAGGTGGGATCCCAAAAAGCCCATTTTGAAAATTTGGAGTGAAAATACCAACAAACGCCCAAGGCATTAGGGTTTCTAACTGTAACGCCTCACCCTGTAGAGACTGACAGGTGTCGGGGGTGTGACTTGGGTTCATCGGCCATAATACTCATGGCATTCCACCCCCACCCTGCAGCCAGTAACAGGCATTGAGGTGTGCTTTGGGGGTCTTTGGCCGTAACATACACCCCATTATCCTGTACTGCACCCATCTCAGCTTATTTCCTTATGGAATGGGGTTAGCATAAGGGCCGAAGACCCCAAGGCACACTGTGACACCTGTTGCTATCTGCAGGGTGGGATGAGGTGGAATGGTGTAAGCATTATGGCCGACGACCCAAAGGCACACCCCAATGCCTGTCAGTCTCCTGCAGGGGGGTGTTGGTTGGCGTTAGTTCAATAATTCACTGCCGTTTTTTTTGTTTGTTTGTTTGTTTTAACCAGGAGAGGTACACTAAGCTAAAGTTTATTTACAGGTGCGACCTGGGAGCACAAGGAGTTAATTGACTTGCTGAGGATCACACAGTATGCAAGTGGAGTCTGTGGGATTCAAACCCAGGTCTTCAGGTTTGCAGCTCAGAGCCTTAAAGCACTGTGCTATACTGCCTCAAATCATTACTCACTCCTATTATGTATCTCTAACTTGTACTACCAATGCCAATGCCAGCAAGCCAACATTCAGCATTGACAAATGTGTGTTCCTTTCTAGCCATACATTGCCTTCAGTTGGCCTCCATCATTCTGGCTGTGAAAAGCAGGCAGGCCTCAGATATTGTTCCATGCAGCAACTCTGTCTCGGAGCTGTTTGGCCAGATGAAGACTAACTAGTTCTGGAACACTGCCTGCTATTCACTCATGAATCCAGCCCTCGGATTGGTGGAGACTCTCTGTTAGTCACAGTGGATGGTCTGTCTAGCAGAGTCCCACTGGCTGATGAGTAACCCAGCTCCATGTTGAATTAAAGAAGTCCTCTACAGTTCTTTGGGCCTTCTATGACTCCCTGGCAGACTGGCTGATTGACTGTAATGTTGGCCCCTGATCCTATTGCCATGATGTTTGGGGTCAGCAGGCAAACAATATGGTTGCCTGCTATGTAGTCCGGATAGCTCTGACTCCAGACGTGCTTATTAAAAGGGATCCTGCCCATAAACAATTATTTTTGCCCCTTGCTGTTTTTGCGCGGATCTGCACAAGTATCTGATTTGGTCTGGGTTGTGATTGAGGAATCTGGTGGTTTGCCGGAGGATCCCTGGTCTTTGAGCAGGTGATTGCACTCCCTCTTCTTGAAGCAGTAGAGACACCATCGATGTATGGTGAGACTGAAAGCCATGGCTGAAACATGCAGGAGTTGTCAAAGACTTTTAACTCCTTTACTCCACTCCCACATCGGTCCGATGTTAGTCTCAGAGGACTGAAGGGAGTTACATGGATAGCTTACTTGGAGGAGCCTAAGGTAAGCCCCCACACTTTGGGTGTAACAGTGGCATACAAACTGGTTGCATATAGTATGATCAGTGTCACATCATTAAACTATTGATAAAATACGTTGTGCTCTCAGTGAATGTAGGGCTCACACTCAGATTTCTATTTTTTTTATTTTATTTTATTTATTGACATTTTAAAATCACAACAAAAGAAAAACATCACAGCCAGAACAAGAATAACAAACGTGTCAAACAAAACACACTCAGATTTCTTAATAAAAAGTCAAAAACTGGCTGAGTAGTTCAGTAACTCCCTCCCCAACACTATAGGTGTGCAAGGAAGACTGACAGAATCTATGTGTATGTTTGTAAGTGTACATGTATCGCACAGTACTATACATAACCAAACTGGTTACATATGGTATAACTAGTATCACATCATTAGACTATTCATAAAATCTATTGTATCCTCAATGAGTGCAGTATGCTCACTCAGATTTTTAATGGAAAGTCAAAACCTGTCTGAGTAGTTCAGTAACTGACCCCATGCCCAACACTATGCGGTATGCCAGGAAGACTGACAGAATCACGTGTATGTGTGTAGCGTACTGTACTGTACATATAGTAGTGCTTGCTGAAAGCAGTAGCTAAAGGATAGAAAATCAGATTGTTGCTCGGTTATCCATGTTGCAGGAGGGAATCAGCTTCCTTCTTGCTGGATGGGAGAGGATTGGAGGGAATGCTGTGTTAATAAAATTGCGTCTGTTAAGTTACCTATAAATTTCCTTATCATAATGTTCTGTATCCAAAGCACAATTCACCCACCCTGATTAGTGGGTTGAATTTAATCCACTGACTCTTGTAACTCCTTCAAACATTTTGTCTTCTTTCAAGAGAGACTGTGAGAAGACTGGCAAACAGTATTCATAACTGAAGTATTCAATTTTTTTAGCAACTAGGTGTATGGCAATAATAATTGATGTTCTGTTGCCCTGGAGGTATAACATGAGATTTATCTGTAAACAGGATCTCTTTTCTATTGGTCACACACGTCTGCCCTGATGTCATAGTACCCTAGATAGTACAGCATTCTTATAAAAAAATAGTTTTATACAGCCAGCCTGCCAGTGCAGTGGTACAACTATCACTTGCGGCTGATGACTTGAGGTCAAAATGAGCCTGGGCGTCAGAGGGACAGCCGGGGAAAGAAGGTTGAGTGTCCCAGATGATGCTCTCCTTCTCCTCCAGGGAGGAGGGTGGTCACTGCCGCTGCATGACTGCCACCTGAGTAACCACTGGTGGCAGTGCAGTTAAGACCAAGCTGTTTGCAAGATTTCCTGTGGCCTACCGCCTCTCCTCCAGCTCCGTTCTGCCGATAAGGATTGTTAGAGATTCCCAGGGTTTGCCTTCAATCTTCTGGGGCCAGGGCTTTTCTTTTGTGGCTCCAACCCTGTGGAATTCTCTACCTCGTCGGATTGAAGTACCCCATCCACAGAATCCTTTAAGGTGTCTCTTAAGAGAGTTTTGTTTGTTTCAGCCGTTGATTAGCTCCTTGATGTTTTTTTATCTGCTGTCTTTTTATTGTGTTTTATATTTTAATTCTTATTTATTGTTGATGTATGTTTTTATGTGCTGCACTTTGGTATCTGAAAAACACAACAGAAATAAACTATGATTTGATTTGATTTATTTAGGCAGGTGCTGCGGGAAGGAGGACATCAGCCAGAGTTTATGGATGAGCAAACTTGCAAGTATCCACATGAGCTCCCTTGTGTGATGACATCCTGCAGGTAGGGTCCTGTGGGCAGTATGCTCTGAGCAGCAGGGTTCCCTGGTGTACTCAGGTCCAATCCTCACTACTGTCCTCTGTGAGACCCCTGGGAACCTCTGCTCTGTAGTTCTGGAGAAGGCTTATGGTTGGTTCCAGCTTGACTGGACCCCGCCACAAGGGGGTTGGTTTGTGGGGTTGAGACTCACAGGAAAGTGGCAGAGATGTCGAGGGATGGGTCCAACTGGGGGGAGGGGGTGTCAGCTGGAGGCAAAAAGTAAAAATAAAAAATTAACTTTATTTTGTCATTTTTTCACTTTAAATACATCTACTTTTTTAGTTCCCAGTTTTCCCTTTTGCCTTGTGCCTTCCTCAATCAGTTGTCTATTGTTTCCCCCTTTTCATTCAATAGTTGTTTCCAAATAATTCTTCCTGTATTACCTTGATTGCCAACATGTATATTCCATAGTGAGAACTCTCGCAATCCCTTACCCAATTTCCTTATTTTCTGTTGGGGTGGAGCCAGGTCAGATTCATCTCTCCTCTATTCTTTATCATACCTGATATTTAAGTAATAATACATGACAAGTGTGTGATATTGTGGCATATCGTCCTGCCTCAGATGTGCTGTGAGGTGTGAGCCCATAGGCGGTGACTTTAACCATCTAACAAAGATAACATCCTATGATATCGCACACCTTGGAGTGTATTATTGTGATTATGAAATGGATCCTTTTTTTTAGTTGACTCATGGCATGATCTTCTTTCAGACTGGGATTATGTATTGAGATATCATCTCGGCCAATTAGACTTGGGAATTTTGACCATCCATTTCATAATATTTGTTTGTTTTTGATTTTCTTTATTCTTACTTTTGTTTTCATTCTTCTTACAGTACCTCTCCCAGAAGTGGGGCTATCTCAGTTGGTAAGAATATGTGTTATTAGATATTTTCCAGTATGTCTTTTTATGTCTGCTACCATTTTCTTTCTTAACTTCTATTTCTGCTTTCATATTAACAATGTCACCAGAAGTCCTACATACAGTATGCTTCCCTTATACCTGGGAAGGTTTAGTTTAACCTGTTGGATTGTTCCCTGATTCCTTTCCCATAGCCTCCACCTGTTAGCTATTTTTTTTTTTTAGTCTTTGGTAACCGGGTAAGACCCACTAGGCACAAGTGCCTGTTTTCAGGGGCAACCTGGGAGCACTGGGCGGTTAAGTTACTTGCTCAGAGTCACATAGTATGCAAGTGGAGGTTGTGAGAATCAAGCGGAGGTCTGGTCTGCTGGATGTACCAAGCTCGTTCACACCTCGCTCCCCTAACCTCTATGCTCTACTGCCAGCCCTATCCTGTAGCACATTTTTGGTTTCTCTATTACTTAAGTCTGCTAGTTTTGAATTTCCCAGGCATCCCTAAAATACTGTATGACTGAGCAAATGACGACTGGCTGGCTCTTGCAGGATTAGCATCTCTTGTATTAGTGCTCCATTACAAGACAAAGGCTGCTCTTGAGCCCACTGAAATGACAAATTAGCAGCAGTCACCAAGGATACCTGTAAATGGTTAGTCCATAAAAAGAATCGATGCAGAGCAACACACAATTTACTACAGCATATAGCATGTTAGATAAACTAAACCAAGAAAAAAGGTGTACAGTATGCAAAAGAACATATACTGTAGCATATAAAAGGTACAATTTATTTATTTGTTTGTTGACCAGGTAGGCCCACTGAGAGCAATACAGGTCCTTTTTTCAGGGGCGACCCGGGATTAGTTACAGATAAATAGAATACACAGAATAGCTTACATTGTGGAGTTACATAGGGTAGGATTTGTAGAGTACCAGAGACATTATTTACAACCAAATGTTAGATACAAGAATTTACAAGCAGACAAATAGACATTTTTCCTTACATGACATTATATACATCTTTAGAACACCATCAAGTGTTGAGACAATGATTGACAATAAAACAAAATAGGCATTTTTTCCTTATACTAAATTATATACTGTATATCTTTGTACATGTCAGTGGGGTACATCTTTAGAGCACAGTCATAGCTGGTGAGGATGAGTGGGCACAGAAAGTGCCATGCAGTGATATCAGTGGTAGCAGTTGTACTGGTTGAGCCCTAGTAGATAGGTCTTTAGGCCTTTTTTGAAGCCACCTAGTGAGGTACTTTCCTGTAGGGTGGTTGGGAGTGCATTCGGGGGGGAGGGGGGATGAGATTGGAGAAAGCACTGAACCCGTGGGCTGATAGTGTCCTGGGTATTGTTAAGAGCTGCCTACTCGAGGACCTTAGAGGTTGGCCACTCACTTTGGGAACCAAGGGGTTTACTAGACTCAGGGGGGCACTAGGTTGTCTGAGCTTGTAAGCTAGCAAAGAGATGAGTATTTTAGCCTGTCATCCAAGGTGGGCCAGGCTAGGGTTTGGAGGACTCGACAGTGGTGATCTCTTGCTGGGGCACCAGCCACAAACCTGCTTATCCTGTTGTACATGGTTCTTAATTTCTGCAGCTGTGTTTTTGGTCGAGGGTAGTGCAGTGTAGTAGGGAGGATAGGAGGATACCCTGTGCAATCCTGTGTCTAGAGGTTTGAGTGAGAAAAGGACCCAGGCGATATAGGAGGCCAATTTTTTAGTTCAGACTGAGCTGGGTGATGTGAGCCTTGAAGGTGCAGTCTTGGTCTAGTGTGATCCCAGGGTACTTCAGGGACTCAATTACATCAGTCTTGGAACCATTAGCTAGAGAGAGATCTAGCATATTAGACCTGTCTGGTCCCAGTTTTTTTGGACCAAATAATATGTCCTTGATTTTTCTTCCATTAAGCACCATTTATTTATTGTTTAGCCAATTCTCCAGTGTCAGGAGGTTGTTTTTAGGAGATTATTTTGGATAGTTGCATCGCTGGAGGACCTGTATAGCACAGCATCATCCACGTATGGGTGATCTTTGCCCCACTGCAGTAATTAGGCAGCTCATTGATGAACAGTGAGAAGAGCAGAGGCCCCAAGATAGATCCTTGGGGATCCCCATCCAGGATCGGACATTTATCCTGTATTGCACCCTGCCATCTCACTAGTTGGGTTCTGTCCTGAAGGTAGAAAGTGAACCATTAAATCATGTGGCTGTCCAGGCCAGTCCGTTTCAGTTTAGCTAGGAGTTGGTGGTCCACTAGGTCAAATGCTTTGGTGAGGTCAATAAAGACCACACTAGTGAGCATCCCCTTATCCAGCACTGTGAATATCTCTGTGGTGAGACCTATCAGTGCTGTATCTGTGCCATGGTTCTTCCAAAATCCATGTTGTTGCGCAGTGAAATGTTGTATGAAACTGCAAAATTTAGGCTCTGCTAAATAGTTAAGTAAATTTAGCATTTTGCAAAATATTTCATGGAGTCGCGAAATGTGAAATTCCACTGGTGAAATGAAATTTCGCCAGTAAATCAAATTCTCCTACAATATGCAGAATTTCACCACTGGCAGGAAATTCTCGCCATCTATGGGCGTAAATTTTGTATCATTACAAAATCTTCGCACAACACGGTGAAAATTTCACATTTCGCACCTGGAAAATATTTTATGGAATGCATAGGATTTCAGGAGATATTTCACATGGCAAAATTCATAATTTTGCTGGAATTTTGCCACCTCAATAAATTTTTGCTGCATCTCTAGGTATATTTACCATGGGGAGCCTCTCCACTTGTTTCTTGTGGAACCGCCATTTATTTATCCTTGGCGGGTGACAGAATTCCTGGTAGCAGGTACTATTGGTACACGTTTTGCAATAAATTCTGGAATTTGCACTTTTCTCTCCAGTTGTGTCATAGCCCAGATATCATTACTCTTGTCCTGCACACCCCTAGTTGTATTTGATTATGAGAATCCATCTCTACAGTATGAATACTTTTATGGGGCACTAGTGGAATCAACACCTTGGTTCACACATTCACGCACAACCATGGGCATGTGTTTTTGGTAGATGTTTGATATTACTGTAGAGATTTACCCATAGTGCCAGTCTTAACTTCCTGGTTTGTAAAATAAAACCATTTGGTGCACACTTGCCTCCACAGATGCCTGTGTACTTTAGCTGTCCATGACTTGCAACACTAAATAACAACACAAAATGCAGCGCTCATCAGCTACAGGCACAGACGCTGGTGTAGCTTGTTGCTTTAGTGATCACCTTTTTCAGGGAATAGTCCACAGAACCCAAGGGACCCTCACTGAGCCACCCAATACCTGGAACTGTGGGTCACCCAGAAGGATCCCTCAAGGTCTTGAGAACCTTTGAAGTGTATAAAAGGTAGGGCACACAGGGTGATCTATTTTGAGAAAATTGGCCTCATGTCTGTTAATTTAGGAGAATGCCCTTTCTATTTGAGCATCTAATACATTCTTAAAATGAAGTAGGAGTATATGTCAGCCTTTTGTAATAGCTGATGTTGCCCAGTTGATGGTCAGTCTCCTAATATATTGGTCCACATCGTGCACCACCAGCATCCCCCCTTGCCCTCGGGTTTAATGATGATATCAATCATAACTTTGAGTTCATTAAGAACTTTTCTTTCACCTGTGGACAAGTTTGAAAATAGCGGTGGGGATGGATTTTCGCCAACTTTCTGAGATCATGTTTCACCATATATTCAGACACCTTAATCGTGGGTGTCTCATCTGATCATGGCAGAAAATTTTTCCTCTGAGACCTGTTTTGCCCTTTTCATATCAGAGCAAATTTCCTGCTGAACTATTGAATTATTCTGCCCCATTGTTCAACTTCTCCTCCTCCAAATTCTAAAAATGTCTATCGATAGGAAATAGGTGTTTTTCTTGTATTTTTGCACATGATTTTAAACTGAACAAAGGTTGATTTGAAAAGATGTATACATTAAACCTTTTTTATCCCTTTTCCATGTGACCATTTGTCCTGTCAACTTGAATTAAATTTATTTATATTAATAAGAATGCAGGATTATAGGGCCATGGTGGAATATTTCATGACTTCTGTGCTTTCAGTCTCCCAATTAGGTTAAAGATTAAAGATTGTAAACTTATTTAGTAATTGTCTGATGTAATATTTCGATTAGATGAATTGGAAATGGTATCTGTAATAAAGCAAAGTGGGTCAGGTAATTTCATTATTAGCTGATCTAATCAGCAGATAAATTACTGGAATGAGTTTTATGAATATTCATGAGCACTTTGTATACTTTGTATATGCACTTGCACTTTTGAGGTATGGATTGCTGAATATGTAAATGTATAGGGTATAAATTATGGTAATGCACTATTGCTTACTCCCCTGATGAAGCCTCATATGTAGGATGCTACGTAGGGTCTTTCTGCATCATTATAAGGGCTCCTGCTGCTTAATAAACTTATATACCTGTAGCTAGTGAGTGCTGCATTTTGTTATTTTTAACTTTCTGATCTGTGTCTGCTACATGGCCACCCTGGTGATTGGGGATGTGATCCATGGATGTAGCACTCATCCAGGACCCTGATACCTCAGGCAACTTCTGCCTGGTGTTTGCTCTTTAGCAGTTTAGTCAGACCCACCATAGCTTATTGGAAGCCAAACCTGTGACAGTGGGCATCATTTATTATCAAGGTCTCCAACCTACTGTCCTCAAGCAGACATCCCTGTCCACTCATACAACTGGATTCTAGCCTGTTGGGTTTGGGAGAGACTTATGTACTTGGATTCTGCCTGGTTTATTTCCATTGTGAAGCTTTCAGCCTGTCCTTAAAGTGTCTTTCATTTTCATTATTGATGTCTCCTTATTTCTTATGCCCTTTCATTCCTTCAGTAGTCAAAGCAACCTAGCTGGAGCTTAGAAACTCATTTCTCTGCTTACTTGTTTGTTTGCAGAAAAGGTACAGAACATCCTTACATTGGAACTCTTAATCTTGTGTATGCAAACCTGCTTGCCTGAAGGGAGGTTACACTTTCTTTGGGCCAAAACCTTGACATCCTCACCAAGCCTCATACCCTGAGGAGGAGACGTGAACCAATAATTCTATGGATAAACTCTCTTACTTACACTTCCTCTGAGCCATACTCTGACTTTACATGGTGTTGTACTAATACTGTTTCCTAGTCACTAAACTCCAGTGATTTATAATAAGTTAACTGGGCCTCCAAGTTATGGCATAGAGACACCTCTCATGAGGTTTGGGCAGGCAGAACTGCTCAACTTTGCTTCACTGGCTTCTCACCCAAAGCTCATGCCTAGTGTCTCTTATACCATAAGATACACCCCTCAGAGGCCCTGTTTGCTTATAGATGGGCCACAACCCAAAGAGCGCCTAAGCCTTAGATGTGTCAAGAGGCCCAGCCTCTGGTAGCCGAGGCTCATCAGGAACATAGAACCGCCTTGAAAAAAAGGTAAAGAGCTCCTGAATGTTGGGGATGACCAACCTCAGACCTGAAGAGATCTAACCTATGAAATCTGTCCCAGAGCTTGGTCAGTATGACTAAAAGAACCCCCAATATGATAAGAGTTCTACCCCTGAAGAACAAAGGACTTGGCCTTACTAAGGGAAAATGGGAATGGGTCGAGACTGGGGGTAACCATAAACAGACTGATTGGAGAATTCAAGGATCAAGCAGTAGACAGTCTTGATGTAGTAATGAGTAAGGGTTGTGATGATGAATGGGGAAGGAGGGCTGCTACAAGCTCAGATGACGATCACAAATGAGAACACTGGCACAACTCACACAAAATGCACAAGTTGGACTACAAGCAAGGCTCCGATGACAGGAAGGTGCTGCAAATTAATTTGTTATAATGTAATATAGACTATGCTAAACTTGGATGATTTGGACTAGAGCTAAACTACAATTAAGGGGCTTGCCACAGAGTGGCAGGCAACCCAATATGTTAGTAGTAGGTGGCGCCTGGTGGTTGTGGGACACAGATTCCAGTCACTTATGGTGTGACGTCAAATCACTGGGTAATGAGCCTTTGTTCTTGTAGTGTGGGACCTTGCCATTTATGGAGTGTGGAACCCATGTCTTTAATTGTAGGTGAAGCCCATATCAGCAATGGGAAATGGAGCCCTTGTTTGTAGAGCATGAAGCCTTTTATTTCTGTAGGACATGGAGCCCAGGAAATGTCAACAAGAATATCATGAAAGGCAGAGTACAAACATTTACAATAGGAGAAGCAGAACAGGTAGAACAGAGAGATGGTGAAGGAGCATAGCAAAAAGAAGCAAAAAATGCTAAGGGGAACCCGACAAGGCACAGGCCGCAAGTAACTCAGAAGGCATTCAAGGAGTGCAGGTAACAGAGAAAAAGTAGAGGAATCCCCAAGCAGGTAGCATTTTGCTTTGCCACCAAGTGGAGCAGTAAGGCAGGAGAAATGGCAAGTTACAATACGGAAGGAAACTACCAGCTGGTGGCAGCATCTCTAAGAGGACAGACAGAGGCAGGGAGCAAGACAGGCAAGGCTAGAGCATGCAGAAGCAAGGAGGGAGAAGCAGGGAAGATAGAAAGGGATGGAGTGGAGTCCCTACAGGGCATGGAGTCCAGGAAAGGGCAGAAGCACAGAGCCCAGAGTGGGAGGGAGTACAGCAGGGAGGTGCTATGAAAGAAAAAAGCCGGAGAACAGAAGCAGCAGTAGAGCATGAATCAGACAATAGAAGGAAGGAGAAAAGAGAACCTAGAAGGGAAGCAGATGGCATAGGAGCTGCAGCGACAGAAAGAGCCCAGTTAGGGCTGGAGTACAGTGGAGGGAGCGGAACATAGACAGAGTAAGGGGGTGGCTGAGGAACTGCATCAGGAAGAGAGAAACCAAAGGCAGCATGGCAACAGAAGTAAGCAGAGGGAGCTGCAGCAGCCTCAGTGAAACTTCTGAGCATCCCATGGATGACAGAGCATGTACTTTTATATGACTAGATGGGGGACAGGATGCAAGTTACCACTTCCACACCAAACCTCAGGCTTAGCCCAACAAATGATCTAACTCTACAGGACCAGCCTTAAGGATAGGTGAACTAGGCACCACCTAGGGCACCCATAAATAGGGGGTGCCGAAATGTTGGTGCCAATGAAAAAAACGTTTTATTTTCTATCTGTTCGAGTGGCTCAGAAACAAACATGTACAAATCTGGTGCCATTATGATGGTGGAGATGGAGATGAACAAGACTTCGTATTCCCCCCACATTTACATTTAATGGTTCTTCCTTTTGGTACCAGCAGCACTGTGAAGGAGGTTGAGAGCTGCACAGACATGGAACTAGTGGTTGACAGACTGTAGCAGTTTTGGTGGCAGCACATAGGGAGAATGAATGGAAGAAGAGGAGAGACTGGCTCTGAGCTCGGCTACACTAAGACATCTTCACCTTACCTTGCTCAGGATTATTCTGAAGGAACATCTGGGCTGGAGAACCTTAAAAAAAAAAGAACAGCGTGTGTCAGTATTGAGTGAGGCCTCAGGGTGCCAGAGCAGTTTGGTCTGTCTGTGAGGACAGAGCTACTAGGGGAGCTGATGTGCTGACAGGCCTGACATGCAGGAACCGCTGACACTGTGGATATGGTCTGAGGTTAGGGCTGCCAGAGCATCGCTCTCTCATCAGTGGGTGGCGGCACTCACTACACTGCACTAGGGATGGGCTCTGCAGCGGGACTCAGAGGTCAAGAGTCAAAACCCCGAGGAGGAGGACTGAGAGACAAGAGATAAAGCAAGGAGAACAGTCCAGAATTTGGGCCAGAGAGAGCGAGCAGGATGTCCTGGTCCAGAAACAAGATACAAGCTGGAGGAGAGGAGACCATCCAAGAGGAAAGTTACAGCTCAGGCTACAGAGAGAGAGCAGAAAAAAACTGACCGGTCTGGTGATGTTCGAGCTTGGTCTGTCTGAAAGGCAGCCAGCAGCAGAAGACAATTAACAACTAAGATGAGTGAATGATGAAACATGTATCTCCATATCCAATCATTAGGTATGGGAGTGATTTTGGCTGCACTGTGCTGGGAATTCTTGCTCCAAATTAAATTAAGTCTGATAGATTGATCTGATCTGCTCTAAAGGCACACTATGTTTCTATACTATGTTTTTGTTTTTATCTTTTTCTATGTTACTTTGTTTCTGTGATCCCTTTTAGATTGTGCAGACGTTTGGGACCCATGGAAGTAAACACTAATACATCAGTCTGTTTTCAGGCTTATTCTCCTCTGGCTTCACAGCCTAATATATATTCTAATGGTTAACAGAAATGTTAGTTGTAAACATGGACACGAACTTGTTGACCCAACAAATGGGTCCTGACCCCAGTTCTAGGACTACACAGGTCTTGGGCAGGATTTACAAAATGACAGTTATTCCTACAGCTGCAGGGAAAGCCCAGCACAAGTGGGTTGCCACTTGCCGATCCGCAGGTCACCGCAGTTTTCCTGCAGATGTAGGTATTCTCAAAGGTGGAGCCAGATTATGACTGGCTTCATGACACACGGCAGCTTTCAGGTGGCATTGCCTGGGAAATCCCTGCAGCTGTGGAAAACTGTTGTGTCCGGTGGGACCAGCCGTAACAGCTGCCACAAGTGCTGCATTGTGAATCTCGATCTCCGTATCTGCAGGGATTTCAGTCCACAACTTGAGTTGCAGCGTGGGACTTGGTCCCAAAAGCATTTGTGACTCTAGCCCATCTAGGTCTCTGTTTGTCATGCTTTGAAGTCAGTTGCGTCCCTTCACTGAGAGGGATGAAGACACTGGTAACCCTTTGGCTTGTATTTTACCCAGTTCTGTGATGGGCTAAACATTAAAGCAAGCACAAAAATAAATAAATAAATATGTTATGGGTGGTGCATTGGGTATTAGTTACTTAAAAACAAGCACTGATTGGTATATAACAGGGTTCCCAATGTCTTGTAATATAAATGTCTTTAAGTAAGAGTGTAGTCGTATCAAAATTGGGGTGGTGGCAAAACAATATATTGGATGAATTATTACAAAGAAACAGGGTAGGGAACAATTATATGACATTGAAACAAAAAGTGTAGGATATGAATCTTATAGAGGGATAGTAAAAGAAAACACATAGTTTGGGCCAAGTGCAGTATGATAATGAATAAAGGGAAAGTGTATAAATGATATTATACAATGGCAAGAAAGAATCATGGCTACTGATTGGTCAGTTGGCCATCACAGCAGGGATGTTATCCTGGCATAACATCCCAGCTGATTGTTTGCATTAGCATTGTTTGCATCTTCTCTTAAGAAACAACAATATTTTTACACACAAACAAAAACATTCTTTAAAATTATTTGTTTTATTCTGTATACAACAACAAGCCATTTTATAATTGGAATAATGCCCTCCAGGTTGGGTGTTATGCTGCGATAACATCCCTTCTCAGGTGTTGGATGCCCTTAGCCTGCAGCATTGGGCCCAACCACCCAAGGAGGGTTGTTAACCCAACATAACACCCACCCTGTCTGGCATTATTCCTTTAACATCAACTATGTAATGCCATTAATTTCCATTAGCAAAAACTAAAAGTAATTTAACAGTATCACATAGCAAGAAAAAGTTCTAGAGACAAACATTGAAACAAACTACTGTGTAGGACCATACGTATCCAGCTATAGGCAGGGCTGGGCTGATTAGATGGGCTGCAGTAACCCTTTCCTGCTGTCATCTTCTATTTTTAGTTAAAGATTTGTTAACGGGTAGGGACACTGGACAAGTCCTTTTCAGGTCCGACCGAAGACATGAACAATGACAACGACAACTAACATTCAGCATAAGGTATAAAAATTAATTAAAACAAATACAATTTGAATTTTGCAGTAATAATAACCTTCTTTTGGAACCCTGTCAAAATTGTGAGAGATGAAGAGCCTCTGGTAATGCATTGCAGAATGAGGGTGCTGCGTTGGAAAAGGAGCGAAACCCACTCTGCTCTTTATGTATAATTGTGTTCAACAGAGTACCATTAGCAGATCTTAACTTGGAAAGGGTAAATCGAACTACAACCAGATCAGATAAGGGGTAATAACCTGTGGGATAAACACATTTATATAGCAAACATCCTAAAAAATAATCCATTCTACCTCTAGGAGACATCCAACCCAGCTATGAATAAAGATCACGATGGTGAATATTATACAGAGCAGCCAAAATAAACCGACAAATAGTATTATAAACGGTAGCCAAAACTTTGGACTCATTACAATTAAGGTTTAAATAAAGGCAACAAACGTAATCAAAACGAGGAAGGAAGGACCCAATAGCAATTGATTTTCTTGTCTCAAAGGAAAAGAATGATCTAAATTTATAAAGAATGCCCACTTTTGATTTATAATTTTGCTAACCTGTTTAATTTGAAAGGAATAAATCAGGGAGGCATCAAGTCCACGCCTAAATACTTGAATACTGTTCAATCGAGGCACCTTCTAAATCACAGAAGCGACAAACTGGGATTATCCTTCAACATAAATGAAGTACCAAAACCATTGATTTGTTTTTCAGAATTCAAAACCAAAGCATTATTCGAAACCACTGACAAATATTCTTAAAGTCAAATTCCAATGATTCAGTCAATTTTGGCAAAGAACTAGTCTGTGAAAAAATAATTAAATCGTCTGCATAAAGTAGTGTATCACTAGTCACACATTGAGCTGGCAGTAAATTAATAAACAAAGAAAATAATAAAGGGCACAAAATGGATCTCCAAGGCACTCAACACCACAAAAAAAAGTGATCTGAGAGGCCTCAGACCCAATACTCACATACTGCTGACGATGAGATAGGTAATCAGAAATCCATCCTACAGTATGTGTTTTTATCCCGAGGGCAGTTGAGGAGGGGGTGGTGAGCAGCATTGAGGTTGTCCAGTGCAGGAGATGCCCTGGGTGTAAATGAGGCCTAGGGAGAGGCCTGACATGTTTGGTCTTCGTATCCAGGGTTCCCACCGGACTGAGTGGGCTGGTAGCTAGAGGACCAGCTGCATCCTTTAATCCTCTTCAGGCAGTGCTTTGCAATGCCAGGTCAATGAGGAACAAAACCGCTATTTTTGCGGACTTGATTTCTTCTGTTGACCTGGCTTGCATCATGGAGACCTGGCTGGGTGACAATACGGTCCCTGTTTTTGAGGCCTCCGTCCCCGCTGGGTATATTGTGGCACACTGTCTGAGGTAGGATCACAGGGGTGGGGGAGTGGCCATTGGTTCTTGATCCCGTCTGTGCTTCTTGGTGCACCCAGTTGGTAGCATCCGATATTTTGAGTGCATTGCCATGTGTGGGGGTGCAGGTTACAGAATTCTCCTTGTTTACCGCCCTCCGGGGGAAGGAGGGGAATTCCTGCAGGAAGTGGCAGACTTCATCGTCAACCAGGTGTTGGAGTCCCCCAGGTGTTTAATCCTGGAGTACTTCAGTGCTTGGGTCGATGACAAATCCTCATGTTTAGGTTCGACCTCCTTCAGCTGATGCAATCACTGGGCCTGTCTGCAAGCAGTTGCTGCTGCTGCTACCCATCAGCAGGCACACACTCAATCTCATGTTCCAGCTGGGTCTTGAGATTGATAATCTCAAGATTGATCAGGTCATTTGGTTTGACCACTTGCACCGTGGAGTTCAGCTTTGGGGCCCCAAAAGTCCTTCCCCTGTGGAGATGGGCATCTATCGCCCCTTAAAGGTGTTGACCCAGAGGACTATTGGCATTAGCTGACCTATCTAGGATTGACGTAGCATGTGCGATTGGCACTGGAGAGGCAGTGGCCACCTATAATAGGGGTGGTTACTGAAGCTCTAGATGCCATCACACCAGTCCATATATGACCCAGATCCTCTCACTTGAGATCCCCTGGTTTGATGGGGATCTCAAGGCGATGAATCAGAGATCAGAAGTTGGAGTGATGCTGGTGGAAGGGCAGCTGGAGGCTGACAGGCTGGCCCTGTGTTCTAAATATGTTGAGTACCATGGGACAATTTCTCGTAAGAAGGCAGCATTTTTGTCCAGGGAAATTGCTGCAGGGAGAAACAGACTATCTCAGCTGTTTCAGACCTTGGACAGGCTTTTACATCCTGCCTGTCTCCTTCTGAAAAAAGCTTTTTCAACCACTTTATGTGAAGTTTGCTCTGTTTTTCTCCAACAAAGTGTCAGCTACCCGGTCGGGGACTCCGCCAGGGAGGCTTGTGCCTCACAGTGATCAGGTTGGGAGTTTCAGAGGCACTCAGTCTGCTTGGGAGGGGTTTAGGCTAGTGGATGTGTTTGAAGTGACTAAGGTGATCTTGGAGCCAAAGCATACCTTTGTGAACTGGACCCGGCACCAACGTGTTTCTTAGTGGGATGTGCCGATGCCGTTGGCCTGGTGTTCGCCAGGATTGCCAGGTGCTCAATGGTGGAGGGGGTCTTCCCAGTTACTTTGAAAGAAGCACTGGTGAAGCCCCTCCTAAAGAAATTATCCCTTGACCCAGACGTCCTGGCAAATTACTGTCCGATCTCCAACCTGCCATTTTTTGAGCAAGGTTGTTGAGAAATTGTGGCACATCAGCTTGAGGATAACCTGGTGCCCTCAGATATCTATGAGCCTTTCCAGTTGGGTTTTGGGCCAGATACAGCACTGAAACTGCTCTAGTGAGAGTGCATAATGATCTGCTTAGGGATAGAGATAGATGAGACAGGTCAGTTCTTGTTCTCCTCGGTCTCTCCTCAGCTTTTGACACTGTGGATCACATCATGCTTCTTGATCAGCTGTGAGTTTTGTGGACTCACTGGCAACATCATCAAATGGTTTGAGTCCTATCTCTCAGATAGAGTGCATCAGGTGGTGATGGGAATTTCTCCTCCTCCCAATGCCTCTGTCTTGAGGGTGCCTCAGAGTCACGCTTGTCGCCGATGTTGTTCACAGTGAACATGCTGACCCTGGGCAAGATTATTCGATAATACAGTGTGGAATTTCACTGCTATGCAGATGATACCAACTGTATTTGTCTTTTGCACCCAGAACATTGGGAGCAGTTGATGTGCTTAACAGCTGTCTGGCTAAAATCAATGACTGGATGGCTTCTAGCTGGCTGATACTCAATCCGGCTAAGACTGAGGTGCTGGTGATTGAGCCTGGTAATATCGTGATGGGTTGCCACGGGGACTGACTCTGTATTTGTTCTGGGTCTACTCCATTGGTGGTTTCTCTGAGGGTGTGAAATCTGGGTGTGATCCCTAATTGCAGATTGACCTTTGAAGATCAGGTGTCAGCTGTAGTCAGCAGTGGTTTTACCATTTGCAGAACATTGTCCAGATTAAGCCCCTCATTCCACCAGGACCTGCCGACACTAGTTACATGCCTTTGTGACTTCTAGGCTCAACTACTGTAACACTCTGTACTTGAGGTCATGGGAGGGACCCTCTGCAGGCTGCAGCTAGTGCAGAATGCAGCAGCCTGGATTACTGATGGGCCTTCGATGTCCAGTCATGTGACACCAGTCCTACGTGCTGTGCACTGGCTGCCAGTCAGGTGGGGTCCTTTTCAAGGTGGGTCTTCTCACCTTTAAGGCCCTATATGGGCTGGGTCCTGGTTACCTGTCTGAGCTCCTGACACCGATGTCTTCTGTTCCTCCCTCCTCTCCTCCTTAAGGGGCCTCCTGGACTTTCCCAGGGTTCAGCTCAAGACCTCAGGAGATCGTGCTTTTAGTGTCTGTGGGCAATCCTGTGGAACTCATTTCCACCTGCAGTCTGGGAGGCTCCTCTATTGAGGTGTTTAAGGGAGGCTAAGGCCCACCTCTTCAGCCTGGCCTTTGACTGCTGATACCATCTTTAGCTTTGGCCAGTCCCTTGAAGACTGACTTCTGGAAACCTCTATTTTGCTGAGCTTTAAACCTGTTAAATTTTAATGAGGTTTTATTATGTTTTATTCACTGCTGTATGTCCCTGGCCCCAAACTTGTGACTTACCCCAGTTTGGGGATCTAGTCTCAGCTCATAGTCGATCATGCTGGAGAGAGTGTGGAGAGACAGGAACCCCATATTGCAAAATTGAGACATTCTGCAATTTTGGTCTGAAGTAGAGGCTCAGTAAAAAGCCTTAAGCGACAGTCCCATAACCTTTTTTCTGTTTGCCAGTGTAGAGGCAGGCACAAAAAAAGTTCTAATCTCTTGCAACCCCCTAATTTCATCATAATTTAAATTTCAATTAAGTTGTTTCACTCTGTTCTGACCTGGTGTGAAAACCTGTTTGACACCATTGCGAAGACATGAGCAGTTGCAACTCATAAAAGGAAACATGAGAGTTGATAATGTATATTTGCACATCAATGGGACTGGGAGTAAGCAAAGAGCTTGTAGCACATAGGATTAATCAGTTGAATAACAAAACTTTACAAACACCAGCATCCTTCCAACTGCATTTTCCAACTCAGACACACTTAAAACAACAAAAGTATCAGGGAACTTATTTTGAAATGTTTGATGGTCAGCACAAGACAATAATACATGGGGCTCAATTTTCAAAGGGGGACACAGGGCTTCATCAAGCCCTGCATCAACTCCATTGTGTGGTGCAGCTCATAAAATTCCTTTGACTGTAACTACACCCAATTTTAGTACATCAGGCACAATTGAGACACTTTCCACACTCTACGGAGCTGCGCCCAAATATTTTAGGGCAAGACCCATAAAAGGGTCCTCAAATGGCACATGTTATACCAGGGAAAATCTAGTCTAACATCGGCATTTGGCCCTTGAGATTGAAAATCCCGATGCTGTCCGGCAGAATGGCGTAAGCCCGGTGCATCAAACAATCGGTGCACCAAGGGATTGTGGGCATTCTCAGGGCTCTAAAATTGAGTCCATGGACTTCAGAAGGCATACAAAAGAACTGACTGACAATAGCACTTCTGCTGACTTGTGCATGTATGCATCGCCTCCCATGATGTCTTGCATGAGTAGGTTCATGATCTTTGCAATGGCGTCAAACAAGTTTTCACACCAGGGCAAAACACAGTGAAGCAACTTCATTTAAACTTAAATTAGGATGAAATTAGGGGATGTAAGAGATGGAATCATTGTTCATGGCTAGAAACTACACAGGTATACAGAAAACAAGCTGATGGGACTTTCCCTTTAAATATGCAACACTGTCTAAATGGCATGCATCTGGTTTGATTGTAAAGGCTCTGAGGTAAGAGAATATAAAAGATGCCTGTAATTTGTGATGATTGTGGCAGTAACTCAGTTCCCCACATTAAGAAGGTAAAACCCTATCTCTGAAGTAACTAGTGATATTATTAAACTAAAGTGTTCTCATTTTTAGATCAATGTGTATATAGTTAAACTATTAATTGTTGTTTTGAACCCAAATCTAGCACATTTGGGTAGATGCTACCTCAGGGCAACACATTTGGCTAGGGGCTACCTCCAGGGCAGCAGATTTGGGTAGATGCTACTTCCAGGGCAGCACATATGCATAGGTGCTACCTCCAGGGTACCACATTTGGGTAGGGGCTACCTCCAGGGCAGCATATTTGGGTAGGGGCTACCTCTAAGGCAGCATATTTGGGTAGGGGCACCTCCAGGGCAGCACATTTGGGTAGGGGCCACCTCCAGGGCAGCACATTTGGGTAGGGGCCACCTCCAGGGCAGCACATTTGGGTAGGGGCCACCTCCAGGCAGCACATTTGGGTAGGGGCCTACCTCCAGGGCAACATATTTGGGTGGGGCCACCTCCAGGGCAGCACATTTGGGTGGGGCTACCTCTAGGGCAGCACATATTTGGGTGGGGCCACCTCCAGGGCAGCACATTTGGGTAGGGGCTACCTCTAGAGCAGCATATTTGGGTGGGCCACCTCAGGGCAGCACATTTGGGTGGGGGCCACCTCCAGGGTGGCACATTTGGGTGGGGCTACCTCTAGGGCAGCACATTTGGGTGGGGGCCACCTCCAGGGCACCACATTTGGGTAGGGCCTACCTCCAGGGCAGCACATTTGGGTGGGGAGCTACCTCAGGGCAGCATATTTGGGTAGGTGCTACCTCCAGGGCAGCACATTTGGGTGGGGCTACCTCCAGGGCAGCATATTTGGGTATGGGCCACCTCCAGGGCAGCACATTTGGGTAGGGCCACCTCCAGGGCAGCACATTTGGGTAGGGGCTACCTCCAGGGCAGCACATTTGGGTAGGGGCCACCTCCAGGGCAGCACATTTGGGTAGGGGCTACCTCCAGGGCAGCACATTTGGGTAGGGGCTACCTCCAGGGCAGCACATTTGGGTAGGTGCTACCTCCAGGGCAGCATATTTGGGTGGGGCCACCTCCAGGGCAGCACATTTGGGTGGGGCTACCTCTAGAGCAGCATATTTGGGTATGGGCCACCTCCAGGGCAGCACATTTGGGTGGGGCCACCTCCAGGGCAGCACATTTGGGTGAGGCTACCTCCAGGGCAGCACATTTGGGTAGGGGCTACCTCCAGGGCACCACATTTGGGTGGGGCTACCTCCAGGGCAGCACATGTTGGGTGGGGCCACCTCCAGGGCAGCACATTTGGGTGAGGGGCCACCTCCAGGGCAGCACATTTGGGTAGGGCTACCTCCAGGGCAGCACATTTGGGTAGGGGCCACCTCAGGGCAGCATGTTTGGGTAGAGGCTACCTCCAGGGTAGCACATTTGGGTTTTTAGCTGATATTTTTTCATTATATTTTATGAATACTTTTGCAGGAAGTTTAGTCTATTTCTGAGAGACACCGAGACAACCCAAGAGTGAGTGTGTGTGTGTGTGTGTGTGTGTGTGTGTGTGTGTGTGTGTGTGTGTGTGTGTGGTTGGGGGAAGGGGGAGTTGGCAGGTAACAAGCTGATTATAGAAAACACAAACGCACCAACCCAGGAAACTGCTGTAATCTGATCGTGATTCTGTTAGGACAGGGGATACTATTATTTAGTTCTATAAAAAAAATCACTTACACAGTCAATGTGATCTCTACCAGGAGAAAACAGTACTCACACAACATAGCTAACTGAAAAGACAGAATAAAGTTTGTTTTTTTATAAGTGACTATTTTATTCAGAAATAGTTCTGCCCAGGGTTTTGTATTTCACAGTATAGGAGCAGCGCTATGCTGCCTGTGGGGTAGCGCGCTGCCTCTAGGGTGCATACAGTAATGGACCAATGGGATTACAGTAATACATGGCCAATAGGCAGCAAGCAGAGGTGTGGCTACCTATGCTGCCTGTGGGATAGCTCTGCCTCCAGGGTGCAGCTATTAAGTGTAATCAGGTTTCCTCCCATGGCTGTATTCTCGTAGGCTTTACCAGCATGAGATAGAAATGCAACAAGTCCCAAACTTAGAATAATCTGAAATTCCAACATCCCTGCCACAGCATTTATTTTCATAAGTAAAATTCACATTTATATCTGCAGGGCACAAGTACTGAAAAGTAATAGAAGACCACATTAAATGTGGTATGCATTATTATTATATTTACTTCTTACTTTTTACACACCAGTAGTAAGTAACTCTAACATTACGAATGTTTGAGAGTAACTACAGTACTAACTGTAACATATTACTTTTTAGAAGTACAATAACTCCCCTAACACTGACCCTGAGACCTCTCTATACTGTAATCCCCCTCCCTCTCTCGTAGAGGTTGTCCAGAAGAGGACAACTAAAATGGTGCATGGGTTGCATCAAAAACCCTATGAGGAGAGACTGAGGGATCTCAGCATGTACACCATGAAAGAGAGGAGGGAGAGGGGGCACATGATAGAGATCTGTAAGCAGTGCCATTTTTATCATTAGATTAAGTAGGCTGCAGCCTACGGGCGTCAGCTGTTGGGGGGGGGCACCTGAGAAATAAAAAAAAATGAAAATAAGAGAAAAACTTTTTTTTGACTGATGTCCTCCCCCCCACCACTATCTGTCTCGCCAGTCACCTCACCCCCCACCCCCACCCCACCGGCACTTCTCTGTCTCGCTCTTCGCCCCCCAAGACAGAACAGAGGACAGACCTAGTCCAATCAGTGGACAGTCAACTCACAGCGTGCGCTGCGCATTCATTGTTTTGAATTTTAAATCCTCCCTGGCTTGGCTCCTTAAGACAATACCACTGTGCATGTGCGTCCAATTGAAAAAAGGCGCAGTGTATGCCAGCATCGCAGCACTGACTGACAAGTCTGCAGACTGAGAAAAGTTAATCGGAGTGACAGCAGTCATTGGTAATCATCCTGCGGGCCACCAGTAGGCCACTGGCCACCCTGCCAGCCCAGCCAAGCCCAGTGACTCAACTCGAGGAGCCAGTGCCTGCTGCTGCTGACCGACCCACCCGACGAGTCGACCCATGCCCAGATGCCCCCTCTGCTGCTACTATGCTCATCATTGGTCTACTGACAACTATATTTTTATCGCGCTTGCTTGATCAGGTCAGACTCGCCGGTCGGTGTATGGTGGTGATGACAGAGGACGGGGAGGAGTGCCGGACAGTCCAAACCCACGGTGAGACTAGTGAGTAGCTAAAACAATGAACTAATAACTTGTGGAGCTGGCACCAGGAAAATATCCAACTGAACTTTAACAGTAGTGCCACATGCATCATCACCACACCTCAAATGTGGACCGCCCCACCAGTAACCTCCTCCACTCCACCCAACGAGATCTTCATCTGAAGGGGAGAACAGAAGCATGCTGCACCCCTTGAAAGTAGTTACATTTATATTTAGCTGAGTATTAGTTTTCCCAGGAGAGACATACTGAGCTGGTATCAGCTTGTTTCCTCATGCATCCCCGGGGGGTGGGGGGCACCTGAAGTTTCCAGCCTATGGACGCCATGTAAGTTAATACTGCTCCCGGACAAGAGGGCATGCAATAAAGCTGGAAGTGGGGAGGTTTAGGAGGGATGTGAGGAAGTACTTCTTTACTAAAAGAGTGGTGGATACCTGGAGTACTCTACCAGCAGAGGTGGTGGTAGCAAAAACAGTGGTAGTTTTCAAGCGTGCATGGGATACGCATAGAGGAATATTACTAGAAAAATGAAGGTAGTGGCCAGAAATCAGATAGATTCTGTGGTGGCAGTATAAGCAGGGACAACCTAGGCAGGCTAGGTGGAACAAGCGGTCCTATCTGCTGACAAATTTAGTGTTTCTGTTTCTTTGCTGTTTGAATCTTTCTACACACCTAAAAGGCAGCAGCATTCTCTGCCCCTCCTCTCCCTATCCTGTGATACAGTTTTCATCCATGAAAGGGGCTATAGAAAACCAAATTCCTTCCCTTTGTTTATGAAAGTGTAGGGGCTCCTCTAAGCCGACCGATGTGATATGAGGTTTGGAGAAAGATTTCTCTGTGGACGCCACAGACAGAAACTCCCCATCCCAGGGAGAAGGTTTTCCTCCAAAATACCCATATTGTAATATGTTAGAGGTACTAAAAAGAAAACGGGAAGTCATTAGGTAAACAAATCTGGCTTGAAAGATACTGTGTTGCCCATGTTTTATCTATCCCCGCATTTGGTTTGGATTGTGGCCAGATGTCCTTTGCAACATGTGCTGGTGATGCAGGAAGATTTACTGTCACTTGCAAAAAAAACAACCTTTCAGCTATAATTTGTTTCTGTAGCTTACCTCCCCAGAGACTTGCAATAAAAATGTTTTGAAGGAAAATAGCAATTAAAACTAATTGTAACCCATATGGGATATCTATAATTAAACAATCAAACGCAACCTTGCTAGTAGGGCCAGTGACTGGCAAAACATGTCCCCTGGATTTTCTGTGGGTGGCTATCACATGATGTGTGTGTTAGTGTGGTGTGTTATGTGTGGGTCCATGTAGTGTGTGTGCTGGGATGGGAGAACTTTGATTGATTGATTGATTTGTTGATTGACTGAATGAAGTACAAGTATGTATCTATGGGGGAATACATAATGGGTTGCAGTGGAATAATACATTTATCTCCTCTAGGTAAACAATAAGACATTAGAGGGTGTACATTACATATTTCTAATGCATGGCCAGGGGCATAGTGAGGGCCTAGTGCCTTCAACCCCTGGCCATGCATTATTCTAATGCACACCGAGTGTCTTATTGCGCTTATAAATAGAGGCTGTGCATTTTACATGCATGTAAAAGTTAAAATCGGCTGGTTTAGATTCTAAAATAATAAGTCTTTTAATGAATTTTGATGTAAAACAGTCCCTCCACCGTGTAATTATTTATTTTGTCCCTGAGTAGTTTTGTCCTACTGTGTGTACTTTAGTTCTGATTGGTTGCCATTGCTTTACTACACCCCACCCCCACACTACTAGATTTTAAAAGTGTTTTTGTAATTGAATAAATGGTTAATTAGCTTGTTGTTTTTGTTTTGTTTTGTTTTTTTTGTTTAAGGCTTAGGACATTTGTCCTACTGTGTCCCCATAGCTGTACTTTAGTGAGCTTTTACAGTAGTTCTGTGTGTCAGTGCACCCCTCCGCCATACTGAGACACACAAAACATAAAATATTGTCAGCCTTCTTATTTTGTAGTTTGTTTTAAGTTGTGTGTTTTAAGTTTTGTTTGCTGGTCTGAAGTAGGCAGTGAGACAAACACAGTGACAGCCTGATCTACAGTGTGAGCAATGATGACTGGTGGCGGCTCTGCCAGAAAGAAAGACAAAAAGGTGCATGCTTTTTGGGGACTAACGGGGCATGACTGAAATGGCACTTACACTTATAAACGAGCAAGGGCTAGCGCAACTATGAGGTGACATGGGCATGATGGCTGGATGAAGATCGCGCTAGGTGACATATAAATTCTAATTTGTTGTGGGTTTTTCCCACAGACACCCAGCATGAACGAGTGAGTACATTGACACAGACTGCACAAATTCAGTGAGCGAGGGGAGGAGGGATTGTTAGAATGGGACTAGCATAGGCAACATCAGCGGGTGGGCAAGTCAGTGGTGATATGAGACAGAGAGAGAATCAACAAGTGTACAGTTAAGTGGTCAGGAGGCGTGTCAGCTGGAGAGCAATGAGTAGGACACATAAGCTCCATACAGTTCTCCTGTAACTTTGATTTAAAAATAAATCTGTGTTGTTAGTGGACACCTGTTATCTGGACATGAATGGGACTTAGCAGGCAACGGGGACATCAGGTAGCGGAAATTGAAACTGTCATTGTGGCAGCCATAACAGACTGACAATAATGAAAAATTCAAATTTAGGCTGACCCATCGGCACAGTGGTTGGATTTCCGTCTGCAACACTGGCAACCTGGGTTCGGGAATGGACTCAGGTCACCAGAGGGCCAGCCAGGGGGAGAAGGATGGAGCGTCCGGGGACAGCTCTCCTTCTCTGGGGGGAGGGTGGGGATGTGCACTGGCGCATGCTGACTCCTGGCGGAGGCTGGGAGCACAGCAGTGATGCCTGGTGCGAAGTTCAAGGGGGAGTGACAGACATCTGGTGTATGCCTTGACGTCAGGACGTCATTCCCCACAGAAAACCAGGAAAATGCTTCCTGGCTGGCCGGATGATGGTCTCTCTGTCCTCCACTGCCACCGATCCCATGACCGGC
This sequence comes from Neoceratodus forsteri, assembly GCA_016271365.2. Lineage (NCBI taxonomy): Eukaryota > Metazoa > Chordata > Ceratodontiformes > Ceratodontidae > Neoceratodus > Neoceratodus forsteri. Next base: position 961,034 of record JADMNL010000027.1, read on the forward strand.
ATGCCTCAGCAGTACCCCAGGCCAATGGAAAAGTGCGCTGGCCACCCCCACCAGTGCCTTCCCCCTTGGAGGAGGGGGACCCGCCCGGTGAAGGGTTATGCCGGGTTACCCGGGGGGGCTGCCATATGAGGTGACTGCCGGTATGGGAGTCGGGGCAGGCAGCCGGGAGGGGCATTGGAGACCAAGGAGTGGGCAGCAAGAGAGAAGGGAGCAAAAAAAATTCAAATTTGTGCTCACATTATTTCTGTTGTGCAGTGTTGCGCGAGTGGTCGGCAGTATCAGCAAGGAAGGAGGCGGAGTTAGCGGTGAAATAAAAATGGAATTGATTCAAAAGGAACATTCCATTTGCTTATTAAGACCGAGGCCAGATATTCAAAACTTTGCCCCAGGGCTAAATTAGCACTGCCGGTGAGGCAAACTTAGCATGGACACAAAAAGCCTGCTATATTCAAAAGGAATAGCCGGGCAAACAGCTTCTGAATATAGCATGCATATGAAGCCAGGCAAACTGGGCTGGGAGTGCAGGACAGACGTAGCCCTCGAATAAGACAGCTCTGAATACAGCAACCAGGAAGTGCAAACCACAACAGCAACACAGTGCACAGCGATGTGAAGGTAGGTAGAGGTGAACTATGTGGCCAATGTGTATGCCAGCAAATGCGTGGACCCAGTACAGCTGCAGGCAGCAGCGCATGTGAAAGTACAGTGTGCAAAACTGTATAATATTCCCCGAACCGTTAGCTCGATGCTAACATGTTTGCGCGGGTTTAGCGCGGAGCTAAGCCATTTGCCCGGTGCTAAACTTTGCCATATTCAAAAGAGACATGCAAATGAGCCTACTTAGGTAGTCTCTGTGCAAACATCCAGATTAGGATCTCATTATGCCCTGATTTGCATGCAGTTTGCCCAATGTTACTGCAGGGTCCCACAGCTCCACCTGTAGGCTAGTTTGGAAGTACAGGTGCTGGCCAGGTCCACCTGCAGCTCCATCTATAGGTCAGTCTGGCAGTGCATGAAGATAGCTGCAGGACACACGTATACAGTACGGCATAGCATATTGTACCCCAGGGGACAGCACAGCATAGGCACAGGTGGTGATACTGCATGCAACTGTTACACTGTAGGTCATGCTACACTGCACAGCAGACACTACAGTAGCAAGGGGGCCAGTAGTGTGAGGGACACAGCAGTGTCTATGGTGTGTAGGGCAGTGATGACCACTGCACTGTACACAGTGACAGGCCCAACTTGCAGGTGTTTACTGACAGTGGACTACTGTTACGCTGTTGTGTGACCACAGAAGCTGCATCTCTGGCATGGGATGCTCACAGTGATAGATACCGGCCAGCTGTGTGTGCTGTGGCAGTTGTACAGCTATGCGGTATGTGGCTAGGGGGCACGTATGATCAGACAGGCAGACTGGTGTTGGGGTATTCCCAATACTGGCCCATGTGCACTGCGTGATGTGTCCCAGCCTTGTGGCCACACCTGGTCTGTGGCACAGCCTGGCCACCCATACACCTTCCCCTCAACATTCTCCATGCCCACAGTGCTGCATGTGTGTGCTGGCATCTGTTGGTGTCCACAGAAGAGTGGTCTGCATGTGTGTGCTGTATGGCCACACTGCCATGGTATGCACTGGCGGCCGGGTCACCACTTACTGCCTGGCATGGCTGGGACTGGTGGCAGATGATGGCATCTTTGTGATGCCATCAGTGAACAGCATGTTTCTTCTATGTCTGGCTTTGTCTATGTGTCATATTAATTTGTTAGGGTCATGCAAAGCCACACAAAAGCCATGCAAATGCCACACAAAGCTGATTGCCCAGGGTTAAGACTACCTTTTCCTGGGTGGTAATTTGCACCACGCAGAGTGTCGCACTAAGTCACGCAAAACCACTTTGTGTGGTGCTAGTTGCTTAATATAGCATTGCACCTGCATTCATGTACATACATCCTCAATTTGCCCCTTGCATACATTATGATTTTGCCTGGTGCTAATACGGTTTAGCATGCTATTTGGCCTTTGAATATAGCAAACCCATGCTAATCCCACGGCAAACCTGTGCAAACGGTTTGCACCAGTCAATGTTTTGAATATCTGGCCTTAGTTTTTAACTGTGGCTGTGTGTTACCTGAGCTTGTTGCAAGCCGTGCATTAGACACTTCTATGCATGGCTAGCAACCAATCAAAATACAGGATTTTCATTACCCATTTTATAATGAATGGTAAGAACCATACTGTACCTCACAAGTGACTAAGCCATGAGTTAGTTATGAAGGTCTTACCACTCACGTGTGACATGGTACCTTTGTAAATGAGCCTATGGCTCAAAGGTTTTCCAAACTGCTGTTTAAATAAAATAAATAAAAATAAAAAATAAGTATGTAATTCTACTATAACCTATTATGTGTTTGATATATATACCACACTATTGTTAATGTTTTATAACTCTTTACCTTATTTTAGTAGAAAACTGCCTTTTTACATTGTGTTGACAAAAGGCTAGAGTGAATAAAAAGCTTTTCCTGGACACCCTATGGACTGTCCTATTTGTACCATGTGCCACAACTGAAAGTAAACTTGCAGGAAAACCATCATGAGGAAAATGACATAATATTCATTTGTAGGCAGTTGACCAGCTGAAGAACACCTTTTAGTCAGCTCTGTTATTTATCCTTGCGTGGTATAAATAGGGTTACTCCATAGGGCATAAAGGAATAAGGTTTTTATTCAGTCTAGAATCTTTCCAACAGTGCTGCCTAGCAACCAGTGGCTGAGCAAAGCGAAGCCATGAGTGCTAGATGGCATTGTTGGCAACATTCCAGAATGAATATGTAGAATAGTGGATGGGAAAACATGCACAACAGAACTGTTGTAATTCCATCAAGGGATTCTGCTGACATCGCAGACCACAAGAGCAAAGCTCAAGTAGTCTGACATCATCATAATCTAGAGATGTAATCACAGTTCTGTTGTGTTTTTCCCCAGCCACTGTTTTTATAGTGTACAGTATGTTGGCATGGGACATACGTGTATGCCAAACTTATGTTAAACATTATTCAGTTAACATTTCTGTAGACCAAGCTGAGAAGAAAAATAAAAGACGTCAAGTTATTAAACCAGAATATATTTAAACTACATACAGTAAAACACATAGGGAAAAATAATGCTTAAATGAAAACCATTAGAATTTATGGAATGTTCTCTCAATTTGTGGAATGCTGTCTGATACTTGTTAACTTTCTGACAATTATTTAATGTTTGATTTTGATTGGCCAAGATACTCATGCACAACAGCAGACCACTCTCACCCACAACTGATGACTGACAGCTATAAACTATGCACAGCAGCCCTGTGCTGTCACTGAATTCTATTTTGAAATGTTCCATTATAAATATAAAAACCTTATTCTTGAATGCTCTATGGAATATCCTTTTTATACCATGGATTCATCTTGCCATTGTGATATGGCTGTAGTGGCAATAACATGAGCTGCAGTGAAAATAACGTGTTATTTCCACACGCAGCTGAATAACAGGCAAACATAACACTCTTGTTCTGCACTGTATTCATCACATCTAGGGCATAGATTTTAGGGAGCAATATGCCACCAGCATGTTGCTCTGTTTGTTATCTCTTAGATCTTTTTGTAAGCTTTTTGGAAATTCTTGCTATATACAGTACTGCTACTACTGTTTGAGAATTTTTACATGTCCAAGAAGTGCAAAGCGCAGAGTTCCACATCATCAGATGAAAGTCTTGGTTCTCCTTGAGTGAGACTGCATGAGAAGCAATTCAGGCTGGCAGTTGTCATAGAGAGGTGAGGTGGAGCTGGGAAACATCTGGCTTACCTGGCCTCATGGCCACCCCTGAGTATATTCACCTCTTGAAACACCTGCGACTTTGTGCAAGACACCTCAATCACAACCGCAGAATCCATTTATGGAAATGTTAAATATCAGTGAATCAAGAGAGGCAGACATTAAACCAGAGCCTGCTGCAATTGAAAATAAGAAGTCTGGAGAAATGTCTCAACCATTTCTGTCAGTCTTACACTTCACTAACACTACTGCTACACATTCTAAGCACACTATAGAGTCTTTAGGAAACTCATTAGAAAAACGTTTGGCGTTGACCGAAAAATAGCGCAGTCATTTTGAAGCTCTAAGGTGACTTTTACAGAGCAATTCTAAACTAAAAGATTAAAACAGGCTAATGTTTCAAATCAAGTAAAAAAGAAAACTGAAACCATAACTAGGATTTCAAACAAACTTCAACAGAGAATGCAACAACCAGCAATATTATTCTGAAAAATGGTGCCCATAAGGAAAATGGAAAACGGAGAACTTAGAGAACCAGTGTCGTTATAAAAATGTATGCATTGATGGTCTTCCCATATAATTGAATAATGAACATCAGACCTGAATGTGTTCATAACTGTCTTTGATTTGTCAGAAAATACCCCCTTCTTCCTAACACAGGCATTTCATCTTGACAAAATAATGAGGACTCCTAGTTCCAGTGAACTTACAACTTCACCTATTGTGTATCATGGGGACATAGATACAGACACTAGGGTCACCATCATGATTTTTAACACTTTTGAATCTGATTGTGAGACTTGCTAGACTTAAAGACTAACTGTTGTATAAAGGCTTCTGATGATACATTTATCCAGGTTTCTCATATGCTACCCAACAGAGTCGTCAGAGTTTCTTATCTTATCAGCAGGAGATCCTTGAGCTGGGAGCTCAGTTTCAGCTTCTCGCTCCAGCTAAAGTAAAAGTTGCATATAAAAAGCAAAGTTTACATTTTCTTTGAGACTCATGAAGGATTCCATGAAAGACACGGAATTGCCAACTGTATCAGAAAAAAGAGATGTCTGTCATTGCCACCAAACAAGAGTATCTGATGGGACTGTCTTCTAGATAAGTGAGCGGTTCTCATAGAAACATAGAATCTGTCTGCAGAAAAAGACTGCTTGGCCCACTGGGTCTGGTTAAGTGTTGCCTATCTATTCCACCTTTGCAGACCCTGTCTAGTCTCTGGCGGTCCTCCTTGTCCCTGCATCTTTTCTCATATTCCTCTGTGTTTATCCCTTGCATCTCTCCTGAACTCCCTTCCCCCCAGCTTTATCACATGCTTCCATGCTTGTCCTCATTTGAAAGAGACTCCCTACCTGTACGCAATTCACCTTGTAGGGTACTTGTAGGTCTCAATTGTCACCTCTCTCTCTCTATCTCTATCTCTTTCCTTTTTTCCAGGATCTACATGTTGAGATCCCATAACCTCTCCTCATAAGGCTTTCTGTGCTCATAACACAGACATCTTTTACAGTGAAGACAGTATTTGCTAACATAGCTTGCTGTGCTGTGGACTGCTGTATTAATCCATAATTCCAATACGTTCTAATTCTGTTGGCAGCCCAATATATAAGAACTGAAAAACCTAATATGTTGAATATGTTAACAATGCATGTAATCTTACTATACTGAATTTAATGTGTACACCTCTAAAATGATAAATTCTATTGAATTCGATTACCAATATTTTTAATATAATGCTCAGAGAGTTGTCTTGCTGTACTGATAGGAAATGTTTAAAGCAGCAGTGCAATGAAATTGGGAAAAAAACTGACACTATCTTTTTCACTGTAAACAATTCCAGGCATGCTTCAGTTTTATTTGATGGTAACATTTTCTACTTCCACCAACATCTGAGTATTTTATAAATGTTTTCATTTTGTTTTTCCTCAAGAAAAAAGTTGGCCACCATGTTTGGCTTAGAAATGGCATTGTAGACGTGGCAACAGTTATCATCAAGAAAATAAAAAATAAACCTCATAGAGCACAGCATTGGAGGTACCAAGAAATATTGATCTGGCAGGTATACTGATATTTGTGTTACGTGTAGCTGAAATTAGCTTTTAAAAAACATTCTTCCTTGCACTGCTGTTTTAAATAGGCAAACAGTGGAAGTATAAATGCGTCTTTTCTTTCCCAATAGAGCTTGTATAAATTTAAGTTAAACAGAAGCATTTCCTTCTCTCTTTTTTTAAATGTTCTTTTTATTTAAATAATAGAAAGTACATTCCAATGTCCACATATTCCAAAGGTATGCCACCAGGTGCAGTAAAGTAAGACATACTGAATGTTAAACAGCATACTGAACAATTAAAATGTACCAGCTTGGAAACTAGAATGAACAATCATCATCTAAACAGCAACAATAACCATCAATAACCAGAAATAACTTGGGCATCTTGGTACCAGGTTAAACAGAAGCATTTCTGTATAAATTTCCTTTAAAAATAAAATCAGTTGCTGATTCCTGTTCTCCTCCACTAAAATGGACATTTGCTTCTTAATATGACCTGGGTGGAATTTTTGTTCCTATCACGTTGTATGTTTGAATAACTTGAAATATGCACTAAAATAACATTATAAAAAAGAACACTTTTATTTAGCACTGTTATTTATCACTGCCATGGAATAAATTAGGGCCGTGCAAATCTCCCAAAGTTTGTCTATATGAACTTTGAATATGGAACCAGGAAAAGTTAGCTGAAGTGCTCTCACTGGTAGACTAGTTTTCAGTAGTTTGTAAACTGAAAAACATTAGGAAATGATGCGGCCTGGTGGCACTGAGGGGTTGAGCGCTGGACGCAACACCTTGCACCACGCCCGCAACCCGGTTGGGAATGGACTTGGGTTGCGGGGTCAGCAGGGGGAAGGAGGACTGAGCATCCCCACGGATGCTCTCCTCCTTCGGGGAGGGACACCAGGGGTGTTTAATACACCCGACATCCGGGAGAATCGGTGGAAGCACCGACTCTCGGGGCAACAGCAGCTTCCATTGGGGGGAGAGCCGGGAAGGGGAGGACACCATCTGGCACTTGGCAGGCATGCGTAGGCATGTTCTGCCTGAGCCGGCATCCTCAGCGGGATAGAGGGGAGGAACAGAAAAATGAAAAAAAAACCCTGGGCATTCCTGGGTGACAGCCACTCCAGCCACCCAGTCGGTAATCACGGGCAGACTCCGCTGTGCAAAGTGCTCCATGGAGGGAAGAGGCAGGTAGGGGTCACCGGAGGCACTCTAGGGGCAGACTCAGTGAGGGATTGGGAGGCATGGAGCAAGCCTGAAGGAGAGGAGTGGAGAGGGTGACCAGGAGGGGATAAAAAGAAATTTCAAAAAAAACAAAAATTAGGAAATGGAATAGCATTAAATAATATAATGCATTGGACCAATGAAGCACCCAAAATAGCAGGCTGATGCAGTGGCCCACATTGAAGGCTGCTGGTTCCAAAATTGTGTCTGTTCAGTCAATGCCACATGGTCAAGGTTAATAAACAAGAATATGTGGCTAACAACACTCAAAATAAAATTATTTGTAAGGCCTATATGTATCCCCATAAAATATTAATACAGCATCCCACAGTGTAGGCTACTGATCTCAAAACTGTGTGTCCATTGGGACAGTGCTGCACAAGGACAAGGCTTCCCTTTATGCCATGGATATTTGGATAAGTGTTGTACACTTTGATTTATGGGCAACTTGCCCCCCATTATTTATTTGGCCTGTGTAGACCTAGCAAAATTCAAAAACATCAATGTGAAGAATATTGAGCAAAGACAGCTGTGCAGCATCCCATAATGTGGGCAACGGTTCCAAAAGTGTGTCCATTGGGACAGTGCCACACATGAACAAGGCTTCCCATCCATCCATTGACATTGAGTGTACGCCAAATTTCAGGTCTATACCTTCAATAGCTGGTAAGTTACAAACATTTATATTTTTATACAGTTTTACAGAACTTCACAATTGTGAAATTATGAGCCCCTCAACTTAAAAATTTACTTAAGTATTGCCATGTTTAGTAGTTTCTTTATCCCTTCCAAGAAAGTTATACATGCTAATGTACAGATATCTTGCTTCACTTTTAGCCAAGTTATAAGCAGAGAAATATTTATACAAGATTTTACAAAAAAAAAAGTAATATTTAGAACTACTTTACATTCAGTACTATTCAATCAAATACCATTTATTTGGAATGTCCTTAGGATAGCAACCACAATGCAAGCATACAAATTCCCAGGTCTATAGCTCAAAAGACAGCTGAGTTGTGACCAAATAAACATGTTTATGAAATTCTGCAAAATTCCCTGAAATGTTACAGAATTTCAGGAAATGTTGCCAACGTGTAGGGTAATCAGAATTTGCCAGTTCAACTCAGCCCTAGTATTGTCACTGATATGTGCAGAAGGGGCAGAAAAGATTGACACAAAGTCCCTTCCCTCATCACTGTTACTAAGCTGAATTTACAGGTTGTGAATGCCTGTAGTTTATAGCTGTCATTATATCCGTGTTTCTCCAGCATGCAAATCTGGTAGATACTATTGGTCCCTAATTTACTATAACCACCCATATATTAAAACCCACAATTTATTTACTACAACCCCTATTTCCAAAGATCTGTTTAACCCTTTACACAGAAGCTGGAAAGGATTTACACTGCTTTCTGGATAGAGGTAGTCTGTGCACTGCACTGGTGATCTTCAACACCGTGCACAGATACTACTTTTCTCCTATGTGACCTATGGAGGAGCAAATACAAAGGGTAAGCCTAAGTTCTACAGTTCAACCTCTGTTCGAAAAGGACTACTTAGAATTACAGTTCATTAAAGTGTTACCAAAAATAATGCGATGGGTGGGTGTTATGCTGGGATAACATCCCACCTCAGGTGGTTGGGCCCGAGGGCTGTAGGCCGAGGGCATCCAACACCCGAGAAGGGATGTTATTCCAGCATAACACCCACCCTGGAGTGCATTATTCCTATTATACAATGGCTCAGAATTGTTAAGTAAGGAAACAGACTGAATGTTCTTGTTTTAAACTGTTTTCTATGAATAAATGATCTTACAGGATTAGATGCATTTCTGCTTTGAAAATACTGTAGCAGCAGATGCAAACACCTTTGAAAATCTTGGTCAGTACAGCTAGGATGTGATACCAGCAATCATGCCTGCTGTGATGGTGGATTGACAAATCAGAGAGCAGAATTCTTTGATACAGACACCTTTGAAAATCCTTCTCACTTACAGCTGGGATGTTATGCCAGGATAACATCCCTCCTGTGGTGGTGGTGGATTGACCAGTCAGAGAAGCAGCATTCTTTCTTACCATTGTATAATCTGAAATAATTCCAGATCTAAATGTTTCTAGTGATATGGATTCACCAGTAACCCAGGAACAGGTGCCCATAGAGTTTCAGTTAATAGCGAATCATTAAGAGAGATGGACTTTACTCAGCCGTGCCTACAGGAGATGTATGCAGTTCTTGTGGAATATCTCAAATTCAGTGGGTTACACGTCCCGAGGCAGCATGGATTCTGGGGGGTATGTCAAATGATTCAGATACATTTCATTGACTTGGTGACCAAGGGAGAGGAGGATTGGGTGATGGGGAGGAGGTGACCAATCTAGGGATTACAGAGGATAGGGTGCTGGAAGGATTAAGGGCTCTAAGGGGGGATAAGGCACTGGGTCCAGACAGCATTCACCCTAGGGTACTCAAGGAACTGGCGGAGATTCTGGAGGACCACTGGCTGACTGTTCAATACCTCCTTGGATGAAGGATGCATACCACAGGACTGGAGGATGCCCCATGTGGTATCCATTCACAAAAGCGGACCTAAGGATGAACTAGACAACTACAGACCAGTGAGCCTCACATCAATTGTGGGAAAACTCATGTAGACAATCCTAAAAGAAAGTCTGGTGATCTGTTTGGAGATCAATGGTCTCCAGGATGGTCAGCAGCATGGGTTTGTCTTGGGAAGAGCCTGCCAAACAAACCTGATTGAGTACTACGACTGGGTGACAAGGGAACTAGACAAAGGCCATGTGGTGGATGTCCTGTATTTGGATTTCAGTAAGGCCTTTGATTCTCGCCACATGGGAGACTGGAGGGAGCTAGAATATATAGGGTGGGAGCAATGATGGTTAATCGGATCACCAGTTGGCTGAACAGAAGGCAGCAAAACATGGTGGTGGTGGGGGCACTCTCATCACCGAGGATGTGATGAGCGGGTGCATGAGATCAGTATTGGGTCTGGTGTTGTTTGGGATATTCATAGCTGATATCTCCCAAGGGTCTGGAGTAAGATCAGTCTCTTTGCAGATGACACAAAGATGGTAGCTGTGGTGGATGACATTGATGGGTGGAGGGAATGCAGGAGTACATGACCAAACTACAGGAGTGGTTGTATGCATGGCAGTTGGGGTTTAACATCAAAAGGTGCAAGGTATTGAACTTGGACTAATAACCAGGAAGGGAGCTATCAGCTGGGTGGGGGAATGCACTGAGGAGTAAAGGATCTAGGTGTGCTCATAACGGGGAGTATGAACAACTCAGCTCAGTGCAGGAAAGTGGCAGCAGCAGCCAACAGGATGCTGGGGTTTATAGTGAGGGAATCTCCTCCAGAAATAGGGAGATTATCCTGCCCTCTACAGGTCACTGGTCAGGCCACAATGGAATACTGCTTGCAGTACTGGCTCATAGCTGAAGAAGGACATCAGATTTTGGAGGGTGTACAATGGAGGGCGACAAAGATGATCCAGGGATTAGAGGGATACTCCTATGAGGAGAGGCTGGGCGAGCTGAACATGTATTCCCTGGAGGAGAGGAGGGATGGGGGGGACATGATCGAAACCTTTTAATACTTAAAGGGGATAAACAAGACTAGTACAGAAGGGATATTCCAGATAAGAAGGGGGAGGGTCACGAGGGGGCACCAGCTGAGATTGGAGGGGGGAAGATTCAGGAGGGAAGTCAAGAGACATTATTTCACTGAAAGGGTGGTGGATAAGTGGAATACTCTGCCTCAGGAGATAGTAGCCTGTAGCATGGCAGATGATTTTAAGAGGGGATGTGACAGAGTGGGGGAGTAATTATGAAAAGGGGAGGGGTAGGTGGGGCAGCTGCACAATCGAGCAGACTCGATGGACTGTGAGGACTGTTTCAGATGGTGTTTTCATGTGTTCATATGTAATTGGATTAGGCTGAAGTGGAGGACATGGACTACCTAGATTTAAGTAAAGCTTTCAATGTCATTCCATGTAGGAGACTAGCAAGCAAGTTAGATAGCTTAGGAGTGGGTCCAAAGGTGGTAAAATGGGTAAGAAATTGGTTGATAGGAGAAGGAGGTTGGTTTTTAATGAAGTTCACTCTGAGGAAGGGTGATTGACCAGTGGGGTGCCTCAGGGATCAGTGCTGGACCAATCCTATGTAATGTCTTTATAAGTGACATTGCAGAGGAACTCTAAGGGAAGGTCTGCCTCTATGCAGAGTGCAACAAACTCTGCAATAGGGTGGACACTCCAGGGGGGGGTTGGAATGGATGAGCAGAGACCTGAAAAAACTTGAAGAGTGGTCAATGGTATGGCAGCTGGGTTTCAGTGTATAAAAGTGTAAAATAAGGCACAGAAATCCAGGGGTGTAGTACAAAATGGGTGGAGTGATATTAATGACCAGCAAGCAAGAAAGAGACCTGGGGATAATCATATTGGATGACCTAAAGGTGGCCATGTAGTGCAACAGTGCAGTTGGGAGAGCTAGTGGAATGCTGGGGTGCATACAAAGGGGTATTACCAGCATAAAGAGGTAGGTGGTATCACCCCTGTATAGATCGCTGGTAAGACCCCATCTGGAGTACTGTGCTCGGTGCTGGAGATCACATCTCCAGAAGGACAGTTTACCCATGTTGCAGCAACAGTCGGCATGGAGACATCCCCGACAGCAACAGCCGCAGTGCCAACTGTTGGCATTGCAGTGTCGGGGATGCCTCCATGTATTCATTGGGGGGCTGTGCCCCCGAACACCCCCATGTGGGGGGCTCTGCCCCACACTCCTCGGTCTCTAGGATTCTAACTCCGAGTTGGAGTTGAACCGGGGGGGAGGGGCAAACACCCAGCGAGGCATTCCCGATCACCAAAACAGACCATCACAGCGACAGGTGGATTTTGTCCGATTCCTGTCGCTGTGGTGGTCTTCATCATCTGGGAGTCACTGCGGCAAAGGTATATGCAGAAGGACATAGACAGAGTGGAGGTGGTCCAGAGGAGGGCAGTCAAAATGGTGCAGGGTCTGCACCAAAAGGCATACAAGGAGAGATTAAAGAACCGCAGTATGTACACCCTGGAAGAGGGGTGAGAGAGGGAAGATAAGATAGAGACTTTTAAATACCTCATGGGGGTGAATAAGGTACAAGAGGGAAGAATTTTTCAGAAAACAAAAGGCTCTCAAGAATAAGGTGACATGCTGTGAAGCTGGAGAGGGGTAGATTCAGGAGAGATGTGAGGAAGTACTTCTTCACAGAAAGAGTGGTTGATTCCTGGAATATCCTTCCAGCAGAGGTAGTGGGGATAAAAACAGTGGTGAGGTTCAGGAATGCATGGGATAGGCATAAGGGAATCTTATTGGAAAGGAAGGGAGAAGAACCGAGATCAAGTAGGGTCTGCAGTGATACTTTAGATAGGAAAATGGGTGGATTGGGTGGGCCAATTGGCCCTTATCTGCACTCAAATTCTATGTTTCTATTTCATTTTGTTTCCAATAGGTGCCACATTTGGGGACCCACACTTTGTGACTTTTGATGGTTTGAAGTTCACATTCAATGGAAAAGGAGAATATACACTGTTGAGTTCTGAGTACAGGTCACTGATGGTTCAAGGGAGGACACAGCCAATCATGTTTGAAAATGGTGGGTACAAGCTCGTTATATGTCTCTTTGTGTATGTGTATATGTAGACAGAGACATACAGACAGAGAGACAGATAAACAGACTGACAGGTAAAAAAGAGTTAGAGAGTCGCACGTAAAATATCCTTTGGTGCGCATTCTGCAGTAGTGTAATCTATGCCAGCACTTTATCTGGATAACATTTCAGAGTGGTAGGAAACTGCTCACTTCTGTTTTTCTGTCCAGAATGAGATTCTTTTTTCATTGAAAGTGTGGCACTTTCTGACAATCAGTGTATCAGAGCCATGTCTGCCATCTGCCCCAGAACTTGGGCCAGTAACAGCAAAGTTTCCCATGCAAGTGAAGTTGCCTAAAAAGACCAGCGCTGTCACTGTGGAAAACTTACCTGCACAACTGGGAATAAAAAAAAGGCAAGATGAAGATTTTACGGAAATGGAGAATCTTAATCAGACTTGGGTGACTGAGTCTCTGTAATGCTGCTTCTTCCCCAAGTGGTAATACTCTGTGAAGGGACACCCCTTCTGTGGGGTCCCTGAGTCCAACTTGATTGACACAGCCAGGATATGAACTCTTTTGTGGAAAAACTCCATACTGATGTACAAAGGATGGGATGGTGGTCTTTTTTCTCCTTTATTCCCCACCCCAGTGATTGAGTCATCATGCCTGCACCTCTCATTGGGAGTCTAGGTGACCAGTAGCCTTCACAGCTAACACGGTTGCCACTACTGGGTGGTAGGCAGGATGTGTGTGAATGACAGGCAGCCTGCGTCTTCCTACCCAGGAAATCACCAATCTTGCCTCTGCTATATGCTCAGCCCTGCCTGGCCTCATCATGGAACTGTGAGGCCTCATCAAACCCTGGTCCCCAGGGACAAGTGAGACAGGTTACTGTGAGTGCCCTCATCTGAACCATGTTCTCCAGGGGTAACTGTGATGGGCTGCCATCATGCCCTCATTTGAACACTGATCCCCCAGGGGTTAGTGTAATGGGCTGTAATTGTGCCTTAATCTGAACCTTGGTCCCCCAAGGGTGTGATGGATTACCGTAGTGCTCTCATCTGAACCATGGTCCCCAAGGGGTAAGTGTGATGGCCTGCTGTCATGCCCTCATCTGAACCTTGGTCCCCAAAAGGTAAGTGTGATGGGCTGCTGTCATGCCCTCATCTGAACCCTGGTCCCCTAGGGTAAGTGTGATGGACTCCTGCCATGCCCTCATCTGAACCGTGGTCCCCCAGGGACAAGTGTGATGGACTCCTGTCATGCCCTCATCTGAACCCTGGTCCCCCAAAGGTAAGCGTGATAGACTGCCATCATGCCCTCATCTGAACCGTGGTCCCCCAGGGACAAGTGGGATGGACTTCCATCTTGCCCTCCTCTTTACCTTGGTTACCAGTAATAAGTGTGATGGGCTGCTGTTTTGCTCACATTTGAACCCCAGTCCCTAGGGATGAGTGTGATGGGCTACCATCACACCCTCATCTTTGCTGTGGTCCCCAAGGGGGTAAGTGTAAAGGGCTGCTGGCATGCCTCTGGGTTGGCACAGTGGGTCACCTTGAGTGGAAATGCCAGAATGAGGTTAAAGTCTGTTATTTCAAGCAGAACCAGACTGAAAGGTGTCCAAAGGGAAAGAGAATGAAGTAAATGTATGAGCAATCTAACTGGACCTGAGATCTACATCATATGCAGGCAGCCCAGCCTCGAATAGTGCCGACTTCAGGATTTCTTTTCTTTTTTTTGGGGGGGGGGGTTACGATTCATTTACCTAGGATAGCTCAGCTGAGATGCCATATCTTGTTGTCAGTAGGATCCAGCTTTTACCCATTTCTACATCTAAAGCGTGGCGTGTCCGACCCAGAAATATTTAAGAGATGTATGATTTGCATATATATATAGCTTACTGAGCCCCACATTCTGATCCCGCTCCTCATCATACAGGACTCTTAGTCACCTGGCAACCCTGTTTCTGCATGGAGCATTGTGTAGGGACAGCAGCGTTCTGGGTCAGAGGTGGCAGCACCCTAGCACGGGTCAGCCATCGAGCGGATTCCCTGTTCCATGTGGGCAGGGGACTACGAAAGAAGGAATTATCACCTTTATAATGGAGTACAAAATGATGAAATATAACAGGTTTTCTTCCTGGTCCTTTCCAGCCATGCGCCACTGCTGGATCATGTAATTTATGATACTGAGCTGACAGACAGTATAGTGAGTCTGACAGCATAACACTGTTGGGCACAGGGTGGGTGTGGGGGCTTCTGTAGCATGCATAGTTCTGTCCCAGCACTGGTGCTGTTGGTGGGGGGGGGGCTCCATTGTGCATATGGATTATGCTAGGGTTCTGGAGGCTTTAACTAGCAGGGCACTAACAGCTTGTTAGTACCTTCACAAATCATTGAATGTGCCAGGCAGCCTGTATGCAAGCACATTCATGTTAGTTGCATTGATGCCTGGTATGCTTTGGCGTTCACACACAAACAAGTTAGTGTGGCACTAACCGTGTCTTACAATATGGCACGTTTAATGATTCCTCTGTAACTGTTCAGTTTTTTTGGGCTTTCTTTGTTCTGTTTTATTTAATTGGTTTGAATGATATGTTTTTGTGTAAAGTGCCCTGAACCTTCAGGATCAGGTGCTAAATAAAATTTACCTTGCCTTTGTCTTGTCCCTGCTTCTCAGATGCAAACCATGGCTAGCGAAGCCCTAATCCTATTAGCACAGTGCTAACCTGTTCCAATATTCTGCTCCAACAGTGTCTGAAATAAATTCTGGACAGATTTCAAAGGTCTGAAATGAATGCAAGCTGTAAATAATAGTTTTTGCCCATAGGTTCTTCATACAGACAGTTTTCTAGCAACCATTCCATTTGCCGTGGTTCTGGTTGCTTTATTAATATAAGTTCCTGCCAATGGTTATTTATTGAGTCATAAGTATGAATGTCATTTGCCGTATAAATGTGCCAACACAAATCATGGAGTATATTAGTTCTGGTAAAAACTGCAACTGCCAATTTGATTTACTATGAAAGATTGGAACTCTGTTGACCAGCTTTCAGAATCTGACGTACATTCCTGACACACAGTTTCCTGACATTTAAATTTCACCACGGCAGAGTTTATTTCATGTTTCAGGGGCTTTGCCCCTGCCCCTCCTAATTAATATAACAAACTCCGCCGCAGGCAAAATTTAAATGTCGGGCAACCGTGTGTTGGGAATGTGGTGTTGGGATTCTGAAAGTCATGCAACAGAGTTTCGGTCAAACAAAAGTATCCCATTGACGCCGCCTCACATTGCATAATATCTAGTCTTTGCAAACCCAAACACTGGGCTTATTCGCTAGAGACAGAATGACTGCATATTGTAAATCGGTGTTCAGAGTGTTCTGGTGCCTAATGTAATTATTATCTAAACTGTTTTGGCTTGTAGGGACCGTGGCTGCTGCTACCGGCATTTCAGCAGTTGCCATGCAGGAGAATGGTTCGGACGTGATTGAGGTGCGCACTTTGGGGCAACCGAATCACCTGCAGGTTCTGTTGAATCAGGAGGTGATTGACTTCAGTGAACAGAGCTGGATGGACCTGAAAGGTGAGTCATTCAGGCAGCAAAGCATCCTGTTCCAGCAAAGGTATTTTAAATTGAGAAGGCAGTCTGTAGTGGGGGTGGGGGCAATTATTTAATGATTTAAAATTGTTGACCAGGAAAGTCACACTATGCTGGAACTTGTTTCCGTTGTGACATGGGGCTGGGGAGGTGATGGGGACGACAGTCATTGTGCAAATTAAAAAAGTAGTGCAAATAAAACAAGGAAAAGAACATAGCGGCAGCAACGTGGAACTAGATCACTGAGCCCAGATAGAATAGTGACATCGTTACGTAGTGATTTAAGATCAGAAGGGACTCTAGGTCTATCATGCCCAAACTCCACACCATAAGCAGGGATGATAAATACTGTATGTCATGCAGATATGTACAGTACTAATTAAGAGGATTTCATTACCTCTAATTTCCAGTAGGAATGTGAATACCCTGAATATTAATTAATTCCTTAATACCATGAATAGTGTTTCAAATATTCAGAACTGAATGCCAAATACCCAGCTATTCACATGTTCAATTTTTGAGAACCTCCACCTTATCCCAGAACTCTTCCAGCCACCTCCATGTTCCTCATTCTTGCTAAATCCAAAACAAGTTATAATAGTGAAATTGTCATGAGCAGGGAATGCTTCCCACATAACCTATGTTGACTATGTTGAAAATTTGGGGTCAACGTGTCAAAACCAGTGAAGTTTACTCATGACTGTGCTATGTTTCCAGTCTTTGACCTCGATTTTCAACACAGCCCCTTTCATTATAATATCAACCTGTTTCAAGTCCTGACACTGGGGATTGTCACGCTGGTGACAGTGTGTTGCAGACTGTTTGAGTGGGGTGTTATTAAATGGTACTGATGTGGGACACCCCAGTGTGAGGCTCTACACAATAGAAGTGCCATGCTCTGCTCCCTGGAGCATGGCAAAAGAAACAACTGCCGCTTCCTGTGGGTCCCCAGTGACAAACTCTCCTTCTATCAACCACGGCTGCAACTACAGCCAGTATGAGATTATCTGGTTTACTGCCCTAGATTCTGCAGCAGGAGTTGACTTGGAGGGCTAACAGGAGGCGTGGGGGGGTTCTTCTACAAGAAAATGTTTCAAAATACTTTTTTAATATTCAGCAAATCTACAGCACCCTCACCTTTATATGTCAAAAGTAGCAACTTTAACATAACTTTTTAATCACAAGGCAAGGGCATTATTTTAAAGGAACAAAAAATGTATTGGGCAGGGTAGTATGCTACAGCATTCAATTGATAATTTTAGTAAATGTACTAAAAAGGCAGAGCTCTGAAAAAATGACTAGGACAGAGATTATTAACTGTTCTCTAACCTCCTCTTAACATTACTGATGCAGATTGCAATTATCATGTCCAGATTTAAAGAGCCACAAATACATTTTTTGAGTCTTAGTAATACTCACATTCCTAGTTTGTCTTAAGGCAAGCGACAACTTGGATTCCTGTTGCCATTTTTCAGTTGCTGCCTAAGCATGTCCAAGGTCCGTGACAGTTAGCTCTGTTTCTCAGTTGCTCACTCTGACGCATTTACACACCAGGAGGGTGAGGGAGTAGGTCAGCTGAAGTCTCCAAATTGCAGGCCTCAAGTGACCGCAAATAAAAAAAAAAAATCCTTTTTTAAATTGAAACTTGGCAATAAGGACCCTGAAGATGATGATGAGATGATCACACAGGACATAATTAGTCAGATGCGGAGGTGAGACACTAGAGCAGCTGCTAATTCAATGAGCAAACCCTGACTGGCCTAAGAACTTTCTGGCACTTGGTCCTGACAATGTCCGGTGCCACCTGCAAAACTCTTACAGAAATATTTGGTGCTCCCTCTGGATCCTGACCCACTCATGGCCACAGCTCACTCATGATGCTTCATTTTATTTGATGCTCCCAAATGCTTTGGTCTGAGCTGCCATTGTTACCCTGCTGTAAATGGAACCACACTAACCCTGCCATAAAGGGTGTCTGTGAGTGATGCAGCTGCTCCATTCAGAAGCTGTCTTCTTCCATGCAGATGATGGTTGGACAGAGGGACAGACAGATAGGGCACACTGTTCTTCACTGGGTCCATGCCATGATACAATATAAAATAAGAACTGGCTGCAGTCAACAATGGTTGCTTTTACAGTTTCTTGTAAAGTATATATGAGTTGGAATGCTCACTGCAGCAGAGGGCAGGGATAGGCACCACAGACAACAGAAAGAAAAGGGAATGGGGCTATAGAGGAGGGATCCGCTGAATGCCAGGGACACGGACAACCAATTCACGTGATTCCAGAGCCATTGAATCAACAGGAACAGTGAAGAATGATATATATGTATATACATTACATATGGTCAAAGCCATCAAGGTATGGGGTGAGGGGAATGACTTTGGCAACAGTGCCATGTGCCCAGGACATATTTCGTTAGTTATTGTTATTTTTATTTATTTATTTTGTTGACCCGGTGAGCTAACTATAACAGAATGCCTTTTACAGTTGTGATCTGGGAGATGAGGTAACAACATTAAGGAACACAGGATGATAAACAAATTACAGGGCCGATGGGGTGTACAGGGAACCAGAGACAGTTACAGGCAGTGTTCAAAGAGGCGTCCCTTAAACCTTGATTTAAAGGTACAGCAGAGTCAAGCCAGGATGCAACACAGTGCCTGGCGGTGAATGACATGTCACAAAATACTGCATAACAAAAGGGCTTAATTGCCATTGAATTACACTGTTCCCTGCAGCATACTGCAGCATTTTGGGATATACTGCAGCATTTTGGGATATACTGCAGCATACTGGGATATACTGCAGCATACTGCAGCATTTTGGGATATACTGTAGCATACTGCAGCACTCTGCAGTTATACTGTAAGTTACAGCTTTGTGTCTTAGCTTCACTTTGGAATTTCCAGTTCTGCATTTGCCCAACATACTAACACCCCAGTGCACAATACAACTAAAATAACAACCCCCCACAGACCCAGACACAAGAATGTTCCTCTCTCTGAGCCCCCTTACCCATACCTGGCCTGGCAGGGGTCCCTCCACATCCTCGGACCTGGTGGGCATGGGCAGTCAGCAAGTTGATATTGGGCACCTGTGCCCTGTAGTTGTTGATCCATCTGGTCCTGGGTTCCAGTGGGCTGACGGTGTATGGGATGGACTGTTGGTGATCTGATAACTTGGTGGCACTGGTGGTTCAGTCCTCCTTTGATCTGGCCAGCACCTCTAAGTCCACTACCCCCCCATTCCACAGCCATTACCTTTGTCTCGCCCCTTCCCCTATCTGGTGGTTCTGAAATGGCAGGTAATAGCCAGATCCCAGTCACTCCTTCAGGATGGCCCCTCTCAGTTTGACTCACCACATTCCGCCAGCCCCACTGCTGCTGCCAAGTCCCGACTGGCAAGTCAGATGACATGAGAGACAGGTGACTTTGCAGCAATAAGTGAGCTGAGTCTAGCCTGAAGTGTTTTCTGGGGATGAGAGGGTTTCCAACCCACATAACACCCTGGGTTCATGACAGACCTAGTGAGTGTCCCTTACTGTGAGGCAGCAGGGAGAACCTAGCAAATTGGTGCTGGTCAGACTCCTACCACCAGCATCATCCTCTGCATCTGTCCATTAAAATGAGCAGGTTGAGATGGCTAACACTGAGTTGATTCCTGGACTGGAAGGGTGGATGCATTGTGCATAATCAGCATGTGGTAGTGGCAGCAGGGAAAGGGTACCAGACAACACTGGACCACATACACTAGTAGCCTGAGTCCCAAAACCCACTAGTGCAAGACTGAGTGCAAGATGAGTCCAATGTGTCTAGAGACTTGGTAAGTGGGAGTGAGTGGTCTCAGCTGGCTCAGTAGGGAGGGAAGTCACAAACTGGGGATGAGTTGGTGCTGTAGTGCTCCCTCTGACAGTCATGCTAGTTGAATGGCAGTCTGTTAAGACAGGTGGTTGCCTGTTTAATGTAGATGGACTCTGAGTTGTGGACTGGACTGAGTGTGATGTCTGGATGGACACTGGACTCAGGACAGGGAGGGGACCCACAATGGCACCATACTCAGCTCTAACAGCAGAGCAGCACTCAGGTAAGGGTGGGGGCAAAGGGTGTTGAGAAGGGGAGGGATTATGGTTTTACAAACAAGTCAGTGCCGTAGTCGGATGCGGATTCAGAATCAAATTCTGATTCCACATATGACTACTTTTCCAAATTCAGCTTTTGATATCGAATATTGAATTCCAGAAAACAGCTCGGAAACCAATGTATCTGATTCCATTGGATGATTTCCTAACAAATCTAGTAAGGAATTCACATGTTTGAGTCCCTGTTGCTCCATGGCTGTCTTAACCCATGAAACATTAAGCAGATTAGTGTCCATGGCACAAAGTTTGTGTTCTAGCAGGGAGTGTCAGCTGGGAGACTAATTGGACTGGATATCCATATGCCATCACTGTGTGAGCAAGAGAGCAGATGTTGGGAGTGACTTTATCATCCAGTAGTAGCCATAATGGCATCCAGGACACAATGGTACATACATAGGATCCACTGATGCCAGGGACATGGACAACCCATTTACAGGATTATGGGGCCATCGGACCACTAGGAATGGTGAGCAAGGGTATACTGTATATCCATATCGGCACATCCACCAAGGAAAAGGAGGAAAATGACATTGGCGGTAGTGCCATGTGGCTGGGTCGTATGTTACAGGCCAACCCCTGCAGCAGACACAGTCCATTATCTTAATGATCACACAGCATGTATGCAGTCACAAACATTGTAACAGCTGATTTACATTAGTGTGTGATGCACTGCTGTTACGAGGGAGAATTCACCCCTTGTAAACAGTGACACCCATTTGTGTATGGTAGTTTGAGTGCATAAAAGTGCAGGGGGCGGCTCATGCACCCCAATAGCACCACCCACAGCTACTCAGATTGCAAAGGAATGTTACATATACATAACGGCATAGTCAACAAGCAGCCATCAATGTATGGTGCAAGGGGAACAACTGTGGCAGTAGCATCATTCACCTGGTGATATACCATGTACTGACCCCTATGTTGTGCAGTCCAGCATGTTCATGGTCAGATAGCTTACCCGTTATGGTATTTCGTCAATCTGCACAAGTGTGTGTCAGTGTGTCTTAGTTGGCACCTACCTCACTAATGCAAGGTATCATGGAAGCATATGCATGGTGATTTAGACGATGACTTACATATACTTCGCCATGGTGCTTAGCATTATGAAGTTGTGTGGAATTGGGTATACCATCTAAGTCCTTGTATGCAGGCTCTGTGGGGATATCCTTGGGCAGGCAGAGTTAAGCGTAGACATGCACAAAAGTAGTCCACTGTGTACTGTGTAATTTCCTTGCTTCCTTCCTATAGACGTAATCTGGAGTAGCCGTAAGTCTGCTGGCTATGTCAAGCAGCTTTAAAGTATGACACCATATGGGTAGCCAGAAAAAAAAAACTCAAGATTACAGTTTGGTGAGTCTGCCATCAATTCTAGGCACAAGGATGATGACCCCAGGAATTCTCAAGACCTGTGCTTCCTTGACCGCTGAGGGATGTGGATCTTTGAATTGGGGAATATTCCCTGAAGGTCCCACCACAATGCTAAAAGCTATTGGGGGTGCTGGCCAAAGTAGGAGGTCTGGATGGTTGCCAGGAGAGGTGGTCTCTGATGTCAGATTGCTGCTGTAGTGGGATAAAAAGTAGCATTAAAAAAGTGCCCTGAATTCAATTATATTCATATCAAAGATGGAAGCCCTGGTAGCATTATGGACAAATGTTCATTTCTGGCATTATTCCAAACTGATACAATTTTCTTTGTGATTTTAATATTAATCCTTCACAGAGGTTTGCTTATTAGAGTATGGTACACAAGCGAGCCTCCGATATCTGAGTGTCATATGTCCTTTGATATTCTTTACCTATTTGCCCTGTAATTATACAGATAGTTCCCCTCATACTTTACTGAACAATTAAACTTCATTCATGGGTTGGCTCACTACAGTTTGCGGAGGTACACATACTTACTGTACCTTTAACGGACACGGGTAATGATTTATTTTATGGTCCACAAAATATAAGCCTATGTTTTCTTGGGAATACTGAAGTAAGCAGTCATTTTGAATCTCGAGTCAGTGAAATTCTTCATGTTTCTAGGAGTCTTTGTGTATTCCGCCATCCCTGAGAACGTCACAGTCATGTTTCCATCTGGAGCTGGCGTGGAGGTCCGAGGACAAGGACAAATTGTTGCCGTGACCATTCTGCTTCCAGAGGAGTTTCTGAACCACACACGTGGGCTTTTGGGCGTTATGAATGATGACCCAGAAAATGATCTTATGTTCAGAAATGGGACAGTTCTGCCAGCCAGTGCTACTCCCGAGCAGCTGTTTGAATTTGGCGCAGACTGTAAGTGACTTCTCTAGTTCTGCTTGCATATCTTCTGATCTTTATGGATATCCCAAACAAATCTTGTATTTTAAAGAAAATGTATTTAACAGCAAGAAGATGCAGTATGTTCTTCTTTTGTTGTATTGGCCCCTTAGATAATGTTGTTCCAATTTCTCATAATGAACTAAAACCTTTTGTTGAAAATTGAGGGTGTATAGGTTGCAGCAACCTGTATTCCATTTGGTCATTTGGAAAAAAAATTTTGATAACCATTTATAGTAACCAGTCTTCATTACTTCCTGAAGGAGGCTGACACCTTTAAACATTGGCTGCTAGCCAATAAAGGACAATATTAGCCCTACCCCATGGTGCTGGAGCTGGTGGAATGCCGCGCCATGTGGGAGACCTATGTTGAAGACTCCACAGAAAGGTTATAAGAGTCCCTACTGCATCAATGCTTTCCATAGTGCCTGGCAGCATGGCACTGATGGTGTGTGGGGTCTAAAAATGATCAGTTGAGGCCTGTCTACAGAGTGGAATACTAGAAGGCACCTCTGAATCAGCGGAGGCACGAGGACTGCTGAAGAAAAGAGAAGGTCACCAGCCTGGCATGTTGGATACCGGTAGCAGCAATGCTTGGTCCATTTATCCCAAAGTCATCCAACAGCTGCAGTGTAGCCAAACAACTTTCTTTCATACTAATGGTAACAAGAAGGCCCTTGTGGCTGGAAAAATTGGCAGCCTCTGGGGCACCTGTAGTGTATCTGAAGGGGGTCCCTGTAGAACAGCAATGTGTCATGACAAGAGAGTGTCACAACAGGAACTATGGCTTAGGGATGCATGACAGAGCAGATCCAGAGGTATGTGGGAGAACAAAATTTAAAAAACTAGAATTATGGGTTCTATACCTTGCTGTGTTTGCATACAATTGGTGATTTCAATGGAGCAAAGATACTGTATATAGACACTGAAAATACATGTTTACGAAAGAAAAGACTTATGGTCCATCCAGTGTGTCCATTCCTGCATAGGCCATCACCGGTATAGCAATGCCTAGGCCACTAGTCGATCAATCATCCCTCAGTTTCACTTGGGCTTATCTCCTCTGCCATTTCATTTTCCCAACCCATCCCCCATCATTCTCACAATTCCATGTTTCTGTCCAATCCCCTTTGAAAATGGTTACCAACTGAAAATTGACCAACTCCTCTGGCAGATGATTCCACTTTGTCATCACCCTCTCTGTGAATTATTTCCTCATGTCCCTTCTAAATTTCCTTGCTGCCACCTTTTAGTTGTGGCTGTTAGTGATGGAACCCTCACTAAGCTTACACAGTGGCTGGCTGTCCTCCCTTTAATACCCCTTTAGGTACCTGAAGGATTCAGTCATGTCTTCCCACTCTCTCCTTGCCTCCAGCAAAAACATATCAAGGCTGGACAGTCATTCCTCATGAGTCCTCTACAGCTGGCCATGAATCGTTTTACTACACTCCTTTGGATCAACCCCAGGTAGTCCTTGTTCTTTTTCAGGGGAAGGTTATAGAACTCTGCACAGTACTCCAGGTGTAGCTTCACCAAGGAACCACACACGGGTAGGATCACCTCCTTCTGTCTGCTTAAGAAGGCTGTACCTGTGCATCCCAGCCTCCTGCAGGAGGGATAAGGAAACACAGAGGGAGGAGGACAGGGAGGTACACCAAGTAAAACAGAGGGAAGTGGGTAGGGCAATGGGGGGAGCAAAGGCTGAGACAGAGGAAAGGGATCACTAAAGGGGTAAACATTTTCTTCAGATACATATGTGAGAAGAGAAAAACAATGGGAGGGATAGTGAGGATTAGAAGGGTGAAAGAGGAAGATTATGCAGAATAGGACCATAAAAAATCTGCCATCCTGAACAGGTACTTCAGCTTAGTGTTTTCACAGAGGAGGGTGAGGAAAGCGGACCACAAAACAGTAACAAGAACAGAGGGGAAGGTGGACACAAGTCCATTTTCAGAGAAAGAGTTGAAAGAATTTGCAGCTCTGAAGGTGGACAAGGCTGTGGGAGTGGATGAGATACACTCAAGGATCGTAAAGGAACTCAGGAGGTGCTAAGTGCCCCACTAGATGGCCTTATTCAACAGTTCACTAGAAACAGGTATGGTTCTGGAGGACTAGAGAAGAACTGACATGGTCCCTCATAAGGGCATCAGCAGGAAGGAGGCAAGGAACTATAGGCTGGTCAGTCTTACTTCAGTGGTGGGAAATAAATGGGAACCCTGCTAAAGGTACCTTAAATTCAGTGGTCTGCAAGCTCATGAGCAGCATTGATTCACGGGGAGGGGGGTCAGGCCAGACAGATTTGACTGGGTGATCAGGGAAGTAGATAGGGAGGGCAGTGAGCGTGTGCCTATCTGAACTTTAGTTAGGCCTTGAAACTGTGCACACAGGAGACTGCTATGGAAACTGGACAGCTTAGAAGTGGGATTCAATAAGGAGAATTTGGTTAGAAACTGGTTAGTGGATAGGTGACAGAGGGTGGTGGTGAATGGCACTCACTCTAATGATGGGAGAGTGACCAGTGGGGTGCCACAGTGCTCAGTACTGGGACAGGTGCTGTTCAGTGTCTTTATAAGTGGCACTGTAGAACAACTGGAAGAGAGGAGGCCTGCCTTTTTGCAGATGATACCAAAATCTGCACTAGGGTGAACACTAAGGAGGTGTGGAGAGAATGCGTAAGGATCTTGGGAAACTCGAGGCGTGGACAAGGGCGTGGCAGTTAGGGTTTAATGCCTAAAGTGCAAAATCACCCACCTAGGGCATAGGAACCTAGGTGCTGAGTATAAAATAGGGGGGGGGGGAGTACTTACAGTCACTAAGCAGGAAAGGGATCTAGGGTTATCATAACTGATGACTTCAAAGCAGCAGGGCAGTGTGATGAAGCAGTAGGGAAGACTAGTGGGATGCTGGAGTGCATAGAGAGGGGTATGTCCAGCAGGAGGAGGGAGGCGTTGTTTCCACTATGTCACTCGCTGGTGAGACCCCACCTGGAATAGTGTGTCCAGTTTTGGAGGCTGCATCTCAAAAATGACATAGACGGTTGTGGAGGCAGTCAGAGGAGGGCAGCTAAAATTGTGCAGGGGTTGCATGAGAAGCCCCATCAGGAGAGACTGAAGGATCTCAACATGTAGGATCCATGATGCTGGTTCGACATCAAAGTTGTTGACCGATGTTACAGTGACAGATTTATGTCGGCCGCAACTACGGTTGTCATAAAACTGTCTAAGAAAGTTACTTTTCTTTCGAGAGGCTTTGCCCCTGAACCCCACACATATATAAATATAATCAACTCTGAGTCGGAGTTGATTCGGGAGAGTGCAAGACTCAAGAAAGCCATGCCAGGTCCTGCAGCGACATTGATGGCGGCAACAGCGAATTGTCGCTGTGTTGTTCAAGCAACGAATTGCCAAACCAGTGTCAGCATATGCAACATGTACACCGTGGAAGAGAGGAGAGTGAGCGGTGACATGGCAGACACCTACAGGTACCTCACAGGGTTGAACAGGGTGCAGGTGGGGAGTCTCTTTCAAATGAGAAAGACCATTAGGACCAGGGGGCATGCAGTGAGCTGGTGGGGGGGAATTAAGTGGGATGTGAGGAAGTACTTTTTCAGTAAAAGGTTGGTGGATGCCTGGAACAGACTACCAGTGAAGTAGTGCAGGCAAAAACAGTGGGGGGCTTCAAGAATGCATGAAATAAACACAGGTGTATGTTAGTAAATACAGTAGGCAGGGAGGAGGGAGGGCTGCCAGAAACATGCTAGGGTGTGTACAGATTATGCAGAGAACATCCAGGCAGATTCAATGGGCCAAGCGGTCCTTTTCTGTTGACAAATTCTATGTCTCTATGTTTTAATGTTTCCATGCTAGCTTTTCCATGTGCCTTGTTACAGTGGGCTGGTCTTGAGGCCAAAAGTGCTAGGTCCTTCTTTCTGAGGCCTGTTCAAGTCATAACTCCTCATTCAGTATTCACTTGGATTCTTCCTCCACAAGTGTATAAACTTGAACTTTTTGGCATTGAATTTCTTGCCAAATCCTGCACCATAGAAACATAGAATCTGACGGCAGATAAGGATCTCTTGGCCCACCTAGTCTGCCCATTCCCTACCTAATGGATAGGCTGCAGATCCTAGTTAACCGACAGCCTACTTCCTTCTATCCCCAACTAGAATTCCTTTATGTCTGTTCCATGCATTCTTGAATCCCTCACTGTTTTTGACCCCACAACTTCCTCAGAAAGGCCATTCCATGTATCCACAACACTTTCCGTGCAAAAATACTTATTCACATTACCTCTGAGCCCCCCGTCTTTAAATTGTGCCCCTTTGGTCTTGCACATCTCTTTTTCTGAAAGATGCTACCCTCTTGGACTTTGCTGAGTCCTTGAGGTACTGAAAGTTTCTATCATGTCTCCCTTCTCCCTCCTTTCCTTATGGGTATGCATATTAAGCTCCTTTAGTCTCCTTTTGTATGTCTTCTGGTGCAGACCCTGCACCATTTAATGCCCTCCTCTGGACAGCCTCCATCCTGTCTATGTCCTTATGGAGATGGGGTCTCCAGAACTGCATGCAGAACTCCAGATGGGGTCTCACCAACTGTCTGTACAGACGGATAACAACTTCCGGTTTTCTACCGGTGATGCCTCTCCCTATGCATCCCAGTATCCCCCCAGCCCTCCTTACTGCCTTCTCACATTGCTTACCCACCTTTAGGTCATCTGATATGACTACCCCTAGGTCCCTTTCCATTTTTGTTGTTGTTAGCATCTCACCCCCCATTGTGTACTCCTCCCCTGGGTTTTTGTTTCCCAGGTGCATTACTTTGCACTTCTTTGCAATGAATCTAAGCTGCCATACATTTGACCATATCTCCAACCTTGCCAAGTCTATTCTCATCCTGTCCACCCCACCTTGTGTACTGATTCTGTTGCAGATCTTTGTGTTGTCTGCAAAGAGATATACTTTTCCTTCCAGTCCCTCCGCAATGTCAGTTATACTGACATTAAAGACGACTGGTCCCAGTACTGAACCCTGCGGTACCCTGCTAGTAACCCCACTTTCTTCAGACTGGACTCTATTTACTATTACCTTCTGAGTCCTGTTCTCCAACTGAGGCTACCACCTTGGGACCCACTCCAAGGCTGGCTAACTTGTATGTTCATCTTTTGTGTGGGACTGTGTCAAATGCCTTGCTAAAGTTTAGGTAGGCCATGTCCACAGCCCCTCCCTGGTCTACTACTTGGTCACCCAGTCAAAGAAATCTATTAGATTAATCTGACATGACCTTCCCACTGTGAATCCATGCTGCCTTGGGTCCTGTGCCCTGCTGGTCTCTAGGTACTCAACAGTTCTTTCCTTCAGAAGTGATTCCATCATTTTCCTACCACTGAGGTCAAACTAACAGATCTGTAGTTTCCTGCCTCTGCCTTGCTCCCACTTTTGTGAAGTGGAATCACATCCGCCCTCCTCCAGTCCTTAGGTACCACCCCATCCTCCCATTATTTGTTAAAGGGGGTAGTCAGTGGTGTAACTAGTTCTACCCTTAGTTCTTTTAGAATTCTTGGGTGAATCCTGTCAGGCCCCATTGCTTTGTCCACCTTCAGTTTTAAGAGTTCTTTCAGAACCCTTTCTTCTGTGAATGGACAAGTATTGACCCCCCCTATTGAGAGTGTTTCTATTGTTTGGTTTAGGTACCCACCCTCTTCTTTTGTGAATATTGAGCAGAATTATTCATTCAGTATCCCTGCTTTTTCACTGTCACCCTCTGCCTACATTCCCTCCCCTTTATTAAGCCTCAGTATCCCTCCCTTAGTCTTTCTTTGCCCCCTAATGTACCTATAAAAGGTTTTATACCTCTTCTTAACAGAGTTGGCTATCTTTTTCTCAGTTTGGGCCTTTGCTATTCTGACTGCCTTCCTGCCTCCTGCTGCTTTAACTGATACAGTTCTCTGTCCTGCTCCTTTTGTGTTTCCTTATATTTCCTGAATGCTATCCTTTTCTCCTTAACCTTCCCTACCACCTCTTTTGAGAACCATAGTGGCTTTTTCTTCAATTTTTTTTTTGTTGGTTTGCTTTACACAAAGGCTTGTTGCCTCTGCGATGGCAGTTTGATTTTCCCACCCATTGTTCTTCCACCCTCCTTCTTGCCTGTTTGCTAGTGCTTTTCTGAGGCACTCTCTCATTTTGCCAAAGTCAGACCTCCTAAAGTCCAACACCCTTGCTTTTGTATGGCTTGACTCTACAGCTGTGCTTTATTATGAACCACACTGTTTGGTGATCACTTGTTCCAAGATGGCTACCCACTTCTAAATCTTAGATCCTCTCTCCATTGCTGTTTGAGAGTATCAGGTCTAAGACTGCTCCCTTCTGAGTGGGTTCCAACACTAGCTGTCTGAGGCATGCCCCTTTAGGCATCAAGAATTATCTTGCTCTTGGATGTGGCTGCAGTAAAGATGCTCCAGTTAACATCTGGCATATTCAGGTCCCCATTAACAATATATCTCCTTTTCTGCCATTCTAAGGATTCCTTCTATCATTTCCTTGTCCATTGCCTCCCCTGAGACAGGGGTTTGTAAACAACCCTGTGCGGTTGTGGTGCCATTTCCTGTCTCCAGAGTGACCCACGGTGCCTCCTCCCCTCCCTGTTTACCCTTCAGTTCTGTTGTTTTGATTCCTTCCCTTAAGTAGAGAGCTCCTCCTCCTCTTTTACCCACTCTGTCCCTCCTGTAGATAGTGTATCCTGATATGTTGACATCCCAGTCATGGTTCTCTGTGTACTATGTTTCTGTGACTGCCATATCTAGGCATTCCTCTTCCATCAAGGCCACTAGTTCAGGGAGCTTTTACCCAGACTATGGGCATAGAATGTACCAGCAGAAAGAACAGGTAGGCCCATCTAGTCTGCCCTATTTCCCTGCCTATTTCTCGCCTGTACCCTATTCAGTCACAGGTGTCCCCTTCTCCCTTTTCACTACCTATTATGTCAATTTGTCTCTCCATGCATGCTTGAGCTCCTCTCTGTCTTAACTCTCACCTCCTCTACTAGTAGGCTGTTCCAGGCATCGGCAGCCTTTCTGTGAAAAAGTAGTCCCTCATATCCCTCTTAAACTTCCCCCTCTCAAGATTCATAGCATACCCCTCTGTTCTGGTGCTTCTCCTCTGAGATTCCCCTCCTGCACTTTGTTCATCCCTGGGAGTACTTATAGGTCTCAATCATGTCCCATCTTGATCTTCTGTTGTCCAGGGAGTACCTGTTGAGCTCCTGTAGCCTTTCCTCATATAGTTTCTCGTGTAACCCTTGCACCATTTTGATATGCCTCCTCTGGACTGCTCCCACATACCACCTTTACAATATTCCCAGGTCTCTTTTCAGTTCCCTCCTGTCTTCTTCACTATCCACAGTCACATATTTTTGTGTTATCTGCACATCTTGCCCTAGATCCTTTTCAAGTGTTGTAAATGACACATTGAAGAGCACCAGGCCTAGGGTCTACCCTGTGGGACTCAATTATAACCCCAGACCTCATAGTACTGTATGTACTATTTTAGTGCCACCCTTTGTGTTCTCCCCTAGCAAATTCCTCACCCATCCAGTGACTTCCTCCCCAACTCTAAGCCCCCAGTTTCTTTACCAGCCTTTTGAAGGAACAGAGTCAAAATTCTTGGTGAAGTTCAGGTACAGAATGTCCAACAGTTGTCCATTGTCCAGCACTTATGTCACAGCATTTAAGAAATCAATGAGGATTGTCTGGTAGGACCGCCCCATCACACAGCTATGCTGCTTGTTATTCTGGATTCCGTGGGACTCCAGGAAGTTCACCAGCTGCTCTTTGATTATAATCTCAAGGATCTTTCCAACAGTCTAAGTCCGACTAACCATTCTATAATTTCTTGAGTCCCTTCATCCTCACTCTTGTGTGTCTGTGTGTGTGTGTGTGTGTGTGTGTGTGTGTGTGTGTTGGGGTGTCATCTGCTGCCCTGGCCTTTGGTACTATATCTGTCTCAATCAAGCAGTTGAATAAGTCTGCAAGGCTGCTACTAGGGCTTGACCCAACCTCTTGAATACCCAAAACAGTCATGTCTCAGTAACTTACAAGTCATTGGTGAGACTGCATCTGGAGTAATGAACAGGGTACTGGAATCCACACCTGAGGAAAGACTGTGACAGGGTGGAAGCAGTACAGTGCAGTCAAGATGGTCCAGGGACCTGAGCTCAAGTCACATGAGTAGAGTCCACAGGACTGGGACACGTACACCCTTGAGAAGAGATAAAGGACTGACATGATACAGTCACACAAGTACCTGCATGGGATAAACAGGGTGGGCACCAAGGAACTGCTTGAGCTAATGCACAGGGATGAGGGGGATCTTATCTAAATTAGCAGAGTGAAGATTCATGAAAGATGCCCGCAAGCACTTTTTCATGGGAAGAGTGGTGGAGAAGTGAAACAGACTGCCAGAAGAAGTGACAAAGACTGAATCAGTAAGCAGTCTTAAGCAGGGATGGAACAGGCATATGGGCTTAGTCAGAAAGGGGGGGGGAGATAACCACTAAGGCCAGTGCAGTGTATTTAGGTAGGGCAGGCTGACTGGATGGGCTGATATACCTTTTTCTGCCATCACTGCCTATGTCTGTGTATTCTGATAGCTTCCCTAATGTACAGTGCAATCCCTCTCTTCCCTTTTCCTTGACCCTCCTTAATAATACATACCCCGGAACCATGAGGTCCCAGTCATTGTTGGGCAAGGCCCATGTTATCATCACTGCCCTTTGGTCAGGATTGCTGTCTGTTGCTACTGCCTGAGGTTTGCTCATTTTGTTACTGAGGCCTCTGGCATTTAAGCAGAACACACATCATGAACCCTGTGTGCTCTTCTACCTCCTCTGTTGCCCAGTCCTGCTTTACTTGTTTCCTTTGATGAAGCTCTAAATGAACCTTCCCTGCCATCAGTCTTGGTACTCTTGTTGGATGTGTGATCCTGTCATGTACCCCTTCTGTGCTGCCCCAAGCTCCCTGACTGCTCCTTCCAGTTGGGAGAGGTTTTTAAACTCCCTCCAATGTGCATACCCTACGAACAACCTTCTCTCCAGCCTTCCACCACTAGTTTAACAGACCTGAGATGTAGTACTCAGACTTCTGACCCAATGTCCTTCCTCCCTCCTTGGAGCATGGCTGGATGTTGCTTATCTCCCTACCAGTACAGTGCATGATGATGCAGGAAGGATTCCCCTGTGACTTACACAAATGTTATGGAATATGACATGGTTGGCCTGTTGCTCATCAGAATTCTGCAAGTCCTGCTGCAGCATGTGCATCAAGCAAACATTTGACTTTTGAGGGGACCCTGAGTTTAATGTTCATTTCTCCCCCTCTCTGCACACCTCTAACCTCCTGCTGCAAGGGCCCTGTAAAAGCGGAGTACAGAAAGGGCAGGGCAAATCCCAGAAGCGACTCCCCATTGCACTTCTGCTGCAGTGACAGACAGCTGTACTCCCTGGTAGCTGCAAGCTCCTCCACAAGCCAGGTAAGACTAGCTTGCACACCTGCTACATGGTGCTATGCTGGTTGCTCCTGTTAACCCATCTTCTGTCTTCACATCTCTGTTGGGGGGATGTTGCTCTGTAAACAGTTTATCTTACCAGATTTTAAATCCACTTGCTGCTGTCATATGTGAGACCATGACTTTTTTCAGTTCTTCAATAAACCATGAGTTATTTGATCTATGAGCTGTTTCATTTTTTTCCTGAATGAGTGCAGTGTTTGTATTCTGCCTATTTATAGAATATTTTTTCCCCCTAGGGGCTATAGAAAATGAAACATCTCTCTTCACCTACGACAGTGAGTTTTTGCTGGCTAACTATTACCATGCAGTGAGGCATGATCCAGACTTCCTCCCAGTATTCTCTGTAAAGGAGGACCCCAATGATCCTCTGAATTCAGACATGCAAAAGGTCTGTGATTCTGATCCATTCTGCAGGTTCGACACTCTGACAATACGGAGCATCAACGCAGGAAATGCAACTAGAATTGCTCACTGGGGCCATGAGACATTAGTCAAGCACCTTCAGCCAGGTAAGATGAAACCATGTGCAGCAGGTGACTTTATAAGGAGTAGAATGGGACCAGGAAGATGCAGTGAAGTAGATGCACAGAGCATGATTCAGGCTACACATTAACAGGCGGTAGTTGTCTCAGCTTCAGAAAGTCACAGTGTGATAGTGTGGCCAATGTACAGAATCGTGAACCAGGCAGACACAGTTTCAAACCCCCACAGGTCCAGGTTTAAATCCCTGCACAACCAGGTTCAAATACCAACAAAGGTCCAGGTTTAAATCCCACCACAGGCCTAGGTCAGACAACTGTAGCACACTGTATGTGGGCCTGCCTGACAAGTCAGTTTAGCATCTAGAGCCAGTGTCGAATTTTTGCTACATGACTTCATGATTAAAACTCTTGGATGCCCATTGGATATACATAGATGGGAACCAACCTGTTTCTCATATCTCCTGAAACCATGTGCCCATGTTTACTTCCTCAGTATGTAAAGGATATTAGTGGATGGCAGCTCTGCTGTCCTGCCTGAAGAAGGCTAGAGATAGTGGATTTGTTGTTGTTGTGTACGTACTGAATCAGTGGAATTGGGGCTACGTCAGCCAGGCTTCTACCATTCTGTCTTTAAGTGTTATTCTGAAACATTATTTTTAGTACAGATAGCTTTTAATGCTGATAACTAGTCTTGTTTCTTCATCATAGATGTTAGCAAAATGTCATTTACAGTGATAGGTTTCCTACATGCCACACTAAATGGTGCCACATTTGTTTATTCATTCATTCCCTTGGCTGATGGTTTCATTCATTCCCTTGGCTGATGGTATGACCTTGAGCAAGTTGCTTGACCTCACCATACTTCAATGCCTCCCAACTGTAAAATGGGTAAACGCAGTATGTTCCACTGGATATGAGATATTGCCAGCAGTCTTATCACCTTGGAGTCCGATCCTGCTGGATCTCAGGAAAGTTTGAGAGTAGCAACTCAGCGTCTTGGGTGGATTTCAACCAGAAATCCACTAAAGGATTTTTAAGGCTATATGCCCAAGTATAAACATTGACAATAACAAGGAAATGAAGATGTTTAAAAACAGGGTTTGATGAACTGCAAAAAGAATTGTTGGACACATCAATAGGCTTCCATATTTTGAGCAGTGAAAGGCATCTCCTGAAGAAGCCTACACATGTAGGTGAAAAGCAGAGATTGTTTGCCGTGAACATTGAATAAATTGTGAACATTTTCTACATCCAAGCTGTCTGCTGCATATTCATTTGCCCCCTACACATTTCCACTACTGGAGAACTTTATCGTTTTGGCATTCACATCAGGGTGGCAGCACTTAGAGACTGAGAGGCTCATTTCCGTGGGACATTCTGAGGTTTCTCAGAAACTGGAACTTCAAGCGTAATACCCAGGGTCCCTTCCATTTTTCTAAAATTAGAAACAGCCACAGATAACAAGACACGGTCTGAAGATGCCACTGGGAGAACTGCAAAGACTTAATTTCCAAACTCTCCAAAGAAACCAATAATTAATACGGATTGTGAGCGTCCCTTTAAAATAAGTCTTTGGTGACGGAGCCAACCCAGTGTCAAATGCATCAATTAAACTAGTTTGTGCTAATAAATTATTGAAACATGAAACATCACAATATACTTTTGAGTTTTTAAGGCCTGTATCCATCTTATACCTGCCACAATTGAAATCTCCATCTAAGAAAACATATCTAGATGTAAATAAGCAAGGCAATAAAAGCTGAAACAAAGTAATCCTGGCTGCCTTCGTCTGGGGTGCATAAACATTAATGCACCGAAGTTCCAAATTTTGCAAAGAAATATCTAACAATAACGCCCTCCCTGGGACAATATCTACCTCATGAATCACTTTAGGATTATTCACACAAATTCATACCCCATAACATAAATCAACTCTGATTGACCAATATGCAGTGCCCCATACCCAGACCACACTAGCCTCCTGGGTTTCCAAACAGGAGTGCAGTCTAGTGTCTTGTAAGTATGCAAGATCATATTGAGTATCGGCAAATTGGGCAAATGTAAGCATTCGCTTCCTCTCTGACTTTATACTGTTAACATTCAGGGAAGCTACAGACACATCATAGAGGGACCCAGACATAGAGAAAGAAAAGAAAAGGGGAAAAAGAACTGAAACAAACACTTCATAGAAACATAGACTTTGATGGCAGATAAGGACCACTTGGCCCACCTTGTCTGCCCATTTCTCTACCTAGAGGATAAGCTGCAGATCCTATTTAACCAACAGCCTATTTCTTCCTACTCCCCCACAAAAATTGCCTTATGTCTGTCCCATGCATTCTTGAATTCTCCCACAGTTTTAACGTTTCAGCGTTCAACGCTTCAACATTTGCTCCTTGCCCATGACCTAGTACCCATTCTTTTCTTAACAGAAGCAGTCATTCCGTCCTCCAAAGGGAAGTCCTTCTCAGAACCACCTTCTGCTAGTGAAGAGGAAAGAGAAGCAGAGTCTGATTCTGTCTCCTTATCAGTATCCTCATCCTGCAATGCAGAATACTGGTTGTGTACCATAACAGAGGGAGTGGAGGGGATAGTCTTCTCATGAGTAGACTGCCAAAGCCCACTCCTTGTTTTAACCATTTGTAAAGGCTCCTCCATTGAGGGGGCTGGGGGGTGGTGGAGGCATTGAGGTAATGCGATAAGTGAGCTGGGGTGATGGAATAACTGTAGATATCACTGAAACACCCCTGGAGTCCCTGTTTTCCTTTGCAGCCACTGTCTGCAAAGCGCTAGGAGGGGGGTTCAGGCCTTGCATCCCTAATGGGAGTTGCAGGATCCGAGAGGGTAACAGTTGGGGAGGGGAGCTGATGGAACATTTTTTAAAGCTTTATGGATATAAAAATCATGGACTCCATAATCAGCACCTCCTGTGTTGTGGGCTGCCCAAGGGCAATCCAGAAATGCTCTTCTTCGAGAGGCTGCATTTTAGGGGTTTCTACAGTGAAACAAAGTATGTCCCACCTGCCCACACTGACCACATTTGGCCACATCACAAGTTCGACTAATATGCCTTGTTGACGCACACTTATAACAATACCTAGGCTGTCTCAGGCAGAAAATAAACCCTTTATCTCTCCCCAGGTAAAAGCAATTGGGGAGGTGCATAAGGCTGGACTTTCCTTGCAGAAGGTTAACTCTGAACTTCCAACCTCTGTTCCAAAAATCCTCTGTATCCAGAACAGGCTAAGGGGTAACCCTGGATTTTATATTTTCTTTCTAACCAGTATATGATATCTAAGACATTAACCCCCGGTAATCACCTTAAATGTCTGCTTAGTCAATGGAATCGCTTGGAAATGCTTCCAAGCCGGGTTCATCTTCAGATTTGAGTATTTGATCCAAAAATGATCCAATATTGCAGGGGTACGAAAACTAATGTCAAAAGAGTTCTCCCCTGGGGTGTGGATCAGAGCAAACACTTCAGCAGGGTATAACCCCATAGTTTGTTTCAGGAGAACCCGCCCGACATAAAATCTATCTGGCATATCGTTCTGATTCCCCAGATAATGTAACTGAATGGCATTGCGGTGTTTCACCAGTTCAGCGGGGGTTTTCAACAAGCTGGCATATGTGGAAGCAGCTGGTGCAGTCAATGCAGCTGCTGCAGAAATGTTAGGCTGTACTACAGCTTCCCCCTCTTCCACCTCAGATAGCATATTAGAGTATTAATAGCTTCTCCCCTTGTCTCTGATGTTCCTGACTGTGCATCATAAAACTCATCAACGCCTTGGGACTCTAAAGGAGAATAAGAAATATTACAGTCATATGCGGTCCACACCACAAGTCCCAGCTGCTCAGACACAATCAGTGAATCCCATCCTGGTAGCCCTTTTAAAATAGTTTGGACAATGGGAGTAGTAGTTGTTGCCAAGTCCAAGCTCTGACTGTCTGTCCTGATGGTGCTCACAGTGGGCGGGAACTGACTGGAATGAAAACTTTCTGGGAAACCAGGTAGAGGTATATTCGGGTCTGGTATCCACCCACCCTCTGCTGTTTGGAGCCAGTCCACTCCCATCAGTGCTTTTTCTGGGGAACACTCCACAGGTGGGAATTCCCCCTGCTGCCTGTGAACTGTTGGGGAATGCCGTGCAGTTCCTGGAGCTGCACACCTACCAGAAAGCACAAACACTTTGGTTGTATTCTGTGGTGTTTGATCAGGAGATACCTGAGCAGTGCGCTTTCGGGATTTTTCCATCCTCCAGCTGTTTTGCCACCAGGTAAGCTCGTTCCATTTTGATAAACTGTTCCTGCATTTGAATTTCACTCGGTTGTACATTGGTATCAGCATTAACAGGCGTGGATTATCACAGTTATGGCTGCTTGCAGGGTCACCATTCTGTCCCCAGTACAGTGCTTCCAACACCTGGCTGATCTGGTCACTGAGGGAGATATGAGAACAATATCCTGGCCACCAGAAAGGTGCATCCCAGACACTCCCTACTTCTCCCGATCCAGCCTGAAGCACCATGGTGCTACCTCCTCCTCCACTCTTGATCTCCATGACACTGTCTCCCTCTCGCTGTCTTGCAGAGCATCAGCGCCCTCTGCCAAAAGAGTAGGGGGATTTCCCCCTACGTCCTGGCCAGTAAGTCATAAGAGTCGATAAAATCATTTTTGGAATCCTTCATTTTTTGTTAGAGTAAGTGGTGATCTGTGGAAGCGTACTCCATAGAAGTTAAAGGGGGTACATTTTTGCTCACATTTTGTATATATTGATGTCCTGTATTAAAAATCAAATACCACTCAACTAAAAATTATTTTCTTAGTTGAGCAGTGGCCTCTTTTTTAACAAATGGGACAAGCACCCCCACTAGGTAATGTGGCCAGTTGGGGGGTCTCCTGTGGAATGGGTTACCATAAGTTAGTGGTGCACAGACTACACATGGAAAGGCCTAACTTTACTGGACTGGAAGAATGGACAGACATTAAGAGGGTACAAGAACAGATGCCACAGAAGATGTACAATGCAAGACTGACTGACTCACTGACCAGTCACACACAGCCAGATGGAGGGCCCCCAGGGCTTGTCCACAACAGCAGCTTACATCCTTGACCTTAAAAGTCTCAGAAGTCTTTTCCAAGTCTATTTTTGTACTGTATGTCATTGTATATATCTTGTTTCCTGGTTTCTCTTCATTTGCAGATGCAAAGTAAACAAAATGGGCGAGGTTAACAGAATTCATTTTCACATCCTCCTGCTGGGACCCTTGTCATCCTTGATGAGTCAGCACATGAAAACATAGGAAATGTCCGTGGTCGATATTTATAAAATGAAATATTTTGTTAAGTATGCCTAGTCACTAAGAGGCAATGTAATAAGTTGTTGATACCACATCACTATATCATTGCAACTATTAAAAATATCAAATAAAAACAATGACATATAAATCCATTTAATAATTCCGACTGTTAAAATATGACTGCAATAAGTATATTCTAAAATTTAAAGCCTCCTTAATACATATAATAAAACAAATAAAAATATTTCTTAAAAACACAGTCATAACACAGGTTAAAGATTTTGACTTCTCTACAGCAGGACCTAGTTTACTTACTCCATAACTGCATATGCAGGACTATAAAATTATACGATTTTGTTTGTAAAATAAGTAAATAATGTATTCAGGGTTCTGTCATACTCCTTCAGTCCAGCAACAAACCAGACTGGGCACAGCAAAGAACACCCAGACCCCAGAGAGGCAGATCTCTGAAGAGGGAAAATAAAGGAAAAATAAAATGGAAAAAGTTTTTGCTTTAAACCAAAAGAAACCCATAGAACATTACATAACAAAATGAACTGAAATCAAACTCAAACAATGACCAAATTTAAGCACAAAATTCTAAACTCAAAAGAAAAACTCCCCAAAAAATACCTTACCGAAAGATGTCCTTTTATTTGCAGAAAACACAACCAGTGCACTGTAAACACCAAAAACACTGTTCATGTTCGTATAACCCCCACCAAGTCATGTGATCATGTTGTTTGTTTGTCAACCAGTACTCACGTTTCCTCACCAAATTGCCATTATAATGTAAAAAAAATGATCGGAAAGGTGCCGTCAATAGAGTATAATGGCGCGCGTCCCTGTGCTCTCCCTAGCATCACATCATAACTTGGCAGAACACGGGGGCGAAGCGTGGGCTGCACCAGAAACTGGGAAGTCCTTGGGACCCGGTTTTCTGGATTTTACGAGGGTTACAACTTTTTTACTACAGAATTATTTGTGGCAAGATTCACATGAGGAGGTTTCCTATGAGGTAATGCACCCATATACTGGGTGCAGGGGCTGTTTGGATTACCTTGGTGGGTCTCTTTAAATAGTCTTTTTGTATTGAGGAGCCCAGACCTTATGCTGTACTCCAGGTGGAGCCTAACCAGGACCTTGTAAAGTAACAGGATTACTTCCACTGCTCTGCTATCCCCCTTTTAATGAACTCCAGCATTCTTCTGGTTCTCTTAGTAGCAGCCACATGCTGTTTATTAGGGTATCCTGTGATATGGGTGAATCAATTTAATCGAGTCAATTTGGGCCATGTGAAAACAGCGAGTGTAAAATGGGCTATGTGCACTTAATGGCACACAGTAAGTACAGCGATATTGTGTCTGTAGGGAGTAGCAGTTGTTTACAGTATAGAGGGTATGTTCGATGGGTCAGTCCCGATCCGGCAGTCTGGTGTAGTGGTTAAAGTTACCACCTGTGTGTCTGGCAGACCTGGGTTCGGGACAGGCTGTAGGTTTTTTTATTTGAGGGGGTATATTACTTAATTTGTGTGAGTTTCTGAAGTCCCGTTTCCCCTTGGCCTCCAAACTGTGTTCCCCTATGCCTGCAGGTTGCCCCCCCCAGTGTTCTCCCCCTGCTGACTGCTGTCCCCTGTGACTTAGCCCCCCTCCCGAGTTCCTCCTCTCCCTAATTATCATCCCCCTCAAAGTTGATTATAATAGAAATGGGGTGTGTGGGGGGCATGGGGGGCATAGTCCTCAGCATTAAATGTAAGCACACTTCACCTCCCGCAGAGCTCCTAAACACTAGTAGCTGATTGTGGTATTTGGTGTTGTACTGATCGCCGTTTTGACGTTCGACAATATGCACTCACCCTTGTGTTCAGCACCATTTTTGTTGGTGCCATTATCACATGGAACCATTTTTTAGTTATCACACATCAACCCTGTTTCTGTTACAACCCCCAGGTCCTTCTCCTTCTCCACTGCAGCAAGAGGAGCCACACAGTGTGTAGATCCTACCTTTGAGGAACCAGACGGTGTGTGGGTCCTACCTTTGAGGAACCACACGGTGTGCAAGTCCTACCTTTGAGGAGCCACGAGTGTGTAGGTCTCCACGTTGCATTTCCTCCCCAAGTTTGGCATCTTACATTTGGCTTCATTGAATTGGGTGCTCCAGAAGTCTGAATAGCCACAGAGTTTATTCAGTTCCTCCTAGGTTTGTCCCCCATCCTTAGGAGAGTCCACCACCTTGGCGTCTTAGTGCCTTTAGCAAACAAAGCAGTTTGCTGGATACCCCAGCTTCAAACTTTTAGTAAAGATGTTATATAGCAGTTGCCCTAATACTAATCCCTGTGGAATGCCACTTAGTACACCTCTCCAATTTATTTTTTTTCTCAACTCTTTTTCTGCTTCACTTCTGCCCCGGGGAACTCTCTCCAGCAACCAAGGTGATCATCCAAGTCTCTACCTCCCACCTGAGACCTGCTAGCTCCTCTCCCTCACATAGCCCTGACACAACCTCCGGATCTGAGCCCCCCGGAGGAAGGGTTGCACTACCCGCCCAGGGTGCTCTATCAATAGTATAGAGCGTCGGGCCCATGAGTCAGCCAAGGAGAGGAGGATGGGTCCGGTGCTGGAGTATGGACTGTGAAGTCCGAGGTGCCTTTGCCTATCCCCAGGACTGGGGATTTTTCTACTTGTAGGTCCCCCCCCAGAGCGTGGCTACCCAAGGCAACACTATGCCACGCTCCGCCCCTCACGATGCAGCATTGCCACATTGTGCACCTTCAGCTACCGCCAGAGGTTGCTGCCGTGCAGTGCTCCCTAGATCCCTCCACTGAGAAGAGGCAGTCCTCCGGACACTCGATCTCTTCCTTCCCCTGCCAACCCCCGATGGCCTGGGCTTCTTCCTGAACCAGGGTCGCCGGTGTGGCATCCAGTGCCTCAACCCTCAGCACCACCAGGCTGGCTCTACCTCTCCAATTAAAGTCGTGCCTGTCCACCACCACCATCACCCTCTGCTTCCTGATCCCAAGCCAGTGAGCAACCCACCTTGAGTATGATTCATGTATACCGCATGGTGTACTTTGCCCAGAAGTTGGTCATGTGCCACAGTATCAAGGGCCTTGCTGAAGTCCAGGTAGATTACATCCATGGCCCTGCCCCAGTCCAGTTCCATAGTCACCCACTCCAAAAAGGGGATTGTGTTGGTTTGGCGTGATCTGCCCTTCATGATAAACCATACTGAGTGGGGGCAAGAACCTCAGCCGTGTGCCCTGTTATTCCATCCTTGATAAGGGATTCCGGGAGCTTGTCTAGCACTGATGGCAGCCTGACTGGCCTGTAGTTACCTGGGCATGACCTTGCCCCCTTCATAAAGATGGAGACCACACTGGCCACTTTCCAGTCTTTTGGCACCACAGCTGTCCTGATAGACTCCTGAAAGATTACATCAGAGCCCTACCAATTGTTTCCTTTGGTCCACAGTGTTCCTTGGGTGTACCCTGTATGTCTCTTGTGACTTTGCTAGCTTAATCTTTACCAGATGTTCAGCTACCAGGGCAGGCGTGATATTTGCTGACTGTATTATAGCTACCTCTGATACCATAGGCCCTCCCAATGAGCAGCCACACTCCCCCACCTGAAGTCCCCTGGTGAACACTGAACCAAATTATTCATTCAGCATCTCATCCATCACAACCTGCTCTCATGTAGTTGCTCCTTTTCCTAATTCCAGGGCCCCAATCCCCTCCTTCATCTTCATCTTCATCTTTCTGTTTATGTACTATAAGAAGGTTTTGGTGTTGACTACAGCCCCTGTGGCTATCCTGGCTTCCACCCACTCTTTGGCTTTCTTAATTCTAATCTTGCAGGCCTTCGGAGCTGTTATATATTTCTCTCTGACCATGATGCAACCTGTTTCTTTCCAGCAGTCATAGATCTTTGCATTCAGAATCAGTTGCCTTTGGTCCCTGTTGAGCTGGGGAGCAGGGGGCTCTTCTTTCTATTCCTCACAGGGATGCAGATTTCTGCTGGTGCTTCAAGCACCTTCTTCAATAACCCCACATGTATTTTGGATTTCCAGCCTCATGGAGCTGCTCCAGAAAATGCACACTAGGTCCTATACCTTGGCAGAGTCTACCTATCTGAAGTTCTGAGTCCTGGTGGGTGAAGACTTGCTCATCTTCCTTTCACGAGGGAGAAGGTTACCTGGTTGTGGTGACTTCCTCGCACAGGTGCTTGGATATTCATAGTGGAGATGAACCCATTCCCGCTGCTGAAAATGAGTTCAGGGGTGGCCTCAGATCTAGTCCCCTGTTGGACATACTGCTCTAGGAAGCAGTCCTTGAATGTGGACAGGAACTCAGTCTCAGCATGCCATTAGCCTTCTCAAATCACTAATCTATGCCCTGGAGAATGAAGTCTCCCAAGGATCACCACTGCATTGGGATATGAATGCTGTATAAATTTCCCCAATCATCTGTGTATCGTGCTGTGCTGAGATGTTTGGGGACCTATATCTCACCCAAGGGTGGCTCTTCTGTACCCCTTTTCTCCAAGCTTGTCCCACTGATTTCCTCCTTGTCCTCCACTGTGACTCCCTCCTTTACATTGAGAGCCACCCACCCACCTCTTTCCTGTCAGAGCTATTCCCTCAGAATAGTCTGTATATCTGTATCCTTATGCCATGTTCTTCCCCATCAGATCTTACTGGGTGCCACTAACATTTGGCCTTTGATGTGCATCAGGCTCTCAAGATCACACATATTGCTGTTGTGTGCACCCCTCACGTATCACCCCTTGACTGATGACACCCTGGCGAAACACGGAAAAAGACCATTCGGTGACATTGGCAGTGGTCAGGTCCTTTCTATGCCTCCCAGTGTTCCACCTCCCGGACCAACTCCGACCTGTAGTTGGAATCCTAGAGTCTGGAGGGTGTGGGGGCAGAGCCCCCACATGGGGGTGTGAGGCACAACCCCACAGAAAACACCCTCTGAAGAGGCGGCACAATACC
The DNA here is from genome assembly GCA_016271365.2 of Neoceratodus forsteri. Lineage (NCBI taxonomy): Eukaryota > Metazoa > Chordata > Ceratodontiformes > Ceratodontidae > Neoceratodus > Neoceratodus forsteri. The sequence goes on from JADMNL010000027.1 coordinate 1,004,185, forward strand.
TGTGTCAGTATTAGTGTTGCCGCTGTGGGGAGGTTGGCATTCTCACAGGAGATAACTTGCTGCTTCCCACTCCTTATAATGGCCTGCATTCAAATGAGAATGGTTATCCCTCTGTGATTATGCTTCCTCACCCCCAGGGTCTCCTTGCCATGCTTTCGGCTGCTCTGCTGTCCCTCAGTTGGTTTTCCCTTGCATCTGTCTCTTTCACTAGTAATTTCCTGCAACAGCCCCCTCCACTCCATCCTCTACTTTAAATCCCCACTGACTGCCCTGTGTATTCTCCAGGCTAGTACCCCCACTCCCTCCTGGCACAGGTGCAGTTCATGGTGGGCATATACACCTACTTTGCCCTAGAGGGCCCACCATTTTGTCAGAAAGGGAAGTACCTCCCTCTTGTAACTGCCCCTTAGCCAAGCATTAACCCACCTAATGGTCCTGTTGCGCCTCACTAGTCCCAGATTGAAAGAACCTCGAAAAAGATTGCTCTGAATACTTTACCCTTCCAGAACATTCTGAGTTCTGTGAAAGACCTCCTCATATCCATGGACTTTTGCTCCCGATGACGTTCATGACAGTGTGGATGCTGATGGTTTGCATTTCACATCAGCTGTGTTGCTTGGCTCTGGATAGCACTCATTTGATCCATGCTCCAGGCAGGCATACCACCTCACATGAGCTACCAACCTGGACCAGTATTGATACCTCTACCTCACCTACTCCCTAACTATGGAGTCCCCAGTGACTATTACCCTCCTACCTCCCCCCACAAGCTTTTTTGCTGCTTTGCCTTGGCAGGTTAGGTCTCCTGGTGCCTGCATTGCCTCTCCACTACCCATCTGCCTGTTGACCCACCAATCTGGCCACCCAGAAGCTGACACCTGTTGTTGGTGCTCACTGAGAATGGTGCTCCTCTGTGATCATTCCTGCTACTTCCCTTCTCCACCAAGATCCAGTCATCATCTCTAACACAAGAGATCACAGTCTGAGCCACTCCCACTACCCTATCTGTAACTGCCACACCCATCTCCTCCAGGTCTCGTCCCATGCCCTAGTCTCATTTCCCCATCCTGTGTTCATCTGCCACTCCAGCCTGGCAGCATACCTCCTGAGAGCATCTACCACCCAGCAGTGGCTGCAGATGGCAGATGCATTCCCCCAGCTGCCATTCAGTGGCAGGATATGGTACATTCCACAGCCCTGGCAGCATACGAGGTGTGCATCTCTGCCAGTATATTGGACCCTAGCCTTCTCATCTCACCCTCTCCACAGAGTCTCCTCTAGTTACCAACCCACTCTCCATGCCCTCACAGCAGTTGTCATTCCAAACCAGCAACACCCCTTTCCCAAGCAGCAGCCAGCTGGCAGTAACTACAGATTCCCCCCACACTGCCCTTTGGCATACAACTTACAACCCTGATGGTGCACCAACTGCGCTTCCATCCTCCCTGGTAACCTATTCCAACTCAATCCTCCTACTTTGCTTATCCATGGGCTTATGTAAAGTGATGAGGGTGGCCTCCCTAGTTACCCTGTTCTCCTGCCCTGTACACTGGATGAACTTGGTCTCCCCACCTGGTCCCTGGCCAGCCTGGTTCACTTGGCTGACTGGCTAGTTAAGATAAGCTGCCACTTACAGGAATGATGTATAAATGCAGAAACCAACTCAGAGTATTGACTCAACCCCTCCCAATTACCACTTAGCCCCACAGATCAGGTGAAGGCAATGTTCTTCTACCTTCTTGGTACCTCAGAGCAACACATACCCTATAGCAATGCTCCTTAACTGCAGGTTCTCCTGCCTGGTCCCATTTAGCTTGCAAAATAAATATTTTGTAGTAGATATACTGTATGTAACAGGACCTGCTATTCTTTCTGATAGATGGATGTAAAGTAGTACTCGCTTCTGAAAGGCTTTCTTTCTTCAACTAACTGCTGCTTAATTCGTGTTTGCAGTGGTGTCCTGCGGATGGCTTGCTTCACCTAGCAATGGGAAAAAGGAGGGGACGACCTATGTCTCAGGTTCAGTTGTGACATTTAGCTGCAACAAGGGGTACATTCTCTTTGGATCTTCAGAACGGACATGCCAGCCAAATGGAGACTGGTCTGGTGATACTACTCACTGTGTACCAGGTATGGATAATATAAAAAATATGTTTTCTGAAACAAGGAGTAACTGAGTTTGCAGTAGAGGCTATGGCCAAGATAAAGAAGGCTCAGCAGGAGCAGCTGGCTTGTTTAAATGCCATAATGTTGCGTATTTCAGCTGTGTGTTAAATTGAGAGCGCATGGCAAAAAAGGAGACAATTTCCCCAGTTGAAATTATTATGAACTGTTCATGAATGTTCATGAATTATTCACAATGTTCATTAAGCATGCATCAAATTGTTCTTGAGTGTTCTGGAATTGTGCATGAACATTAAATGGCACTCCTGGGTTCACAAATGTTCAAGAACATAAAGATTCATGAAGATCCATGAAAGTTAATGAAACTTTTCCACTGAACTTTTATGGGAAAAGTCCATCAATGTTTTCACCAACTAGGAATACCTGCTTTTATAATGTTATTTAATTCATCAAGAAACCCTAGTTTAGCCCATAATCTCAACAGATTCTTGCGACACATACAAACCAAGAGCAGAGCTGTTCAACACTTTAGTTCTTTTATCAAGCAATTTAACCATAACAATTTAATTCCTTCAATAAATGTAACTTATTCCAGTGAATGGGTTTTTGTACCATACAGTTTAGAATTAGTAACTTACCTTATACTTACTTTTTTCTTTTGGTGAAATCACTGATCACCTTTCTTTCATAAATTGAAAGGCCCGATTGATATCAACAGAATCTTGAATATCTCCTACTTTTAAAATGTGTTGAGTTAAAATGTTAATCTTTTTGAGTGCCCAGATAGTTAATTGCCTTATAGAACATATATTTCCCACTCCTAAACTGACAAAGTTCTGATTTTGTGAGGCTTCATAACTCTTACAGTGGGAATACATTCTGATATGCAAATTCATTATGCAAATTGAATTTGTCTCGGCTCATTATGGTCATTTAAAGGTTCAACAACTTTATAGATATTATGTTGATGAACCGTTCATGAACTTGTTCATGAACTGAGTTGAAAGAACAGCTGGTGAACTTTGATGGATGTTCATGAACCATTCAGGAACGTTCATCAAAGTTCATGAGTTGATGAATTTCATTTCTCCTGGGTAGCAATTGAAGATTTCAGGTTGGGAGGTGTAGTAGTACAGTAACTGGTTAATAAATACTGTAAATCATCTTGGTCCAGCAGAGATGAACTAACACAGTTATTCAGGCAGTATTAATCTTGGGCTCCACCTTTCACTATTTAACAACATGGTTACGGAACAGTTCACAGGGTGGCATTAGTAGCACATACTGTTCATACAAATAACAGGTATCATTAGAGAAAGAATACTTTCAGAAGTTTTCCTTTGAGACAGGGTGGAAGGAAAATGAAACATAGTTTACATCCCCAGTTGTTGCGTATTTTCTGGAAGACATTTAAACCAGTAGAAGCAAGTTGTAGACTGTAAGCCAGATATTCAAACAGTTAGTATCATGCTTACCGTACCTTGTGCACTGCTCGATGTCATAGTCAAATGCACAGTGAGTGCAGTATTACACTGTTAGCACTTGAGCACTACTACAAGGTGCATATGCACATTAGACGGCACTAATGGTATATTAAGATAGTTTTGAAAGTGATAACAGGCTACTTGTGTAGTCATAGTTAATGTTTCCAAAACCCTAGTTTTACAAATGCATTCAGTGGTGCACGTCCCCCAACAGGGCTACATGGTGCTAAGTAAAAGAAAAGTTCCCCATTTTAAAATTCCTTATTCCCCCACCTGATCCTTTTGATCATATGAAAATATACCTGGTAGTTTAGTGTCTCCTCCATGCTTGATCCCAGTGCCTGTTGCAAAGAAAAGTTTCACCAGTAGTCTAGTGGCGCCTCCTGTTCTTGATCCCAATGACAGTTAAAAGAGAAAAGATTTCCCTGGCTGTAGTGGTCCTGCACTCCTTCCTGAAACCCCATGTAATGACTACATGGTGTCCAGTTGCACCCCCAAGTGCAAACACCCACCAACCCTGGGATGATGGCCAGCACAACCCTCCTCTCACTTCCATGGTCATCTGCCATTCACCATTTGCCATGCAAGTCCAGTATCAGTATGCATACACATATAATTATATATCATAGGGACATGGTCATGCCCCAATAGTTAGGGTTGTGTAGGCACTTCAATGTTAAACTTCAAATTTTGCACTTAAAAACCTTTCAACTGTTCAATGGATTTGCATGAAATTTTGCATGTGCAGTCTTGTGTGGTAGATCTCTTGACATGCCAAGTTTTGTATTGGTTGGATTTGTGGACTTTGAGCTGTGGCTTAGTGCAAAAATGTTAAAATTTGCCTTTTGTGTGTTTTTTTTTTTTGGGTCATCCCGCTGCGCCTAACCAGTTTGGAATTGTGGTCAGAAATTTTCAGGGTACAAAGTCTTGACCTATAGAAGTGCCTTTGGCTTGTTTGGTGACAAAATACTAATCCGTTCTAACGTTATTTAAATGTGAAGTTTTGGGTTCTGAGCATGCTCAGTACAGTCTTTTGGATAGCTTCCTGGAATGACAAAGGAATTCGGTCTCATGAAAAAGGATGTTTTTTTTTTTGTTTTGAGGGTTCATTTCTTTTTCATGAGCTGCCATCTTGTTTTCACTTTTTCCAAACAAGAAACCGTCATAACTCTGCATAGTGATGTCTTTTACAGACATCCAAACATGTATCTTGCCCATCAGGAGTTGATGAGCTTCATTCTATAGTTTTTAATAGCTCCCATGGCCCCAGAATGTTTTTTTTTTCTGTATTTAAATATTTTTTCTCAATTCACTAAGTTCCTTTTACGTGAATCAGTTTTTGTTCTCACAAAAAAGGATTAAAAAAAAAAAAACTAAGCCCCAAATCCTTTTACGCAAGCTGATTCCTTTTTCACGAAAATGACAAAGGAGTTGCAAAAAAGGAATCCTCTCACGAAAAAGGATTTGTAAAAAAAATCTAAGTCCAAAATCCTTTTTTGTGAGACAGAATCCTTTTCCATGACTGCAGCAAAGGATTAGCGGCAAAGGATTCCTTTCCCGTGGAAAAGGATTCCTTTACAGCAAACATGGCAAAACATTTGTGGAAAAGGATTACCTCTCAAAAAAAGGATTTCTGCAGCTTTTTCTTGTATCATATCTGCAATTTCATTGGTGTTAGTGGTACCCTCCACCTCTCAGTTTTCACCCTGGCAAAATGTAACTTTTATAGATTTAAAAAATTCTGCCAGCACACTGGTACCCCACTCCAAATTGAAATAAATAAGTAGTACCCCAAATGTATATCCACTGTTGCCTAGTGGACACCCCACCCTCCGACCCCTGATTCAGTTGCAATTATATCCCCATTGGTAGCAGTGGAATGCCCCCACCCTTCCGTACAAGTGTCAACCTGTAAACTAGAAAATGGTCCCTCGCTGACTTGATTATTTTCTTTTTAATGTAACCCCCCTACAAATGGGGGTTCCCAAAAGACTTCTAGGAGCTTGCTTGAATGCTCCAAGCCTGAATGGTGTTTGGCATTTAGCCATTTATCAGTGAGTGTTTTTAGAGCCTCTGGTACTGTCTCTTTAAGAGCTGTCTGCTTGCAGACATAATTAATAGTTTGTATGGGGGGGACTGTGTGCTTCTCTAGGTACCACTCGAGCTGCTGCCAATTCACTTCATTTTGCAGTCACTAGGAATTGCAAAGGAACCCTATCTGAAAGATGTAACTGTTTGCCAGAAATTATTTAGAGTAATAATGAAATTACAGTTTGTCTAACCTGCTTTCTTTGCAGTCAGAACTGTGTCTGCTAGTTCCCATTCTAGTTTTGAACTGCTGAACTGGACCAATCAGTGTGGGGTAAGCTAGCTCTAAAATGGTGCCTTGGACGAATCAGAACTTGGACTCATAATCTGAGCCAGCCACAAAGAGGATTGTATGGGCAGTGACTCTGGGAGATGTAGTTTAGACTTCAGTGCCTTTTGGACCAACAGCAGCAGTCTATTGTGAGTGACAGCCAATCCAGTCAAGAACTGGGAGGAACTCAAGAAATGCGCGTTTTGTCGGTTGGAGTTCAAGTTGAGCTTTGGCAGTGAAGAAGGAAGGAGCCCTGTGCTTTTTCAGTGTGCAGTTTTAGTCAAAAAGCGTGTGTAAGGCCCAGAGTTCCAGGTCTGCAGCTTGTGTAACAGCTTGTTAGGACTGAATCCGTCCTGTAGAAAAGAATCAAAGGATCTCTGAAGGTAGAAACCAGGCTCACCCTGTAGAAGACTGGAGGGTATTTAGAATTACACTCGGTCTGTCAGGAACTGAATCTGCTGTGTGTTCTCGGGTATTGTGCAGTAATTGCGATCGGGATACAGATGCAGCCTGCCTGGTGTAGTGCTTTCTTGTATATGGATGTGTGAAGAGGTTTGTGTACCTCAAGTGAGGCCCTGCTGACATTGAAGGACCCTATCTTATTTGGAGGATTAAGAGTACTAATTCAGAGTTAAGCTCCCCTGTTGAATTGCTACATTAAATCCAAATGGAATTACTGTACTGCTGACTGTTTAATTCTCCTTTCTCTGTGTGAAAGGGCCCCTACCAGCTGCCACAGGTTTGGACTAGCCACTAGGGCTTGGGTACCCAGGGACAGTAACTGATAAAGGATGAGCCTGTGGCACAGAGCCATAAATAGTTATTAGAGTGATAAGCTAATTAACCTGATTTCCCCTGTCCTTGTTATATCCCCTAAATAAATCAGAGCTGCTTGTTTCAGCAAAGTTATACTGCCTGAGGTATTTGTCTATGTTAAAGTACTGTACTGTGATTGTTGCACTGTATCTCATTTCACAGGAGGTCCCAGTGCGGAACCAGACCTGGGGATAAGTGTATACTGTGAAGGTAATTCTGATATATTGTGTGGGCCACTAGTGGGAAGAAAGGGGTTGCAGTGTCCCAAGAGGGCTGTGACCAAGTTAGTTTAACTATTGCAAACCCTGACCTCTGGGGTGGAGGCACCCGCCATTGGATCCAGGCCCCTCAACCTGTTAGTAGCAAATCAGGCAGGGGTAGTAGCCCCTGGGATAAGCGCCATCTAGGGTTACATCTTGGAGGCTCACCGCTGGGATTGTGTGTCCTCTAGTGGCCATATTTAGAACCACTGTTAAGAAAAAAATGGGTACCCGACAGAGTGGCTGTGCACGGCTGGTGGAGTGGTGTACTGGGGAGAGATCGACTTCCAAAATGCTATGCTTATCCTGGACATCCCTGGGTATCAATACGGACACTGCAGGGAGTACTTTCAAGGTGGAAGGTTTACAAAACCCTGTGGTGGTGGAGTCGGCATGCTAATCTGCTCACCCACACTTTCCTGGCCCTAGTAGAGTTTAAGGATCCCATGGATGGCTCCAAAGTGCCACAGACCATTACCCCAGAGGAGCCCTCACTGCTTGGAGGTATAACTAAGGACAGTAAGACCCGAGGGAGTCAGCCCCACCACTATCTGAAACTTTTGAGGAGAAATTTGCTGAATGGTTGCTGGGAGAGGGAAAACTGTGGAGGACTTGAAGAAACTATTCTTGCCACCTGGGGTGTTCCTCCCCAACACACCCTCTCTCCTGCTCCAGTGCCATGTGGTGGCTGAACCAATGCAGACTCCTATTTCTACCTGCCATTAGTCCACGACTCTTACCGAAGGTTGAGGATCTTCTCTGGCACCCTCCCACCCCCAAGGGAGAGATGACTGGGAGACCTGGATGAGACTATGTTGCCCCCAAGTGCTAGAATGGCAATGCTCGGAAGGCGAGGAAGAGGGTTAGTGAGAGCCTCTGAGGTCCCGCCTGGTTACCATCCGTGCTAAACGGGCCAGTAACCCTGAAGCGACTGCAATGCCTATCTTGAGGCCTTGGAGAATGTGTGGCAGGAGCCCAGATTCCGATGAGGACCTATGGTGAGAGTAAGAAATGCACAACAGTACCAAGGGGAGTTGTTGGTCTGTGTATGTCTCGGCTTGAAAATTGTTGCAAGAATGCCTCAGAAAGGGTAGTTTGCCAGCGATTGAACTGGACCGAACCAGACTGGACAGAATCCTTGAGTCTGCCCCTTCTCAGAACTGCTGTTGCTTCATTCGCCTGGCAAATCGACTGGAATCCCCACCCTCCTATGATGAGTTAATGAGAGAAATTCGAGGAGTTGAGAAAAAGCGACCTCGGGAAGAGTACCTGCACCAACAGCTGTAGCTACGACCAGTGACTGAGGGTGACCCATCAAGTGAAGTTCAGGGGCAGAGGTTGACAGTCAATGAGTGCTCTGACAAGGAAAAGATATGCCACAATGGGGCGAACTGTTGGAGAGATCCGGGAATCAAAAACAGTCCTTTATGAAGGCCACGCCTGCAAGTACGAGCCCTGACCTATATCCGACTGCATCTGCTATGGGGTGGGGTACCCACCGTGTATCTCCTACTGATAACAGCTCAAACTCAATTCCTTGACCATGGAAGTGGAGAGAACTGACGAGATGTCTCCAAATGCTTATCCGCCGCAGACAGAGATGGCACCCAGGTTTCCAGTTAGTAATACCCCGACCCTGGCTCCCAGTGTGGCGCCTCGGCCAGCTCAAACTCAGAAGTATGTTTTGCTATAATTGTGGGAAAGATGGGCACATAGAAAGAGATGCATCCCCAAAGACACTGACAAAGTTGCATATAGGCTACAAGGAGAGCTTGGAGAAGAATCAGTGGTTAAGAGGTGCGACATGATCCCAGTGAGGGCACCAAAATGCTAATTCACGTCCTTTTGTGGCAAGGCAGTTGCCCAGGCCCCACCTTCACCTCTCAGACTGGTCCAGAATAGTGGGTCCTCTCCATGGAGACCACTGTAAAGGTGAATGGAGTGTCTACAAGAGCTGTATTAGACAGTGGCTCCCAAGTGACAATTATGTTCCAGGATTGGTATCAGAAGCATTTGTCAGGCGTACCCTTACAACCATTAGAGGACTGCATGTATGGGGTTAAGTAGGAAGGCCTACCCTATTCCGGGTATATCCAATTTGGCTGTCTTTCCCTACCTCCGTGGCTGGAGTGGCCGAACAAGTAGAGACCTAGCCTTAGTGTGTCCCCCACTGGGCTGTATGATGGTGTCCCTTTGTTGATTGGAACAAATGCTCATATGTTAGGAAGGCTGGCACAGTTGTGTTATGAAAAACAGGGTCAAAAGACTAGTAGAGCTTTAAGAGTTCCGGCTTTAATTAAGAAGGCCTATGAGGCACAGAGAGATGCTGAAAAACAGAACCAGAGGAACCGGTCTGGAATTGTATGGAAGAAGATCCTGGGTCTCTGATCCTGGCGCCAAATGCCCAGTGTACCTTACAGGGAGAGGTCCGTATCAGAAAGGATGTTAAGAATAAAATATTAATGTTGGATGCACCAGGCGTGGGAAATTGCCAGAGGGACTGCTGGTCAAGCCTAGTATTTTGCCGCTAGAGCCCATGCATATGCCAGAAGGGTAATGGTCCAAGTTCATAATGTGTCTAAGAGACATTCGAGTAAACAGAGGTTGCATCCTGGCTAATGTGCATTGTTGCAGACACTGCAGTGCTTACCCAGCAAGAGTTCAAGGAAGAATGACAGAGTAACGCCTGACTTGTTTGATTTCGGCGACTCCCGCTGCCAGCTGAATGGAAAGTGAGGATCAGTGAGAAGCTTGCCCAGAGACCAGGTGTTTTCTTTAAAGAGATGGGATGTAGGATGGTGCAGGGCTGTGAGCACAATATCCAGCTGCATGAAAAGACCATTTAGTGAGAGGCTCACTTTCGGCATACTCGCTGGGACATAGATGATGTGGTACTTGCATCTGTAAGAGATGTTAGCTGCTGGTGTATTACAAGAATCCAGAAGCCCTTATGCTTCCCCATTGTGGTAGTGAGGAAAAAATGGAACAGTAAGGATGTGTGTGTGATTATCGACCTTAAACGGCGGACTATCCCTGATCAGTACACAATGCCCCGCATTCAGGATGCTTGGACTGCCTAGAACGGGAAGGTGGTTCTCTGTGCTGATCTCCGCGAGTGGGTACTACCAGATCCCATGGCCCCAGAGGACCGTGTAGAAGGTTTGCCTTTATCTGTCCGCTGGTTTTTGAATTCTTGAGGATGCCTCAAGGGATTTCAGTGTGCCCCAGCCACTTTTCAACGATTGATGGGCGTGCAGTGGGGGGATGAACTTACTAGAGTAGCCTAGGTATACCTAGATGATGTGATTGTGTTTGGCAGCTCACTGGAGGAACATGAGAGCAGATTATTTAAGGTATTGGACCGACTGAGGACTTTGGCCTTAAACTGTCCATTGATAAGTGTCAATTCTTTCAAACATCAGTAAAGTATGTGGGACACATAGTATCCACCGAGGAATAGAGACCGACCCAGTAAAGTTGAGCGTCTTGACCACCTGGCCACAGCCCAAAATTCAAAAGAACTGTAAGATTCCTGGGATTCTGTGGTTACATCGGCGCTCATCATGATTCATCTCAAGAGGATCCGCCTTTACTTAACCTTACTCAAGGGTATCCCCAACCCACAAAAATACTAAAAGTCAAGCGCCTCAAGACTGAAAGATGGTATTTTCATCCAGTGGAAGTATTTGGGGCCCGCTGGACTCCCTGTTGTGAGACTGCTTTTCACTTGAGATCATATATCCCAACTTACCCATGCTCCAGTGCTGGCCTATATGCAGATTCAAAAACCTTATATCCTACACACTGATACTAGCTTGCAAGGGTTGGGGGCTGTGTTGTACCAAGCACGAGAATGGCCTGAACCAGTGGCCTTTGCCAGTAGAAGCCTGACCCCATCCGAAAGAACTATCCTGTACATAAGTTAGAGTTCCTAGCTTTGAAGTGGGCTATTGTTGACCAATTCCATGAGTACTTGTATGGGGGCCAAAATCTTAGTAAAACTGACAATAATCCTTTGACTCTATGTGCAGACCTCAGCTGGTTGGATGCCACTGGCCTGTATTGGCTTTCGCATTATCTACAATGACTCAGTGCCTCGGTCACCGAGCAGGGTCTGAACCACAGATGCTGAGTTTTCCCGGAGGCCTGTTCCCCAGAATGATTGGGTCCGATTGCAGAAACTCTGAGATTCGGGCACTCTGTGGAAGTTTGACAGGGAGGAACAATGTCCACTGGACGCAGTGGACTGCATGGTGGATTGCTTGGGAGCCTCTGAGAATTGCACATCTGCCTTATTGCCACTTTTCTGCAATAGACATTGGTGCACGCCTCAGCTGGACAATGACAGTATTCGCGGGCTCAATCCCGCGATCCCATGATCAAAGCAGCTTTAGAAGCCTCTATGCAGGAAAAGATGTGTCCAATTACGTCCCACTGATTTGAGAACTGCACTGTTATACAAAGAAGGTCTCAAGTTGAAACTGATCAATAAACTGTTATACAGAGAAACAGTAGACAGAGGGGACAAGTAGACAAACAACAACTAGTGCTGCCCACTGCCTTTCGAGACTCAGTACTGAGGTCCTTGCACAACCACATGGGGCACCTTGGTATAGACAGAACACTTGACTTGGTGAGATCCAGATTCTATTGGCCTAAGATGGGGCTGATGTGGGAGCAACACATTCGAACCTTGTAGTCGCTAGCTTACAGAGGAAAGCTGTGTCAGAGGGCTGCCCCCTTGTTAACATCACCACCAGTGCACCCATGGAGCTGGTCTGTATTGATTTTCTGAGTTTGGAGTCAGATCAAAGAAAATCAGTAATGTGCTGGTGGTCACCTGACCATTTCACGAGATATGCCCAAGCTTTCCTACCAAAGACCAGAAAGCATCCACTGTAGGCAAAGTACTTGTAGAAAACTTTTTTGTCACTATGGGGCTTCCACAAAGAATCCATTCTGATCAAGGAGAGACTTTGAGGTCGTCTGATCAAAAGAGATGCTTTCTCTGTGGGGAGGAAAGTCCAGAACCACTCCCTACCATCTCCCCAGGGGACCCAGCCTGAACAAGCCAACCGTGACTCTGCTAGATATGCTAGGCACCCTGCACCCAAAGGACAAGCCTAGATGGAGCTAACAAATTAGCACCCTGGTACATGCTTATAACTGCACCAAAGTGATGCCACTGGATTCTCCCTCCCCTACCTGATGTTTGGAAGAAGCTCGACTACCAGTAGATGTGTGTTTGGGGTCTCTCCTGATGGGGTTCAAGCTGACAACTATTTGCAGTAGTGCAAAGTTAAAGGCCCAGCTAACTCATGCGTACAACTGGCTCAAACCATGGCTGCCAAAGAAATCTGGCCAACAAAGAAAGGTATGATAAAAGGTGAAAGCATTAGGAACCCAGGAGGAGATCGGGTATGCTCAGAAATCTGGGACTGCATGGCAAGCACTAGATTGCTGACAGATGGCACCATCTCCCCTCACATTGTAGTGGGCAAACTAGATGATCTGCCAGTGTACAAAGTAAGGCCTGAGAATAATTCAAAGATGTAAAACAATGCATAGAAATCATTTACTGCCCATTGGACAAATCTTAATTGAGTCTGAGCCCCTAGAAGATGCCCCCTCTGGACCAGTGACTAGAGCTGCTGCTAAGAAAAGATCAAGAAAGTCTGCACCTACAGAAGCAAAGTTAAAGTGTTCCCCTCCACAAGTCCCAGTTGAGCATGACTGTCAGTCCATATCGGAAGAAGTGAGAGTGACTTTGAATACTATCCTTCTTACTAACTGAGTCAATTGTTTAAGGCATCCCCTAGTCAATACTGAGACAAAGCTGGGCCTCCTGGACTGTCTAAGCCTAGCTTCATCCCTGGAGCCAATGCTCCCAGAAAGTGAAGTGCAAGCATCAGATCAGATGAAATGGAATCATTGTGCATGGTTGAACTGTTTGAAGCTTTCAGTGGAGGAAAATGATAGATTAGGGCAGACTAGTGATACACACGAACAAGAAGAGTATTTTTGAGGTCCCTGACAGTCCACTGCCAGTGTCCGAAGCTCTCCATGCGAGCCAAATGTTGTGGACTCAGAAACTGTAACTCCTGGAGCTGAAAGTGCCCCAAGTTCTAGCCTCTCTACCCCATGGAGACTCCCTGACAAGTGAGGACAATGCTGAAATGAGGCTCAGAGTGCAGAGACTATAACAGTCCCCTAGAAAGACTGGTCGAGCTGTAAAGCCTGTGGTGCACCTCAGTTACCGATTCACTTGGGAGGCCTGTGGACTTGCCTCTCAATGTTGTCCATAAAGGAGTGTATGTGTCCCAGGCTCATTGCCCCAAACTGAGCATCAGTACTTCACTCCAAGTTACTTGTGTTGCCTTCTAAGTATGGTGCCCTTGCCCATCCAGCCCCAAAGGTAACTGATAGGGAAAGGTCCCCCTCTCTTCAGTTTCATGTACAAGAGAGTAATAACTTGAGTTATGGTACAATGTATGTAATACTGTGTAAAGTGACGTACTGCAATGTTTCAGAAATGTGTTCTTGGTAAATCATATATTTACTGATGATTACATGTGCTAGCCTAATGCAAATGTATATGCCGGTGTTGAAACTTTGGTGGTACTTGCTTGACGCGACAAGCTTTCCCAGGCCAGGAAGGGTGTAACCCCCTGCAAATGGGGTTCCCAAAGACTTCTAGGAGCTTGCTTGAATGCTCCAAGCCTGAATGGTGTTTGGCATTTAAGCCATTTATCAGTGAGTGATTTTAGAGCTCTGGTACTGTCTCTTTAAGGCTGTCTGCTTGCAGACATAATTAGTTTGTATGGGGGACTGTGTGCTTCTCTGAGTACCACTCGAGCTGCTGCCAATTCACTTCATTTTGCAGTCACTAGAGTGCAAAGGGAACCTATCTGAAAGATGTAACTGTTTGCCAGAAATTATTTAGAGTAATAATGAAATTACAGTTTGTCTAACTGCTTTCTTTGCAGTCAGAACTGTGTCTGCTAGTTCCCATTCTAGTTTTGAACTGCTGAACTGGACCAATCAGTGTGGGGTAAGCTAGCTCTTAAATGGTGCCTTGGACGAATCAGAACTTGGACTCATAATCTGAGCCAGCCACAAGAGGATTGTATGGGCAGTGACTCTGGGAGATGTAGTTTAGACTTCAGTGCCTTTTGGACCGAACAGCAGCAGTCTATTGTGGTGACAGCCAATCCAGTCAAGAACTGGAGGAACTCAAAGAAATGCCGGTTTTGTCGGTTGGAGTTCAGTTGAGCTTTGGCAGTGAAGAAGAAGGAGCCTGTGCTTTTCAGTGTGCAGTTTTAGTCAAAACGTGTGTAAGGCCCAGAGTTCCGTCTGCAGCTTGTGTAACAGCTTGTTAGGACTGAATCCGTCCTGTGAAAAGAATCAAAGGATCTCTGAAGTAGAAACCAGGCTCACCCTGTAGAAGACTGGAGAAATTGTTGGATTACACTGTCTGTCAGAGACTGAATCTGCTGTGTGTTCTCCAGGGTATTGTGCAGTAATTGCGAGTGGGATACAGATGCAGCCTGCCTGGTGGTGCTTTCTTGTATATGGATGTGTGAAGAGGTTTGTGTACCTCAAGTGGCCCTGCTGACATTGAAGGACCCTATCTTATTTGGAGTCGGTGAGTACTAATTCAATTAGCTCCCCTGTTGATTGCCACTTAAATCAAATGGAGTTACTGTACTGCTGACTGTTTAATTCTCCTTTTCTCTGTGTGAAAGGGCCCCTAGCTGCCACGGTTTGGGACTAGCCACTGGGGCTTCGTTGCCCAGGGACAGCAGCAGTAGGATGGAGCCTGTGCACTGGAGCCATAAATGGATTATTAGGTGATAAGCTAATTAACCTGAGTTTCCCCTGTCCTTGTTATATCCCCTAAATAAATCAGAGCTGCTTGTTTCAGCAAAAGTTATACTGCTGCAGGTATTTGTCTATGTTAAAGTACTGTACTGTGATTGTTGCACTGTATCTCATTTTCACAGGAGGTCCCAGTGCGGGAACCAGACCTGGGGGTAAGTGTATACTGTGAAGAGTAATTCTGATATATGTGTGGGCCACTAGTGGGAAGAAAGAGGTTGCAGTGTCCCAGAGGGAATGTGACCAAGTTGGTTTAACTTTTGCAAACCTGACCTCTGGGTGGAGGCACCCGCCATTGGATCCAGGCCCCTCAACCTGTTAGTGGCAAATCAGGCAGGGGTAGTAGCCCCTGGGATAGCGCCATCTAGGGGTTACATTAACCTGAAAAGAAAGTCCATAGACAATTGCATCCACCCCACCCCCACCTGACCTCCCACTGTGCACCCCCACACACACTCTCCTTGACCCCCCCAACACACACACACACACACACCCTCATTCACCTGAACTGGCCCAACAGTGAAATCCACTCTCCAATCAAGGATACGACTTGCTGCTGGAACTGGCAACTGCTATATGAAAACTAAGATAACTGAGCTCAGTTTGCTGTGAGAACCACCATACCCCACAGAAGGGACAGCCCTCCATTCAATCCAAGGAGAAAATGCTTGCACCTCACTAGTTAATGAGAACATATTGGGATGAAGATGACCTTTTAGTACCTTGTATGGGAAAAGAGATGGTTTGCATGGGGGCTTTTGAATATACAGTAACAACTTAGGGCAAAAACACTAGTAGACTTGGGATGCTGTGACTACAGTCTGTGGCCTCTATACCTTCTCTTATGGCCACCCTTCCACCATTGGCCTTCCCCCTATCATTTGTGAAAGGGACATACAGTAAGCTGGGATTGTAGGATCCCACTCATTGTTTTTCCTGATGCCCATGTTTCATCACAGCCCCAATGTCGAGGTTAACCTCTGCCACCATGTCTTTGAACTCACTCTTTCTGTTGCCCAAGCTCCTGGCATTTAGGTTTACTGCCTTCCACATGCCCTGCTTAGCATCTGTATTAGTTGGTATATTTTGCTTCCTACTTGTTCTAGTCATCCCTTCTATCCCATCCCCCTCCCAATGCTGCTCATTCCTGTGCCCCCTCTTGCTCCACTGTGTCCACCTCTAACTCTATCTCTTGCTTGCTTGTCATGATGCTAATTTCCTTGTATCTCAAACCCTTGCTAGGGGGAGCACTAGCTAGGCCACTTGTCCATGTTTCTTTGCTAAGGGTTCTCCTAGCCCCCACCACCCCCACTCACTTTAAATGTCTAGAGATGCAGACATTAAATGTTAGCCCCAGGGCACTTACCCCTTGTTCTATGAGAAGTCAGCCATCACACTTGAAAAGCCCAGAATTAACCCCAGTCACTCACAAACTTAAATCCCTCCTCTTTGCACCACACGTTCAACCACATATTAGAAGCCATCATCTTCTTTTGTCTCCTATTACCCTCGTCCCATACAGGCAGGACCTTGGAAAAGGTCACTGATGCCACTGCCACCCTTGCCTGCTTCCCAACCTCCATAAGCTCACTTTCACCTCTTCTAGCACCTAGTTGGCCAGATTGTTAGTCCACAAATGGACTTTCACCTCTGGCTCCCCCATGTGCTTTACCATTATACCCAGGCTGCTGATTTAAATTTTCATTGTCTGGCCAGTCTTCCGATCGTGGATCGCACCATCCCCTATTCTTCCATCAAGCCCTTTTCATCGCCCAGCCCCTCTTTCCACTCCTTCCCTGCCCTTTGTTTTTCTAGTACCCGACCCGCCCCACCTGTGTTCTGCTAGCCTGATTTATTTCTGGCGCCTCACCTAATTTCTTTCTTTTTCTCCCCCCGCAACCTACCCTCAGGCCCCACCACCCCACAGGGTGCAGCACTACTTGGCGGCCCAGCTCAGAAGGATGAGCTGGCCGCTCTGGGACCTTCTCTGCCGCCCTCAGGTATAGCCATGTTTCTGCTTCATTTTAGGCTTTGGAAGCTGCTTCTGCTGGACTTGTAAGCCATCCACCATGGACCCTCTGCCCTGCATTGGCCGGCACCCTCTAAGGCCTCTCAGCCTATCAGAGTTCTCCACTCCAAATTGGATTCTTGGTGCCTAAGCAGGAGTTTTTCTGAAATACAGCAAATGCCTGCAGCCGACTTCTCTGCGTGAGATTTTTCAGCCCACCAAGCGTCCCCCACCTCATACCTTAATTAAATACACAAGTGGACCCCACCCCCAGGAAAATCTCCTTCCCCATCTGCATTCTCCTACACCTCTTAAAGTAACAGGACACAGCTGTAGGGTCTAAATTGAATTGCTTCTTTCCCATTACAGCCCTGGGTCTCTGTCTAAACCAGCAAGCCCCTAACTCCATTGGGTTTTCCCTGCAACTGTCATCCTGCTGGTTTCTCTAGGAATTTTCATACTTTTGTCCCCTCTCAATACCAACAAATACCAACAAAGATGTTCTCTCCTATCCTCTATTCTACCTTATGCTCTATGACAGACCTGTTACTTATTATTGACTTCTGTGCCATCATCCTCACCTCAGACCAGGCTAAATTGCAATCCTTTACTGAAACATCCTTATTCGGTGACCCCCTACCCAAACCCAAAGTACACCAGCTCTCCCCTATGGGCTCCGCCATATTGGCCCTTCTGACTAACCTTGATCGGCATCTCCTTGGTTTGTTTCTTCACTCCCTCACTATACCATCCCCTCGCTGGCACCCCCCTACTTGCCACCTCCTCTTACTTATCCATCTAGCAGGGGATGTGGAAACCAACCCTGGTCCCACGAACATGCATATTGACCATACCGACATTGTCTGGACAGGGTGCTGCAGCCTCAGGATCGCACACCTGAATGTGTGCAGGCCTCCCAGCCAAGTTCTCTGAACTCAAAGCCTGGGTATGCCTATACAAACCACATATTCTGGGACTATCCAAAACATGGCTTAAGCCTTACCATAGTGATGCCTCCTACCAACTCCCTGGCTACTCTCTACTGTGGCTTGATAGACCCGGCAGAAAGAGGGGAGGTGGTGTTGCACTATATGTGCAAGACCATATTAATGCCACTATAACTGCCCACTCATCCCCCTCCGAGGTTAGTGAGAGGCTCATTGCTGAAATTGTTATGGGTGCATCGAAGAAATGGAACATAGGCTGCTGGTATTATCCTCCTCAGGAGGAACAGAAGGACTATCTAGCTTTTTGAATGGCCTGGCCTCCACCCCCTTCTCCAGGGACACCATTATAGTTGGGGATTTTAACCTCCACTCTACTGATTCCCCTGCACTGGAATATGCACACCTCTTAAAGTCGCATAACCTTGAGCAAGTTATCTCCTCTCCCACCGGATACAATCCTCGCTCACCCAACCATTCCACCATAGATTGGATTGCCACCAACTATTCAAGCCTAGTCCTTCAAGCGGGCAACATGGCCAATGCTATCAGTGACCACACCACCACGTATACTGCTTTAACCACCAAGTCTACACGTCCATCACACAAATTACTATCTTTTAGGAAATTTAATGTCTCCGACTTGGACCTAGTGTTAAGGGATGCCTGGGCCATAAACTGGGCCTCACTCTACCTACTCAAAGATGTCTCCATGGCAGTGACATCATTTACAGAAGCTCTTCGCATAATGCAGGACAGCTATTTCCCTATTACCACCAGGAGAATTAGAGGAGGTAACACCCACTGGCTAACACATGAACTCCTGGCCCAAATGAAAGCAAGGGACAAAACATGGAAAGACTTTAAGGCACCCCTTCCCTCAATAATGGAATGCTTACAGGTCCCTATGAAACTCCTTAAGCAGGCAATGAAATCCTTGAAATGAAAATATTTTACCAATCTGCAGAATGAGTCTCTCAGAACCCCCTGTAATTTTTGGACCTCCATAAACTCCCTCCAGAACCCAAAGCTGAATAAACTAGTAACTGAACTCACCTCCCCTGATGGTCCCACAAATGATCTAGGTGTTATTGCCGATACTGTCAACAAAATGTTTACTGACCTCACCTCCTACACCAGAAAAATCCCTCCTCAACCTCCCTCTGTCCAAAAAAACCACCAAAGCCATCCTTGTCCACCTAGCCCTGCTTTCTACTTAAAAAACATTGATTACAAGGTCACTGGCAAACTCCTTAGGGGGCTACCATCCAGAGACAGCCCAGGCAGTGATGGCCTGCATCCACCTTTTTGAAAATCCTCTCTCCAGCCCTTGTAAGGCCACTGACCCACATTTTTAATCTCACCCTCTCATCCCCGACCTCCACCATACCGGACTCCTGGAAACATACGCATGTGGTGACCTGACTGCACCAGAAGACTACCGTCCCATCTCCCTCACCTAAGCAAACTATTAGAAAAAAATCATCCAGCACCAACTTTCCAAATATCTTGAACATTACAACCTCCTGACACCACTCCAACACGGTTTCTGCAAACAACACAACACCTCCTCTGCCTTGGCCCTTTTTTCCAATCATGTCCTTAGAAGCATGGACATCGGCATGGCCACAGGTGTGGTGTTTGTGGACCATTCTTAAGCTTTCGACCTTATGGACCACCAACTCCTAAATTCCACCTTGCTAAACATAGGTTACTCCATGGTTCAGCAGCTGCCTTGCAAACAGATCCCAATCTGTTACCGATAGAGCAAGGTTACTTCTGTCACACTGCCAGTCCACAATGGTGTACCCCAGGATCCATCCTGGGGCCTCTATTATTTCTTTTTATAAATAATCTTCCTGCTGAAAGCATAAACTGCAATGCACTCCTCACGCTGATGACCCCATCATCTACCATAGTGCCAGATCACTCAAAACCATATCCTCCATCCTCACCACTAACTATGGTGTGGCTCAAAACTGGTTCCTCTCCAAAAACTCCTGGTAAATGAGAAAAAAACTAAGGCCATGCTCTTGGCTCCAAGCCATTTCTCACAAAGGTCTCCAAAACAAGTGCCATGTTACTCACAGAAATCCCCACTGGTCCTCTTCTTGACATAGTATCCTCCTTTAAATACCTGGGTGTGACTCTTGATCCTTTCCTAACCTTTAATGTCCACATTGATGACACTATAAAAGGATCCATCAGAAGTTGGGGGCAGCTTCCATGTAAACCACCTCCTGACCCCTGAAGCTCACCTTGCAATTGCCCAGGAAATCTCCCACCCTTTCTCGACTACTGCTCTCCTGTTTTCTCTGCCACCTCTGCCCCCTTCTCCCTTGGCTAACTACCACATATAACTCCATCTGTCGCTTCGTCCTCCAGGTCCCTTCCTCCACTTGTCACTGCTCTCTTTATCAGTCATTAGGCTGGCTATCATTGCATGATCGCTACTGAATATGCCATGGGCAGTCTAGTCGACACCTCCCTGGAACTCACTGAAGTCGCCTTTCTTGCCAGATTCTCACCACCCATGTGGTTACTCGTCTCTCAGGGATTCTTCCATTTTCCCCTTTAGTAGTGCCCCATGTATCCACTGTCATGGGGAGCAAAGCCTTCTCTGTGTCTGCCCCCTCTCTCTGGAACAGACTTCCACCTGGCATTAGAACTTCACTCTCATCAGTCCTTCAAATTGCAGCTAAGAGATTGGCTAAAGTCCCAGGCCACCTGCACATGCTCCATAGGAAACTCCTCACCAAACAGCCACCATAGAGTCTAAACTGTATCTCTCAATTTACCTCCAAGGTGCTGACCACAATATATACTGCTTGGCACCGCTTGGTTCTCTGGGTAAACATTTATAACTGCAATGCACTCCGCCTTGCACTGTTACATATCCTGATTGATTAAATGATGTGACCTCTTAAGGTTAAGTGGCCAAGCATCTGAGACCAGCATTGCACTCTTGTATTTGTATGAAACTTGCTTTTTCTATCCTAGATTTGTTGTGTATGTTCCATTGGTGTTGATTTCCGTTTTAATTAAGTGTATCATGTGCACCTACTATATTGTAATCCTGTGTCTATTATCTTAACCTTGTTTTGTAAGCCACTGTATATGCAGGTTGCAACTGAAAATTATCCTTTGGATCAGCTTGCTTACCCGGTTACCAAAAACATAAATAAATAAAAATAAATAAATCATTCATGATTTATGATGTTTTTGTCAATTTATTTAATGTTAAGTCAGGTTCGTTCCATGCTTTTATTTTGATACACTTATCTACACTGTTAGTTAAACAAATGTATTGTGATTTTTGTAGCCAACATGGCCAATTGTTTATGTTTTGTTGTTCCCACTGTACCCCTTCCCCCAGGACACACCGGGAGACAAGTAATCCCTATTGTTCAGTGTGCTTTTCTGGTGAAACATTTCAATAAATAAATTCACTGTATTCTGACAGTGTTCCTACTAGCTGAAGCTCCCAGTAGGCATCTGATTACTCTCCCATCTGCCTGTCCCCACAAACCACCTTCTCTGTTTCCATTATCTTAGAGTCCCCCCCCCACACACACACACACCATCTTCTTTTCTGTTCCTGCTGTCTTCTGACCTTTCCCCTCCTGGGTGTCACCTTGTTGGCAGTTTCTGGAGCCTGGTAATAGACAGGCTTACAGCACTCCATTGTGCATGCTCTGCATTTATTTGCCTTCATCCCACCCACAGGACTCTAACAGCAAGGGCCCAGAGGTGCATATACTGCATGCACATGATGCATGCTGGTGCAGAGAGGAGCCCATCAGCATCGTCCCCACCACTGACAGCTCCAGTAGTGTCACCAGCTGTGATCAACCAGGTGGTGGTGCTGGAGCAGCAAAGTCTGCAACCCCACCACCATCACCACTACCACCCCTGAGAAGCAGCGAATCCTAGTCCCCCGCCTGCCCCTTTGGTGACTCAGGCTAGGTCATGAACCCTGGCCCCCATTGTCTCAGGCTACAAGGTTACCACTGTGCTAACAGGCCACTGAATGCTTTCTGATGTTTTCAGACCCACGTCTTAAGCACCTGAAAGAGTTACTGGTTTTGACCGCTGCCACTTCCAACCCAGAGCTTTTCTAATGCACCCCGTGACTCAGAAAGATGAACAGGTCCTGGATTTCTTAGAACCTACTGCGTAGACACAAGTGCCTGCACTATCAGCTCCTTCTTCTGGAGCTGATCTGCACTGAATTCTGTAGAAAATGCCCTCATCCCTTTTATGGCTGACAGGCAAATCCAGCTGGCCTGAGCTGGCGAGGGGTTGAAGGGGCAAACCTACCATATCTGAAAATCGGTAAAACACTTATTACTCTTTAAGCTCATAAAAGACAATTGGTTCTGATACTGTCTCCTGTTGCTGGTCCTATTTACATCATGTGTTAAACCCACTTCTAAATGCATACTAAGTTATTCATTTTGAGAATATAGCCACAGCACAAAAAAACCCTCATATTTTGGGAAATTGTTTGCAACCTTCTTTGATGTAACAGTTACTTATATTGTACTGGGGTCTGACTGTGACCACCCTGTCAGTCCATTAAGACCCCAGGGCTGCCAAACATAATCATCCAACCCCATATTCCAACAGGATAAACACTGCACATGTGGAATACATTCCCTTTCTGAATGAAGTGGAATATACCCAGTGCAATCAAATAACTGCACACATGTCATTTGTCAAAATCAGATACACAACAAAATTGTTCTCAAAAATGCTGTTTCTGAAGACACCAGCTTATAATTCAAAGTGGCAGGATTTTCTTTCCTAGAGTATGTCTTTATTTCCTCTTGTGATGCCTTTTCCACTCCTCTTCAGTGTGTCAGTAGGCTGGCATTAGCCTGCTGTGAGTCTTTGCGCTGTGAATGCTACTGATAACTGGCACTACCTGCCAATTTCCTTGTGTTGAGACGCGCTCTTGCCCTTTCACACTCTTGCATTCGGAGGAGTGAGCCTCATTTGGGTGTAGAAAAAAATAGAAAGCTGTGACATTCTTGCTCTTTGGATCAAATTTGTTCCTCAGGATTAGAACCTGCAACCCTTAAGAGATTGCACACTAATGCACTACATCCTCATGAGGTGCATTGCTGTGTTGAATCAGCCATGCCACTTGTGCAGGGGATCTATCTGCTTCCTTTTATGTAAATCACTGAAGCTGAGTTCTCACTGCTGGCAGTGAAAGAAAAACATTGATGAGAATCTTCAATATGACTGTTTTGGAGTTTAAGTGGCCTGCCACATTGAAGATGGCTGTTTGAATCAATATCACCGCTGCACTTAAAGAGAACCCTTTTATTAGGCCCACTAACTTCACTGAGTTAAAAATAAAACTATATTTTTGGAAAGCCCTTACTTTTCCCTTTCCCTTTCAGATCCTAAAATCCCTTTGTAAATCAAGAGTATTTTTTTTATTTTATCGCAGTTAGAAAAAATGTTACAGTTCAAACAAACCCCAGCCAACAGGAAATATGAGCACGATGGACGGAGGGACCTCCACCTTGACAGCCACCAACCAAAAAACTGAATCTACTGCTATAAAGAAAATGTAATCAGTATTAGGTACTGACATTGCAAACACCAATGTAGTTAGCACTATTGAGAGAACTGTACATGCTGAAAACAGAATTGCTATCCTAGAGGACTAAAGCATTTATGTAGAAAAACCCCTCTCACACAAAAGCTCCTGGATAGATTAATTATATGAAAAAATGATGATACAAGGAATGGGGCAAGAGGAATAACTTCAGGATAGTGGGAGTCCCAGAAGTGGCAGAGGGACATAATATGATTGTGTTTCTTTAGAATTCATACCTAGGTTTTAGGCTTTCAGTGGCCGTAGCCACTGCGGGTGGTAAGGAGACATCACTCATTAACAGCAAGACCTAAACTTGGAGAGAGCCTTACCCCATAGTAGCATAATTTTAAGGTATTCAATTAAGGAAGAGATACTTAAAATAGCCAGGAGAGAAGAGTGCTGAGCTGGGAGGACAACAGAATGCATTTATTTCAAGATTGCTCGCAGAGCTGGTGGAGAAACAAAGGGCATTTTCTGAACTCAGACAATATCTGCAGAATATTAATATCCAGTACCAGATTAAATACTCAGTAATACTGCAGATGCAAATGACTTGGAGTTTTCATAAATTTACTATGGTGGAAGAGGCATGGGACTTTGTTAGAACATACTGGCCCAAATACCCATGAGACTTCATTATTGTACATTCAGACAGTGGCTGTGCACTGTGGTTTTGCTTCTAGTTCTAACATTGCTCCTGGGGACACTCTGTGTGCTCAAGCCAGCACATCTTATGCCAGTAAATCTCCAGCAAATTTCAGTACTGGCAAAAATAACTTCATGAGAAGTACCAGTTTAAATAACTCAGAAGAGTATGTCAAATCCCTGCCTTCAAAATCTAGTCTAAAGTAAATAGAAAAATAAAGCCTCCCAGGAAAACCACATATCTCTCTGGAATATTAATGTTTCTCCCTATCTCTGTTTTTGAAAAGAATGTCTTAAAATTCAGACTTCTAGTTTAGCAACAGAGGTCAATGTAAGGTCAAAAGGCTTAGGGCAGGATTCTCAAAGAGTTTGGGAACTAAGACCCACTCCGCAGCCACAGTTGCAGACTGAAATCCCCACAGCGATGGTGAATGCGATTCACAGCTGCTGCAATTGCAGAGGCGTTCAGCTGCTCCACCAGCCGTAACAACTTTCCGCAGCTGCAGTGATCTCCCAGGTAACACCACCCACAAGGAGCCATAAATCGTGGAGCGGTCATAATCTGGCTCCACCTTTGTGAATACCGCGCTGCGGGTAACCTGCAGATCCATAGTGGCAATCCACTTGCGCTGAGATTCAGCCGCAGCTGCGGGACTTTCACGAGTTTTGTGAATCATGCCCTTAGTTTCTAATCTTGGCACAAATGAAAGTCCCTTGCTAATAATTGCAATCTTAGCTTGTGATAAGTGGTATGACAAATTACTAACAATTATTACTCAGTAGAGGATATGGCTTTTGTCCTCTTGGGGCTGGTTGTGCCTGTTTGTTTAGC
Source organism: Neoceratodus forsteri (assembly GCA_016271365.2). Taxonomy (NCBI): domain Eukaryota; kingdom Metazoa; phylum Chordata; order Ceratodontiformes; family Ceratodontidae; genus Neoceratodus; species Neoceratodus forsteri. The sequence goes on from JADMNL010000027.1 coordinate 1,029,149, forward strand.
ATTCCTTCTGAGCCCACCTCTCCTTGTCTTCCTCCATGTGATCTGGCTCTCACCACTCTATCACATGGCAGGAGTCCCCACCACACTACTCTAATTTAAAAACCTTCAGCATATTCTTGCTCTGAATCCCTTTTGAGGTATTATAGGAGGAAACTGCTATGTTTAAGGATGAAATGTGGCCTAGAAGGGTGTTGCCATGACATCATTGGTTTGGACCCTTATGCGCTGAAAGATCTTATCATTGAGATAGTCCAATCGATCCATTTCAAAGTGTTTGACTTTAGTAGTTTTATGTTCTAATCCTGTTTTCCACCTTATCCTTTAGGTGTTGCTTAAATGTCTGGAACTCACACAGCGCTTGAATTTAGCCACTTCCTCCTTCCTTTGTTTAATTCATTAGGAATAGCACACTGAAGGGATTTGTAGTTTCAAATGATACACCAAATGAGCTATAAGGAGGCAAGCTGCTACACTGGCTTCTGGTCTGAAATGAACCGTGCCCATTTGTGGTCATAGCCTGGCAGTTTAGTGATTCTGAGGTCTTATGGGTCACATCCCACTTCATAGTCCTCCAAAGAGGTACATTTCCAGAAGTTACATCTGGCTTTAAGGGTGATATGTTTCAGCTGTGTGAATATGGCTTAGACAAAACATGCTACAGGACATCATTACACCTGACTGGTTTGTCACATAGTGCTTCTTCAGAGGGGCAGTGCATTGCTAAGTGAATCCTTAAATACAGAGCAATTTAAAGTGAGAGATACCTGTATAACCACAGAGACAGCACACACACAGTAAGAACAAATAAAACATCTTTAAAAAAGCTGAGTACAGTATGTTACTGACCAGCCCCATTTGATGCCTATAATTAAATACAGTATACAGTATCAGCAATCATATTTAAATTCATAAATAGAGGGCATTGCAGAAAATGTTCTGTAGTGGAAATGATAGGAAAACAATTATGTTCCATAAGGAACAACTAACACATTACAATTTTTCTTAAAGGTATGCAATAATGAAGCACAACAACCTCAGAAACATATTGACCAAGGTGAAAGAAAATATATAGGGTTCCAGATCTGCAGAAAATTCTGGAATGACATAACTATGAACATTAGATGATGTCATTGAAAACGCAAAGATGTAAACACAAATACATTAATAAACCATCCTTTAATACATTTAATCCTGGTGACCCTTGTAAAATGATCTAACTATTCATACGGCTGTTGTGCTGCACTGTTGGGTTTCTTTTAGACAAACAGTAATATTGCAGTTGTCCCTTGAGAAGCGTGTTTTCCCTATAATTTCCACTTCATCACTGTTTCTGCACTCCCCCATCTATCTATTTATGAATTCAAGTATGAGGAATTTTGATACTGTCTTAAGTATTTAATTGTAGGTAATTCAAAATATGCATTTAATAAAATGGTGGCTGGCTTGTAACATATTGTACTCTGCATTTATTTAGCTTTTAGGTGCCAAGAGCATAGATGTTATCATCTACTGTGGTCATGCATACTCTTTTGTGCATTTAGTCCAGTTTAAGGTTACATTTACTGCAAGTGATTCAGCTACTGACATTGATGATGTCAGTTACAGGGATTTTAGCTCTAGGCATAGGGTTTCAGACCTACACATGCCTGGGTTTGATCCACTGTGTTGCACATTTTTTCCTTTCTCACCACACCTTTTGTTGTACGAGGGGAATTGTTAGATGTCATTGCTCATGTAATCAAGGGTTTCAGAAGAGCTATACAGCAGACTTTTAGATAATTGAACTTAAGTTCTACAGTATGTTATTGACAATTCAATTAGTCCCAGTTGTATACCCATGAACTGTTTGTCACAGAAATGAGGAACACATGCACTCAAAATGAGACAGTGAGGGGCAGTGACCCTCATAATGAGAGATGCACCCTCAAACATGTAGATAAAAGCTCAGAACACTGTTAAAACCCTTTTCTGTACTTGTATAAAGCTTTATTTGTGATTTGGCATCTTACAATATTGTGAATTTCTGCTTTAAAGTCTAAATTTACAGTACCTTCTCTAAGCATGGAAATACCTTTTCCCTGAGGGATGGGTGAGGGACAAAGAAATTTTGAGAGGTAAAATGAGGAACATTCCTCCTAATCAGGGACAATTGAGCGCTATGCCTGGCTAAGGCTTGTCTAGATTTGAATACAATTTGAATTACCTGTTTTGCAGGCTGTGACAGTAACCTTTCTAATAACCTTTCCACCATAGGAACTGCAACTCACTTACCTATAGCTCAGTAACACACTGAATGTATGTTTATTTAGTCGGCAAAGGGCAGTGGTGCAGATCCTGGCAGGGACTCAAACATTTCTTTGTAAGATTGAAACTCACTTAAGTGGCAATTCATGGTGGCGTGAAGTTGGAATAATAAATTATATGATAAATAACTTCACCTAATAATAACCACTTGTACAGGTAAGTTGCCTGCTGGAACTAGATCCCCAGTCACCTGTTTTGCAGGTTGTGACATAACCTCTACACCATAGGAAATGCAACTCCTATACTTGCTGGTCAGTGGCACACTAAATGTGTGCTCATTCAGCAGGCAAAGTATCAGTACTTTAAATTCCGGTAGATATAGTATGAATTCTGGAAGGGCCTTAAACATTTTTTTCAAATTATATGTTGTGACATAACCTCTACACCATAGGAAATGCTACTCACTTATTTGCAGCCTCAGTGGCACACTGAGTGTGTGTGTTGCTTAACAGGCAAAGGATCAGTGGTTCACATCTGAGCGGGACTAAAGCATTTTTCATTTTTAAACATGGAAACTCATTTGAGTAGTGATTCAAGGTGGTATGGAGTGGAATAGTAAATTCTTTGAGAAGTAAATTTAGCTACAAACAACAATCTGTGATGGTAAATCACCTGTTGGGATTAAATCCCCAATCGCCTGTTTTCAGGTTGTGATATAACCTCTACATCACAGGAACTGCAACTCACTAACCTGCAGTTCCATGGCACACTGAATGTGTGTTTGGTTACCAGGCAAAGGATCAATGGCTCACATCTAAGCAGGGGCTTAAGCATTTTTTTTCACACTTTTTCTTTTTTGTAAAAATGGAAACTCACTTGAGTGGTGATTCATGGTAGTGTGGAGTTGGAATGCTAAATTATGTAAGTACATTTAGTTAAGAACAACAATTTGTGAAGGTAGATCAGCTGCTGGGATTATATCCCCAGTCACCTGTTTTGTAGGTTGTGAAATGACTGCTACATCATAGGAACTGCAACTCCCTTACCAGCAGCTCAGTAACATACTGAATGCATGTTTGCTTAACAGGCAAGGGATCAGATGTTCAAATCTTGGCAGGAACAGGAACATTTTTTTTTCTTTAAGATTGAAACTCACTTTAGTGGCAATTCATGGTGGTGTGAAGCTGGAACAGTAAATTATATAAGTACATTTAGCTAAGAACAACAATTTGTGAAGGTATATCACCTGCTAGGATTAGTTCACCAGTCACCTGTTTTGCAGGTTGTGACATACCTTACACCATAGGAACTACAACTCACTCACATGCAGCTCAGTGGCACACTGACTGTATGTTTTCTTAGCAGGCAAGGGTTCAGCGGTTCAAATCCTAGCAGGGACTTAATTTTTTTTTTTTGTAAAATGAAAACTCACTTTAGGGGTGATTCATGATGGTGTGGAGTAATATAGTAAATTATAAGAAGTACATTTAGCTAAGAACAGTAATTTGTGAAGGTGAATTGCCTGCTGAGGTTAGATCCTGATTCGCCTGTTTTGCGGGTTGTGACTTAACATCTGCACCACAAAAACTGTAATTCCTTCACCTGCAGCTCAGTGGCACACTGAATGTGTGTTCACTAAACAGGAAAAGGATCAGTATATTTTATTATGTAATTATTTCACACTTTTCAGACCTTATTTGGCCCTTTAGTACCATTGGTACTTTGATTATTTATTCTTTTCATATTCACTGCCTCTGTGTGTATATGTGACTCTGTTATTTTGAATTGTTCTGTATTTAAATAGCTGCTGATGCCTTTGCAAAAACTTTGGAAAACGAATAGTTAGACACAATTCAGCTTGTATTTGACATATCTTCTGTAGATTTCTCCTCTTCATTATTTGTTACTAGAAATTCCCACAAAAACAGGATCTTTATCACTTAGAGCCCATCCGCCTCTATAACTTATTCCCTACTTGACACCATAATGCTCTGTTGTTACATTGCCATCTGTTGCCATGGGAATAACTGTAATGTCACAAGCACAGTATTATGACATCAGGTTGGGAAGAAGCAATAGGAGCTGATGAATCCTCAGGGAACAGCTCTTCTGTTTTCATGCTTCTGACCTCAGTATTAAATAATGGAGGTAAGAAATACAGAGCTGATGAGAAATATAAGCTATTTTGTGTCCAAATATTACATTCTTCAAAGTTCTTCTTGAGGTGTCAGTGGCTCTTTCAGGATTTACTAGGCAATGTACTGGCCTTTCTGATGAAGCACTATGTGTGAAACCAGTCAGGATTAGTGGCCTCTTGTAGTGTTTTTTTCCCCCTCCATGCTGTTGTGCTGCAATGTAAATTAAAATGAATGTTGTTATAGTGCCAGTAGTTGCATTTCCTTACACCTCCCAGACTGAATGGATTAAAAACAAAGTTCTGTATGGCATCAGAATTTGTTTTTATCCAGGACAGACAGCCAAAACAGTGAATGCTGTGATACTCTATGTTTTAAGGGATCTTGAGCTTTCAAAATGGCTCAAAAACCAGGCTAACACTGAGCAAAACTGAATGAGTGATGAAGGACCTTACAGACTGGATTATCTGATCTAAAACTGGGAAGGTGACAACCCTGCTACAAGCAGCACATCAGTGGGCAATTAGGTTACTTTACTGTAAGCCCCAGTTTTGCCAGTATATAAGTTTTTTTTAAATGTAATCTTTATTAAGTGAAGCACATAATATGCCGTTCAGTATATATCATTAGGAATGCATTTGTATCAATAAATGAATGTATAACTTGAAACACAGATGAGTACATAATGTCTGGATCAGTGCTGTGAGGTCATAATGAATGCTCAAGAAATGCAAGATACTGCCACAGAATTCAGCTCAGTCTGTTAAGAAACTTTTAAAATTTAAAAGACATAATGGATAACCCTTCCCCCCCCAACGACAGTAGCACATTGACCTTCCCTGCATACACAATGATATCAGGGGACAAACCCTGGGCCTACTTGGGCCATATACCATATCCATCTTTGCCATTTAATTGTAAATAGAGTAAGCTTATCATGCAGCCCAGCTGTTAGTCATTCTGGTTGATAAATATTCATCATCTGATGCCAATCCAGTATTGTTGGAACAGTGGAGTCATCCACCTAAGAGTTATAGCTTTCTTGGCTGAAATTATATATATATATATTAGTAATAATGTTTTGCCCGGGTGAGGAGCTTGTGTGATGTTGAGGAAAAATTGTTAACAGTACCATTTCAGCCATTAACTCAGTTGATTCACCCAGGCATTCCTGCAGTTCCTCCTGAAAATGACACCAAAAAGGCATCAGCAGTGCACAGAGCCAGACAATGTGTCCAAGGTCTGCCACTTGGCATCCACATCCCCTTTAATAGATGCCATAGGAAGGTGGCAGATAATTTGTCAGAACTGCTGGGGATCAGAAATATCTATATCTGCACTTCCAGGCATATTCTTTCCAAATATTAGACATAGTAATTTTAATTGCAGGGAGTGCACATTTCATCCATGAGTAAAAAGAAACAGAAAGACCCAAATCTTTGTTCCAGCTGTCTAATATTGACTAGGTAGAGTCCACCAAGGCACCCCTCAAGATTTGGTGTAGAGGGCCTATTAAGAGTCCCCAGGAGTTAGGAGTTACTATTATGAATGTCTATTAACATGTTTAATGGGGGGATGTTGGGTCAGGAAGTTGTGTGCATTCTAAAGGTTGATGTAAGATATAGGACCGTACTTGGAGGTACCCGTAGTGCTCTTGACCAGACAGGCTATATTCTCATGGCAGTGCCTCAACGCTGAGACCCCTGCTAGGTGTAAGAAGTGGTAGATGAATTTAAGACCCAACTGCCGCCAACGTGTAAAGGCAAGATCCCCTGAGCCAGCAAAAAATTTTCATCTGCAGACATTAATCTACAACAATAGATTATGTTTGCAAATTTAGGATGAAATTTTAGTTGGTACCACACCTTGAGGACATTAGAAGTAAATCCTGTAAAGTTACGTAACTGCTGGGATTTTTCTTTTGTGGCAAACAGAATGGGGTCAAGATTATGTAAAATCATTAAGGGTGACTGCTGTTTCTTTCCATGGTGCATTATAAGTAGATGTCAGCCAGAGAAAGATCACCGTGGGATGGCTGCCCTAGCATATAGTTCCAAGTTAGGCAAATTGACCCTCCCTGTGATAAAGACAGTTGTAGAACTGAAAGATGGACTCTTGGCCATTGGCCCCCATATAAAATTGGAAATCATCTGTTTTCCTGACACATAGTAAAAACGAGCTGGAGGGATTGGGATGCTTTGGAAAAGATACAGCAATCTTGGCAATATGTTCATTTGGATTATCTCAACCCACTGAGAAAAGTCAAGGGTAACTTTCCCCATTTAACCAAATCTTCCTGAATTAGCACTAAAAGGTGGGCATGTTCGAAGGTCAGATAATAGTAGAAAACATGATCATATTCATTCTGGATTATCTGATAGTACTATTATTTGAAGTACCCCAAATGTATGGTCCTTTCCATGACCAATTATGTAGCTCCTAACACCACTGCTGCCCAACACCCATGCACTTCTATGCCTGAGGCTGAGGTAGCATTCATTTACGCTATCTGCCATGATAATCCCTGGCAGGGTGGTATGTAAATGCTTTCCCAGAAATTAAAAAAAAAGAACAGATCTTCCATGTTCAAGACACTGACAGCACTGTCTCACAGATCAACAAGAGGCATTATTGGTGAGTTGAACAACCACCAGATTTTTACCACTCCGCTAATTCACATCTACAGTGACTGAGCTCATTTTCAGTATTTTATTTGTTTTGTTTGTGTTTCAGATAACACCCTAGGAATTGTGTTGGGGAGTGTGTTTGGTGGACTTGCGTTAATTACTGTCATAGTGCTGATTTCCCTAAAAACCAAGAAAGACAAAAGGTGAGCAATCAGTCTTCTGTGACTTTCATGCCTTGGCTGAATTCATAACCATAGTACTTATTAATCTTTCTCAGAGTGCTTAGGCATATGGGGTGGATGAATCTCAAAAAAGGTGTGACCTGTATAATCCGGACCCAGATCTAAGCCTGAGTCCTTAGTACAGTACAGACTGCTTATAATTAACTTTGCTCTGCATTCCCTACTCATTGCTGGTCAGCTGAGACAACAGGCAGGATTTTCAGATGGTTGTATCCATTTTACAAGGTGGTCTAACTTGTAGGCATTTTTGCCCTGACTTGTATCCCGAAAATGATGCACGCCTCTAAATTAGGCACAAGCATCATTTTTTTGTGCTTAAAAAGCAGCAAGGGTGAATGCATCCAGATTTTTGTAATCCCGACCCATTTTCTTGTATGTAGCATGCATCCAAAATACAGATGCTAATGTTACATCTAGATCTATGAAAATCCACCCAATGTATTTTGAACTGGCTTATTAGAATGCTCAGTTTCAATTGTTACTGCATTGCTAATGCAGTGCCTGTTAGAAAATGTCTTGCAAAATGGAATGAACAATTCACTGGGAATGCATTTAAAACTCACTGCTGTTCCTGGTGTCAGTGCATTTGCAGCTCAAATCACAGCTCATTAGCAGCCAAATGCAAACTGTATTAAATGTAGTCTATGTTGCACTTCTTTGAGAAAAATGAACCTAGAAATTTGAATGAATAAAACAATAAATACATATTTTTATGTCTGTTACTTTTATGCCAAATATAGTACACCACTATAAACAAGTCTCGGGTTCAGGATTCTATCCTTAATAAAATGAAATTAAATTAAATACGAATTAAGATGGTCCATTTTCTCACTTGTGATGATGACTCTGTATTGATTTGTTTCTTATCCCAGTGTAGAACTCATGGAGACCCACAAGGTTTTGAATACAATTAAATAAAAGAAAAATTGGAACAAATAACCTGAATCCAGAGCTTTTACAAATTTATTTATTTAATTAATTCTTCGGAAAAAACCTTTGAGCATGATGCTCTTTTATAAAGGTTCCACGTCAGCAACACAAGACAGTTACATTGGTATGAATCACAGCTGAAACATTATTTAGAAGAAAACACAGTCATAACTAACATGATATTTGTTAAGGTGTTGGATAAAATGAGAAAGCAAGGAGTAAGTTATAAGACATGTTAGAAGGAGGAGCAGCCATGTAAACAGGCATTGTTGAATTGTTAACATTCAGGAGAGTTAAAGAGAGAGAAGTGGGAGGGGGTGGGAGGATGGGTCATTAGTGAAACTCGGTAGTGGGGATAGTTGAGAAGAAACTGGATAGGGTGAAAGAGTAGCCATGGTGGAGGGGTAAAGGGAAGAGCAGTAGGGCAAAGTAATAGAAGGTAGGAGCGTGCTGTTGGTGAGGTGAGGAGGCAGCAAGTTCAGGTAATAGTGGGCCAATTGGGGTCCGTAGGGTGATATATGAACAATGAAGAAGTGGGTACAGGAGATGGCACTTGAGGCAGGGATAAGAAAGGTTAGAACCAGTTGTTAAGAGGGTAGCAGTGGGTCAGGTGGAAGAGGGCCAGGTGGGGGGTGTTTGTGGGTTAAGTACTTAACTAGGGAGGGACGAGAAGAAGGATCTATGGGCGTGGAGTTTTCTCTCAAATAGGGTTATAAAAAGGTGTAAGTGGGAGGCAGTGGGAAAGACTGGAGGTCAGGTTCCTTTCCGGCAATTGCATGCACTGGAATTGACTAGGTGTTGTTTCACTTTCATCTTGAAGGTTGGGAGGTTACCAGCATTATTTATTCCTACCGGGAGCTCGTTCAGCCAGAGTGGAGCCCTGTACGCGAACAAGCATTGTCCAAGCGAGGTTCTTCTGAAGGGTACCCAGAGTGTACTACGAGCTTTACCTCTTGTGACATACTAGGAGTGTGCCGCTTGGAGAATATTTAGAATGCAGGGGAGTGAGACCTAGTAATGCTTTTTTCCAGGGAGGCATATCTGGAACTTAATTCTGTCATTCAGGTTAAGCCATTTAGTTTGTTCATACAGTGTACATGAGTGCATTAGCTTATCTGCACCTAGGGTGAGTCTGCAAGCCTTATTAAGAACCATAGCTACCCATTTGAGTGTCGTTTCCAAGGCTGCACTGTATATCACCAGCCCATAATCTGTTACCGACAGTATTGAGCTGGAGATAGTTAGCCAAAGAGCTATGGGTGTTAGGTGTTGCCTGTGTCTTTAGAGTACACCAAGTCTGATATTGACAGCTTTTGGAACCATGTTGATATGCTGCAAAAAAGAGCGGGTGTCATCAATCATGACCCCCAGATACTTAAAAGAGTGGACTTGTTCTAGAAGATCCACCTTTTTGTTACTGATGGTCAGAAGGTGGTAGTTCTTATTTGGATGACTAGCGAGAAGCATGGTTTTAGTTTTTTTATAATTGAGTCACAGTTTGTGTGTGCCAAACCATTCCTCTAAGAGGTTGAAGGTGGACTCTGGGTCATTTTGGAGTTGGAAAATATGGTAATTGCTGCTTAGGATGACTGCGTCATTAGCATATAGTATTATTTTACTAGTGCAGGCCTCTGGTAGAGCATTCAAGAACAAACTGAACAAGAGAGGGCCAAGGATAGACCCTTGAGGAACACCCAAATTGATTTCTCTAGCGATGGATACAGCTGTCCCAATTTTGGCCCCCTGTGATCTGTGCGATAGGTAATTCTGAAACCAGAGGACAGAGGGGGCAGCAATTGCTGCAAAAGAAGGGAGTGGTTAACTGTATCAAAAGCTTTGGTGAGGTCTATAAAGATAGACCCCATAAGCTTGCCATCATCCAGAGACTTGTGAACATAGTTGGTGAACTCGACCAAAGCAGTAGATGTACTGTGACTCTTCCAGAAGACGTGCTGCTGAGGGCATTGGAGACTGTACTTCTGGAGGTAATCTGTGATTTGATCAGCCATTGTTCTCTCTAGTGCTTTAGAGAGAGGGGAAAGGATCGAAATGGGCCTGTAGTTTCAGTGCTAGCTCTGTCCCCACTTTTGTGCACAGGGGTTACAAAGGTCAGTTTCCATAAAGAGGGGAATTTAGCCAGGGTGAGGGATTTGTTGAACATTTTCAAGATAAGGACTACTACTACTTCAAGTGCCAGGGCCACCAGTTTCATGTCTAACTTATCGCTGCCAAGTCTGTTCTTGCCAAGGACCTTTTTTACATAAGTCCTAGTCTCCTTGACTGTAATGCTCTTGAAATAAAAGTTTGGATGTTTATTGCCAGTGCTAGAGGTACTCTGGGAGGGTTCGGTATCCTTAAGATAGTCTGGGGGGACCACGGAGCTAAGGTCCATGAAGGCTGTGTTGAAAGCATCAGCAATAGCGTGAGGGTCACAGTCGGGTTTCATTGATGTTTAGCATTGTCAGATGCTTCCTGTCCTCTTTCCTGTTAGTTCCTTTATATTCTCCCAGAATCTCTTGCCATCACCCCATGTCCTCTTCATCTGGTCCTTATAGAATTTTGCTTTGGCAAGTCTAGTCAGATTTGTGCATTTATTCCTGGTTGCCCTGTATTTCTGGTAATCACTGTTGCTGCTTGTGATCTTAGCCTTGCTCTACAAATTACCCCTTTCCTTCATTTGCTCCAGGGGGTCCCTGGTGAACCATCTGTTACAGGATCCACATGTTTTCCTCTTCCTAACTGGGGCATACTTGTTACATACAGCGCTGAATTTGTCGATGAAGTACTGCAAGGCAAGGTCAATGTCCTGTTGTTCATCCAGTGGGGCCCAGTCGATTATAGATAATGTAGCTTTGAATGAGTTAAGTTGACCCCTCTTGAGTGCTCTGCTTTCGATGGTTATTTGTGCTATTTTTTTATCTTATTTGTTCAAAGGCAAGTGACAGGTGAGTGGTCACTTAAGGCATCTGTAAGTACTGAGGCCTTTGTTATCCTAGAGGGGCAACTGGACAGGAACCAGTCTAAGAGTGTACTGTTGCCACTTTTGTAGTTTATTCCCTTGGGTTCATTAACCAGTTGAGTGAGGTATACACTGGCAATTAGGTATTTTTGGGAGACAGATTCCTGGTTGAGCTAGTTGATATTGAAATCACCAGTAATGATGATTTCTCTGGTCTTTTTGACTTGGGCAAGTGCTTCGACTATTTTGTCTGGGCCAACAGCCACCCTCCTTGGAGAAGGTAAACTGAATTTACAGTGAGAGACTTGTTGTGATTGCCTAGCAAAAGTTTAACAGGCATGCAGTTCATGGTCCCCAGAGATACCAGATATGGGGAGCAGGCTACCCTATATGGTGTCCCTGATATAGATGAGACAGGCACCACCCCTTTTACCCATTCCGTCTAGTCTGTAGATCTCATATCCTCGTAGTGCTATTGCATTATCCTTTATCTTAGAAGTTAGCCAGGTCTCTGTTAGGCAGATGATGTCTGGGCTGTGCAATAGTGTCCAAGCCTGGAACTGCACCATCTTAGTCGCAACATCTTAGTCAGTAGGCTTCCAGTGTTCATGGCAGCAATCTTCAGACCACTGCCCTTGTTACCTGTCTCAAACAGGGTATGTGGCGGTCCTGGGTATGGGTATGCATTCCCAGAGAGTAGTAATAGAATTAGTATTGCCTTTCTTGTGGTGATAACGATTTGAAACTTAAACTTAGTCCTTTGTAATTAAAATTTTTGGAGTTCGGGATACTTCAGTCTCACTGAGAATGGATAGAGCATGCAAGGTAGTTTGAGGCCAGAGCTACTGGCTCGCTGCACTTCCCTAAGGAGTGGAAGGGATCTGTAGGTCCTATGTCATTGCCAGGTCTGTGTGGTTCCCTTGTGGTATCCTAGATTCATTATTATGAACTAGGCGTTGTTCCTGAGCAATATGTGGGATGTTGTTGAGTTGTTCCAGGGTGGTGAAATTGTAAGGAGCAGCAGGAGTACTGTATATGATGTGAAGACCATATTCACCCTGGTGTTGTACTGAGGACAGAGTGAATTAGCTAGTATGGGAATCGAGGGGGGGTGTGTGGAAATTAAGGTGCCTCTCTGCACCTTATGTCTGTTTGCATATGTTAAGGGTAATTAGAACCATCAGAGCAGAAGTCTCTACCAGAGAGCTTAGATGTGTTAATTTCCACTATTGCTACTTCACAGATGCAACTTTGCTTGCTACGCAACTGTTCAACCATTCACTGTTCACAGAGAGAATGGTCTGTTGGTTGCAACATCCCCAAGGTGGTACTCTTAAAAAGCGATGCAGATCTGAGCCTAACCAACCCAGACCTACAGCTGTCATCTCTGTACTCTAAAGTTACAGGAAAGACCTATCCAGACTTAATTATCACACAACATGCATTTGCAGAGAAGCCTAACACTACTGCAATCTGGTTTCAGAGCTGGACACTACACCACAAAGCCCTACTAAGGGCAGACCCCACCAGATGCACTGCCTGGGGACTTGATAGAACAGCATGCCATGACCCTGTATGGAAGATTTGGTACAGCTACATTTCTCCCCCCAGCCTGTCATTCTTCCTATAATAGAAAAAAGTTTTTAATTTTCTGCCCTCCCGAAAAATCCCAGGCTTACACTCAGCCTGGTGGTGTGGAGCACTGAAGCACTGGTACCTTATGTCCTGCTGTCCCACCTGGGTTTGGGAACAGACTTGGAACGCCATGTCAGCTGGGGAGGGAGAGATTGAGCATTTGAAGGACTGCTCTCCTCTCCCAGGGAAGGGAGGGATGTAGGCCAGGCCTTAGACTGCCACCAGGTGGGGGCCTGGTGGCAGTGCAGCATGGGCAGCATATTTTTTTTAATTCTGTTTCACTCCTGGTCATCGACTACTGGGGCATCTCTCGGGTGGGAGCCACTCCCACTAGCCTCTGCCGCTCACCTGAACCCTGACCATGACCGAGGAATTGGGTGCTGGGTCCCCCCTCTCCCAGAAGCCCTACAGGACCGCGGAGAGTCAAGTTGGGCCAGGGCTGACATTGGGCGTGTGGGCTTGGGTACTCGAGCCCCGCCGTCACCTTCCCAGTAGCTGGAATTTTCCTCCATGTTTTCCCCCTGGTACTCGGACGTGCAATGATGTTTGCGCACGTAGTGCTGATGTCCACTGCAGTCCCATCCCTTTTAGCAGCGCCACTCCTGTAGTGCTTCTGATCTCCACCGGGGGCTGCTATGCAGTGAGGCAAACTCCGAGCCCACCTCAGGAAAGGAGAGGAGAGCAGTCCTCTGGATGCTCAATCCTCCCCTTCCCCTGCTGACCCCCAGCATCCCGAACCCGTTCCCGAACCCGAGTCGCCGGCGTGGCTTGAGGTGTGGCATCTAGTGCCTCAACCCTCAGTGCCACTGGGCCAGCATTGCAGCATATTAAGGGAGGGGCTGTGGCAGTGTCAGGCATGTGCACCTCCACAGATGCACTTGATGTCCTGTGGCATGGTACAGGAAGAAAACAGGACAAAGGAGAAGTCAGGGGATTAATAAGGCCTTGCCCACTCGCCCTGAGTCCACGCAGCCACCGGAATCATGCTTATAGGTCCACTCTGGATTACTGTACTGGGGGGAGGATGATCCCCCCTCCCTCTAGACCTGTGATGAGGGGGAATTCCTGAGGAAACTTCAAGACTGATGTGAGTCCTGGGGAAGGCAGCTGCAGACTCGGGAGGGCAGGAACAGGACTGATTAATCACCCCTGGACTAAGGTGGAATAAAAACCTATATAAAAAAAAACAAGCTCACAAATCAGTGTGACTCAATTTACTGTGGACTTGTGTAAAATGCCTGTCAAAATATCCAGAGTCGAAAACAGCACAAATGGCCGTTATGTCACCTTGTGTTGTAAAATTTCCTAATTAGAGGTTCTGTTACATAGCCGGCCCAATGGTGCTGAGGTGCTGGACGCCACACCTCACATCACACCGGCGACCTGGGTTCAGGAATGGATTCGGGACACTGGGGGTCGGCAGGGGAAGGAGGGAATTGAGCATCTGGTGGGCTGCTCTCCTCTCCTGGGGTGGGTTTGGTGTTTGCCTCACTCTGTAGCAGCCCTCGGTGGAGACAGGGGGCAATACAGGATTGGCGTCACTGAAGGAGTGGGACTGCAGCGGACATCAGCACTTTGTGCACAGACATTATTGCACATCCAAGTCCCAGGGGGGAAAATACAGAGGAAAAACCCTGGCTACTGGGGAGGTGACGGCCGGGCTAGAGTATCCAAGCCTGCACGCCCATTGCCGGCCCTGACCCAACTTGACTCTCTGTGGTCCCCGCCTCCTCCTGTAGGGTTGCCAGGAGAAGGGGGACTCAGCGCCTGATTCCTTGGTCATTGTCAGGGTTCAGGTGGGTGGCAGAGGCTGGGTGAGTGGGTCTCTGCCCGAGGGCTGCCCCGGTAGTCGGTGACTGGGAGAGAAGCAAACTTGACAAAAAAAAAGGGAGGTTCTGTACATAACTTGAATTTTTTTATTACCTTTTACTATGTGTTTTATTCTCTGTATTTACAGTGCTTTAACTGTTGATACAAAGTGATTCACACGGCCATCTCGTGCGCGCCAGTCTGCTTCCTGTGCACTTAATATGCTGATGTGTGCTGCTGACTTCTGCTATTAATCAGTAGCGCTCATTAGCATATAGAATGGACAGAACGCCAGCTAGTGCACCTGAGATCGCTGAAGGCATCACTTTGTATAGCACGCTGCAGTGCTGAAACTATAGAGGACAAAAAAACATAACAAAAGATAATAAAAAAAAAAATTAAAGTATGCACCAGGCATTTTTACAGCACTGGGTAAAATAACAGCGTTTTGGGCCATTTTCCTGCAAAAAACATCCTTTGCTTTGCTCTTTTGAAGACTGACGTTTTACTGACATCAGTACACCTGCAAGAAATGATTTTTGAAGTACCTCTTGCTTTGAATTCTTCAAAGTCCTGCTCTGGAGCTGTGAGTGCACCACTTCCTTTTTTGAATGTGCAGCTCAGCCAATCCTGGGTAGCGGCACCCTTCATTCAAGTTGCAGCATGTCCTTCTGTTTTGTCATTTCCTGCTTGCTGGAGTGACATCCTGCCTAGGTCATCTAAGACCCAGGGACTCATCAGCGCTCAGTGAGGAGTGAAGTCTGGCGTGGTATTTCCAAGTTCCAGGGATTCACCTGTGCACAGTGAGAAGCGAGATCCCATATGACAGGATCTGAGGACTTGCTGGTGCAACTCAGATATAGGGACTTTTGAAGGTTTAGCAAGGAGCAATATCCTGTTTGACACACTTAAAACCTAAGGACTCTCCCGGAAGTAACATTTCTCCTTACCAGTAGCAGACTACGCCTGAGGTTCTGTGGAGCAGTGGGTGACCTCGCCACACCCCTGCTTTGAGTACCCACTGACATACACAAATGATCTGAGGACTACTTAGGGTTTAGTGAGGAGAAACATTCTGCCTGACACACACACACACTCACACACACACACACACACACACACACAAGATCTGAGGATTCATCAGAGTTCAGTGAGGAATAACATTCCTCCTGACAAATGGCAGGCTGTTCCTAAGGTTTGGTGGGGGTAGCAGGTGACCTCGCCACACACCCACCGAGTGCTGTATATAGCATGCATGCCACATATGCACTCTGGATGCACTTTTCTTTGCTGCAGCTATATAGCCATAGGATCCTATGCCCTCCCTTCCCTTTCACCCTTTACCTTTGCTGCATGACTATAGCCTGAGGTGTATCCTGCTGCTCTGCTTTCATGGTGCCTGGACCTCCAGAAGACCTTCCTAGTGTGCTGCTTCTGACTTTGTTGCTGATTGTTGTTTTGCCCTTTGGTTAGTCTTTCTACCTTGCTGTGTTGGTGTGTGTTGTCTTTGCTGTTTTTCCTGGGACTCCTATTTCTGCACTGTGGCTCCCCCGCTGTTTGGCTTTGCCACCCACCGTGTCCCTCTGCCCATTTCTTTTCTTGTGTACTCCCCCCTCTTCTGTTGCATTCAGGTTGGGGGCTGACTCTTGTTCTTTGGTTTTCCCTTCCTTGCTACCTGCAGCTTTAGGCTTCTCTGTTCTGTTTCCCGTTGCTCCCTGATCCCTTTTGACTCTGCCTTCTAAATCTGGCTGCCTTCTGCTTTTTAAGGCCCCTTATTTCTCCATTTGTTATTTCTGTTTCGGCCCCCATGCTCTTGTTCCTTTTTCTGGAGGGGGGGGGTCTGCCTGCCAGCCCTCCCTGTGCCCTCCTGCTTCTCTTTTGTTTTTGGCTGATTTGTGGTTTGCTTCCCACTAGGGATGCTGCTGCCCAGCAGCTGCTGCTACTACTTCCACATCTGGGTTGTACCCCCTCTTGCTGCTTCTGTGTTTTGGTTCCTGCCCTATGTTGTGGGGTTTTCATTTTGCTCCTGGTACCATTGTTGTCCTCCTCCCATGTGCTCATTTCTGGGGGAAGGGGGGGCTGCTTGCCTGCCCATGATGTCCTGTTTCCTTCTGCCCTGCTCTCCTAGGCTTCTTCTCCTGTTTGCGCTGCCATGGCTGTTGCTGTGCTTGTCCTGGATCTTTATTCCTTTGCTACATGCTTGCCTCTGCTTCCATCTGACTACCTTACCTTCATTCCTCATTACCTTACCACTCTAGCAATCACAAACTCATTGTGGCACATACCCCTATGACCACTGAGCACCCCACAACAACTATCAGGCTTACACCCCAATAACTTCAGGGACCTCACCCCAATGACCACCGGGCTCATTCCCAATGATTGCTGGGCTGATGCTCCATGACTACCGGGCTCACACCCTGATGATACTCAGGCTTTGCCAAAATTATAACCTCAGGATATGGTATGAATTGTCATTCCTGACATTGCAGTGCACCTAACCAAGCTCCTCAGGGCTCACTGTGCTTGTCCACATTGCCCTGTACCACATCGACCAACACACATGGACCTGTCTCCAACTGCGCTCTTTCCTACAGGTGCTACAAGCACTCCTCCTGGAATCAGGCAGAGCCTAGTTTGATTAGGGTAGCTTGAGGGCCTAGACTGATAGGGAAAAGTGGTAGTCAGACTTCTCCTTCTGTGCAGTAGTCTGTAGGTCTAGCCCGAGCTGTTCTGTAGTCTGAGTGATAGGACAGTTTTCCTGTAGTCTGAGCATAGTGTAGGGGTGGAACCCTCTGTATGGGTTCCTTTAGTCATATGACTGCAACTCTGCAACTCTGTGACACCCTCAACCTATCGAACACAGGTGGCATTTGGGCAACTTGTTCACTGGCACAGTTTCATCCACCACAACTGCTATGTGCATACCCGGTCTCTACCCATTCCCCCTACTTTAGTGTGACCTTGCTCCATGGGGATCCTGCTCCCTAACCAGTACTGGGGTGGTGCCCTCATATCTAAGGGATCCTTTGGTCATATGACTGCAACTCTGTGAGCAACACCTAGGCTTAAAACTTCCTACAGGTTGAAGGTTGGGCATTCTTCCATAGCAGTGTGTTCAGTTCCTTATGGGGAGGCTAATCAAACTTATTCAGGAAAGCAGGCCTCCTTTCCCCAAGGGTATGGCTTTCTTCTCCCAGTCTCTTTAGTCCTACGATATCAGTTCTGTGACACCTTTGAGGACAATTCTACTGTAGAAGAATGAGGTGAGTTCCTAAATCCTCCAAAATCTGCCATTTCCCCTGTCTCTTCCTTGGTTGTACAAAGGCTCAAGCTATTCGAGTTGCCCAGTTTTCTTTTATTTTCTTCACTTCTGGCATCAGCTGTATTTCACAGTTGCAGTCACCGAGACATGAAATACTACTAAATGGACTGGAGGAATAGTGACCTAAAGCCTTGGATCCCAAGAGGTTTCCTCCATTGGCGGGGTCCTCACCTGTGTGCTGAAGGTCATAAAATTAAATAGTTAATTTGTGTAAGTTAGGGGCATTCATCGGTCACTTTGGGATTCAGATAGTAGCTCCTTCACTCAGTATAGCTGTTGCCTTCCCTAACTCCTTAGTAAAAAAGAAAGAAACTGTGCACTCACCACGCTAAGTCTGTTACACTGTTTTACTGAAGCAAAAGCTTCATCCTGCAGCAGTTGCTGGGCTAGCAACCCCTACGTATCACCTCATGCAGGAAGCTTCATGAGGGTGATGGCTAACACCCCAACAGAGAGGACACCAGGGTACTAGATCAGAGGTTGGCGAATCTTATCAAGTTCCAGTTAAAATCAATAAGAGGGATCCGAGAACTTGCCAGGACCCAGTGAAACATTCCTTAATCAATAAAAAAGAAAGAAAATGGTGCACTCACTGAATAAGAGGCTAAGCTATTTATCACCTGCACATGAAGATGCTGTGCTAAACAACCCCTTCCTAGCACCCTACATACAGGGCTTCATCAGGGGACCCCGATGAAGCCATCATATGTACGGTAGCGCACATAGGGGTTGTTTAGCCACACCAATTGTTTTAGGTTTTTCTTAACTCCAGCACTTGCATGTTTTTGTGGCGGCACCATTGGAGGCAGGGAGTGCTCAGTTCTTTTCTCTTGTGGAAGGGAAACATTCTGCCTGACATACCCAAGATCCGAGAACTCTCCAAGGCTCAGCGAGGAGAAACATTCCACCTGACACACCCAGAATCTGAAGACTCTCCAGGGCTCATTGAGTAGGAACAGTCCATCTAAGACACCAAAAATCTGAGGATTCTCTAAGACTCGGGAGAAGCAACATTCCACCTAACACATCCAAGATCTAAGGATTCTTCCACGCTCAGTAAAGAGCAACAATCTGCCCGACACACCTAAGATCCAAGGACTCACCAGGGCTCAGTGAGGAGCAAGATCCTGTCAGGCTTACCCAAAATCTGAGGACTTGCCAGCATCTAGTGAGGAATGATGTGCCACCTAGCTCATTCAAAATTGGAGCACTCACCAATTCTCAGAGAGGAGCAATGTCTCACTTGTCTAATCCAAGATCTTGGGGCTTACCAGCGCTCATTGAGAGTAACATCCCACTGGGCACATTAAAGATCTGGGGACTCACCAGTGCTCAGTGAAGAGTGACATCACACCACATTCATTCCTAATCTGAGGACCCCTTGTGCTCTGAGATGAGCAACCTCTCTCCTGACTCAGCCAAGATCCAAGACCTAACCAGCACTCAGTATGACTGATGTACAGTCTAACTCATTCAAGCTCCAGGGACTCATCAACGCTCAGTAAGGAGCAGCATTCTCCCTAGCCCACCCAGGATCCAGGGATTCACCAGCACTTACTAAAGAGCAAGATCCCACCTGGCTCACCCAAAACCCAGAGGCTCGCCAGTACTCAGTAAGGAGTGATGCCCCCCTAGCTCACTCAAGATCTGGGTGCTCACTGACACACGGAGAGGAGCAGCTCATAGCATGGTCACTACGTATCTGGGATACACCAGTGTTCAGTAAGGCATGAGATCCCACCCATCTCACCTCAAGACCCACGGACTCTCCAGCACTCAGTGAAGAGCATCATCCCACCTAACACACCCTAGATCTGGGAATCCACCAGCACTAAGTTGTCAGTGATATCCCACCAGGCTTACCCAAGACTGGACTCTCACCAGAGCTCAGGAACAGCATCCCACCTGACTCACCCAAGAAGTGGGGGCTCACTGGGTCTCATCAAAGCTCAGTGAGGAGCAGTGTGTTGCCTTGCTCATTCAAGATCTAAGGAATCCCTAGAGTTCACTGGGGACTAATGTCTGGCATGGCTCGTCCAACATCCAAGTGCACACCACATTGTTTCCCTGTTCCTTTAATGGTCAACATTTCAGAAGGCCTGCCCAAACATGAGCTCTTATCCCAGTGAGTCACAGCCCACCCTGCTCGCTGATTCTTCTCATTCCTTTAGTCTGGCACACTTGTTTTTTTCCTGAATCCTCCTTTAATGCATATACACATATGTATTAGGAAACAGGAAGTCTGCGGCTGTATTACTTTACCATCCCGCCCACCTTCTGTGAAGAGGAGCACTTTAATTTTCACCCTCAGGGTTTCTGGGTTCTGAATTACAGCCAAGTTCCAGCAGGGTGACAGACAGTGTGAAGCCAGTGAGTTTTATCACCCTGCTGTAATAGGACTCCAGTCTAGTAAGCTTTACAGCTCTAAACTTTGTTGCTGGATTTTAGAGTATCCATGCATGCTGTCATTTGTATGTATTGCACCCGTCTCTACCCAGTGAGAGACTTGGCACCAGGATCTGTTTATTAAATGGTATAGTGAGTCAGTACATAGATTACTTCAGTTGAACACTGCATCTCAAATCCAGTAGCATTTGGCTCAGATTTACAGCTGAAGCAGTTACTGTGCTAGCGATATTAGCACCAAAACAGTGCTGATGTTTGAGAAGACATCATGAGCCCTCCATCATATCCCATACGTCACTAATGTGTACTGCCTCTTTTCTTGACTGTGCACCCTTATTTTTTTGCAGCAGTCCGCAAAAATGTCACAGGCACAGATTTTTTTTTATTTTATATTTCTGTTTTGGTTCCCCATCCTGTACCCAGAGACTGCAACTGTTATGGCTGCACACATCCTCCCACTGGGAAGGTGGGCAAGTGAATAACAGTCCCTTCACAGCTGATGTTATTTCCTTTTCATGGTTAGCCAACTGGGGGTGCACAAATGCTGGTGACCTGTGCACTGCTTCCCCAGAGCTGAGTGTCTCACCTCTGCAGTGCATCTGACCCCAGCCTGCCACATCTTGGCATTCCAGGGATCACACCAAACCCTGACTTCCCTGGTAGTAGTGCATTGCACTGCCACTGCACCACTGGGATTACCCACAGCGCCATATTTCTTATTCCCATGATTGTCCCCTTTTCCATCTGCTCCCTGCCTCAGTAATTGGGATTGCCACAACTAAACCACTCCTCCAGCTGGGAGGACATGAAGATTTGCAGCTGATCCATGGTTGTCTGGCATTACGTACACAACTGAGAGGTGCAGTACACCCTCACTTTCTTCCTCAATGGAAGTTAAATGCCTCCTGTCCAAAATATGCTTAGCCCTGTGCTGGTCCAGTATTGGGTTCCAAGGCTCAAAAACTGTATGTCTTCCTTGATGGTATCTCCATAGAGCCATAATACACTGAAATGTATGCTGTCAGCACCAGGGCCTCACTGAAAGCTTTTTCAGGGCAGCACTGCTTATTTTGACATGTATACATGCACCGTGGTGGCAGAAGTGTTGCCTTTATAACATGGGTAGGCCCCAGCCACTCTCACTCCCTTTTGCCTGCTAGAAGCTGGAAGGGGGAAATTTAGGAGAGATGTGAGGAAAAACTTCTTCAGTGAGAGAGTGATGGATGCCTGGACTAGTCTTCCAGCAGAAGAAGTGGGGGCAAAAACAGTGAGTTTCAAGCATGTATGGGATAGGAACAGTAGGAATCTCAATTGGGAAGCAGGGCAGGTAGCCAGAGATCCAGTAGGATCTGCCGTGACAATATAAGCGGGGACAAAATGGGCTGACTAGGTGGGTCAAGTGGTCCTTATCTGCCATCAGATTCTGTGTTTTATGTTTCCTGCTGTCGAGAGAAAGTGAAAGATGGAGCAGTTGAAGCTGTTTTTCTGTCACCGTAGTATAGTCATTGGAATTAACTACTTTGGGAATCAATTTCTAGTGTATGCCATTGCTAGGTAAAATACTTTTTCATCATTGCCACTGAGAAGAAAATCTTTTTTTGTGTGAGGATTCCATGAGTTATGTGCATGTTGTTGGGGCCTGTTCCACAATGTAAAAAACGGATGTTTGCTAAGCTTTTACATTTAACCTGTCTAGATGGAGATGAGAGGCAAAACATTCTGGAACATTATTTGAAAAAAAAAGGACAAGAATACTGCAGTGTCTGCTATGTCACTGAATCAGCTACCAACACTGGTAAAACAGACATCATCAATACTGGAAAAAAGGAAGTGCGTTGGAATGGTCACATAAATTGATGTCACAACCACTGACAAGGCCTGTTACCAAGCTGGAGTCTTTGCCGTTGTTGACAGGGAGCTACCAGGGTTGTCGGGAGTCAGACCACTCTTCAATGAGTCAACATCACTTCTTTGCCCATCAGTGATCCAGATTTCTGCTCTATAAGGGGGATAATAATTCAAAATATTCATCCAGTATGCTAGTAGAATAGGTGGGTTCAATCTCTGAAAAGCCAAAACACATGTAGGTGGCTGAGATCCAAATTCCAAGGTACTGCAGCCTCCCTCTAGCATCTCTGGAGCTGCATCACTCAGCACTGCCTCATTAATGTCATTGACGGGAATAGTCTTGTTGACACCAACAATGAAATCAGTCTCACTGCCAGTGATGGCTTTGGCTGGCGTTGCTGTTCCAGTTGCAGTTTTGGCAGAATTCTTTGACACAGGACACTATTTAGCCACCACCTAGTGCTGCTGACTGGTCCTACTGTTCCTCCTCAGGCCCCTCCTCCAAGATTTGGGGCTCCTTAGTCTTCTCTTCTAGAGAATGAAGAGGATAAAGAGTATAATCCTCACATCCTGGATCAAAAGAAGGATTGGGGAGAGAAGGACACTGATCGTTTCTACCTTCAGGGGCAAGAAGATTCGACTGATTCCACTGTGTCCTCAGGGAGTAAAGATATGGTGCTGTTTCATTCTCATCCCAAGAACCCTACCTTCTAGGCATTGATGAGCCATATATAGGAGAGTTTGGATTTCTCCTTGGTGGAGGAAGAAGATTCTTGAAAAAACAAGCATGTGTCAATGCCGAATGTTTGCTTGCTGGCATTGGCATTGGTAGTGTAGGAGTTGGAGAGCTGCATAATAGGAATGACAGTGAGGTATTGAACTGAAGCCAACACCACCACCACCACCCCCCTGCAGAGACTGACAGGCATTGGGGTGTGCCTTTGGGTTGTCAGGCATAACGGCCATGCCATTTCACCACACCCTACCCTGCAGACACTGACGTCACGGTGTTCCTTGGGGTCTTTGGCCCTTATGCTCACCTCATTCCATCAGGAAATACAGTGAGATGGGTCCTGTATAGGAGAATGGGGTGAACTTTGGGGCCGAAGAGTCCAAGGCACACTTTGATGCCTCTCACTGGCTGCAGGGTATGGAATGGTATGAGCATTACAGGTGAGAATCCCAAGTCACACCCTGATGCCTGTCAATCTCTGAGCTGGGGCATTAGTCGGAAATCCTAATGCCTCAAGGCGTTAGATCTGGCATTTTCACTCTACATTTTTCAACATGGGTTTTGTAACCCCACTTTATGAACAGTGGCAATATCAGTTTGTTAGTCGAAAGCTGATTTCACACAGCGACTACGCCATTTGGCACCATAGGTGCGAAAACACATTTCGAACAGGATGTGAAAAATGACAGCTGCACTATTCATGGGGAGGTACAAAAATGGCAATGTTGAAATTCTGCAGTGAAAATATTAAAAAACTGGTGCCGTCATGAGCGTGCGTAGAAAAGGCACAACACATACCCGTAATGCAATTAGTTTGGGGATTTTTTACAGCAGATTGTCAACACAGGGATTTTGGAACCTCCGCTCATGAACAGTGTCACTGTGATTTTCTTAATCTGTCCGAACAGTGATTTCCCACAGCGACCACGCATTTCTGTGCTGGAAGTGTGAAAACACATTTCGCCATGGTGTGAAAATGACAGCTGCACTGTTCATAATAAAGTGTGGAAAATGCCAGTGGTGAAAATCTGGACTAAAAATATTAGAAATCCATGAAGTTATGAGGGTGCGTGAAAACTGCACAATGGTCACTGTAACACTTTTTCACAAAATTTTTAACATAGCCATTTTAACACCTCTGCTCATGAAAAGTGTCACTGTGATTTTTCTTAATCTGCCCCAAACACTGATTTGGCGCACTGACTCGCGGCGCTACCTGTCTTGAGCAGATTTTTGGGCAAGATGTGAAAATGACAACTGTACTGCTCATAAGGAGGTGTGGTAAAATGGCAATGTTGAAAATCTGGAGTGAATATATTGAAAATTCACAACTTATGAGTGTGTGTAGGAACAAGCTTAACGATGCTCGTGAAATAGACATTTTGTAAATTTTTTCACCAAATTTTCAACATACAGTTTTTGGGGCCTACTTCATGAACTATGACACTGTCATTTTGTAAATTGGTCCCAAAAGGTGGTTCCATGCCGCGGATGCGTGAAATCACCTTAAATGCATTAACGGCGACAGTGACAGAATTCATGAGGTGGGGTCCCAAACCTATTGTTAAGATTTGGTGAATAAATTCCCAAAATGCCCAAGATATGCACTACAGTTGAAAAAAACTTATTTATTCCATTATACAGCTTACCGGCATTTCCTCAGTTCGCGGTCGGCTTAGAAGGGTGCAGACGTGTTCCTGGTCCATCGAAGATCATCGCGCCAGACTCTGGAGGTAAGTATGGGGTGAGGTGGGAGTGTGGGGAGGTGGATGCAGAGAGGGTGCAGGTGGGCTCATTCGTCAGGACAGTTAGTGAGGGAAGGTTTTTTCTTTCAGGCTTTTTTTTTTACTTTGTCGACGCAGGACTTGTGCCACGCTGGGTTGGGCTCCTAGCATGGTAGCTGGAAGGCTGTTTGTGGGGGGCATGGAGCTGATGGAGGGTTGGGCACCCCCGTCAGCCATAGGAACTGTTGCCACACTGGGGTGGGCTCCCAGAGTTGCACCCGATAGTCTCTTGGGGGGGGACAGTGGAGCCTACGGGTGATTGGGCACCCCCGTCAGCCATACAGACTGCTGCCACACTGAGGTAAGCTTCCAGCATGGCACCTGGAACTCTGTTGGGGGGGTGCAGCACAGCCGACGGGGGATTGGGCACCCCCGTCGGCTGTGGGGGAGGCGCACATCAGCACGCGATATCTTATCGCTGCTGACTGAAGCATAGCTCTCCCTTTTAACTGTACGACACTGCATTTTCAACTGCAGCATTCATTGGTGAACGGTGGCCGCACCTGCAAACACACTGACTGAATTGGAAGACAGGTGCCACACCTCCAAAAACTCGGATGATGGCACTATGTTTTTTGCACATGCGTGCAAGCAAACATAAAAATCTGGAGATTTCTTGGAGGTGGGAAGTACCTTCTCAGTGGTTGTCCGTTATATTCATGCTTTCCTGGGGGATCCTATCCTGACTGTCTGTTACAAGCTCAGTACCTTGTCAACTGTCTGTAGGAAGGTAGGCAAGCAGTATCTAGCCCCTAGGTATAAAAATTATTATTTTGCCCAGCTAGGTACTGATTCAGTTGTACTAGTGGCTGCACATGACGGGTCTCAAGCCCCACAGAGGATGAATACCAGACCATCAAATAAAGAGCCTAGAACACAGGACATAATGACAATACTTGTACTCAACAGGGCAGTAGCCAAATACGTACAGGATTCAAATGCAATTGTTTTTATTCCATGGCATGGGCTCCCTACTATTGCCCAGCCATTTTACTCATTACCTGTTCCAATACCCTATAGCCCGCCTCAGTAACCCTCCAGCCTTTGCTACTCCATGCTACATGCTGTCTGCCCTTCCCCCACAAGAGCGCCTTACCTAAAAGTAATAAAGCATAGGCTGGAGGCTCAGTGTCTGCCTCTGAGTCAGCAGCCCAAGAAGCCTGCTCCAAGCATCATTATGCATATTGACATCTTCCTCGCTTTCCTTACTCTCTTTTTCATCCCGCCCCTTGTCTTTGTCAGAAGTCACAATTGTCACAGCTTACCTACTGTATGTCAAGGAAGGGCAGAGTGCTGCATAGACTCCCACAGCACTCAAGTCCACTCACCCAAGCCTGCTTTGTGCGGTGCTAATGTGGTGCAGCATTTGTCACCCTACTGCCAGAGTTTGAGAGTACCAGTTCCATATCACTCTCAAGACTCCTCTGGCTAAATGGGTTTGAGCTCGACATCCGACATGGACTTGGGCTTCCAGAATGTTGGCACAGCACACATGCAGTTTCTGTTTAGATCTGCCAATACAAGCTAAGGAAGACTGAAAGGTACAAATCAAACTTGGGAAACAAATTCAAAGGGTATTTATGGGTGAGGGTTCAATCCCCAGCTGGGTCACAATTCAGTATTTCCTTTTCATTAGCATGACTGTTTCTGTACTGGCTCACATTGTACGATTCAACACAGGCAACATCTTTCCATTCAGCATGTTCTTACAGTAGCTGTGGGATTCAGTTTGAGAAATAAAGTTGCCAAAGAAAGCTCAAATTATTCAGCTGGTACTTTGGGGGGCAGGTAATTTCCAGTTGTGTCGCATCATTTCTTTCTCACTACAATTCGTATAATTTCATATCTGAAATAGGGTTGTCAGAACTAGTTCTAAAAGTTTAGAACCTTTTTAAAAACCAAGGGATCACGTTCTAATTACGAATTAGAACACCCATGGGTTCTAAGTATTAAGGGCTCCACATACTAAATAAAATGTTTTTTATTCAGACATTTCAAAAACAGGTGATGCCAGCCTGGAAAACTAACTGATTATAGGGAATTACAGCCTAAGCTGTTTTAGAGAGAGATGATATGAGAATGCGCTGCTTACATGCAGATGTGCCAAATGCATGGAATTGTGACACTTGACATTTGTATTTGGAAGGCACAGGGTGTTTCTTTTTTCTGCATGTGCAGTGAAACAATAACGAGAGGGCAGGTCTTTTAGCTATGTTTTTTTTCCTCTCAGGATCTTTATCTGTTCTTTCTCATCAGTTCTATACACAAAAAACGTTTGCATTCTAAAGAAGATTTGAACCCTAGAACTATTTGCAAGGTTCTAGACCTAAATCGAGAACTTCAGTGGGTTCTGACAACCCTAATCTGAAACAGGACCTGTTGTCCCAGCATTGCTTCACTGAGTAATCACTACCGCATGCCCACGCCATTCCATAGCTTTTAAACAAAGCCATAACAGTAAGCTATTAATTGATACAAAAATAATGCTGGAAACACACATTTAAATGTAGAAAATGCTTTACAGTACAATTCACATTAAACTGTTGTACCAATGAGTTGCTTTAGCATTTCTCAATGAGTTACATAAGCGTTGCTGGTTCCAGCTCAAAGTCTGTAAAAATTGTGCCTAAAAGTTGCAACTCTGCTTTCCATTGCATTTTTTGTGGTACCATAGATACATTTCAACTGAGTTAAAAAAAGCATTCTAAAAAAGTTGTGATTGAGCTGTTTATGTGTTTCAAAACCAACACACTGAGTGTTGCAAATGCATTGCCAGCTTTAAAAAAAACATGGAAACATAGACAATGATGTCAGAAAAAAGACCATTGAAGGTTTTGACACCCACCACATCAGTTAGTAGATTGTTTCATAGCTCCATCACCTCTTCTATAAATTAACCATGTCCCTCTTGAACCTCCCCCCGATAGTTTCCACTCATGTCCCATGTTCTTGATCTGCTACTGATGCTAAATAGTTCTTCACAATTTACCTTGTTTACTCTTTTCAGGAACTTGAAGGTTCTTGTCATATCTCCCCTCTCTCATCTGGCCTCCAATGAGTACATATTCAGTGCCTTGAGTCAGTCCTCATAAGATCTGCCCTGCTGACCTGG
Source organism: Neoceratodus forsteri (assembly GCA_016271365.2). Classification (NCBI taxonomy): domain Eukaryota; kingdom Metazoa; phylum Chordata; order Ceratodontiformes; family Ceratodontidae; genus Neoceratodus; species Neoceratodus forsteri. The sequence goes on from JADMNL010000027.1 coordinate 1,056,938, forward strand.
AGTCATTTTGGTCACCCTACATTGCACTGTCTCCAGCTTATCCTTATCTTTCCTTGGTTGAGGACACCAGAACAGGGCACAATACTCCAGGTGGGCCATTACCAATGATCTATAGAGAGGTAATAATACCTCCTTCCTTCTGCTGTCAGAACCACTTCTTATACAGCCCAGCATCAAGTTTTCCTTACTGTGGGCCTTGTAACATGGGCCGGATTGTTTTAGGTAGTCCCTAATAATGACCCCCTACATCTGTTTCCTCCAAGGTCATGCACAGCATTGCCTTCCTTCAATCCACAACTCTGCCCTGGGGTTCCTGTTCCCAAAGTGCAGTACTTTGCATGTTTCGGCATTGAATTTCAACTGCCAAACCTGTGACCACCTCTCTAGCCTTTGCAAGTCTCTCATCATCTCCCTAACACCCTCCTCATTGAGTACCCTAAAACAGAGTTTAAATTAATCTGTAAAAAGACTCGTCTTGCCCTTGATTCCTTCTCCCACATTGCTGATGAATATGTTGAAAAGGACTGGACCCAGGACAGATCCCTCTGGCACCCATTTGGTAACCTCCCTGTCTTTTGACTGAGACTGTTAGCCACAACCCTCTGCTGTCTCCCTTCCACCAGTTTCTTACCCATCTGTCTTTTGCAACATCCAGATCCTCTACCTTCTTCTGTAGCCTTCTGTGAGACCCTGAGTCAAAAGCCTTGCTGAAATCAAAGTAGAGTAAATCCACAGTGTAGCCCTTACCTATTACCCTGATTACCCAAAAAATACTATCAGGTTGGTCTGACAAGACCTCCCTGCCATGATCCCATGTTGTTTACTATTATGGAGTCCATTGCTCTCCAGGTAGTCCACAGGGTCCTTTTTGACTAGTGCCTCCATCGGTTAACCCACAATAGAGGAAAGACTGACAGGCCTCTAGTGACCTGGATGCTCCTTGTCCCTCCCTCCCCCCTCGCCCCAATGGAGCAGGACTACGTTCACTACTGTCCAGTCATTTGGAACTACCCCATCTCAACTGAGCTATTGCATAGCCCTAACAGGGGTTCAGTTAGTTCTGTTGGGTACCAGGTCAATACCATGCAAGAAAGACAGTGCAGTATTAACCATGCTGTGTATAGCGTGCCTGGAATTACAGCGACTGGTAGAACAGCGATAGAGAATTACCGCTACCCCTGTTGCTGCACACTGAAAACATGGAAGTGTCAGGTTGCCATGTGCTGGGGTGCTGGTAGAGCTGCTCCCATGCTGGAGTGGCTAAGGCCCAGCACACGGCAGAAGCAGAGACCTGAGACCATGGTTCTGCTCCTACCTGATCTCCCTGTGCTGCAAAATTTTGGGCTTTTATTTGTATTAAAAAATAAACTTTTCCACCCTTCCTAGTTACTCCCCATCCCCCAAAACCACCCCCTCTCGGAGTTTGTTATAATAATTCCAGGGGGTGTTGGGGTGCCTGGGGTGAAGCCCCCTGCAAAAACACAAAGAAGCCCATTGTTCTAAAGGCTGTGCACTGTTTGTGTCAGGTCGGTGTTTTACCCGATGATATTGCAACGCACGCCCTTTTGCTTGGGGCATTTGTTGTCATGCGGTTTTTGCTTTCAGCAGAATAACCCCATGCCATTTTGTTGCCAATGGAAAACCATGGGAGACAATGTAAAACCAATGCATTGCTGTGACAGTTAAATGCAAATTGTACTGTACTCTGCATTAAACTGAATGTGTTAAACTGGACTGAGATTGGTATTATGATCAAGGGCCTGATCCACAAAGTAGATCAGGCTATGCTTGACTTGAGTTTATCCTGGCTGCACCACTCTTCTCCCCTATATCCATCTGCACCAGACCCATTCATATCCCTTGCCTGATGCACTCCACTAGAGCACAGCTGTATGTGGTGACAGGGGCAGCAGAGTGGGGGAGCTGTGCTGGACTTAAGGCATCCAATTAGATCCCCAAGCCAGCTTGATGGTGGCTCCCTGACTCTACATGGAACAGGGGATGATGGGAAATGGCAGTTCTCCAAGAACAGTTGCATTACCTTTAGCAATGCTAAGAGTTACTACATTGCATTGTCTGGTGCTGGTACAGCCCCAACCTACCATGGAAGCTCTGAGGGCTAGGGACTGGTGGAAGGGGCTGATCAAGCTCTGAGGTCTAAACTGTGGTTGTGGCAGGGGGGTGTACCTACTATGGCAGCCCTTCAGGCATATAGCCACTGCCCCTCCATCAGCTCTCTGAAATGTGTAATTATGTAAGTATAGACCACCTCCCCAGTAGTCACATGCATGACCCAAGATCATATGTGGAGAGGCCCAACAGCCAGGGGTGGGGATGCATAGATGTCCCTGTCTGTGCAGAGTGGGACTTCTGAACTCTACATGCCAGCATACATACCCCCATAATGCAAAGCATCACAGGATATATCCAAACAACAGTGAACATTTAAGCAGAAATGCATGGTGCCACAGGGTCTCTCATCCAGTCTGCAAAGGGTAAAAACAAAACACAAACACCCATTTTGTCCTACATAGGACTCAATAGTATGTCTTCTCTGAATCTTGCCCCATGGGAAAACTAGCCAGCTCTAATGTGGTCTTACGGGTTTTGGTCATGTTGGGCCCAAAATAAGAAAGCAAGATAAAAAGACACAGAATCTCAGCACAAAAGCACTAGGGCAAGGGTTACCCAAAAAGTGCATTAGCAAAAAACCAGGTTTCCAAAGAATACAAAATCACACATACCACCATAATGCAAAGCATCCTTATATATGGATACATATATGCAAATCAGCATGAAAATTGAAATAGTAATGTGCATATATATACCATAACGCTTGCTTATGATTTTAGTATTTCTTGGCAGCCGGCTTTGTTGCCAGTATCCTTTTTAGGTAGCCCTTTCCTCAATGCTTTTGTGTTGATGTTCTTTGTCTTTTTGGCTTGTTTTCTTGTTTTGGTGCTACCATGACCCAAACCCATAAGATCACATTAGAGCTCATTCGTTTTCACATGAGGTGTGATACAGATGAGGCACACTGATGAGTCCTTTTTTTATTAAATTTTAAAATATTTTGCTGAAGTTTGTAGAAATTTAAATAAGACATAACATACATCTTGAACACAAAAATTATATAAACATTCCCCTTCCCTGTTCTCCCCTTGAGAACAGAGTGCCATAAAAAAAGTAGAGTATTTGTCTAATAATCAATAAAGTATATAAAACCTGAAAGGGACTCATGGCTACTTAAGAAAGTAGTCACTTGATTTAACTTCACTCAAAAATGTAACAGAGGAGCTCCCTAACAGATCATCAGCTTCATAAGTCTCATTCCACAGTTTTTTTCAATGAGGCTGATTCATGTAACATATACCACCATCAATCTATTTTACGTTTTCCTATCTGTTGGGCATTCCAGCATTCAAGAATTTGTCTTTTTGTTGCCATAGTTCCCAGAACAAGAATTTTATGTTCATACTTGTCTATATCCATATTAGTTATATCATTGCAAAACATCAGCTTAAATTTGGGAGGGACTGGCTTTTCAATATGGATGTCAATAATTTAAACGTTTGATCCCACCAATCTTGGATGAAAGGGCATTCCCAAAAACAATGGAATAAGTTTCTTTTGGACCCACAATGATGCCAACATACTCTATCACCAGATTTGCTTATATTATTAATTATTACTGGAGTATAATAGGCTCTATCTAGAATTTGTTTCTGTATGACTGTTCTTTTCATATGCAGTATATAATGCTTATCGGCACTCAGTCTAAAAAGTTTTCATTGCTAGTCAATAGTGTTAATATTTTATTTATTTATACCATCTCATTAAGGTTCTTCCAAGGATCTTCTTTCTGAATTATAAACTTGGTATATAATCTTTGTAACAGTTTTTATTGCCATGATTCAAAATTATTTTGTGATTTCTTATCATAGAATCCAAATCTGTATGCATGTCTATATCATTTTTTTAAGTAGAGTATTAAACTTTTGCTTTAAAGTTTTATAGGTTAAAAAAACGGTTATGTTACTAAATGATGAACATAGCTGTTTAAACTGACTGTAAGAGAAAAAGACTCCATTTCTTATTAATCAATCCCAGCACTGGATACTTGATTTGTTTAGTTTAGTAAATTTACCCTTCACCCCTTCCAGCCAAATAGTTTTACTACTCCAAATATTGAGTGCAGTCCAATAAAAGAATTCCTTTGGGAATCTTTTAAAACCCTTTTTGATCATGGGTCCAATGAAGTTGTATAGTGTGGATCAATCTCTCAAATTTTTATGAGAATCGATAATAAGTGAAATAATATTTATTTTGTTTTTATCAAATAATAACTCTTGCTCCCACCCAGTCTTGGCCTGGAATGCTCATTCCCATACAATTTTAAACTGATGAGCCATATCTTTCTAGGTCTGGACAACCATAACCCCCCACCCAAAATAAAAACAATTTCTAGGCATAGTTAATAAATTCCAGGGTATTTGTGGCTTGCCTCCCCTCCACAGTAATTCTGTAAAGACTATTCCGGTGTTAGCAAACCAGGCAGCTGAGGGTACCCCAATAACAGATTGTAAAGAAAACATAAAATAGGGAATGGCCATCAGTTCTATTGTCCGAATCCATCCCCATAAAGAAACAGACAAATTCTGCCAGTTGCTAAGGATATTTTAGATTTTTTTTATTTTGCTTGAACAACATTAATCTTGATCAAGTCTGTTTGGTTGTTAACTAAGGTTATGCCTAAATAATTCATTCTATCAACCCATTTAAAATCTTTTATCAAGGAATAATCAACTAAATTGTGCTGGTCAAATAGTTTCAGTATTATTGATTTTTGTTTATTATGACTATACACCATTGAGAATTTGTTGACTTCTCCTAAAAAAGCTTGCAGAGATGTGTGAATATTTTTAACTATTAACTTCATATCATCCATGAAAGCATTTAGCTTTATGACAAACACCCTTGATTCCCTGGTTGGCTCTGATATAGTTTAAAAAAGGTTCTAAACACAGAACAAAAATAACAGGTGAAAAAGGACATCCCTGATGTACCCCAGTCCTCATTTCAAAAAGTGGTGTTAAATATGAATTAATTAAAAATCTAATCTTTGTTCTCTTGTATAGCAATCTTATCAGTCTTAACACAGTCAGGACTTTTCCATTCCTGAAGACATTCAATCAAAAATGCTTTATCTAGAACATCAAAGGCTTTGGAAGCATCAGTCGCAATAGCATAATATCTTTGTCCCTGGGATCTTACATAATGAAAATGAGATTGAACTCTTCTTGTTGCTTGGAATAAAGTTCTACTCTGGATGAGTCCAAACTGATCTTGGTGGATGGCCTTGGGAAGGGCCAGTTTAATTCTACTATGAATTGTGTGATTATTTTATAGTCAGTATTCTATAAAGCTATCAGTCTGAATCTCTCTGGTATTAAAGGATCTTTACTTTCTTTTATTTTAAGAATTACTTTAGCTTCTGCCATTGATTTGGAGATTTCCCCCAGGCCATCCACCAATTCTGTAACCATTTATTCGACCTTGGGAAGCAGATCATCAAAAAAAGCCGCATAAAATTCTGCCATAAACCTATCTAATCCAGATGGTTTTCTTTTTGGCATAGCTAAAATGGTTTCACAAATTTATTTTCTTGTGCAAGATTGGTCACTACACTTCAGCCCATCAATATTAGCTTGATTAAAATAATTATTTAATACTGTTAAGTCCACCTTACTTTCTTTTTGAAAAATAGTTTTATAATAATCTAAAAGTATGTTTGCCACTTGTTGGTCGTCAAATGCTCTGTTATCTGTATCATCTTGGAGGGCCAAAATTAAATTTAGTTGTTTCTGTTTTTTGAGTAATTTTGCTAATAACCTCCCTGATTTATCTCCCTGAAAGTATTAAACTGATTTTAGTCTTTTTCTATTTTTAGCTATCTCCATAGTGTTCAGTTCCATTTTTTTCAGTTGAAGGTTATTCCACTCTTGTTGATAGGTTTTATAATCTTGAAGGATTAAGGTGTCTAATTGTTTTAATTTGGTATTCAATTCCTTTTCTACATGATTTTTTGTTTATTTGTGTAAGCCTGAATAGATATAACATCTCCCCTTACTACTGCTTTAAAGATATCTCATAATTTGACAATGGGTACATATCACCGTCATAATTATAATACCAATATTCTCTAATAATAATTTGGATGTTTTCTAAGAACTTGTTACTTTTTAATGAGTCATTATCAAATGTCCAGGTTCAATTTGAACATATTAGATTGTCCTGAATTTTACAATCTAAATATATCATTGCATGATCAGATAACATAATTGTATTGATGTTTGGATTTTCCACATAAGGGCTTAAAGTTTTGGAGACAAAAATGCAGTCTATTCTAGTAAAAAAAAATTTTATACAAATGAGTAAATCCTATGGAATTAGGAAACTTCAGTCTCCAGGGATCAACTAGATCACGTGGCTCTAAAACATTTTGCAGTAACATCGAATGATGCTTAGTAATAGGCAAGATTTTTGAAGATTTATCTAAGTCTGGATTTAGTAGATCATTGAAATCTCCATGTATAATAATATCCTTAGCTCAAATCGTACTAGTCACTCTGTTATTTTGGCTGAAAAGTCCACATAGTCTCCAAAAGGGCAAAAATACTTCCTATTGTGACTGTTTTATTCCAAACCACAATATTAATTAGTGTAATTCTGCCCTCTAAATCCATATATACCTCCTGTATGGATGCATTTAAAGTCTTTCTGAGGATGATCACCACCATACCTGTTTTTCCCTTCTGAACTAATAATATGGGATATCCAGTTTCACTTTGGTTTATTAATTTATGTTCTATTTAAATGTGATTCCTGGACACATATACAACCTAGCTTGGATGTATTAATTCAGTTCAGTACCCTAGCACATTTAATAGGAGAGTGAATTCCATTTACATTATAGGAGGCACATCTGATTCTTTAAATAATAGCCATAACATGAAATAATTGTAATAAATGTAACTAAGATGCTGAAAAAAGCCTTTTAGTTGAATCAGCCTTTAGTAATACATCAAACCTCCCATATCCATGAATTGTGGCTCCTCTGTGCTCTATCCCCACCAAAATAATCCCTTCTGTGAATCCCCCACACCACATAGAGGCACACTAATGAGTCCTGTGTAGGAGGAAGGCTTGATTTCCTATGCGCTGGGATACAGATAAGGCATACTGATGAATCCTGTATAAGACAAAACATGTGTCTCCTGTTCTCACCCTTTGTAGATTGTACAAGAGACTTTTGGGTACCATGCATTTCTGCTTAAAGCAGAACCGGCCTAAATTTTCACAAATATCTGATGATGCTTTGCATTATGGGGATATTTGTGATTCTGTATTTCTTGCAAACCTTTTTAGTCGTCAGTTCCCTTTTTGAGTAACCCTTATCTCAATGCTTTTGTGCGGAGTTTCTTTGTCTTTTTAGCTTGCTTTAATATTTTTGGCACATCATGATCCAAACACATAAGACCACATTAGGGCTGGCTTATTTTCCCATGGGGTCAAATACTGTACATATTAGACACAATGATGAGTCTTGTGTAGGACAAAGGCTTGTTTTTCCCAAGGGGTAGGATACAGATGAGGCACACTGATGAGTACCATGTAGGGTGAAACACATGTCTTTGTCTTCCGTGCTCATCCTTTGCAGATTGTACGAGAGATTCTTTAGTACCATGCATGTCTGCTTAAAGCAGAACCAGCCAACATTTCCCTGGTGATTTACATATCTATCCCATGATGCTTTGCATTATGGGGGCATCTCTGGTTTTGTATTTCTTGGACACCTGGCGTTATTGCCAATGTCCTTTTTGGGTAACCCTTACCTCAGTCCTTTTGTGCTGAGGTTCTTTGTCTTTTCAGCCTGCATGCTTATTTTGGGCCAACTGTGACCTAAACTTGTATGACCACATTAGGGCTGGTTCATTTTCCCATGAGATGAGATAGAAAGAAGTCACACTAATGAGGGTTTCATGTCATATCGGTGAATTTTCTTCAGCGACTCGCACAACAGCAAGTACAGTTTGCCAAATGCAAAATCAGAATTGCACCCACCTCGATGACTCTCAATACGGCAACTAAACTACGTCCAACAAGCAGATGTTAAAATCAAAATTTAATGAAGAGGGCTATGCCCCTACCCCCCCAAACTAAAATAATCAACTGTGGTGGGGGCAGAAACTGAAGGAAAGAGGAATACATGGGAGGGGCAACAGTGTGCGGGGCACCATCGGTCCGGGGAACACCTGGAGATTAAAAAAAAGTGTAACAGACAAAACAAGTGAAAAACAGCACCTGCCTACAGGCAGTCCCAAATCCCAGACTATCACCTGTGTAGTCAGTGACCCTATCTGCTCTGCCAGGTGGACAGCTTGGCAGGAGCCGACTTCACTGCTCTATTTAGCCAGCATGACTTTACAGCTTCCACATTGTTTGCCCTTGCTATAGCATTGTTCTACACTTGCTATCCCCTTTGATCGCCATACCTCCACACTCGCTATCCTGTCAGGTGTGCAAACTGAGTCACTCTTATTTGAGCCACTCAGTCTGATTCTCCCTTATGATGGGATACCACTGATGAGTCTGGTGTTTGACGAAACAGGTGTCTATGTCTTTTGTTCTAACCACTTGTACATTGTGTGAAAGGCTGTTTAACCCCATGTATTCCTGCTTAAAGCAGAACAAGTCTAAATTTTCATAATGATTTACATATATATCCCATGATGCTTTGCACTATGGGGTATGTATAAATTGGTACTTATTGGAAGCTTTTAGGTAACCCTTGCCGCAGTACTTTTGTGCTGAGGTTCTTTGTCTTTCGAGCTCGCTTTCCTATGTTGGGTCCACCATGACCCAACCCATAAGACCACTGTCGCGGGGTTTGATTCATGAAGACAGCAGGAATCATAAAATATCATGTAAAACACCCTGAGGTGCTGTTTTATTGCCAGGTTTGTACAGATGGCATCTTCAGATGTAAACTTTTGTCAGGTTACTATACAAAATACAGAGAGTATGGGCTGGGAGTTTAGCTAGGAGACCTCTCACTAGAACACTGCAGTTGGACCTTACAGTGCCCTCTAGAGACCAGGAACTGAACCCATCGCATGGTATGGTCACGCTGCCAATACCCCCTGGGTTTCTGCACGTTCCTCTGCAGTCTGAGTATCTGCCCACTCAGGCCTCTGCAGCTTCTCACCGGTCTGAGTCCTCTCCCTTTGGTAAATTCCAGGTGAGCAGCTTCTAGCATCCAGGTAGCCCAAACCTGACCTTTGGAGGTCCAGGGCCAATCCCAGGCCACAGTGACTCCTCCTTGCTTTTAGGTTTAACAGGACTTTCAACCTGAGCTCCACCTTAAGCTTGCCCCACCTTCACCTTCGGGTAACCAGGATCTCAGTACTTCAACACTGCATGTCTCTCTCACGTTTGGCTGCTTCTCTGGCTCCACACTGCTTCTCCCTGAGGTTCCTCTCTGCTCCTCAGCCCATGTAAATCTAAATTGTAGGATACCTGAGCATCCCTTATATACAGCTCAGGTGTCACATGATTTATCAGTCATGTTCTATTAAACAATTAAAGGAATACCAGATTTATAATTCACACAACTGCATTATTTTCAAAGAAATATACAGGATACATATATGGGGCAATTGTTACACAATGCTAAGCCCCTTACAAAAGCCTAAACATAAGAACATACAAACAAATAACCTTTTCAGATATTTCATCCCTTTAAACTAATCACTTTCTGGCAGGACAAGACCCAAGCCTTCCCTATATACTAATGCAATTAAGAGCCAGCCCTTCCCTAAGGGAACATCTTTCTAAAATGGCTGCAGCTGCTGAAATAGCAGCAGCAACAGAAACACAGGCCTAAGAGCTTCTGAACTCCCAGCTTCCAGGTACAAACTACCTTTAAAAAGCATAGATTTTTCTAGAGATGAACTCAACCTTTAACTACTATCCTGCATTTACTTTTATAGTTTATACACATCTCTTTTTCTAAAGCTATCAAATGTTTCCTTATATCTTGTTTTGTTTCATAGAAATAGTCTCAACTGTTTCCTAAAATCAGCAGCAGCCTGCAGACAGCAAACTATTTAGCACAGGTATATTTGCCTGGATTTACTGCTCAGCACTTTGTTACACTTGTACTTGGTGGGGGTTGCATCCTCCATTACATAATAAACTGCCATGCTGAGAGTTTCTACAGCAAGGAGAACCTTTATTCATTTGTTAGCTGGCAGATTATACCCCTTGGACAGCTTCTTTTACTCTTATTTAAAAGTAAACCCTCATGTAATACTTCTTATGGTGATCTCTATATACCAACATGCCACATTCTTTGGGGGGGGGGATTTCAGAACACAAACTAAATTGAAGACTACCCTGATAGTGGCCAGCTATCAAGACTCAAAGATAAACAAAATATAAAGTACAACAAACTTACATAGAGGAAGGAAAAAGGTAACTACAACTTTATTTTATTTCCAGGGACTACTACTTGCTACACACATCCCAAATTTGGCATCATGGGGTACACTTTGTAGAAGCTGAGCTGCTTTATCCATCACTACAGTTTTCCAACTGGGGTAGGGTCACCCACCCTATCACAACCACATTAGAGTTGGCTCACTTTTTTCCATGCAGTGAGATACAGACAAGGCACACTGATGAGGGTGAAGGCTTGTTTTACCATGGGGTGAGATATGGACGAGTTCCACTGTCGAGTCCTGTGTAGAACAAAACAATGTCTGTATCTTCTGTTCTTACCCTATGCCGATTGTATGAGAGGCTTGTTGGCAACATGCATTCCTGCTTAAAGCAGAACCAGCCTAAATGTTATGGTGATTTGCATACATGTTCCATGATACTTTGCATTAGGGGGGTATGTGTGATTTTGTATTTCTTGGAAACTTGGCTTTATTACCAGTGCCCTTTTTGGGTAATCCTTACCTCAGTGCTTTTGTGCAGAGGTTCTTTGTCTTTTTAGCTTGCTTTGTTATTTTGGGTCCACCATGACCCAGATCCATAAGATCACATTAGGGCTGGTTCTTTTGCTATGGGGTGAGGTACAGGTGAAGTGCACTGATGAGTCCTGTGTAGGCCAAAAGCTTGTTTGCTCCAGGGGGTGAGATACAGATGAGGAACACTGATGAGTCCTGTGTAGGATGAAACATGTATGTCTGTCTTCTCTTCTCAACCTTTGTAGATCATATAAGAGACTCTTTTGGCACCATGCATGCCTGCTTAAAGCAAAACCAGCCTAAATGCTCTTGGTGATTTACATATATATATATATATATATATATATACATACACACACACATATATATATATATATATATATATATATATATATATATACACATATACATATATATTCCATGATGCCTTGTGGTATGGGGGTATCTGTGGTTTTGTATTTATTGGATACCTGGCTTTATTAGCAGTGCCTTTTTGGAGTAACCCTTGCCTCAGTGCTTTTACGCTGATTGTAGGAGTGTGGGATAACAGATGGACACCAACTTGTTCAATTCAGGTTAACACACGTTGGCTTGTGTGATGTTTATTGTGTCATAAACAATTGATGCACAGAAATCAAAACAAATAGAATGAAGCAGAAAAATAATAACACAAATTGTGACAAGCTTTGCTTCAGTTTCTAATACAAAGTGCAGTAACAGACTCCCCTCAGTCCTTCGCCTACACCTAGTCAGCAAGTACTGACTCTCTGTCTCTTTTCAGAACTGAGGAAGGGCTTTTGTAAGTTTACTAGAAGTTGGAAAATGTCCACTGCCTTTTGATTGACAGCAGACATAACATAAAACTAGCCTCTAGGGGCTGCCGCTGCCCCACAGAGAACAGTTTTGGTTGGCAGCCACCTGGAGCACAGCACAGAATGTGCAGTTTTTTTGTACATCATTGGAAGGGGTCAGAACATTCTGTGCTCTCATAAACTCTCCTGCAGGGACATATTACCCCATGCTGTCTGCTGCAAAATATATCTCAGAAGGGGCTGCTAACATCTAGAAAAAGCAGACACAAGTTTTTGTTATATTAAAACTGCTCACTCATTTTGTAACTGGATTCTTAGTTTTGTTTCATGGCCAAAGACGTGAGAAGAAAACAGTATACAACGTCAATATTCTGTGAAGGTTTGGCTGGTTTCTAGTTAGTTTTTAGGTTAATATGCACAGAAAGCTACTACTTATATGGGACCTGACGGCTGCATCTCTTCTCAGCCAGGGTTCAGCTTAATAGCTCAGCAATTTTATACACAATACTATGGAGCAGCAGGGAAACTACAGGGATACAGAAACATAAAAAGGGGGCCGCTCCATCAACCAAATGTCAGGGCCGTTTGCTCTGACAAATAACAGGTTATATCTTCCTGTCCAGAGCATCCTGTTGCTCAGGGCATTTCATTACTGGTACAGTGTAATCCGCTTTGTGCAGACTGATTCATGTCAGCTGATATTGTCCGCTGATAGCAGTGTCCATATAGACCGAATTGGCTCGGTCAGAAACTGCTACCCACTGAACTGTACTGTGCACAGAGTGTACATACCGAATTGGCTCAGTCAGGAGTTGCTATCCGCTGAACTATACTGTGCACAAAGCTGATTACACTGTATTATTTATTTTTTGTGGCGTAGACAGAGGCTATGTTTGTTTTTGTGTATTTCAGTGCTGTGGTGCTTTAGTGCTTCTTGTACACATGTGGAGGATAGGGTGTGTGGGGCTTGTGGGGGTGTTAAAAATCCATACCTTTTATTATTTTTCAGGGCTTCTTTTTAGTGATGATTAGGGTGGTGTGGTGATTAAAGCTACAGTGCAATCAAACTTTGCTCACTTTCCAGTTGTAAAACTGGTGATCCTGGTCTGCACAGTGGGTGCCATGCGGTATTTTTTCCATCCATAAAACATCGAGGTTGAGTAGATTTGCCAACAACCAGAAGTTTACACTTGTCAATGCCAGACATGTTGCAACAAGCCATAACGGAGGCTCTCTCTTGTGCTTTTTTCTGTCCCAGTGGAGCTAAGTCCTCGATGCTCATGATCCCTTGCCCCACACACCTGAAAAATAGGCCAGTCTCATTGGCGTTGTAGATTTCTGATGGTCCGTAACCTGCCAACAAATCTGGCAGAACATTCTACACCCAAGAGCTGGCTCCATCCTCATCCGCGTTTTGTTTGTCACTGTGAGCACGGCAGAAACAGATGTTGCGGGTTTTCCAGAGATGGAGCCAGCCCTCAGTTGGATTGTAATCATCCTTCCTGAGAGCCATGGCTAGTTGCTTGGCTTTTTGCAGCAGGAGTGGGCTGCTAATCATGGCGTCTCAAGAACAGACGTCACTGAGCCAGATCAACAGTGCCTCTTCAATATCCCAATCCTTACCATCCGGCTTACGTTTGTGGTCTGGGTTTTGGTTTGTGTGCCACTGTTCAAGGAGATTGTCCCGCTGATGAATTAAGTCAGAAACAGTCGACTTCAGGATACCAAGCCTCTGAGCTGTCTCCCGAACACTAAGCTTGGGCAGTGTGTCAATCTGCCGTAGCCAATCAATTTCCTTTGCCAGTGGGATGCCAGGACGACGTGAGGAAGCCATTGGAGTTGTTTTCAAGTGCAAGACAACACAGACTCAGACAGATTATGAGGTATAATGATGAGTAATGGCAGGTGAGTAACTGTTGCACCTTTATACAGAGGCAGTTTACGCCTAATTTAGGCCAACAGCAGAAAGCAGATCAACAGGAGAAGGTGCTAATTAGGTAAATAATGTTGATGCAGTCATGCCTCAGTGTCTGTGGTAGGTGGCGTTTCATGTCCGCATTAACAACACTTTGTTAAGCTGGCCCAGTGGAGTGGAGGGTTGTGGCAGCGTTGCCTTACCTCCTACCATGACGGCAACCTGTGTTCATGGTGCAAGCGGGTCGTCCGGGGTCGGCCAGGATGGGAGAGGATCAAGCATCTGGAGGACAGCTCTCCTCTCCTGGGGAGGGGTGGGATGGAGTCCGCTGCTGGACTGACCCCTAGCAGTGGCTGGTAGCTGGCACAACAAACCCATATGGGGGGCAGAGCTGAGCTAGATGCCTAGCGTGTCACGTGCGGAAGCATGAGCAGCTCGGCCAATGGCGTCATTGCACACCCAGGCACAGCGCTCAGGGGCAGGGAACAAAAAACAGAGGAGAAAAGAGCCAACCAGCAGGATGAAGCCAGTCTCCCTGACACATCAGGACAGCTGGCACCTCAACTGCCAGAGGTAATGACCGGTAAGTAGCCCGGTGGTGGCGATGCAGGGGGGGCGGTCAGCAGGGGGATAAGCACAGAAGGAAAATAAAAAAACAACACTTTGTAAGATTAATCAAGTATAATTTGGCTTTTAGCAGAAAGCTTGCGTCCGCAGAAACTGAATGTCCATGTAAAGTGGAGTCCACTGTACCAGTACTTTTCCTCATAATCCCCATATGGGGCACCTTGCATCAAAATGTTGTGGAGGTCACTTTCTTAACCTCCCTATAGCTGGACCTTTAAAGAGGAAAAAAGGAAATAAAAGTGGGTGATAGCTAAGAGAAAAGGGGGGAAACCCAAAGGTGGCCAACCTTCCAGACTAGAAAATACAGGGATAGAATAAAAGGAGAAATGAGAGAACTGTTGCAACAGAAGTTTCAGTAAATGAGAAAAGATCATCCCTTACCATGACAGGGAGTTCCCCCGCCACACTGAGGGTCTTTGTCTTTTCAGCTTGCTTTCTTATTTTGGGCCTGCCATGACCCAGACCTATATGGCTAAATTAGGGCTGGCTCATTTGCCATGGGGTGAAGATAGGAGACAAAGGTACACTGCTGAGTTCTGTGTAGGATGACACAGGTGTCTGTGTATTCTGTTCTCACCCTTAGCAGCTTGTATATGAGGCTCGCTGGCATTATCCATTTCAGCTTAAAACAGAACCAGCCTAAACTTTCATGGTGATTTGCATATATATCCCATGAGGCTTTGCATTATGGGGTATGTGTGATTTTGTATTTCTTGGAAGCCTGGCTTTGTTGCCGATGCCCTTTTTAGATAACCCTTGCCCCAGTGGTTTCATGCTGATATTCTTTGCCTTTTTAGCTTGCACGCTTATTTTGGGTCTGCCATGACCCACACTCATAGGACCACAGTAGGGCTGGCTTGTTTTCCCAAGGCGTGAGATACAGACAAGACACACTAATGAATCCTGTGTAGGATGAAGTGGTTGTCTGTGTCTTCTGTTCTTGCCCTTTGCAGAGTGTATGGGAAGCCCTTTGGCACTATGCATTCCTGCTTAAAGCAGAACCACAGTAAATTTTCATGGTGATTTGCATATATATCCCATGATTATGTTTGATTTTGTATTTCTTGGCTTTGTTGCCAATACTATTTTTAGGTAACTCTTGCAGCAGTACTTTTTGCGGTACCATCACAATCTTGACATTTTCTCGAAGCCCACCACAGCAACAAATCTTGCCAGTCGCTGTGGTGGCTTACTAATTCAGTGCAGCTCCACTCCAAGGCGTTCCACCCCATCCCTGATACAACTCCAACTTGGGTTGTATATTTAGAAGATAAGGGGTGTGGGGACTAAAGCCCCCAGAAAAGACTGTTTCCGACAGGAACAATGCTGACAATCGGCATCGTTCCGTCGCTGTTGGGATGTCGAGGACATCCCCAACGATGTCAAGTGGTGGAACCCTTTTGCGCTGAGGTTCTTTGCCCTTTTAACTTGCATACTTATTTGGGGCCCAACATGAAACAACTCATAAGTCCACATTAGGGTTGACTCATTTTCTCAAGGGTGAGATACAGATGAGACACATTGAGTCTTGTGTAGGATGAAACACATGTCTGTGTCTACTGTTCTCACCCTTTACAGATTGTATCAGAGGTTCTTTGGCACCATGCATTCCTGTTTAAACCAGAACCAGCCTAAATTTTCATGGTGATTTGCCTATCTGTCTGTTTATCTATCCCATGATGCTTTGTATAAGATTTTAGTAATTCTTGGAAACCTGGCTTTTTTGCCAATGCCCTTTTTGAGTAATCCTTGTCTCCATTCTTTTGTGCTGAAATCCTTTGTCATTTTAGCTTGCTTTTTTATTTTGGGCCTGCCATGACCCAACCCATAAGACCACATTAGAGTTGGCTCATTTTCCCATGGGGTGAGATACAGATGAGTCACACTAATGAGGCCTGTGTAGCACAAAACATATGTCTGTGTCTTCTGTTCTCACTCTTTGCAGATTTCATGAGAGGCTCTTTGGCAACATGCATTCCTGCTTAAAGCAGCACCAGCCTAAACTTCCATGGTGATCTGCACTGTGGGGTATGTGTGATTTTGTATTTCTTGTAAACCTGGCTTTGTTGTCATTGTCCTTTTTGGGTAATCCGTGCCTCACTGCTTTTGTGCTGTGGTTCTTTGTCTTTTAGCATGATTGAATCATGTCACCTCTGCCAAATCTGTGTTGTTCTCTCTTGGCATGGGTGACTTACATACAGTATATGCCAGTACTATGGATCAGATTTGAAAACGAATTCCTTCCTCCCACCATATCACACAGTATCAGCCTCTTCAAAAACACTGTTCTGTAACTGCTCAGTGTATTTTTATGTCCTTACAGCATCTTAATCAGGAAACCACAGCTCAGGCTGGCTTCACATCACATGTAAAACAGCGAATGGTACTTCAAAAGGACAGAGCATGGCTGTCTGCTTCACAGACTGATTGCTCAGTTTTAAAATTCTTCAAACTCAGCCCCAGTTTACTGGAGTGAGCGAGACCGGCTGCAGCTTAGCCAAGCAAGCGAGAAGTGGGAATGTGAGGACGTCAGAGAAAGAGAGACCAACAATAAAACAGAGGCTTGTGAGAGAATGACAGTAAGAGAGAGAGAGGGAGACAGCAAGAAGTGTGTGGGCGCTGAGCGAGACCCACCTGCGCTCAAACAGCACAGCAGCTTACAGTGCCACATACAGTACAAAAAGGAAACAAGAGCATCTTTCTCTTCACATATACCTATACATACAAAAACTGATAACCAGCTTTTAAAATATATATATTTATTTCTGTGTACAAACAGGCAGTTTTATATAGCAATAATGCACACCATGATGTGTGCCATGGTGATAACATCACTTCTTGGGTGTTAGATTACCTTGGCCTGCGGCCTCATGTCCAGCCTTTTGAGGTGTGACATTGTCCGAGCATGATACACACCATGTCATGCATTATTGCTTAAGGAAACAAAATGAGTTTATTAATGTGTGTGACCTCATTAAAGTCTTCAATTAATTTCAAATTAATTCATACATAAATAAGAGTGCCATTAAATGGAGATTTTCATTTTAATGGAGCCATTTATTTTAACAGGAACATAATGTTGTTTAAATTTTTTAATATAATTGTAAATTTAGGCATTTGTGAAGTCTGTTTTATTACCTCAGTGTATTGTTTTGTGTTTTTCTATTGAAATGGCTGTATATTTTTCTTTTTTGGGGCCCTATATTAATGCAGGCTTTTTCCTGCCCAGTGCTCATTGTTTTTAATTATTTAGCAGCTCCAGAACCCAGTAACATTGGTTAAACTGAAGGCTACAATGACGGAAAGCTGTGACATAAGCTCAGCCGATGTCACTGTGTTACGATTCATTGTAGTTTTAACTTAACTGGTGTCACTGGGCTCAGGAACAGCTAAGTAATTAAAAAAATGAATGTTGTTCAGGGAAAGGGCAGCATTACGATGGGGTCCTAAATAAGAAAAGAACAGCGCTTTTTTAAAGCAAAAACATAACACAATAGAGTGGGGTGACAGAGTAGACTTTACACATGCCCAAATTTACAATTATATTAAAAATATAAACAACATTGTTTATGTTCCTTTTAATGTTTTAGACTACAGTACATTCAAATTAGTCATAAAACTCATACACTCGTGTGGCATGCCAGTTATTTATATTTTAGAAAATGAGCAAAGACAATTCTCTCTCCTGATTGGCCGAGACACTTATTTAGGTGGGCATCTATCAGACAATAGATGCCCAGCTAAAAATAAAAGCCAGTCCAAGTGCCCCTTCACCAAGTACCATTCTCCAGTGGTGCCCAGCCTGCTTAGTAATTGGCTGAAAGCACCCCAGAAAACTTCAAATGTCCTCCATGTTTTTTCTGTCGCTTAGCGAGAGCTACAGGTCCCCAAAACTTCTTACTGCATTACTTTTTTTTCAGAAAAAAATACTTAGCCATAAATACAAATAGAAAACAAGCCCTCAGAACAATCGGCTTCACAGAACCGCCTATTTTCAAAACCTGAACGCGACACTCCTCATAGCTACTAAAAATAGCCCTGCTGATAACCCGTTTGGTCGCAGCTCACACTGTTTTCCCCACAAGCAAGCAACCACGAAAAAATACAGCAGAAAAGAACAGAAAAATATTGTTATAAAGTTCTCTTTCAAGAACATCATTGTGCCCGCCACCTCCCGCCCCTCCAGCTGCCTGCTGACTCCTCTCCCACACAAAGCATTTCTCCCTCGGCTCTCTGTTCTCCTCCCTGGCACTGCCTTCTCTATCATCTGAAACTCACCAAAGAAAAGGTGCTTTCTTCACTCTCCCGGTCCTCTGGTCAGGCAGTGAGGACTGCCGGGGAGCTGTAAAATAAGAATAATAGCCTGGCTCGATCCTCAGAGCTGGCAGCAAGCATCGGAGAAAGAAAACTAAAAAAAAAAAGTAGCTGCATATTCACACAGCTGATACTGGGGTATTGTTGCTTATTTGAATCACAGACATGGTCCCAGCTACACTCATGCCCACTACCTTCTTCGTTGCATTTTGAAAGAGTAACAATGCTGTTAGTCAACGGGGGCAGAGACCGTTACCCATTGCTCCAGGCTCCAGTTTCACACTATAGTCACTGAAGCTGTCGTAGCTACACTCACGCCGCTAGCTTCCTCATTGTTGCTGAATAAAAAAAAATTTAACAAAAGGAAACATTTTCACAGTTTTAAGCCTTGTGTGTGTGCGTGTGTGTTGGGGGGGGGGGGTTACCATGACATCCACTTCCAAAAGTCACTACTACAGAGCCTCTACTAGAACAAAAGAAAGAAAAAAAACACAGCAATGTAAGGCAGGTGGAGGAACTATTTTATTACAAAATAAATGAAACTACCTAAAATATTAAAATGTAAACATAAAAATGACCTTTTCAACAAACATTGAATATAGGTGCCCATTTTCTAACTGCAATAATACCCTCCAGGGTGGGCGGTATTGGGAAATACCAGACCTTCCAGGGGCTATAAGGCCCTCTGCCTGCGGCGTCAGGCCTCATTACGCCCCTGGGCGGTCCAGTATTTCCCAATACTGCCCACCCTGTCAGGTATTATTGCTTACATATACTGCAGTTATTTATTCTGCACACGAAATGAGAACATAAAACACATTCTTTTATCCCAGCATTGCTTTATTGAGTAATGGAAAAAGCACTCAATTATTGCATGTACAGTCATATCAATTAATCAGATTCAGACAGTTCCTCTTGTATGCAAAATGGGGATAGCAATAACTGTGCATATATCCAAAATTGCATACATTATCTAAAAAAATGAACTACACATTATAAAAGCTTGCAGGAAGGTAACTTTTGCAGTATAGTAATTAGCTATCTTGTTATATTCCAGGCAAAGAAGGCCTGTCAAGTACAGTAGTTACACTTCATGTGCAATGGATAGCAGAGATCTATTTTTTCAATCACTTGGCACACAACATACAGAGTGTACAGGACTCCTCATACCCTACAGTTACACTTACAACACCATGTACTATTTATTTTCACCCCAGATCTGAGGTGGCAGCTTTGTCAGGTCAGAATACCAGGAAAGAGGCAAAAAGGCTGCATGCAACCAAAGTTTGCTATGCATAACAAACAACACAAAAAGAAAGCATAGAGCAGGAGATGATTTTGGCCTGAAAAAAAATGTACACAGATCTAAAAATTGCATACATCTGAACTGCATACAATTGGAACGGACTGTATTTCTTTTATCTTGATTATGAGACTGGAGCTTCAGTTGTGTCATATCAGATACCATATATGGAGGAAGTTTTTTTTTTAAATTGATCAGTGCTGTCCTGGGTCTGGACATCAGTAGCCCACATGACCCAGTTAAGTAATTGTCTTCTTGCAGCTATAATGACTTCCAGAATAATGTGCTTAAGGTATCTGAAAAAGTTCCAGAGGAAAAAAATCCTTCCCCCACCTACACACACGCTCACACACACACTCACTTTGAATACAGTTTTATCCACTGGATATTTGCATTTGTGTGGTAATAATTTCCCTCATTACCAGTAATTAGACCAGATCCTAGCACAATCATCCCTCCTCCTAAACCATTAACATTTAAAAGATTTCATAACTCTCTGCTCATTTGTGTTCTCGTCTCTTCACTTTCAGGCTGAATGATACGTGAATTTGGTAATGCATGCTTGTGGTTCTCTTTCAGAACAGTCATGCTTGTCTCTTCTTGTTTAGATGTTTCTTATACATGTTTTAATTGGTTTGCTGCTGCTGCTACTGCTGTATCAAAAAATAATGAACTAAGACGTGGCTGTTGGTTTGACATTGTGTCTGTTGTAGCCCCTGTTAAGCCATCTCCGTAAGACCCTGTCCTGTGCCACCTCCTCCAGTATAGTATGTTTCAGATGTTTTCCTCCTGTGCCACCATTTGTGTTGTGTATTGTGTCTCTCCTACCTCCTTTGAGGCCTCTTTTCATGTGATACCCACTTGTTAACCTTCTTGGCTATCTCATGGTGCATCCATCACAGACCAGAGGTTAATTGCAAGGGGTCAATTATGTCGTTAGGGACAATGCCTGGAAAAAATATCTTTGCTCTGGTGGAAAAGAATTGAGTCACAACTTATATATTTTAGTGCAGATAATTATTTCAAAGCTGATGTCAGTCTGCATGCTAAATTGATTTGGGTATAATAAAGCAACCAGGTAAAGAATACTTGGTTCTGCTTCTTGTTGAATCTTTTAAATGGTGTTTGCTAAAAAAATGAAGGTCAGCCTGCAAAAGGAATGCAACAACCTGCATGTTAAAGCAGTAGTGCATTATACGATGAACACGTTCTACCAATGCAGATCAGATCAGATAACGTTTATTGATCGTTATTAGACATTACAGTCTTTTTCCTTAGACATATTACATAATATATTCTTAAAATGACAGACATAAAATATGCCTGTGCCATTATGCATTTCTCATTAAAAATTAACAAAACCAGCATAGCTTCAGCTAATATCATTTCCCTCGAATCTTTCTTTTCCAACATAATACAGTCTGTCTTTTAAAAAGTGCCCCAGTCATTGTAAAGTCACACTACTAGGTGAGGTAAAAATGCAGCAGGCCAGTGTAGTTTTATCCATATACATGGACTATGGTTCTCCATTATGGAGTCCTATGAGGACTGGTTAAAATTCTTAGGTTTATTCCCATTGGAGCAGAGGATAGTAAGAGGAGATTAACACTGTTCAAAATAATGTGAGATCCAGAGCTAATGGAAGAAATAGGTATCAAAATTCAGAATAAACCAAAGAATCTAAGGGCACATAGTTTACAGATGAAAATGGATACCGTAAAGACAAACAATAGGTATTTCTCATTTACAAATAGGACTGGAAGAATCTGGAATTCATTACCAAGCAATGTGGTCCTAAGTAAGTCCGTAAACTGTTTCAAACAAGAAATAGATAAATTACTACTCCTCAAGGGATTACAATGGACCCGCTAAATGCGGGGAATGGTATCAATGGGCAAATAAGCCTTCTTCTGTTCCAAACCCAGTAAACATTTTTCCAGTGATTTTCCTGTCCACTTATAGTAAATCTTATTTTACTATAATGTGGACAGTCTGTTTTTAGATTGTTTAGTGGGTTTATGGAAATGTCTATATTATGTTTGCTGATTGTTCTATATTGTTACTGTATAGTTGTACTTTTGCTGTAAGGGTTCCCTGAGCCATTGGGGAAGGGCAGCCTATACAAATAAACTCTACTACTACCACTGCTACTACTATTACATGCACTAGGTCCTTCAATTGATTATAACCACATGTGTAATAACCAGTTAAATACAGTACCTACAGGGATCATTGTTACATCTTTTTTCTCCAGCAACTTGCTGGGAAACATCCCAAATCTGAATTTTTTATTGTTGCTGTCATTTCTGGATCAATTATGTTAATATGATAGCTTTCCATTGCACAGTCATTTATTAAAGTTCTTCCATTGAGTATTGCCTGTCTGTCTGTTTGTATCTATTATTTTGGTTTTTAGTACTGGACTGTATGAGATGGTGATGTTAATATTTTGAATAGACTAGTGCCAAAAATAATCCTTGCCAATGGCATTTAAAGTGTTTTTAACACAATTCAGCCATGGCATACTGCATTTCCTTTTCTACGTCTTCAGCATTTTTTCTTCTAAGAACGTTTTGATAAGTCCAGTGGTATATTGGAGTTGTGTCCAAAAATGCTGAAGTCTCCCGAGGGCTATTGAAGATTTACCTGCTTCAGGGAGAACACTGTATCCTGGAGTTGTTTTTGATAAATTTAACAGTATTTTATATATTAGCTGAATTTTCTAATTTGTCCTGAACCCCATATTGCCAGATTTCTGTACCAAATAAACATAGGGTAATTGTCATTGCAATGAAAACCTTCATTGCTGCTTCTACTGTATTTCTTCCAAAGTTAGAAATAAATTTAATTATTGCCCCACCTGATAGCTTAACCTTGCTAAGGGTGATATTATTGCTTCCAAGAGAAAGCACTGTTAAATGTAATGCACAAATAAGGATATTCCTTGACAATCTCCAGTTTCTCTGCATTAATTCTAAAACTCAGGAGTTTTTCCAGTGCAGACGCTGATGCCGATTTGCATGCCCAGAGTCACAGCTTGACTTTTCAGACATGAATTTAACTTTGTTACGCCGTTTGTTTCTACAGATGAGTTACTTTAAAAAGTTCAGTTCACTGTCTAGTTTCAGACAACATGTTTATCTGACAGTGCTTAAAAATCATCAAACTTGTCATGGACAAGTTGGTACCAGGTCTATTCAGTGCTACAATACTATCCAAGCAAGAACCGCACTGTCAAGCCATGACTCCGGGCATCGGGGGTGTGGGGTGCTTTGTTCCCCTTATAAAATAAAAAGTCCTATTATTTCAGATGGTGTTTTCCAGTGAGGATGTTGATGCTGATTTGCATGCCCAGAGTCACGGCTTGACTTTTCAGTCATGAATTTAACTTTGCTACGCCGTTTGTTTCTGCAAATGAGTTACTTTAAAAATTTCAGTTCACTGTCTAGTTTCAGACAACGTGTTTATCTGACAGTGCTTAAAAATCATCAAACTCATCATGGACAAGTTGGTACCAGGTCAATTTAGTGCTACGATAATAGCACAGCAAGAACCACACTGTGTGAAGTGTGAAAGAATTTAGAGTGATGGGTATAAAAGTGGAAGGGAATTACCGCTACCCCTGTCACTCTGCACTGTTACATAAAAAGGATCAAGTTGCCCTGTGTGTGGTGCCTGATTGAGCTGCTCCCATGGTGGAGTGGCTAAGGCACCGGCACACAGCAGGGTTGCAGCCCTTGGACCACGGTTCAGTTCCCCCCAGGTCTCTGGGTGTTGCAACTTTTTTTTTAGAAAAGTGAACCCCCAAGCTTCTTCCATCCCCAAAGTCCACCACCTCGGGTATGTTATATTTAGTCCATGGGTGTGGGGCAAAGCCCTATAACACGGGTGGGGTGCTTCATCCCCCTTATAAAATAGAAAGTCCTATTACTTCAGATGGTGTGCACTGTTTCTGTTGGGGTCGGTGTTTTTACCAGTGTTGTTTCAGTGGGTGCTGTTTCCCCTGCAGCATTGATTACCATGTTGTTTTTGTCAGTGACATTATGACCCCATGCCAACAAGTGTACTGGCACTTAAGTACCATATGGAGATGTGGCCATGTATAAGGATTGGGTGGCTGGGGTTAAAGGTGGGTCACTGATCAAAACCTTTAAGAAATGATTATCATATGGCATTCTGTTACTATATCTACAGTAAATTGGCATACAGATGTCTGCAGCCACCTTTTTAAAAGGGGGATACAAAAGTCAGCCAAAATCTGACAGTGTCCCTTTAATGATTTCAAATAAAAAACAATGCTGAAGTAGACTCAAAATGGTGGTGGGGGGAGAGAATCTTACAAGACTAGAGAGAAATGGCAACCTGAAATAGAATAAAATGGTATTGGTGCACCATTTTAACTAACATGCACTGCTGCTGCTTTACATACTGAACATTTAAACTTTTCCCCTCTTTTTCCCAGACATCCCACAAAATGACCCCCAATAAATATTAGCACTGGGACTGAGCACCTGCTATATTACTAGTATTTCATTCATTCAATGTCCTTTCCCTGGCTGTTACCTGTCCTAAGTCTAGCCATTTGCCTGGTACTTCACCCATATTCTTTCTTGTGGTTTTCTTAACCAGTGCCGTGTCTCTATTTGGATCATATAATTCAAGAGCCAGAAAGAGAGAGTGGTCCATCTAAATCCCATCCCAACCCACCATACATTTCCAGTTTACCTTGTTAATTCACAAATATCATGTCCATAGTAAGCTGTATGTCTCTCTCTATGGTAGCATATTTATTTGCCTTCTACATCACACATACAATATTATGCCAATACCAAACCTGAGTAATTTAATGGGTGGCTTAAAGGATGGTGTCAGAAGAAGGGGTACCACTTTGTGGGGGACTTCTGTGACAGAAGACTCTTCAAGGGTGACAGACTTCACCTGACAAGAAATGAAGCCTACGCATTAGAGAAGAAGTTTGATGTCTGTATAAGACATTTCAACTGACTCGGGGGAGGGGGGGACTGGAACTAGGGGACCCATGGTGGCAAGTGAGAGGAAGGGGATCCTAGCTAGTACTTCCCCACATCTTGGGGCATGTAGCAACACAGTGAGTACAAAGGGGGTTGTGGCTCCAACTGGACCAGGTGAGAAGACATTAGAGAGCAGTAATTCAAAGTCTGCAAATACCCAAAAAAACACAAAAGGATGAGAGGACAAGGGAAGCACAAGGGTAGTAACAATGGAGTATCAGGGTCAGATGGAAGGTGGTATGCCTTAATGCCAGGAGCCTGGGTAACAAAATCAGCAAGCTCCAGGTGCTGATGGTGGACACAGAGGTGGACCTAGTGGCCATCACAGAAAGGTGGGCTTCAGAAAATAATGACTGGGACCTGACAGTCCCTGGGTACTCATTGTTTGGGTGGGACACAGGAACAGGTAGAGGGGGAGGAGTAGCCCTTTTGTCAAGGAAGGCATCAAGGTGGTGGAAGAGGGGTGCATCCTGGATAGTAATGGAGAGACTGAGTCACTGTGGGGGCAACTCATGGCAGCCTCAGTCAAGAAACTGCTCTTGGGGCACTTGGGGGTGCTCTATAGAACTCTGGGGTGAGGGAACGCGCGAGACACAGAGCTCAGGGAAGAACTTGAAAGGGGGGTGGCAAAGGGGGAAGTACTGGTGGTGGGTGATCTGAACCTGCCAGACATTGACTGGGATATTCCAGTGACATGGATTACCAGATGTCAGGCTTTGCTGGATGCCTTCCAAGACTGCTTGCTGGTACAGCTAGTTAAGGAAACCACCTGGCAAACTGCGATTCTCAATGTGATAATCATCAAGTCAGAAGTGATTGGAGCTGTGAGAATAGGGGAGCCACTGGGGAACCGTGACCATAACTTCATTTGGTTTGAACCTGCCCTTGAGTCCAGAAAACCCCAATCAAGAGCTGAAGTCCTGGATTTCAGAAGGACGGACTTCAACAGGCTGAGGGAGCTGGTCAGGGAAAAGCTAGTCTGGGTGGATGACATGGGGGGTGGAAGAGATATGGGGGTCAATTAAGGGAGCCATTCTTGCAGCATCTAAATTATGCATTAGAACAGTAACCAAAAAGAACAGATTCAAGATGCCATTACGGTTCTTGGCAAGAGTCTAGGAAGTGGTGAGGGCAAAGAAAAAGGCCTTCTGCAAGTATAAGGAAAAGGAGGGTGAAGAAGAATGAAGAGAACACATACTGAAAAATAGGGAGGCAAAGAGGGCGGTTAGGTAGGTAAAGACAGACACAGCTGCATATTGTGAAGGGGTCATGAGCACAGAAAATAGTTCTCCTGATATATTAGGGGAAAAAAGGAAGAAAGGAGGGGGAATCATAAGTTTAGCAGAGGAGGGGTAGGGTGATAGAGGAAGATGGGCAAAAGGCCACCATCTTTAATGATTACTTTAGCTCAGTTTTCACTAAGGAGAATGGTGGACCCTTGCCAGGGAGTGGCTTCAAAGTGGCCAGTAAGGGGGTCCTGGAGATGAGATAACCAATATTTACAAGTGAACTGATCCATAAAGGGCTGGCAGCACTAAAAATAGATAAGGCCCTGGAACCAAATGGGTTGCATCCGAGATTACTCAGGTAGCTGGCAGAAGAAATAGCTGAACCCCTGGTAGATCTATTCAACAGTTCTCTAAGGACAGGGGTAGTTCCAAAGGATTTTATGGTGGTGGACATAGTGCTGCTCCATAAGGATGGAACAAGGAACATGCGTAGAACTACAGACCTGTCGTCTTACCTCTACTGTAGGGAAGCTGAAGGAGTCACTGGTCAAAGAGGACCTCGTGGACTACTTGGAGAGCAGCGAGCTCCAGGATAGTAAACAGCATGGATTCATGGCAAGGCGTTCTTTCAGACTAACCTGATAGTTTTCTTTGAGTGGGTGACAAGGGAATTGGATAGCAGCCACCCTGTGGATTTGCTTTACTTCAGCTTCAGCTTCAGCAAGGCTTTTGACTTGGTACCTCACAGATGCTTGCTGAAGAAGATGGAGGATCTCGGTGCTGCTAAGGTCACAGTAAACCGGGTAGGTAGCTGGCTAAAAGGGAGGCAGCAGAGGGTTGTAGTCAATGGGGTTAAGTCAGCAGAGAGGGAGGTTCTGAGCAGGGTACCACATGGATCTGTTCTGAGACCGATCCTCTTCAACATGTTCAGCGACATTGGTGAGTGTATCCAGGACAGGCTGTGTCTCTTTGCAGATGACACTAAGCTCTGTGGGAGGATGGATAGCGACAAGGGAATCGGAGAAATGCAGAGTGATGTACAAAAGCTAGACGGGTGGTCTAAGGTTTGGCAATTGAAATCCAATGCCAAAAGTGCAAGGTATTGCAAGGTAATGCACCTAGGTAACAAGAACCCCAGGACAGAGTACTGGATGGATAGGGTGAGACTTAGCACTATGGCTAAGGAATGGGACTTGGAGTTATTATCAGTGAATTCCTCAAACAATCGAGTCAGTGCAACAAGGCATATAGCAAAGTGAATAGGATGCTGGGATGTATCGGTTGGGGTATTGACTGCAGAAGGGAAGAGGTAATACTTCCTCTGTATAGATCCTTAGTGAGGCTACACCTGGTGTATTGCACCCAGTTCTGGACTCCTCACTTCAGGAAGAATAAAGATAGGCTGGAGATGGTGCAGTAAAGGGCAACAAAAATGAGTCGGGCCAACAGGGCAGGTCTTACGAGGAGCGCCTCAAGGCACTGAACATGTACTCGCTGGAGACCAGAAGGGAGAGGAGAGATGTGATAGAGGC
This sequence comes from Neoceratodus forsteri, assembly GCA_016271365.2. NCBI lineage: Eukaryota > Metazoa > Chordata > Ceratodontiformes > Ceratodontidae > Neoceratodus > Neoceratodus forsteri. The sequence goes on from JADMNL010000027.1 coordinate 1,084,736, forward strand.
CTTTAAGTTCTTAAAAGGAACTAATAAGATGAACCGTGGGGAAACACTTTGCTTGAATACTACTTCACGGTCACATGGACATGAGTGGAAACTGACAGGAGGGAGGCTCAGAAGGGACATGAGGAAGTATTATTTTACAGAAAGGGTGGTGGAGCCTTGGAACAGTCTCCCTGAAGAAGTGGTGGGTGCTAAAGCTGTTAGTGGGTTCACACACGGTTGGGATAGAATGAAGGGTATAGTGGTTGCACAGGGTGGCAGACACAGGGAGGGGGGAAGGTGGGGAAGGATGGAGACAGCTAAGATCCTGGAAGGACAGTAGGTCCCAGGGCTAAATAGGGAAAGCAAGCAGACTGGATGGACTGTTGGTCTTTTTCTGCCATCTCTGTCTATGTTTCTGTGTTTCTATGTAACTTAGTACAGTATGTCTCATCCCACACAGTAAATCTTGTATGTCACCCACACGTTTCTCAAGTTGAGAAGCAGCACACAGTAGTACCAACACTTAAGGTACATTGCCAGTAGTACAGCTGTGAATCATACAGGGGTACTGAAGCCCGGTACTGTAACTGCACACCAGCACTTTGGGTCAGTTTAATAAGTTTTCAATATTCATTTTAGCTCTGTGCATCTACTATATATGATACTCTCCCCCACTTGCAGTGCCTGTCTGTCCTGATGGCTAGCAGTTTGTAGGATGAAAAATCAATTTCCGGACCATATGTTGAGTCTTGCTGTCACGTACTCATGGATTCACTAGTTTGAGATATAGGATAAGAATTACTCTAGTCATACCTGCACCATAATGTTTTAATTATATGTCCCTAATCTTGCCGATTGCACACCCTTACAATTTTGTTAACCAATTATTTTATATCTTCCCATTTCTAGGAAGAAGAAACAAACTGCTGATACTGTGGAAGTTGCATACATGAAAGGGGATTCAGATTAAAATGTCATAGCCATGCATAACCAATGTGAGGGAACAGAAGGGTTAAACTGTGCTAGCTTAATCAAGTTTATTAAGGCAGATGAAGAGGGGATGGGATTCTGTCTTATGTCATAGATGCTTTCAAACTGTGAACTGATTTACATTAGATTCATGGCCAACTGAATAATGTCTCATTGAAGAAGGGCTCTGTGTATGCCTGAAAGCTAGTGTACTGAAAAATTCATGGTGGTGCAATAAAAGATATGAAATCTCCAACTTAGTTTAACTAAATAAAGTGATATTTATTTTAGAAAATTGTTTTTGTCTGTATTCCTTGATGCGTTACTGCATATATATATTGGAGAAGAGTAGTCAGTGGGGCCATTTTAGTTCACAGACTTGGGATTCCAGATGTGAGACCAGCAATGTCATTATGAAGAACTCAGAAAAGCATGAATTACTTAGTTGGAATAAAATAATGACATGTTCGGCAGCTGTAAACAGGACACCATCAATTTTACTAGGGTTATTTGCATTGAAGGCAGGGCAACTAAGGTGGAGATATCCTATTACTGTACAAAATTCTCAAAGATGAGAACTTAATGCAAGATCTAGGATTTATTACTGTATGTTGGATGGTAACTCCACAAGTTACTAGTAGTGGGGGAACAGGGAAACTGGATGACTCAGTGGATTAGTATGGATCTACAATGCCACATTGACAATTTCTTGTCAACGTATCATTTCCCACCACTATGTCAACCATAATTGCGGTTGGCATTGTGCCATGGGAGGACAAAGGTGTTTTTTTGTGGGGCTCTGTGCCCCCCACAGCCCTCTAACACTATAATCAACTCTGAGTTGGAGCTGATTCAGGGAGCGGGGTGCACAACCTCGGGAAAGAGTGCCAGGGTCCTGAGCGGACTTTACTGCAATGTGTCAATGATGTCAGCATTGATGACATCACTGTAAAGTTGTCGCTATAGCTACGGCATACATATTAGTAGCAGGCTATGGAGCTTTTCACCTCTAGATCATTGGTTCAAATCCAGCACAGGTCAGTAGTGGCCCAAAGCCATTGTCACCTGAGGGCTGTTCAGTGACCTATGTAAAATGAGTTGTGGTGGTCTCAGTCCAGTTTGCAGTGGGCAGGTGTCCACATCACAAAATCACCAACACAGCTGGCACTGATTTGGCACCTGTGTTGGCAGTCTCACATGGGAGGCGAAGGATCAAATGGCCATGGAGTTGGAACTACGCTGTCACCTACGTGGCGGTCCCTCTATGGCAGGGTTGAGGCACATTACTGGAGTAGTGTTGGGAACCTTGCACTGTGATCGCTCATGCTGTACCTGTCATGTGGATAAGCAGAGGGCTTAAGGTTCCAGTGCTGTCAGTCTAGCACCTTTTATGAACACTAAAAATTCACACACAGGAAAAAAGCAACACAGTCTCTGTGGGCTTTGCCTTCTACAGTACCTTTAAGTACAAACAAGCTGGGGGAGTGAGTGACTGACTGGTGGAGCTTATTTCATAAACTTCAGTGGGCCGTGATAAGATATCAGAGTAGTGTGTATCTATCTTCAACATTAGACACTACCTTGCAGGGTGTGAGTTTTTTTTTTACAGGGGTGCAAAGTGACAAAAAGTCCTGGTTTTAACGTATCACGGTGAGTAGCGAAGTGGCTGGAGGTCTGGGGGCAGCCCAAGCCCCCAGAAGCCATAGGGTATAAAATGTGTTCTGGTTTATTCTAGGTGAAATGTTACACCTCACGTGTATTTTTTTTTTTTAAAGTCTGCCATTCTGCACCTCCACAATTAAGCCATCTGTCAGCACTTCAAACAGTTACAAATAGCCAGGGACCAAAAGTAGATGCCTAAATAATTACAGTGTATAGAAGATTGCTCTGCAAAGACTTCTGTCCCTTTGAAGATACAAAATTCTGTTACACTACTGTTCAAAGGACGTGGAATGTGATCATACCTTTCTGTGGTACAACAGCAGTGGTCAAAATTAAATTTTGCAGTCAGTAGCCAACAGGGCTACTGACTGGGGAAAACCATTAACCCCACACAGACATCTCCACTGGCCCAGTTGGTGTACACTGTGAAGTGTTGCCTTCTCTAGCCGAAGCCTGCAGGGCTAGCTGAAAGAGAATATTACCACCAGCCCTATACAAAATATACTAGCATTTGGCTAGTGGTCTGGTGACAATTTCAACCCCTGAACAGTAGTATTCTGAAACCTCTAGAAAATGCACAAGTAAAAGTAAATACAACAAAGTAAAAATCAGGCTCACAGATGAGGTTGAGACCGATATGGTTTTTATTTAACCTCTGTATTTGTTTTTACTTTGGTAATCCATTTGTACAGCTTATTTAAATTAGAACTATGAGGAGAAGTGAGGCCACCACGAGACATGACTGATTGACAGACCAGGGCTTCGCCTCTCTGACCCCCATGCAATTAACACTTATATTACCCGAGCACTCATAAAAATCTCCCAACCTTCTAATGTGCCTTGAATTTTACTGTGGTGTTTCTCAATCCTCTCCCCAAGATGTCGCTGGTAATATCACTAGAAAATGTTGCTATACTGGCCGTCCCATAATAATGCACTTATGTACAGGATGTTTACAATGACTATATACAATGCCCAGTGCAGTCTTTATAGCATTTGCCTAAACCCCATCAGGACCCATAGGATTTAGGCAAATACTTTAACATCATCACTGGGCATCAGAGATATAGACATCGAAAATCTTCAGTAGTATCATTACACAAGGACAGTAATAAGGGGGGCAGTTAATGATCTATTAATGGATGGGCAGTACAGCAGCATTTTCTCATGGTATTACCAGGTAGATCCAGCAGAAGGAGGGGTGGTAGACAAGAAGCATCACGATTAAAATGCAAGGCACATCAAAGGTTTATGAGATTCGTTTATGAGTGCTCTTATAATAAAAGTATTAATTGCATATGGTGCCTATTGGGGGGGGGAAATCAGAGAGGTGAGGCCCCGATCTGTACAGCCAAAAAGCCACCTTAACTTACCACCCCACATAATCTAGCATGGGTCAAAACTGACACTGGCACAGTAGCCAAATACTGATAGATTTTGTACAGGGCTAGTAAGATTTTCATTTAACTAGTCCTGGCGGGCTTGTACTAGAGAAGGCAATGCTTCACTAAGTACACACACACCAGCTGAGCCACTGGAAATGTCTGGGCAGGGTCAGTGGGATTTTCCAGTAACTAGACCTGCTGGCTAGTGGCTAAAAAACTTTATTTTTCGACAACCCCTGATCTCAGTGACCCAACATAGTTTAATAGCCCTACCAGCACCACACTCCAATTCAATAACTAGCTAGCATTCCAGAATCTCCAAAGATTATAACTAAACATGTGTAAACCAGTTTCTTTACTCCCATAACAAAATAAGATATACAATAAAATAAATCCACTGCTTTGGTTATGATGAGTCAAGCAGTGCCTAAAAATAAAATTCTTTAAAAGTGTGGCCATTTCTAGTTAACACAGGCAACTACAATGCTGTTCTACACCCATCCATCCATGCATGCATGGTGTACAAGTTACAAGAAAAAGGGTTCATTTTGAATATTTATACATGCGGTACACTGACCCACCGGGCATAAAAAGTGTCAAATGAAAAACAGAAAGTCAATGGTGGGTCATATTGTTCAGCCGAGCACAAATTCATAAAACAGCTGTTTAAAACCTTTGTAACAATGAAGACTAGGTTGTCCCCAAGGTAGGAAAAAAGTTGGGTCAAATTTAAAACAGTGTGCACCAACTGACCTAATCCCTGCCCAATAATGAACCTTGAACAAGTACGGCTCATTAAAATGAGAGTCGCATGACCCCAACACAAACACACAAAATAAAAAAAATAAAATAAACAGGTCATGCTCAAAGAGGGGAGCTCAGTTTCCCACTTCCAACTCCAGGCCCTTCTAAGGTATAAAATAAAACAGGGAAAAAAATATACTGTACAACTCATAGCTGTCAAGCAGCTCTCTGATGCAGGCACATGTTGTACATTACACAATCACTGTGTGGTGAGCAGTGCGGTAGATGTCATGTGCTGATGATGCTGGATTCTGGAAGGGGAATGTATTCTGATTACGCAAACCAGTCTAGTTCTAGCTTGCGCTTAGGCTCTCAAAAGCCCCTGGGCCCTGCACTTAAATGCATTCAGGCAGCCATAATGCCACCCCACGAAAATCTCAGCCAACGACCATGCTAGTACCTTTCATGATGACTTCCAGGACTGCCCAGAGAGTGCCAATGTGGAAGCCAGCTATCTGTAATGCACTGCTGTGTGTGGAGGAGGAGGATGTAGGAGGATCCTTCCTTGAGGGAGGATACCTGCTATCCATCTGCACAAAACCTGCTACAAAAGGGATGCAAAAAGCCTTGCTTGTGTTGGCAGCAAATCCAGCACAAGTGCAAACAGCATGGTATGTGGGAAAATAAAAAAAAAAGCTGCCAGCACTGTTTGGTAATAACCAAGGCTGTGCCACAGTGGTGCCCCAAACCAAATCACATAGCACAAAACAGAAGGGACAACTGTGCAAAAATAGTAACTACCAGAAATATCACAACAGCAATTTGGTTCAATGTCAGTTGGCAACCATATGATCCCCCCCCCCAGCCCCAAGGGTCAAAGGCTGGCTGAAAATAGAATTGTCTAGTTCTCCTTTCCCAGGCAACAAAAACAAAATAAAAACAGGTTGCTAGACAGCAAATGCTAGACTACATAACGATAGCTTACAATACATTTTTTTTTTTTTGCAAATAATTTTATTTTGTTATTAATAACAAAGCATATAACACACATAAAATATGTAACAAGACCAAATCACAATACCAGCAGAAAGAAAAACAAGAAAGACAAATTATGAAACAACAATGACCCTCCCTTCACCCCCCTCCCCCAAAATGAGGCAGCTTTCTCAACGAGCACTAACTACGAGAGAAGAAAAAAAAAGGGAAAGAGAGTGCCCCTTCATAGAACATAATCCGCAGCAATGTAAGCCTTTATAATAATGGGGCCTAGAGAATCCAACAGCTTTAGATAACAGCTAAGAGTTCCTTTCGTAGGTTTCTTACGCAGGGAGAGGGGGAGACAACAGGAAAGGAGACAAAAACTAAAAATTAGGGAGTCTACACACAACGTCTGGGCAACAATTAAACTAGGGAAGACATTAAGTTATTCGACTCACTTTGCCCCATAGAGGATCTAATTTTAGAGCAGACCAGACTTCCCCAGCAACCGTAAAATTCATCTAGAGATCCAAAAGGTCCAACTGCTTTTCAGCAGAGAGTGCCAACAAAATTCATCCCACCATTCTCTGGGGAGGCTCCCAGGCCCTTGCCAGTGCCTGAGAATGAAAAGCAGTGACCAAAGAGACCAAAGCGCTTTGCCACTTCAGAGACTTTGTGGGAACTCATCATATCTACCCAACAAGCAAACCTCTCTATTAAAAAGGCTGAGATCTTACAATCGGAGAAATCCATTGTTTAACAGAGGCCCAAAATCTAACAACTTTAGGACAGGTCCAAAGTTTATGATAAGTCGTAGCCAGAGGAGACCCACAATCTGGACAGGCTGGCGGAAAGGATCGATGGATCCGAGAGAGCCTAGCTGGGGATAGTTAAAGGTCATGGAGAATATTAAATTGAACGTTTCTCAGTCTGTCTTGCTTGCTATAGGTATAAATATCCCACCACACTCTTTCCCAAACCTCTGCAGACCATCCCTTTACAACATTGGAATCCCAATAATAAGCCGAAGAGGATACCTTCTCCGTAGTCCTTGATAATATCAATCTATATAACTTAGAAATCGGTTTACGAGCCGGTATCTGCTCATTGAGTTTCCTCAAGCAGGTCCCTGCTGAGTCAACCCAAGGTCCCTTTCCTAAAAATGTAGTAACACTCCGATGGACCTGATCTAACCGGAGCAGATCATTCTGGCCTACTCTCAATTTTTCTACCAAGGCCATGGGAGAGCTTATTGAATTACCTGCGATGAACTCCCGCAGCATCCAATTGGAGCCCATATTACCTATAGCATGCACAACAGGTCTCGCACCTACTAATATGTTTGGGTTCCTTAGCAAAGGTTGTGAGAAGTCCTTTCTAAAAGGAATATTTAATAGGGAATAAAGTTGGTGGAGAGCCCTAATATCCCAACCCAGTGGAGTGTTTCTGAGTTTATAGGGACACTTTGACCAGGGTATATAAGGGAAAGATTGCAAGTCTAAATTAAAATCGCTAATTACTTGACGGTCTAACTGGAGCCCTAAGGGAAGATCCGAGACAGCATCTGCTGGCTTGGTCCACTGAAGACATCTTAGTCCATGTATGGCTAGATAATAAAGATAAAAGTCTGGGAGCTGCAAACCGCCCGCCTTCTTCGCCCTGGTAACTTTAGCGTAAGCCCGTCGAGGTGGCTTGTTTTGCCATAAAAAGTCCGAACAGGCAGTAAATATGGGCCTAAGAAGGACTTGGGAGGTAAATATTTAAATTGACCAGAGGATAAAACAGTCTTGGCAGAACCGTCATTTTTATTACATTAGCTCTGCCCAGAATGACAGCTGCAATTTAACCCATCTATCCAGATCTTCCTGACCTGTTTTATTAACGGCCTAAAGTTAAGGTTAGCCAGGGAAGCCAGATCCTTAGAAATGTGGATACCCAAATATAACAGCGAGGACTTCTGCCACTGAAGGCCCAAGGAAGCACACCAGTCTTTGTGGAGGATAGGGGACAACGAATAAACTTTAGTCTTATTCGTATTTAGTTTATACCGCGAAAAAAGGCTAAAACTAGAAATAACCTGCAATATCTGGGGAAGAGATTTTTTTGAATTCCTAATATGTAAGAGCAAATCATCCACAAACACAGATAATTTATAATCAAGGCCACCCAGGCTAATACCCTGTACTTGTTTATCGAGTTTCAGGGCCCTTATCAGAGGCTCCAGATAGAGGTTAAATAAAAACGGAGAGAGTGGGCATCCTTGCCTAGTTCCCCGAAGAAGAGGAAAAACATCCGATATAAGGTTATTGCATTGAACCCTGGCCGAGGGACAGGTATACAGGACACGAATATAATCTATAAATTTCTTAGGAATGCTAAATTTATCCAAACATAAATCTCCAATCCACTCTATCGAATGCTTTTTCCATGTCTAAGGAAACCAAAGCAGCTTCTAAGCTCGGATCCTCAGGCGGAAATTAAATAAAGAGTTTCCTAAAATGATCCGCAGATGAACAGCCCTTCCACAAAGCCAACTTGTTCCGGGCTGAGGAGCGAAACCAGGAACCTTTTAATCTATTGGCCAAGATTTTTGCGTAAATTTTTTATCTATATTTAACAGAGAAATGGGTCTATAGTTGCCCACTTCTTCTGGGGGTTTATCCGGTTTGGGTAGAAAAATGATCCTAGCTTCAAAAAGTGAATGTTCATAAATACCCTGGTCGTGCCAAAACTTATATACTTGTTGAAGCAAAGGGACTAGCTGTTGTTTAAAGGTTTTGTAAAAGAGGGCCGTGAACCCGTCGGGCCCAGGCGCCTTATCTAGTTTCAACGCATCAATGGTTGCCGCTATCTCTTCACCTAAGATCGGAGCCTCTAGATTAGAAAATAAATTGGCTGGGAGTTTCGGGAAAGGAATCTTCTCAAGAAAGTCTTTCATAATGGATTCCTGCTTAAGGTTCGAAGAAGTGGAAGTGTATAACTCCCTATAGTAGTCATGAAATAAGTCTAAAATACCCTCGGGGTCAGCGATTAAGGTATTCGTCTTAGGGTGTCTAAGAGTTGTAACCCATTTAGCAGCAGCACACTGTTTCAATTGCCATGCCAATAATTTAACGGCTTTACTGCCCTGTCCAATATATGTAGCCTTCAATCTAGCAGCCGCCCTAACTACCGAGTCTCTGAGGGTATTGGCATATGAGGCTCTAAGGATAGATAGCTCTTTCTCTTGCGAATGAGAGAGAGAATTTGCCGCTTTACTATTCAAGTCCTTGATCCTGTTAAGGCAGTCTGCCAAGAAAGCAGACCTTTTCTTCTTACGGACCGAGGCAACGCGAATAAGCTCCCCCCTCCATGTTGCCTTTAATGCTGCCCAGACCTTGTCCGTTGCCGGAAGTGAGTTCCAGTTGGAAGATATAGAGTTGATTAGAAAATCCTGAAAACGTCTCACCAAACCAACATCAGCTAACAGGTTGTTGTTTAGAGACCAAGAATGAGATCTTGGGGGGAGAGCTGGCCAGTGACCTTTCAAGATTATGGGCGAATGGTCCGAAATTACTCGAACTAAGATATCAACCTCTACTACCCCAGATAACATTTGTTGACTCACCAAAAAATAATCCAAACTAGAGTAGCTCCTATGCACCGGAGGAAAAAAGGTAAATTCTTTAGTGAGCGGATTGAACAACCTCCAAGGGTCCACCAACCCCAGAGAAAACAAAAATTCATCTAAGGTTCTTTGGGCTCGGGACTTCAGAGTTCCTTTCCGTAAGGTACGGTCAAGGGTGTTAGATTGGACTAAGTTCCAATCGCCCCCCAAAATTATAGGTAAGTTTAAGAAAGGGGTCAAAACCATAGCTAAATTCGTGAAAAAGGAAGGTGTTTCTATATTGGGACCATAAATCGAGCCAACCACGAACTTTAAACACTTCAGTGTGGTACCACTAAGATAAATCTTCCTGCAGGGTCTGAAATGATCTCGGATGAGAAAATGGTATCCCTTAGCCACCAGAATAGCCACCCGCTTCTTAGATGAACACCCGCATGAATACCTGGCCCACCCATTTCTTCTGGAAATAACCCAATTGGTCTGGATACATGTGGGTCTCTTGAGGAACACAATCTAGGACTGAAATTCGTTAAATGGTTTAAAATAATATACTTTTTCCTGTTTTCTCTTCCCCCCTTAATGTTCCAAGACATAAACGTCAGGTTACTATTCATTAGCACAGTTATCAAAGTCTGCTGTAGTGTATTCTAGAAAGCTGCCCCTAGCCACCCCAACAGAATAACTCAAAATACCGATAGTAAGAATCCCCCACCCAAAGCCCGTACCCCCAAGTCGTCCTCTGTAAACCAAGCACCATGCCACCTCCACTTAATATGGCCCATGATGCGTGCTAATGTAGGCTGCCCCCCCAAAACAACTTGACAGTAAAGCACCTGAATTAGTAAGCCCATAAACAGTGCACCCCAAACTTGAACCTATAGTGATAACAATTTTTAAAGTTGAACAGAGGTGAATACCCAAACCCAGTGACCACGCTTCCACCGAATATCCTCCTTGACAAAGTTTTAAAAAGCTCCAAGAAACAGAGCAAAGAACAAAAAAGAAGAAAAAACAAATATCGTATGGGGTCTTAGGGGGAAACCCCAACCACCAAATCTTGCAACTGCAAAGACTACTCACAAAAACAGGGTAAAAACCTAGTAGCTGAAGTACAAACAGATCTTCATAAAACACAACTTATGAGCATTAAAATATCCCCAGTTGAGTAGCCTGATAGTAAAAACTTAGGTCACCCCTAAAATAACATAGAAATAACGTGGTTACCATGTGTTACATAACAATTGGCAAACATATTCTTTAAGAAATAACAAAGAATTTGCACCGCTAAAGAACCTATGGAGCGGTGATAGACGCCAAAATAGAGCTGGAGCTCCCTCTAGTGGTGCTAAGTGGTATTAAACTGTGAACTCGTAATAGCTGGTAGCCACGCTCTTTTATATACAATGCATAGTATCATAACAAAAAGGCAAGTGTGGAATTCAAAAAAGAAGGAGAAAATAAAGAGCAATAAAAAAGGGAAAAGCAGTAACTGATGCTTTATAAAAAAAAAAAAATTGAGACCCCCATGAACCTATGTGAGCCTACAAAACAAACAAAATACAGTTTGATAGCTTACAGAGACCTCATTTCGGCTACCCCTATAGCAGACCATAAGCATAAACAAGGTAACCACACAGTAAAAGCAGGCTAAAACTAATAAAGAGTTCAGGTTTTAGCCAAGAGATCAGGAAAGGTCATCTTCAAAGATTTCAAGGCATCTTCAGGTAGCTCAAAGCGTTTCGTGCCGTCTTTCAGAACAACCTCCAGCTTGGCCGGGTAGAGCATTCGTGTTTAATGCCTGAAAGCCCATAGCTTTGAAGTAATTGAACGACTTGATCTTAATAGGCGCATTTTAACGTTAAGTCCGGGACCAGTCTCAGCTTCTTCCCTCCACAATATTGCTGAGAGCTTCCTTGCCTCTTTAAGTATAAATTCTCGATCGAGATAATTTAATAACTTAAATATCAGAGGCCTCGGAGGATCAGTTGCGGAAGGCTTCACCCGGAGTGAGCGGTGGGCCCTTTCGATTATGTATTCTGGGCCGTTCGGGGAGGATCCCACGGTTGCCTTTAAGAATTTTTGCAAAAAGATGATAGCGTTGGATCCTTCATCGCCCTCAGGGAGACCCAGAAGGACTAAATTATTACGCCTACTCCTCCCTTCTAGGTCATCCAGGCGATCCTCTAGTTTGTTGATAGCTTTTTTGCAGTCGCTCAGAGTAGGCCCATCACGCTCCATCTTTCTCTCTACGGACGAGATTCTTGCCTCGGCGTCTGTGACTCTTCTAGCCAGCTGGGTCAGTGCCAGTTTGAATTCTGCCACCTCCTCTATTAGTTTAAAGAGGGCATCTTTAATCATCGTCAAATCCGAGTAGATACGGATGGGCATTAAACTCTCCTTGGGCACTGCTGGAGACGAGCTACGACGGGGCCGTTTGGCCTCTAGTTCTTGGGTCGATTCTTCCATTGTTAGTTCCATTGTTAGTTGGTAATTAATGGCAATCTCGGGAGCCCGATATAAAATTATGTAGCCACAACTGAGACTCACGACTTAGGTTCACCTCAAAGGTTTAAAAGGAGGTAAATCTGGGCTTTTTTCGATCGGGGAAGCAAGAGCCCACACTCGAGCAGCCGCTCTCACGCTATCATCACGTGACCCACCCTCAGCTTACAATACATTTAATTTACAAATTACAACAGGTCACCAGTTAATGATCAGAGCCACCTAAGTAATGCTGGAGCAAGCAAGCCAAGCACCACCACCCTAATAAAAGATTTGCAATTTGAAAAACAAAAAACTATATAAATAACAGCCACCAGCAGTCAAGCATTACCACTTCAAAACCACAGGACACACAGTCACACACAGAAAATGGGGACAGGTGAGTCAGACACAGTCTAAACCCCGGCCCCTCCCCCATATTTACTCTTTCCAAGCTGACCCACATAACACACACACGCACACACACAATGACTGCCTTCCCCAAAGTACACCAGAGAAGTGAGTAGAACTGAAAGACAGGACTGGAACTCAGGAAGGGACTCGGGGACTCTTGGAGAGCCAGGTAGCCCAGTTCAGCATAGAGAACCTCCTGAACTGAAGATCAGACCAGCACTGAGCTGAAGATAAAAAAAAGGTAATGAATGATTCTACAGTTGGGAGAGAAGGGGTATTGTTTCTTTTTTACTTTGTTGGTAAAATCTTCTGAAATTTATTGTACTTTGACTCCTGACCCAGTCTGCTCTCCAAGTACTGTCCTAGTATCCTTTTGTCCAGCATAGGATGAGGCTGCTGCTTCTTATTCATTGTAAAATTAAAATTGGAAAAGAAATGTAATGTGGCCGACTGACTGGCCATGGTGATTTTGGGTTCCAAAAACTCTTCTTTCTTCCATGAGAAGGAGGATTCAGGACTGACTGGAGGAGTCAATCATGAGTGGAGTCAATTTGTTTTATTTGTAGTCCTGTCTGCTAATATTTGATTTGATTGTCTCCTAAGTTCCCTGCCACAAAACGACAAAAGGCTTTTCAGAGTTGTAGCTTCTTCGGTTGAGAATTGGGATTCTGTTTGGCAGGGTGGGTAGTAAGGGTACTGTAGTGGATAGTGCAAGTTGGGGTACTTCAAAACTGACCAAGTCTCTTGCTCCGACTCAGTTACTGGATGCTTTTGGGCTTTACTTAGTTCAGTCAGTTCCCACCCACCCAGGCCGAATGGTGGGCCCCATTTGTCTTCTCGCTTTTCTTGGCCTGAGCCTCAGCCTTGATGTTATTTTTAGCCGCAGCCTGAGAAGGCTCCAGATGAGAGTTCAACTCTAGGCAGTGCCAGTCTATCCAGGCCCACCAGTCCATCAGATGATGGAGCAAACTAAAGGTACTGGTAAGGTAGTGTGTTTTGTTTATGGGCTGGTCGTTGAATTCTGGAAGTGGAAGGGAGCAGGAGGAAACATACAGGCAGCAGCAGCATCAGCAGCAGCACGTCGGCAGAGTAAGTAAGACTTAAAAGGGAAAATAAATCAATGACGTTAATCCAGACCAGGTGACAGGCAAGTCCACAGGCAGGCCCAGGCCAGGGTGTGATGATTTGGATGGATCTGAAGAGGCTGGTATACAATGCTATTCTACATCCATCCATCCATCCATGCAAGAAAAAGGGTTCATTTTGAATATTTATACATGTGGTACACTGATCCACCAGGCACACCCTTCCCCATATAACTCCATGAGTGCTACCACCTGTGGTCATCCATGGGGCAATGTCAAGGTGGAGTCCATTGTCCTCCCTCCCTGAAACAGGAAAGCATACTTTGGGATGCTCAGTCCTCCTTCCCTCCCCACTGAACATGAGTGAGCCTGGCCAGTTTGTGGACCTAGGTCACCCGGTGTGTCAGTTGTGCCTGCAATTGCACCCAGTGGGAAAGTTATCAGTGGTTGTGCCTCATACACGGCAAGCATGTATGTTTACACATATGAATTTGGCCTTCTGATACTGGATCTGCTTAATACTAAGGTGTATGATGCTCTGTCATTTTCCCCTAAATTTCTGCCAGTGTCTACATGGCCACAGGAATCACTAAGGGTGGTAGCCAGAAATAAAAGCACTCAGCCTCTTTACATGGTTTGTAGTCAGGAGCAGACATGGGTATCAGTTGTAAATTTGTTCCTTAAACGTTTGGGGGCTGACCACTGTTCACATCAGGAATATGACGTTAGAACATGCTGGGCCATTGTTGCAGGCAGATATTTATATTGTTCTGTGCTTTCAACAGGGCTATTTATCTTTATTTCAATGTGGCCCTTGCTGAGTTCTCTTTAAAAAAATAAAAAGTTATCAGACGGTGTCTTGGAGGTGCAGGTGGGTTGGGGTTAGGACTGTCCATAAAGTGCCCTTGGCTGCAGTACATGAGGACTCAAGAGAGGCTTACTTCAATGCTCACCATGTTTTTAAAAACCAGCCATCTTTTTTCTGTTCATTTTTTAAATTATCTCAACGTTCCATTTGCTCTGCCAACAGCTCTTCCCAGTTGGTTTTTCTGTTGCCCGTGGCATGGCTGGAGGGTTGAGTTTGCTTGACACATAAGCTTTAGCACACTGAGTAGCATTTGAACTTTCAACTATGAACCATAAAAGATTGCTGGGGACCTGGAGCATTATGGGAATATTTAATGACCTTTTCATTCATGTGACACCTCTTATATACTGTAACTGGGTAATAAAATTACCTTTCTCAGGTTCTTGTTGGAACTGCAAAAAAGGAAGGGACAACAAACAAGTGGTTTCAGATAATAAATATAATTTATTACTAGTAAATAATAATGGTACAGGCTTACAACCAACAGTATAATTACTGGGAGAGTATCCAGCTTCCTTACCTACGTAGGTGCAGTCTCTAGTCTCAGTAGTAAGCTTCATTAGGTTGAGCACCCAGCCAGAAGAATCTGTAAGGGCTTGGAGCAATACACACAGAGTTTAGTGAAATGCTGTCATACTTCTGTGGTGGGAATAATGCTTCCTTAGTCTTTGCACTCAGTCAGGAGGGTGGGGGAGGCCTGGAGGCCGCATGCACTGAGTTAAATGAAATGCTGTCATATGTCAGGGGTGGGGTGATGCTTTCGTAAGTTTGTGCACCCAGTCAGGAGGGTGTGGGAGGCCTTGGGGGCCATATACACTGAGTTAAATGAAATGCTGTCATTCTTCAGGGAAAAGGTAATAGTTCCTTATTATTTACTCAGTCAGGAGGGTCTCTGGGGCCTGAGGGTCACACATTGCAAATCAAATTAAATGTTGTAATACTTCAGGGAAGGGGTGATGCTGCCTTGGTTTATATGCCCAGTTAAGATAATCTGTGGGAGCCCGGTGCCATACACACAGAGTCAAATGAAGTGCTGTCATGAGGAGGTGACAATGTGACCCTTAGTTTGTGTACCTAGCCGGAGGCTAATGCCAAGCAACCATGGTGCATCCTCCGTTGCTGGAAAATGGGAAGAACTCTGATCAAGGAGGTGGCCAGAGGCACGTCAAAGAAGTCCATGAGATTCTGGACAAATCCTCAGTTCTGCAGAGAACTTTGGCACCTAGACAGACTTCATTATTGTCTGAAAGAAGAATCTCTTCAGGGGAGACCCGAGTGCGAGCATGCAAAAGTAGTATTTTTTTATAAAATATTTGTTACTGTATTTCAGTAGATTCAGTTTTCTTGAGGGTCCAGTCCCCTGGGATACTCCCTGAATCTGTCTGTGCTGGACAGGGATAGCTGGCTTTTTGCTTTACAGAGAAGCCAAATCTGTTGTTCTGCCACTTTAAAGGGCTGCCATTTATAGGAACTCCTCCCTTGTTACACCAGCTATAAATATTGATGAACTGAACTGAATAGTTTTAGGGACACATTTCTGCACTAGACAGGAAATGCACTTTAGTCTCTAAGAGCAGCTACAACAGAGACTGGAAGTTATAGTGAAAAATGAATGTTCAGACCCAAGAAGGCTGAAAGTAAGAATTGATTGGAACCTACTAACATACATAGTCTCTTCAGTCTGTCATTCTGTCCTGACTGAGAGGGACATACCTCTCAACCTTTTGTCCCCCAAATGTGGAACATTGCCTGTCAAAATGTGGAAAAAAATAGGCAAAATGTGGAATACTTAATCAAATCTTTACCTAAGAAGCTCAGAACACTGTTAAAATGTTGCATTTATGTTTAGAAAGTCTTTTATTAATTGAATAATACATTTTTTGCATAATTTACTATGGATTTTTGCTTTAAAATGTTGACATTGAATGTGAACAAGTCCTCACAATGTGGAACAGGGAGCTTTTGTGAAGTAAAATGAGGAATGTTCCTCGTAATGTGGGACAGTTGAGAGGTATGGACAGGGAGATCCGACTTTGCCTCACTAAGAATGCAAATCTAAATGCTGTCCTATTTGTTTGGAACCCTCCCTACTGCACTCTATGAATATTAATGAGCTAGTTGACTAGCTTTGGGACACATTTCAGAGGCGGACAGGAAGTGTACTTTATTCTCTTGTAGCAGTAGCTGACAGCAGCACAGAGCTGCATAGGGAATCTATTTTCTCTGGACATCCATTGTGCGCCTTCTGTTAAATTCTAAAGAACAGCATCATAGTTCTAAATAGTGCAGCTCTGAATTGTAGGAGGTGGTGCGGCTGAAGACTAAAACAGGCAGGGATTATGAAGTTGGAGTAAGGATAAGTGAATTAAAAAAAAAGAAACAAGGCAAAGCAAAAATAAGGGGGGCAAGGGTGGGGGTGTGGGGTCAGCTTGATATGCTGCTCTGACCAAAATTATTTAAACAAAAGCAGACAGCAAAGGCACCCAACACTAATAAGGAAGGGATGAGTACACTGATTCCGTTTACCTACCTTATAAAATGGTATGAATTTGATTCCAGCCTATTTATTTTTTTTTATACTTGTTTCACTATATTTGTACTTCTTTGACTTTATTTCACTGGAACTCGCTTATTTTATTTATGTTGCTTTGTAATCTCTGTTATCACTTGGTTTTATAAGGGTGGAAGTAGGTCTAGGCCTATTGAGACCACCCTTCCCACTCTTGTGGGGTGTATTCCTGTTTCTATCCCCAGAAGGAGTTTATCCAGTTTGGTTTTAAATTTCTGAAATGTATCACTTTCTACAGTATGTTGGGGAAGGGCATTCCATAGCCTAGTAGCCCTTATTGTAAAGTAGTGGCCATGTTTATTTGTGATCACCTTAGGGATACAAATCTGTCTGTTGTTGCACCTGAGATTTTTGGGTTTGTCAGCATATTTAATATTATAATCATTCATTAGATCAATATCCATTAAGATATTAAATAATATGAAAATCTTCTCGGTTCCTCCTTAGCTGTAAATCATATAAACCTAAAGCTGTTAGCCTCTCCTCATATGATAGGTCCTTTACCTTCAGTATTAATTTTGTGGTCCTTCCTTGCATGCTTTCTATAACTTTAATGTATTTGTTAAGATAAGGGGCCCAAAAGCTGACAGTATAGTCTGTGTGTGGTCTGATAAATGATTTGTATAATTGAAGAATACAATTTTCGTTTCTTGTAATAAATTACCTCTTTGTGGATGCTAAAATGTGGTTCCCCACTGGTTACTTGATGTGAATTGATTATTAATGATGACCCCCAGGTCTTGTTGAGATTTTGCTGTTTTTAATGATGTTACCATATAACAGATAATTTGTGCTATTAACATGGAACCTTTGCAAAAGAGCACTTGTGCTCAATGGTATTCTTCGAAATTTAAAAAAAATGAATATTCACTTTTTTGTAATCACAATTTATTGTGCTTTTTTATATAAGTACATGACAGAGCTCAAGCAGGCAACAGTTGAATACAGCAACATCACAAAACATGCAACAAAATGCAGTTCAGCTTTAAGACAGTGTGTATTGTAAAGTGCATACATTACAGAGATGCATCAGTAACCGGTATGAAATAAAGCAATGTGCAAAGAGTGAGGAGGCGGAGGCAAAAGCATAGGTGAAGAGGCAACTCAGGGCATCATATAATGAGGGGTATGTTAACACCCCTGTAGACTGGGAAATGTCCAGTCAAGGCAGTGGCAGAATAACACCCTTCAAACCTTCCCTGTCTACCTTGCACTCTGAGAAAGGGAGCTGGTTCAAATCAAGGTATGAAATCAGAGTCATGATCAAGTTGATGTACAACCCAGCAATGCCAGGTGTCTTCAAATGGCAGGAGTCAATTACTTAGTTTATGAAGGGACAAATATTCATTTTGTATTTGCTTTGAGTATGAAAAGTGACTTTTGCTTTTACATTCAGTCAAATAGAGGGCAGCAAGAAAGAACACATATTAAATTGTTGCCACTGAAAAAATGTTCACTTAAAGAACTGCTGATGTTATTTCTTCAGGACAAGCAGCTCTCACAACAGAGATGCCTGTACAAGGGTTAAAAATAATGTTTTGGTTGTGTGTATTTTAACAGACAATTGTCACTCATAATTTTCAGGTCCTGCAGCGCTCCAAATCTGATATGTGTAGTTCTATCCACAAAATAACATTTTGATGACACTGTGGGGAATGGGGTTAAAGTCCAGTGAATTGTCCTGGTTGAAACTGCAGCACTGTTAAGTTTAGTTTATTTGTTTCAAAAGGAAAAGGCTCCATTGAGCAAGCTCATTTACAAGGAAGTCCTGGGTGTCTTAAGTGTCTGCACACTGCGTGTTCTTTGCCTGCTACAGTACCTGTAGCATTCAGTGAAACAGATGTCTGTAGTTTGCCTGAAAGTGTGCATAATGAGATGAAAATGTGCATAATTAGACCAAAAGTGTACGTAAGGGATAATCGGATTCTGTGGAATCTGTTCCATTTCAGTCTGTTGGCTTACCTGTATCTGAAATTCCAGTTCTGAGTCTGACTCTATTCTGGCCAGTTAAGAAATCTGAGTCAGAGTTTCTAGTTCCATATCCAACTACAATTCAACCTCCCCCTACCCAGTACATTTTATTTATTTTATTTATTTATTTATTTATTTTATTTAGTTTTTGTTGGCCGGGTAAGTGCACTAGACAAATCATGCCTATTTTCAGGCACGACCCGGGGGAGGGGGATACAGATGAATGGCAACTGACCTTGAATCAGATTAAGCTGTTGGTGGTATTTTTTAGTGAATGAGGAAATTTGGCCAGGACACTGGGGAAATTCCCCTACTCTTCGATAAATGCCATGGGATCTTTAACATCCACCTGAACTACCACCAATCCAAGCAGATGGGACCTCGGTTTAACGTCTCATCCGAAGGCGGCACCTCAGAAGTGCAGCACCCTCATGCTGCACTACAGTGTCACCAAGTGCCAGATGTGGGAACTGAACCCCCAGCCCTCTGATCTCCCGGCCTCAGAGGCGAGTGTGCTAACAGAGTGATACAAAAGCTCAGATGGACCCCTTGCTTAGAACAAAGACCTCCCCCTTCCCCCACCCTTCTCTCCTCCCTTACCTTAAAAGTGATGATGGT
Organism: Neoceratodus forsteri; assembly: GCA_016271365.2. Classification (NCBI taxonomy): domain Eukaryota; kingdom Metazoa; phylum Chordata; order Ceratodontiformes; family Ceratodontidae; genus Neoceratodus; species Neoceratodus forsteri. The sequence continues at coordinate 1,104,066 of JADMNL010000027.1, forward strand.
TGCCTGCTACAACGATGGACTGCAGGCATGAGGGTCCAGTTCCAGCTTCCAAAGTAAGGAGTTAGTCCAGAGGTAGGGTCCTCCAGGGTATCCAGCAATTGCCCACAGTCCAAATAAAATTTGTGAGACCCCCTCCCCAGCAACAGAACTTGCCAGTGCTGCCACCAAATATGCATACGCTGCTGCAGTTACCTCCCTCCAAGCAGGCCAGTGCAGTTCTCCTGACCCGATTCTATTCAGTAAAGTTCTTATTCAGCTCCAGTAATCCACTGTGATTGGTGAGTGACTGAAACCAAACAAAGAAAAACCCCTGATCTGGCCATCACTGCCCTCTATATGACCGGGGAAACAACGGAGGTGGTCCACCTGAATAACACCGGAGGCTATGGGTCTGAACACATCACCAGTGCTTGGTAGTGCAGGAATATCCCAGTGGCCTGTTTCAAAGGAAATTAACCCCCAACCTATGACTGTGGCAAAATATTATTCGTCAAAAAAGTGCCAGGTACAGTACAAGCATTTCGTAAACCGATTTTTGTTGTTGTTATACCAGCTATGGTTTACCTAACAAATACTGCATATGCCTGTCGTGCTGCATGTGCAAATACATCTTCCAAGTTGCAAGCCAAACCACATTTCTCTGCGGCTATGCAAACCCATTGACTCAAAAAAGATATTTGCCCTTCAATGTCTGTTTATCTATACAATTTTCCAGGCCTTGCTTATAATCCATCTACCCCCTTTTGCACACTGATAAACAAAATGCATTCCCCAAACTGTATGTCAGTTTCAAAGATCAAATTAAAACTCCATGGGTATCGACGTGGACGTGGAACATAAACTCACTGTGGATCCAGAGGTCAAGGATCGACTTAAGGAATGTAGAGATAAACTTACTAAACTAATGGAACAGAAAATAGAGGGGGGGACTGCAATATACTGAGCAGCAATAATATGAAGCAAGTAATAGGGCTGGAAAGCTGCTGGCATGGCAGCTTAGACAGCAGGCAGTTAGCAGAGCAGTGTTAAAGATCAGAGGAGGGGAGCATACAGATGTAATCTACACTAACCCCACAGACATTTCACATATCTTTGCATCTTACTATAAAAACCATGCGCAGATTCTTGGGGGAAGAAAGATGATAAGGCCCTGCATGAGTTCCTGTCCTCTGGTAGGGTCAGTGGCCACATACAATGTATAGGGCCTACGGACAGACTGGATGGACCTAGCGGTCCTTATCTGCTGACAATTTCCATGTTTCTGTGTTTCTCTGTTACCCTGCAGCAGCTGCCAAGGAGGAGAGAGATGGGCTAGAGGCTCCGATCTCTCAGTCCACCACTAAAAATCTAAAAGTAGTAAATGTCCAGTGTGGACAGTCTTCCGGCTGAATTTTGTAAGATGTTTGGAGTTGCTGGCACCACTACTCCAGGTAACGTTCAACAAAATCCTGGAGGGAGAACAAGCCCGTAATTCCTGGAAGCAGGCACAGATTATGGTTCTGCCTAAGCGGGAAAGTCCCCAGTTTTGCAGTTCACATAGTCCTATATCACACCTCCGGATGATATGAAATACTCACTTCCATCCTGGCGGGCAGGCTACAGAAACAATGTGCATGGTTTGGTGGGCCCAGATCAAACTGGATTCACAAAGGAGGGTACTACAGGATAATATTCGAAGAGTCCTTAATATATTTTCATCCCAAAGGGATTCTAAACAGTTGCAGTTGGCCCTATCTTTAGACACAAAAAAGCATTCAATAGCATGTGGTGGGAGTACCTTAGAGGGATCCTTAAAGCTACAAATTTCAGTCTGGCCTTCCAAGCCTGCATCAAGGCCTTATATAGGAACCCAGAAGTGGTAGTGAAAGTGAACAGGGTCAACTCTGAGGTTCCCTCTTGCCCATGGAATGAGACAAGGTTGCCCCAGTCTCCTCTGCTTCGGCTCTATGTATAGAGCCCCTTGCAGTGAGGGTAAGGAAACTGAGAGTATTAAAGGAATTGAGGTGGTGGGGAACGTCAAAAATCTCGCCTATGTGGATGATGTCCTTTATCAGAGAACCTGCAACTTCCAGCCAGCATTGCAGACAGTTCTACAAGAATATGGCAGAGTCTCAGGGTACAAGGTAAATTATACAAAATTGGAAACAGTCCACAATGTGTTAGGACATTGTATAGCATAGATTGAACATACTTGTTGTCCTTTGGTACTGCATTTGGAAGGCATACAGAAATATGAATTAAAAAAAGTTACCAAGGTTTTATCTAGATCAAGCCCTTGCAGTAAGACCATGGGTAGTAAGTCCAGAAAATTTAACCAGAAAGTTTGTGATGTGCAATCTGCACACTAATACATCACATCTTTGAAGTTTAGAGTCCATATATAACCTGTAATAAAGTATATATTTGATATACAGTATTTGTTGCATCCGTGATCAAAGACCGTGATCAAAGATAGACAGCAAATTATTCTACAAATTGGTTTGTTAAGCAACAATTAATACAAGTGGTAAAAAACAAAACTTGAGCGACTCAGACAACTCTTACAACATTTGGAATGGCTGGACCCAGAGTTTGGCAATAACCAGTAAAATTGGATTAGAAGCTTACTTTCCAAATAAGAACAAAAAAGCAGACTGTAGTTTCAATATGGCAGACTGATCCTACAATTTCGAAGTGGCTGCTTGTCTTCGGGATGACCAGTGTGAGTATATAGAATGCTACTGCTCAGCGCCACAAATCTATGGCCATCTTTATACTTCAGCTCCCGTCGTGCATCGAGGTCTCCCCACGGATAAACAATTCTGCTTAATCGTGTAATATACACATATGACAGTATAAAATATATCAATAAAAATTTAAAAAAATTGGCAAGCAATATAACAACCTCAAAATCAAAAAGGAGAAAATAGGTACAACAGAACAATAAATGCAATTAATTTCATATACTGCAGAACAGTTTAATTTTACCCATTGTTATTACAAATGTTGAAATAGAATGATCTGGCTGTAGCACCCTAACCATTCTCTAGAGTGCTGCAACATATTTTTGGTTTAGCAGCTGATGTTAATAGCCAGAATGTTTGGGCCCCACTATAGTAATTAATAAGCTAGTATTCTTAAGTTATAAGGTAAGCTGTTCCAGACTCTTGGGCCAACAGATGAGAAAGCCATGTGGCCATTAGTATTTCTGCATGCTGGAACACAAAAATGTATGCTGTCTGATAACCCATTCCTCGGGGTTCTAAGTTTCCAAAATTTGGAGATAAAATGTGACACTCTCTGTCAGATACAATTATATATATATATATACAGCCTACCAAAAGTAATTGTCTCCATTCTTCTAAACCTAACTATCCCAAATCCCTGTACAGTATAATAAGCAATTAAGGCAGTCCCAATTTAATATCTCAAACAGACGCACTTCAACATGCAAATCACTCCCGACTTGCCTATTCTGTCTAGTGCACTAAATATAGAATAGTGGATGGATGACTATCCACAACAAGGCTGTGTTTCCATCGAGGGAGTTGATGATGTCATAGAGACCTCGAGAACGAAGTTCGAGAGGTCTCCATGGCATCATCAACTCCCGAGATGGAAACACAGACTTAGTTGTGGATTGTCAACCATCCACTATTTGTTATAGTATATGGTTCCCCCAAAATGGTCACAAGGTTCATAACTTGCGTTGACACTCCTGCATTGGTCCTCGCTCGAGTCCCGTCCACCAAGATACCGGTCCTCCTCACTGCAGTTATGCTCTGTTTCGGTCACGTCCCCGAATATAGCGGTATTAATCGCTGCGGTCGTAGCTTCTGCTTTTTGCCGTAACTGTGCCAGAGATTTAAAAACTGCAAATTGAGAGTCTGGACACATGGAGATGTTTATGGCAGTCCATGTCCAAACTGTCTGTCCGCCTGACCACTCACTCAGTGAATCTGCCATTTTAGAATGTATTTTTTTAATCACGGACTGTTTCCACCAGTCAGGTAGAGCTCAAGGGCAAAGTTGTTGTACTACCGATGTGACATCAGAACGATAGAACAACAACTTTTTTGACCTTTGAACTTTCCTACAACAGGATTTGGAAAACCATAGTTTTCCATTTACAATAAACCCTAACCATATTCTATAATCGAGTAAACCCCTATCCATACAGTCCCCACTGCCACCAAACAAACCCCCAAGACATTAATATGTGGACCTCCCTTAGCACCCTTATGCTGCCTTTAACATTGCTTTGTACAGGATGGGCCTTAGCTCAGGGTCAGTTTCTGGGTGTGGGTATCAAAATAGTAATGCTTCATTGGGAGCCACTCATTGGAAACAGTTCTAGACATGACCACCTCCTTCTCCCCTTGCATGATGACCAGGGTGACCACCCCTTTCTTGATGACCAGTTCCAGACAAGACTACCTCCTTCTTCCCTTGCATGATGACCCCCTTTAAAAATCCCTGTGCCACCCTTGAAAACCACCCAGTCCATGCTGCACTGTACCCCTCTCCAGGAGACCACTAAACTCCTGCTTTTTTCTTCTCCGTTTGGTCTTCACCGTGACCCCTCCTTTACCTGCGGGAGGGTCTCATAACATCCTCTATCCTTCAAGGTCCTGAGGCCCACTGGCACAATGACTCCTTAGAGACACTCTTTTAAAAACACGGTTATCACATAGTCAATTGGGATTTTTTCAATTCTTTGCTAACGGATAAGGCCCACTAGGCCCAAGACCTGTTTTCAGGGGCAATCTGGGAGCACTGGGGAGGTTAACTGACTTTTTCAGAGTCACATAGTATGCAAGAGAAGGTTGTGGGACTCAAACCCAGGTCAGCTGGATGTACCAAGCTCATTCGAAGCTTGTTACTGTAACACGCTGTACTGCCTGCCTATATAAGGAATAATGTATGGCAACCATACACAACGAGCCTGTGTTTCCATTGAGGGGTTGAGATAACAGCTTATGGACCTCAAGAGCCTGGCAGTGTAGCCTAGAGGTTAGAGGAATGAGGTGTGAACAAGCTTGAATCATCCAGCAGACCAGACCTGAGTTTGATTCTCTCAACCTTCACTTGATACTGTGTGTCTCTGAGCAAGTCCTCCTCCATCACGTCTGATTAGGTTTTCAAACTATGCTGCCCTGGACAAACAAGCCTTCTATTTGACCTCTCTTATGTTGACTGGTCTAACATTTATACATAACCAATGTTGATACTGCCTCAATTCATTTCTGACTGAATTTGGCAACATCCAAAAGAAGCACCTCCCTACAGTCAAAAGGAGGGTAAGGGCCAGCATTCGAGGTGGCTGAAAAACACCTGCTTCAAAGTTAAAAGTTAGAGACAATCAATGGAAAAGTACAAACAAACTGGACTGCAGTCAGATCTCATTCTGTATAAACAATACAGAAATGACTGTAAAAGATACATCAGGCAGGCCAAAGTAAATACTGCCAAAACCTGCTGATTAATTCTTCAATGACCCTCATAAGTTTTGGGGTCACATTAAGTCCTTCTTAGGTTCTGCTAAAGATGTCACTCCCTCAGATATGGTCCTACATGGTGTACACTGTAATGATTCTACTACCATTGCAAATGCTTTTAACCAACAATTTTCTGACTTATCCGCCTACACAGCTTCCCTCCCATCACAATCCTCTGCTTCACAGTTTAACCCCACAGCCTCTGAAGGACCCCAAAACTTAACTAACCCCTTCTATTTCAGGGAAGTGTCTAGGCATCAGGTCCTAAAGCTGCTCAGGTCACTCTCTGAAAACACCAGTACTGGCTCAGATGGCCTAGAACCAAGACTACTAAAAATGGCTTCTTACTACATCTCTGGCCCCTGGCACACATCTTCACCCTATCTCTGTCTAATGGCATTGTCCCTGAAGCCTGGAAGGCAGCCAAGTCACTCCTGTATTTAAGAAAGGCAGTAAAATGACATATCAAATTACCGCCTATTGCTATTTTGTCTGTTCTGAATAAAATCCTGGAAAAAGTAGTATCCATGCAAATCACTGAATACCTTGAGAAATTAAATTTACTAAGCTCAGCACAAATGGTTTTGAAAGCATCACAGCACCATGACAGCACTTGCAAAATTCACTTCAGATATCGTTACCAATATGGATAGAGGAAAGTTAACGGGGCAGTCTTCATTGACTTAACAAAGCTTTCGATCTGGTTGACCATTCTCTGCTACTATCCGCCCTCATTACCTTGGGCTTCTCTCCCCAGTCACTACCTGGTTCAAAAGCTACCTCTCCAACAGAACACAAGCTGTTAAGTTTAATTCATCCATGTCAGACAGTGCTGTTATCAACATTGGGGTCCCTCAGGGGTCTATACTTGGCCCTCTTCTATTCTCATTATTCGTCAATAAACTTCCTGAGCTGGTCACCACAGGTCACTCACTTCTTTATCGCGGATGACCTGGTAATTTATTATCACTCTGATAAGGTCCTGGATCTAAATGCTGCCCTCACTGCAGATTTTCGTGCTGTACAATACTGGTTGAACTCTCAACGCCTGGTTTTAAATACAAATAAAACAAAAGTTATAATGTTTGGCTCCAATCACAAGCTTAGATCCTGTCCTCTGACCATCTCTGTCTCTGATATCGATGGGGACCCTATAGAAACTGTCACTTCCTTTCGTTACCTTGGCATCCACCTGGATCAAACCTTGGACCTGAAAGCACATATACAGAAAACCTCCAAGTCAATTAACTGCAAATTGGGGCTGCCTATAGAGACCAAATACCTGCTCACCCTGCTGCTAAATTGGTGATAGCCAGAGGCATTCTATGCCAACCCTTACATATGGGTGTCCCATCCTGTCCTTGGCCACCAAATCTTCACTGCAACTATGGGATACTACCTTCAATAATGTGTGCAGGTATGCAACCAAAGCACCTCGGCTGCAGCATCATTGTCTCTTATATCAGGACCTTGGTTGGCTCTCTCCTTCCTCTACCAGGCAGTACTACTTGTACAATTTAGTTGATTCCATCCTAGGACGTCCAAGCCTGCTATCCTGTCTATCTCCTCAGGCGGCCATTCCCACAAAGAATCTTAGATCGGCTGATCAGACCTTACTATCCATCCTTTTGTCGGACTAAAAGGGCATGGGCTCCTTCCATCATGCTGCCCCCACCTATGGAACCTACTACCTCAGGATCTAAGAGATGTCTCCACTCATGTGACTTTTTAAGAGCAAACTCAGGACTTTCCTCACTACTATGGACAAATGTTTTGCTGTGACCCTACCTGATCCGCTGCATTTGTACTGTTTCCTCATTGCTAGCACTTTTGCCTGTCCAAATGGGTGTTCTATACTGTGCCTTGTAATTAATGTTTTATTTTGTGCCTTGTAATTAATGTTGCCTTAACCTGTTTCTTTATAAACCTAATGTTAGCTGTTGACAATTGTAAGTCGCTATTCTACTCCATGACATTCTTATCTTCACTTCACAGCCTCTCCTCACTTAACCCACTGCTGCTCTCTTCCCCCCCTTCTTCTGTTATATCCTCTTCCCCTTTTTGCCACTCCCACCAAACTCACCTTTACTTGTTCCTACCTCATCCATGCCCTCCCTTAGTCCCCACCCTCCTGGCTGTGCTTAGTCACCTCTCTCCTACCTCCTACTCCCGTCTACCGACCCCCTTCCCTGCCGTCCTCTTGGTTCCACTGGCTCGGCTTGACTTTGACACTTTTGCCGCTATTGCCGTAACTCCTCCGCCTCTATCCCCCTCTCACCGGCATCCTCACTCTCGCCCTGCTGTCTATCGGTTCCACCAGACCGGCTGTATTTTCCTACCTCCTACCGCTGTTGCCGTCTACTGCCACTCCCCCCTACCACCCTCTCTTCACCTGCCGTCTCTGGGCTTCATAGGCCCGGCCGCAGGTTGGAGTACCTCACCCCGCTGTTGCCGTATCTGACGGCACCTCCTTTCCACTTAATCTCTCCCTCCCGTCCTTTTGCCAGTTTTCCCTTCCTTGTGTCTTTTCTACTGATGCCTATCCTCTCTTATTTTCTGCCTTCTACTATTCACATTTTTGAGTATGTTCCATGATCAAGTGCTAAAGTATATTTTTGTTTACTAATGTATGTTACATTGCCATATGTATTTCTCTCTGCATTTTTTGTACTCGTTGTCTTAATAATCTGGCTGTACTCTTTGTGTATTGTAATTGTACCTCCCGGGTCGTGCCTGAAAACAGTCACTTGCTGATTAGCGCACTTACCCGTTAACAAAACTAAATAAATAAATAAAATAAGTCACTTAACCACCCAGTGTTCCCAGGTCGCCTCTTGAAAACAGGCAATTGTGCCTAGTGGGCCTACCCAGTTACCAAAGACTAAAATTAAAAAAATTTAAAAAAATGAAGCTGGAGAGTTCCATGCGTTCTCTCAGACCAAGCTGGAAACACAGCATGAGTTGTGTGTGATTGCCCATATTTTATTTATTATTATTATGGTTTTAAATTATGTTATAGTACAGAACATAAAAGGTCTTCAAACTAAGTTCATTTTGCTTAAACTGTATGGGAGAACTCATACCTGCCTTGTACTGTGTTGAGTCACTGGAAAGACTGTTAGTAAACCTCAGTCTTCCGGAGGCTTTAACTGCCAAAAATAAATCAGTTACTGATGCCACTAAGTGGCTTGTTTGTTTTAGTCTGGGCCACATGTTTTAATAAAACTATGGCTAATTTTTTTTTGTTTAATATGATTTTGTTTTACAGAATGGTTGCAGGTGAGTGAATGAAGGCATCAGGAGTCGGCACAAGGGAGAACATAGGTGCTGTGATGATCAAACATGCACAGCAACTGTTAGAACATGCACAACCTTTTGACAGCCAGTGATTTCCATGCAAAATAAGTCCTTACCAAATTCTCTAAGTCATATAACCGATCTTCCCAGAATTACCTGGTTCGTTTTGCCAGCCGGTTAGCTACCAGGGCTGATGCAATGCCTGTCAGCTGTATTGTGAGTACTCCTGATGCAATGCCTGTCAGCTGTATTGTGAGCCTGATGCAATGCCTGTCAGCTGTATTGTGAGTACTCCTGATGCAATGCCTGTCAGCTGTATTGTGAGTACCCTGATGCCACTGCCCTGCCAGCTGTATTGTGAGTAATTCTGATGCAATGCCTGTCAGCTGTATTGTGGAGTAATCTTGATGCACTGCCTGTCAGCTGTATTGTGAGTACTCCTGATGCAATGCCTGCCAGCTGTATTGTGAGTCCTCCTGATGCAATGCCTGTCAGCTGCATTGTGAGTCCTCCTGATGCAATGCCTGTCAGCTGCATTGTGAGTCCTCCTGATGCAATGCCTGTCAGCTGCATTGTGAGTCCTCCTGATGCAATGCCTGTCAGCTGCATTGTGAGTCCTCCTGATGCAGTGCCTGTCAGCTGCATTGTGAGTCCTCCTGATGCAGTGCCTGTCAGCTGCATTGTGAGTCCTCCTGATGCAGTGCCTGTCAGCTGCATTGTGAGTCCTCCTGATGCAGTGCCTGTCAGCTGCATTGTGAGTCCTCCTGATGCAGTGCCTGTCAGCTGTATTGTGAGTCCTCCTGATGCAGCGCCTGTCAGCTGTATTGTGAGTCCTCCTGATGCAGTGCCTGTCAGCTGCATTGTGAGTCCTCCTGATGCAGTGCCTGTCAGCTGTATTGTGAGTCCTCCTGATGCAATGCCTGTCAGCTGCATTGTGAGTCCTCCTGATGCAATGCCTGTCAGCTGCATTGTGAGTCCTCCTGGTGCAATGCCTGTCCCGGCTGTGTGCAGGTCCTCCTGATGCAATGCCTGTCAGCTGTATTGCGAGTCCTCCTGATGCAATGCCTGTCAGCTGTATTGTGAGTCTTCCTGATGCAGTGCCTGTCAGCTGCATTGTGAGTCCTCCTGATGCAGTGCCTGTCAGCTGTATTGTGAGTCCTCCTGATGCAGTGCCTGTCAGCTGCATTGTGAGTCCTCCTGATGCAATGCCTGTCAGCTGTATTGTGAGTCCTCCTGATGCAATGCCTGTCAGCTGTATTGTGAGTCCTCCTGATGCAGTGCCTGTCAGCTGCATTGTGAGTCCTCCTGACGCCATTGCCCTGCCAGTGAGCATGCTCCACCACTGACGTTCCCTTTGGTGAACACAGAAGCATCACCACAATCACCACTGGGTCTCTCTCACAGGTTTCTTCCAGCTTTCCCTGTATTCAAGTGCTCAAATTCCTCTTTTACCTTCCTTTTTCCATTTATATACTGGGAAAAAGACTTTAGCATTGTCCCAGCTCCTGCCGTAGTCTTGACTTCCAGACGTGCCTTGGCTTTCTCAACTCATGCTGTGCAGTCCTTCAGCATTGCTCTGTACTGCTCTCTGTCCTGGAGGCTGTGCATCTTTTTCCAGACTCTTTGACACTAGGTCCTTCATCATGGCAAAGTCCTCCTTCCTGAAGCTCAAGGTCTTGGTGGCTGAGGCTCAGCTTGTCTTTCCTGCCACCAGGGGGATGTATACCCAGTTGTGGGAACTGCCCCCCACTGATTCCTTGACATTTACACTGGAGATAACCCCATCCCCCTAGCTGAGATTAGGGCAAGGATGGCTTCAAACCTTACCTCCTGCTAAACATGTTACTTTACAAGAGAATCCTTGAAGGTGGACAGGAAGTAAGTCTTCACCCTGCAGCTTTTTCAAAATACCCATCTGTGTCTTGGAGATAGAAGTCCCCAAGAAGTACCACTGCATCTGATTTGGCTGCTCTGTTATTATCCATGACCAGCTAGGTATCATGCTCTACGGAGCTGTTTGATGCTTGCAGCACACCCTCATAGTGACTCTTTTGTCGCCATCTCCCCTAAATCACCCAATAGGGACTGTATGACACTGTTTGCTCACCGATGGCATTTTTTCCTGCACAGTGACTCCTGCCTTTATGAAAGATAATACAGCAGCTATATCTTTTCTTTGTGGTAGAGACAAAAAATATTATTGTTGCCGTATTGGTCCTTTTAGCAACAGATCCAGAAAAAAAGATGATTTGATACCTTTTATTGGACCAACATAGATGTTACAAAAGAAAACAGGTGCCTAAGTTTTTGGACTACACACATCCTTGAACAGAAGCTAATGTCAGTTGTTTTGGAAGAATACATTCTATTAAGCTATGTTATGCTATAATGTCATTGTCTCAGGAATCCTACCAGTACCTACAGCCTCAAAAATGAAAACCCAGAAAATAAAGAGAGATAACAACTAGCTCTGTAGATGGTGCTTGGAGAATAACATAAAATGTTTAAGAACATGGGAAATATTTGATTCAAATGACTACCTGTTTTACCAAGACAGCCTTCATCTAAACAAACACGGTGCTAAGCTTTTAAGTAACATTTTCTATTAGGCTATTAACAGTCCCACTGTAATGCCAAAAAATTAATTTACAGGGGTGTAAGAGAGAGCAAGTCGAAGATCCATCTGCCCCCCCCCTTTTGGGTTTCCTTAATTCAAATGCTGCAGGACATTCAGAGGGACTCCAAGATGTACACTGTGTCCTGTTTTATGTTGTATGTTGTGTTTGTTGGGCTGGCCACCCACAATCTGTATTTATTTTTATGTCTTCTGTTGTGTGTGATTCCCCCTTTGTGTACATCATGGATCTCCTTCATAACTCTAGCAGCCTTAAGTTATGGAAACTAAGTGTGAAGCAGAAATGTATTTAAAAATAAAGAAAATGCTGGCTTGTAACTTCAAGTCTTCAATTAATTAGTTTAAAAGCCTCTTTGGAGAAAGCAGGCATTACGCGACAGTGCATTTTTGAAGTCTGCTCAGCGCCCGCACTATCACAAGGATGGAAAAGGCTCTGAAGCAGTCTTTAATTTAATAAGGGTGTCCGTCTGCATTATAGACAGAACGGACGAAAAGAAACAAAATACAAGTAAAGTAAAGCCTTCCTTTTATGGGAGATACAGAGAAGTCCAGACTGCTGCTGTTTAAATTCATTCTGAGCTCTGCCTTTGTTGTTAGTTAGCAGTCTGTAGAAAACTGTTTAAACCGCCTGAAAAGTACTGGTTTGGGCACAATATTCCTATCGCTAGTGCTGCCATTTAATTAAAGTAAATTCTCCACAAGGCACAGAAGGGTTCCCCTTAAAAAGCACTACTGAAGAGAGTATTGTAATGTGAGTAAACTTTGTTTGTGTGCCTCTGCTTCTTGCTGAAAACACTCACATTACCAACACCTCTAGGAAGAAATTTGTTTGGCTGTACTAAAAGAATTAAGTAACACTTGACTTACCTGTATAAGGCAACTTAAATTATACCAAGGTAGTTTTCTTTTTAAAGTTTCTGTGTAGCCAAAATGCTGCTTTTCCAGAAGCTCCCTGCTTCATTGTTCCCTATGGACGACGCCCAGTTTCCCTGTTTTATCCCTTACAAAGAGGAACTTCCTTCTGTGAAAGTTAAAATATTGAGACAGCTCATAAAATTTGTTTTGAATGTCAAAATGTTTTGGAATGTTACTTTATGTTTAAATAAAATAAGATATTTTATTTTGAAAAGATTGAATGGATAAAATTTTAAAACTAGATAACGAGTCACATGTCTGTAGAAACTGCTATATAAGCAGAACTACCTAGGAAGCTAGCGGTGTAAGGGAGGTGTGAATCTGTTAACACCCAGTCCTGAGATAGTCAGTACTACCTCTGATATGTAAACTATGGACTTTTTGGCTTGGTTTATTATTTTGTCGTTTCCAGTCTGCTCTAGGTAATAAATTTTTAAGTTTATTCTGCTAATTTTTGTCCGAGCACTTTGTTTATCCCACACCATTTCACAAGGGCGCAAAAAGGGGCTAGTAGAAAACAAGCATCTAGCATAGATACTTCCAAAAAATGTATTGATACATCCATCCAAGCAGATAAACTAAAATTAAAAGTATTACTAATGCAAGAAGTTTACACTATATAAAAAAAGATGAACTTGAGCTACTACTATTACAAAATAATATTGATGTTGCAGCTGTTTCAGAAACCTGGTGAGATGGGACCTCTAGCTGGAATAAATTGATCTCCGGATATAATCTTGTTCTTAAAGACAGGGTCAATAAAAGGGGTGGAGGTGTGGCACTCCATCTGAATAAAAATATTAATGAGTCTAACCAAACCACATGGGTCGATATTGTGATGAGAAATAGTAAAAACTTAATGTTGGGTATGTGCTATAGACCTCCTGATACCAGCAAATTTGATCATAGTTCAATATTAAATGATATCTCTAGTAAACTAAACCATAAGGACATCTTGTTACTTGGAGACTTTAATTCCCCTGGGATAATATGGAATTACTTTTTTGCCTCCACCACTCAGGAACAAGCCCTGTTGAATCTCTGCATAATAAATGGACTCCAACAAGCAGTTGATAAACCAGCCGGGGCAGCAACATATTGAACCTCGTCATTACTAATATTCCTGATAAGATAAAGGATCTTGAAATGTCTTATCCTTTGTTTAATAGTGATCACAATGTTATAACATTCTCCATCAACAATGAATATATTACACAAACCAGCATAACTATGGTTAAGGGTTTCAGAAGAGCTAACTACAAAACTATTAATCAAGAATTATATGACTGGGACTAGGATTAGGAATGTGCATCTGCCGATCAATTGTGGACTAACATAAAAAACAAGATTCATGAGCTGAGCGATAAATACATTCCAAAGCGTACTGTGTATAATAAGAAAGGGAAATTACCCATGCGGTACACAAACAAAGCCAAAAAATCCATATTAGCTAAAAAAGGGGCCTATAAATCTGTAAAAAAAGATAATAATGACTATAACAAATATAAATACAAGGAGGCCTTGCGAGTCTGTAAGACCAACATAAAAAATGAAAAACGGAAGATCGAATTCAAACTGACCCATAAGAAAGATGGTGGGAAATCATTCTATTCTTATTTAAACAATAAAAAACTTGCATCAAATGTAATAGGCCCCCTAAAGGTATCCAGTACAACTATAGATGAACTGTTAGACATGGTCAGTGAATTTAATCAATGATTTTGTTCAGTTTTTGCCCAGAAAGATAACTCTATTACAACTAATTTAGGGAATATTGTCACCAAGGAGAAGGGAAGGGAAGAAATACTCTCCAAATTAGAGACTATCAAAATAAACACCTCCTCTGGTCCCGATTCACTTCAACCCCCCCCCGGGTCTTGAGGGCTATCAGATTATGGCTAGTTGAGCCATTGTACATCCTCTATAACAAATCGTTACGTTCTGGTGAGGTGCCGGATGACTGGAGGAGAGCAATGGCGGTGCCTATTTATAGAAAGGGGGATCATGGTAATACTGCAAACTACAGACTTATTAGCTTGACTTGTATCCTGGGAAAGGTGATGGAGTCCATAATCAAGGACAAATTAGATACCGATCTTGAGTCAAGATGCATTATTGATAGATCCCAACATGGCTTTAGATCTCATAGGCCATACCTGACTGCAAATCTGAGTTTTTATGAATCTGTAAGTAAACTACTAGAGGATGAAAAAAAAAAACAGTCGATATTGTGTTTCTTGAACTTTGTAAAGCCTTTGACAAGGTTCCCCATCTAATCCTGATAGAGAAAATGTTAAAACTTGAGAATAATATGTCCATCATTAGATGGGTTAATGAATGGTTAAGGGATAGAGAGCAGGTTGTAAGAATTAGAGCCTTTCTCTTAGGCAAGGGGAAGGTGACATGCAGGGTACCGCAAGGGTCTGTATTGGGTCCCTCCTTGTGTTCCATCTTCGCCTCAGACTTGGACAAAGATTTAAATGGCCATACCGTCAAATTTGCCAATGATACTAAAATTGCAATAGATGTAAACTGCGAGGGAGGGTATCAAAAATTTTGTAATGACCTCTTAGCCATGGAGTGTTGGGTAGAAAGAAACGGCATGATGTTCAACCTGGACAAAAGTGCTGTCGTACATCTAGAAAATGATAACCCATGTAACAACTACATATTATCAGGTAAACCCCTGAAGTCTGTTGAAAATGAAAGGAATTTGGGAGTAATTGTTTCTAGTGACTTTAAGTTTAGCACGCATTGTACAGAATTAACCAAAAAGGCTAAGAAACTTATTGGCTATATTAAGCACTCGGTCACCTCAAGAAATAGGGCTTGTTTAATTCCTTTCTATAAGGCATACATACAGCCAGTCTTGGACTACTGCTCTCCATTGTGGAACCCCTTCCTACACAAGGATATTAAAAAAATAGAGGGAGTCCAAAGGAGGATTACCAAAATGGTTGATGGACTCCATAAAGTTGATTATGATACCAGATTACGTTCCCTAAATCTCTACCCTCTAGAAATGAGGCGATAAAGAGGAGATCTTCTACTAATGTTTAAAATTATTAGGGATCCATCATTATTAGCAGACTTAGGTTTATTTTGGGTCCAAAGGGATATCTTCTTAAGAAGCCATAGTTTTCAACTAAGACTTACCAACCCCAAAAATCAGATGAGAAGAAACTTCTTCACTCAGTGAATTATTCCCTTGTGGAATACTCTTCCAAAGGATATTGTAGAGGCTGATTCGTTTAATAGCTTTAGGACAAAACTTGTCGACTTTCTACTAAATTCTGGAGAAGGGGTGTAATCCTGCTATGGCAGGAGATGTATATGTATGGCTCCTAAGCCTTCTGTACATCTATATTATCCTAGTATGATTCCTAGTATTAAAGTGAATTTCTGATGAAATGGCATAAGGTATTGGGCTTCACAACCCGATACCTTATGCCAGCATAACTATTTTCCCTGAAATTCAATTTGTTTACTCACTCTATCAGTGTAGTGAAGGGATCATAGCTGGCTCCTAGCACACAGCGATCCCTTCAGCCTCACTTACTTTGCTCACTCTGCCCCAGCGCTCAGTGGTTTTTGTAGCGGTAGGGAGGCTCAGGGGCAAGCCCTATGCAAGAATCTATGGGGTTTTTTTTAAAGATGTTTTATAGGCTGTAAGCAACCTGAGATGGAAATGAAAACCACACCACTCTGCAAGTAGGGACCTGTTGGTAGGTGGTGAGCTCATTCTGCCTCAGGTGCCCTTAACTGTGGCCTCTTTCAAGCTGCCTGCTGCAGGCTGCCCTCTTCTGCGATCACAAAACCACCTGGCCTGAGCTGAAACAGTTGGAAGCTGGAGAACCAGCTGGCAATGCTGATCGCTACAATCCTTCACGCCGATAAGGGTAATTAAAATATTTTTCAGGAAAACAGCTCCTTTCTGGCATAAGATATTGAGTTATGAAGCCCATACCTTATGCAGAAACTTCCTTTAAAGACCAAATCATACATAAAAAACAGACAAAAAGGTTGTAAAGAATCCCATCAGCCTAAAAATTGCATACAGTGGTAGTGCATTGCAGTTTTTGTTGTACATTTTCATACTACATGGCTACACGATTCCTTTTAACTGGCTATCAATACACTGGTTCCTCCACAAAAAGGGTGGAGGAGGTGGGGGATGGGGAGAGGGAGGTGAATGGGATGTTATGGGGTAAGGAATATACTGTATATGGATACATGTTGATACATGGACATATTGGGATAACTTCTTATACGTCCACAAACTCTTGGCATTTAGTAAATGGACATACAATAGGGGTACATTGTGGTATTGCTGTATGGTCGCATATATAATGGATATAGGATTCCTTCTAATTAGACATCAATACATTGGTTAAAAGAGGGGGTTGTTAGGCATGGTGGCAGGGAAGGGGGTAGAGTCCCTCAGATTTTGTCTCAGATTTCCAAAACTGTTATTGCATATACAGAATATTTGATATCTACTGACATATTTTGATACATGGACATATTAGGATACAGTGTCTCACTCACTAGGGAGTCCTTGTTAGGTTTGATTTTAATTGTATACGGACACAATTAGCATTGGGTACAAAGTTGCAGAGGGGTCACGGTTAAGCAGTATAAGTTTTAATATGCATGAAAAATATTGATTAGTTGAGCATAGGGATGAGGACTTGCATCTCCTAATAGGGCTAACACTGTTTGAAAGTTTTTTTATTTATTTATTGAAATGTTTCACCAGGAAAGGCACACTGAGCAACAGGATGCTCATCTTATGGTGCAACCGGGGGGGGGGGTTACAGAAGGAGAGCAGATTATACATAGTGTGACATGAATTATTGGTTACAATGTACAAGGAGTTGCAGCACATTGAGTAAATTTGGTTACGTATATAGGGTTACATCAACAACTGGTACAAAAAGGAAAAAAAAATGGATTAGGTTGCAATAATACAGTGATGTGCAGAACTAGACAGCCGTAGTGCTCAAAGGAGACTTGTGAAACAGCTAGTGAATTATTATCATTCACACTAGGGCAGCCTATCTTTAAATCTACTAATTACCATACATAAAGGTAACTTCTTATTTAAAAGACTTTTTAGCATTATGTACTATGAGTTCTTAACCTATCCTAACTTGGAATTAAAATCACAGTTATTTTCAAATGTATGCACTAACACACACAGGCAAGGTCTTAATTGAATTTAGTGTGGCCTGTGTTTTCTCTCAGATAAAGAGTCATTCATTCTGCAACTTTGACCTTGAAACGCATTCCTTTTGATGGGACTCTACTGGTTTTCCTTATCCTTTTTTAGGTTGATTTTTAAATGCAAGTTCAGGCCAATGGTTATTCAATTTCTTATGTATACACAAACACACACATGCATAGTTTAAAATAAACCTCTAGAATGTTTTGTAAGTTCTTTTTAGCAGGGAGTTATATGTTCTGTGACATTTAGAAACATAGACTCTGAGGACAGATAAGGACTGTTTGGCCCACCTAGTCTGCCCATTTCCCTACCTATTGGATAAGCTATAGGTTCTAGTTAACCAACAGCCTACTTCCTCCTATCCCTCACTATAATTGCCTTATGTCTGTCCCATGTATTTTTGAGTTCCCCCACTGCTTTTGAACCTATGACCTCCTAAGGAAGGTGGTACCATGTGTCCACCACCCTCTCCATGAAAAAAATACCTCTTCACTTTGCCCCTGAGCTGTCCCCTCTCTAGCTTCAAATTGTGCCCCCTTGTTCTCAAACATTTCTTTTTCTGAATGATGCTCCCTTCTTAATCCTTGTTGATTCCCTTGTGGTACTTGAAAGTTTCTATCATGTCCCCCTTCTCCCTCCTTTCCTCAAGGATATACGTATTAAGCACTTTTAGTCTCTCTTCATATGGCTTCTCTTGCAGACCCTGCACCATTTTAGTTGCCCTCCTCTGGACTGCCTCCATCCTTTTTATGTCCCTGTGGAGATGGGATCTCCAGAACTGTATGCAGTACTCCAGATGGGGTCTCACCACCTGCCTGTACAGAGGGATAACAACTTCCTGTTTTCTACTGGTGATGCCTCTCCCTATACATCCTAGTAGCCCCCAGCCCTTCTTACTGCCTTCTCACATTTCTTACCTCCCTTAAGGTCATCTGATATGACTACCCCCAGGTCCCTTTCAATTGTTGTTGTTGTTAGTACCCTTCCCCCCCAACATTGTGTACTTTTCTCCTGAGTTTTTGTTTCCCAAGTACATTACTTTGCACTTTTTAGCATTGCATCTAAGCTGCCATATTTTTGACCATTCCTCCAACCTTGCCAAGTCCCCTCTCATCCTTTTCAGCCCCCTCTTGTGTATCAACCGTGTTGCAGATCTTTGTGTCGCCTGCAAAGAGGCATACTTTTCCTTCCAGCCCCTCTGCAGTGTCTCCTATAAAGACATTAAATAGGACCAGTCCCAGTATTGAACCCTGTGGTACCCCATAGTAACCCCTCTTTCTTCAGAGTGTACTCTGTTTACTATTATCCTTTATGTCCTGTTGTCCAGACAGTTTTTAACCCAGGCTACCACCCTGGGACCCACTCCCAGGCTGGCTAACTTGTTTATTAATCTTGTGTGGACTGTGTCAAATGCCTTGCTAAAGTCTAGGCAGGCCATATCCACAGCTCCTCCTTGGTCTACTACTTTGGTCACCCAGTCAAAGAAATGGGGTTGGAATTGATCACGGCCTTGACCTTCCTGCTGTGAATCCATGCTGCCTTGGGTCCCGTGCCCCGCTGCCCTGGAAGGCATTTGACCTTGAAAAGGTTTCTTTGATAGCAGCTAGCCTGTGTTCTCTATATGGTTTTAAGTTGACTTCTAAATGCAATTTTTAGGTCAATTTGATTCTTTACAACCTTTTTGTCTGTTTTTTATGTATGATCTGGTCTTAAATAGAATGTATTCTTCCAAAACAACTGACATTAGCTTCTGATGAAGGACTGTGTATAGTCAGAAAGCTTTAGCATCTGTTTTCTTTCGTAACATCTATACTGGTCCAATAAAAGGTATCAAACCATCTTTTTTTTTTTTGGATCTGTGGAGGAGAGGCAGTTAAGGAGAATATAAATAATTCATGTGTTTGAACTAATAAAGGGGTTTATGAAGGTAGATTCAAGTAATTTGCTTGTTTTAAACCAGGAAAGGAGAACAAAGGGACATAGTCTGAAGTTTAGCAGTGGTTGTGGTGGCGGTTTAGAAACAAAATTCAGCGAGCATTACTTTGCTTAAAGGGTGGTAGGATCTTGGGGTAGGAAACTGCTCTAGGAGGCAGTCAACCCACCTTCAGTTTAAGCACAAACTGGATGAGTTCCTGAAGAACAATAACAGCACAGAGTACAGCTGTCATGATAGTAGGGGAGTGGACCATTGGGCCATCCCATTACATATTGATATACCTGGGACTCGTATTTTCTGACTATCAGTCTGAACTTTGTCTGTCCCTTTGTATTGAAAAGGTGCACACTGATCAGTCTGTGCAGCACAAACAGACTGACTAAACATGTTTAATGTTGTTTCAGGTTCCAGAAACCTTTGAAGATGTTGCCGTTGCATTTTCAGAAGAGGAGTGGAAGATATTAAGCAAACAGGAAAAGGAGCTACACAGGGATGTGATGGTCCAGAATTATGAAACCATGGTTTCAGTAGGTAAGGACGGACACTGTCTGAGAGAGGTGGATCTTCATGTTGAGGAGATGGGCTCTTAACTTCAAGTCTAATGGTACATTGGAGGAAAGGGGTAAATGGATGGGACTGGGGCCTCGCAATGATATTGCTGTACCTTTTTGAAAACCAAAGCAGTGTTTGTAGAACTTTATAGTAAAACAATTTTATTGATCCATACATACGCCATTACAATGTTTCATACACTACATGCATACAATTTCAAAACAGGGTACTATTCCCAGGATAAATAATTTAGGGCAAAACAACATATCATAATCAAAGATTAATATCTGTCATTTGTGTTTCTCTTTAAATTTTCCATAATTTCTTTGACAACCAGTGTTTATATTGGTTGCTAATTGTTATATTTTCTTTTGATGACTACCATGTGCAGTTACTCCCAATGCATGTTAAAACATTTTTAGCCTTTTAGTCCAGCTATCATAGCATCCTATGTTATCTAATTTATGTTTGCTCTAATAAGGCCATTTTAACTAGCCTTTTATTTGAAAAAGCCCCAGCTCTAAACTATAACCCATCATCTATTAGTGCTTCCATGTCTACACACCCCAACTCTGATCTAGCCAATATTGCATTGCTACCTTGAGGAAAGGCTGGAATTATTTTAAGCATTTTGAAAAGTGGAGTCTCTAAATTACCCACCAGCCATCAGCCCCAAATTTCACTGTGAAATTGACCTTCTTACCCTAATTACCCATTCTCCTGTATTACCTCCAAACTTTATGTTTCAAGGATGCCAATCGAATTAAAGAATAATTCAGCTTTGTTTTTTAACTATCTGAGGTTTCTGTGATAGTTTATTATCAAAGGAAACAAATAAATATTGATATTATGCAACTGTTTCACTTTTTATTTTCTCAACTTCTGTTGAATCTTTTTAATTTGTTTGCAACATTTTATAATTTGTGTTTTTTCCATATTTTTCCTTTCTTACTCACACATAAACTACTCAATCCATGCAAAGAAACCTGTAGGAGTTCAGTTGAAAATGATAGCATTACTTTCCAAAATTATTTTTATATCTATTTCAAACTCTGCCAATCCCAGTGCATGCCACGTACTTTGCCCAGTGGGACAAGACCATATCCTGATTCACATAGCAGGACAAAAAAAAAAACAAAAGTTAAATATAAAACCCTGCAACTTCCCAGGCAGAGAGGCAGCCTGACCCTCCCCAACTTAAAACTATACTGCCAAGCTACACAGTTACGCATTGCCTGCTACTGTCTGTTCCCTTCATATAATAGCCATTGGAAACAGGTAGAATTGATCCAAGACCAGTTACTACCATTAGACTGCACCCTCTTTGCATCAATGAAATACGCCCCCCCCCCGAATAGCTACCATATACGTATGCCACCTTAGATTGTTGGCACAGAACCTGCTGAGCTACTCAGAATGAACCACAGTTTTCCTTGCTACTGGCCATATCCCACACATCCCAGCTCTACCACTCCCCTACATGGACCCACAATACCGAAAGTGGGCACTACTGGGTTTAACTTATTTCCATCAGTTCCTAGAAAATGGATAGGTACTAGAGTTTACAACCTATAATGAGCGCCTTTTTTTTTTTTTTTAAGTCTTTGGTAACCGGGTTAGGCCCACTAGGCACAAGTGCATGTTTTCAGGGGTGACCTGGGAGCACTGGGCAGTTAAGTGACTTGCTCCAGAGTCACACAGTATGCAAGTGGAGGTTGTGAGAATCAAACCCAGGTCCGGTCTTCTGGATGTACCAAACGCATTCACAACTTGTTACTCTAACCTCTAGGCCATACTGCCAGCCCAACCCAAGCTCAACCTTTACTGGTATACCCAAGGCAAGTCAATATGAAGACTTACCTTCCCCAGAGCTGACCCATACATAAAGTATAATTGTTAGAGCCATGGTTTATGGAATGGAAGGGATCATATTTTGGCTCCGTAGAGCTGAGCTGCCAATCCCTTCCACTTCCTTGTCTTCAGCGCTACCCCTGCACTACCATGTTCTGTGATGTAATTATATGAAGAGTGTGGGGGCACGCTCCATAGACTACTACAGGGGCTGACTTTAATGTCTTATTTTAATAGTTCAGGGCTTCAATTCAGATAAATCAAGGCAACCACTCAACTAACAGAGACCATTGTTAGTTGAGCGGATAGCATTTATCGAATTGAAACCCTGAACAAAAAAGACATAAAGTCAGCCCCTGTATTAATCTATGGAGCGTGTCCCCATATAATACATCATAGTAGGTGCTAGCGTGGCACTGAAGACTAGGAAGTGGAA
The DNA here is from genome assembly GCA_016271365.2 of Neoceratodus forsteri. Lineage (NCBI taxonomy): Eukaryota > Metazoa > Chordata > Ceratodontiformes > Ceratodontidae > Neoceratodus > Neoceratodus forsteri. Next base: position 1,126,392 of record JADMNL010000027.1, read on the forward strand.
GGGACTGGCAGTTCGGCTCCACAGAGCCAAATACTATCCCTTTCCTTCCATGAACCGTGGCTCTAAAAATTACACTTTATGCATGGATCAACTCCGGGGGAGGTAAGGCTTCTTACCATGTTAATAAGGGCTTTGGATAAAAATGCCGGGGAAGGTGCTCTTTAAAGATGGATATCAACTCCAAAATGCAGATCACTACAGACAGCTGCAGGTCAGACACTACCTGCAACAACAGCAAAAGACATATACAAGAACAAACCCAACCTTCAACACTTCTACAACTAATAAACACTGACATCAGCCCCACCCCCTCATCTAATTTCACTTCTATACCAAGTCCCACAGGATCAACAGCCAGACACAACACTTCCAATATAAACAAAATGGGCGCAAGAGACTAATACACCCATAACAACATCACAGTGGGAAAAGGCGGCAACAGTGTCACACAGAGCCACATCCTCCCCTCTACTCCGGGAGTTATCATGGAAGCTAAAAATGTATTGTTGTTTTTTTAAGACACCAATAATACAGACAAAATACCAAGCCCAGTTTTCAGCTGCCTTCTGGAGAAGATGCAGTAGCCAGGAAGCCACCACACACACCTTTCTTGAGGACTGCCCAATAGTTCAAACATACTGCTCAAATGTACACCACATCCTAGCAGAAACATTATCACTTAACCTCCCCTACAACTGCCAGGTTTATATCTTACTACCCTCCACCTCTACAATAAGGGACCCCAAGGTGAAATATCTCCTCTGCATCCTAATTACTATTGCCAACAAATCCGTTATGAAAACTTGGCTATGTCTGACACCTCCCATGGTAGAGGAATGACACACCCTGCGTAACCAGTCATACAATATGGAAAGAATTACACATAGTCTGGATGAAAAAAAATATATTTATTCATCACCAGATGAACACTGTGGATCCATTATATGATGGAAGTGGACAGAAGTTTTGTACTGTAGATATTCGTCATCTACAACCCTCGTGTGGACAACCTAGAAAAGAATGAAGGCTGATTACTCTCTTTTTTATCACAATATTGTTTATCGCCACCTTCATGGACCAAGCAGGGGCTATGACCTATGACCCTCCCCCCCCCTCGGAAGTGTACGTCCTCCGGCCCATCGGAGCCATCATGGGTCCTGCCGGGTCCCAGTGTTTTTCCTCTTGTTTTTTCTTCACTGTGCCTGTGCAATGGGTGCAACAGCTGTCTCCACCTCTGTGGAGGCAGTCAAGCACCCTGGACACAGGCCAAACCCCTCTTGTTGTGTTGATGCACACAGCACAAGCCCCCCCCCACCACGAGAAAGGAGAGCAGTCCTCCGGACATTCAATCTTTGCATCCCCCAGCTGACCCTCAAATGACCCGAGTCCATTCTCGAACACGGGGGTCGCCTGCATGGCGCAAGGTGTGGCATCCAGCACCTCAACCCTCAGTGCCACCAGGCCGGCAAGGCTGATTACTCTCAGTCAAACAGGAAGGAATTTCAATACTTCTACATAACTGAGCAGTGGAGAGAAATCCCCCATTTCCAAACCCCCAACCCCCCCATTCCCAAGTTACCCATGTTACCATTTCCCTACCCAGTTATTGTTTGTTATATGAGTAAGCAGTGGTGAATTTTCTCTCTGTGATACTAAAGTGGAAAAGATAATGAGAATGATATCTCTACTCCTGTGATTTCATACAAGGAATATATAGTGACTAGAAAGTGCAACCAATGTTTTGAAAGCTGAAACAACATAGTGTTGTAATTCCAGTGAGGGAACTCCTCAGTAACTCCCTCTGGTCAGGTCATCTTCTGCAATGTACTAAGACCACTGTATCACAAAAAATGTGAAAACAATAAAAATTTACAATGATAGTAGCACAAAAGTTGACTGGTAGCGCGGTATAGCGTGTGGTGCAATAGCATCATAGCCATTGGATAACATGTATTGCATTACCGCAAGTGCCATGTCATACCACGCTACTGGTCAACTTTTGCGTGACTACCATTGTACATAATAAAAAAAAATTACAGCATTACAATATTGTCTGCATATTCCAAAATTGGCACTTTTTAATGCTTATGGGGGATCTTTCAATTTTTTTTGCCATAGTTACAAGAATCTAATCTTACAGTAGTTAAAACCTTAATGCTGACAATAAACATCCCTGTCTAACAACTCTATTTACCTTAAATATTCCAGTCACTTTCCCATTCCCTCCATAACGTACTGAAGCCCAGTTATTCTCATATAGTTTCTTTATAGTTTTTACAATTGCCAAATCTGTATTCAAATGTTCTAATTTTTTCTGCATCAAGTCCCTTGGCGCCATTTTAAATGCTGCCTTTAGATCTATAAACGCAAATAGCGAAGGCTGACCTGTAATTTTACAATACTTACAGTATGAATTAAATGGGATAGAATAAAACAATGATCAGATGTTGAACAGCTATTTCTGAAACTGCCTTGATATTTACTAATGGTTTTGCTATCCTGTATCCATTCTTCCCGCCTATTGAGAATAACTCTAATACTTTTGTACAACAATCAGTTAGAGTAACTAGTCTATATAAACATGCATCTAGAAAGGGGCCCTTTTTATGTTTTCTTGTGCACATGCACGAAGCAAATATATTGAGGCTGCTTGGACAGAGTAGGGCCCAGGGAGATGTGTACTGCAGCAGCCAATGCGACTGAGCCTGCAGGAGGTGTGCAAGTGCACACCCAATCCTGACAAGGCTGCTGCTAATGCTGCTGGACAGGCCAGTGGTCTGAAAATTATTTTGTATTAAAGGATGCAGCTGCACCAATCACAGTGTAGCTGCATCCTTTCATATGGCCTCAGCCAGCACAGCAGTGGCCCCCACCAGACCCAGCTTGTAAAACATGATCATTGAAGAGTCTTCAACCCTGCTACCGGTATCTCCTCCTCCCACCCAATCCATATAGTTTAAGAATAGTTAAAACCATAATGGGGACAACAACTATCCCTGAAATACAAAATCGCACATACCCCCATAATGCAAAGCACCATGGGCTGTATATGCAAATCACCACTGTGTATTATGCTGGTTCAACTTTAAGCAGAAATGCATGGTACCAAAAGGTCTCTCACACAGTCTGCAAAGGGTGCTAACAGAAGACACATGTACATGTTTCATCCTACCGGGACTCATCAGTGTGCCTCATCTGTGTGACACCCCAGTGGAATGAACCAGCTACCCTAAGATGATCTAAGTGGGTTATGTTGTGGTGAACCCAATAAAAACAATATCCCTGTCTAACACCTTTTTTTTCCTTAAATGTTCATGTCACGTCCCCGTTCCCTCCATAATCTGCTGAGGCCAGTTATTCTCATATAGTTTCCTTATAATTTTTACGATTGCTAAATCTGTATTCAACTGCTCTAACGTTTTCCTTATCAGATCTCTTGGCTTAATTTCAAATGCTACTTTAAGATCTATAAAAGTAGATAGCAAAGGCTGACCTCTAGTTTTACAGTACTTATAATTTAAATGAGATAGAATACAATTTTATTTTATTTTATTTGAAGGATTGGAAACAACCTTTGAGTCACAGACTCTTTTACAAAGGCTCCTCATCAGTGTTACATGAGGGCAACAGATTAAACAATACCGAGGACAAACAGATTAAACAATACAGTGTGAATACACGTGGGCAACAGTTAAACAATACAGTGAGGGGAGAGATAAACAACAAGCACAGCTGCAGTGGAACGATGTACAAATAGTGCAACACCCATATCTATATACAGGCCGGCCAGAGACAGGCCATAGTTAAGCAGCATAAAACACAAATATGTACAGAACATGCATGGAGACAAACATTGGAAGAAGCAGGCCCACTGGGCCTTTGTTATACCAGATATGCCAGTTGTTGTGACAGACCAAACTGGCCTTAGTTAGCAAGCAGATAGTTTTATTGTACACAGAATAGTCAAACAGAGATATCAGGGCCCTTCCCTTTGAGTAGAACAGCTACAAGCTGGGTGCTCAAGGAGGTATTTCTTTAGGGCCATTTTGAAAGTGTCAATGGAGACTAGGAAGGTGATAGCTGTCGGTAGCTCATTGTTTCATAGGGGTGACCTATAAACAAAAGTTCTTTGGCATAACGCGGCCCTGTGGTAAGGAACTGAGAGGGTAGTCCTCGTGGTACTTCTGGAAGTATGGACCGGGTTTGCTGCAGTAATCAGGGAGTCAAGCCCAAGAGGGGTGGATTTGAGGGATATTTTTTTGCCAAGATACATGTAAAGTATTTGAGCCTATCATCTAGGTTCAACCATCCTGCAGATGTATATAAGTCACAGGTGTGAGTCAGCCTGTCAAGACCCATGACAAGTCTGCAGGCCTTGTTCAAGGTGGTCTTACCCCGTGCGAGAGCGGTGGGGTCAGCTGAGCCATATATCACCAGACCATAGTCAACTAGAGAAAGGATAAAAGACAGGTGGAGAGCTACAGGAGAGAGGAACTGTTTATGCCGATACAGCAACCCAATCCTGGTGTTAAGTACTGATAAAAGTCCCTGAATGTGGTCATGGTAAGACAGCTGGGTATCAAGGGTAATACCCAGGTACCTGAAAGAGTGTACTTGTTCAATAGGTATGTTACTGGAGTTGCAGATGTTAAGGGCGAGGTTACGATGACGGCTTTGGTGGTGGGTAAAGACCATAGATTTAGTTTTATTACAATTCAGAATTAACTTATGGTTGACAAACCAGGATTCAATGGTGCTGAAACGAACTTGGAGCAGATGATGATCAGATGTTGAGTGACTATTTCTGAAACCACCTTGATATTCACTAATGGTTTCGTTATCCTGTCCCCCTTCTTCCAGTCTATTCAGAATAACTCTAATACCTTTGTACAACAATCAGTTAGATTAACTAGTCTATATAAACATGCATCTAGAAAGGGGCCCTTTTTATGTTTTCTTGTGCACATGCATGAAGCAAATATCTTTGAGATTGCTCGGACAGAGTAGGGCCCAGGGAGATGTGTGCTGCAGCAGACAATGCAGCTGATCCTTCGGGAGGTGTGCATGTGCACACTCAATCCTGACAAGGCTGTTGCTGGCACTGCTGAGCAGGCCAATGGCCAGAAACTTCATGCGTATGAAAGGATGCAGCCACACTGATCACAGTGCTGCTGCATCCTTTCATATGGCCTCATCCAGCACAGCAATGTCCTGCATCTTTCTTCCCACCAGACCCAGCTTTTAAAACATGACTGGAAGAGTGCCCTCAGCCCTGAAGATGGTATTCTCCCTCCTGCCTGATCCACATTTTAAAACATCAGCAGTAGAGGGTGCTCAACCCCAATGTAAGTATCCCCCTCCTGACCAACCCAGTCTTTAAAGTGAACCAACGATTGGTGCCCGACCCTTGCTGCAGTATTACCCCTCACACCCAACCCAGTGTTTGGAGTAGTACCTGCAATAAAGAAATCTGGCCCTTGTCATCCTCTTTGTTGTTTTATACCTGTAAAAAGGAAGCTGGTCCTTCAACATCTTCGGTTCCCCCTAATCCTCTGACTCTCCACCACAACCCTCCTCTTAGCACCCACCCCCAATACACACACTCACCCACTTATCTGTCCAGTTCACCACAGCTGTCTTCTCATGAGTGCTGGTGTTCCAGTCGCTCTGGAGCCTGACAGCAAACTGACTGAAAATAAGGTAAGTTTAGTTAATGGCTTTTTAATGTGTTTTGAACTGTTACTCATAACTTTGTCATTTTTTAATACTTTGCATTAGATTGTCAACATAGCCTTTTTGGGACCCTATCTCATGAACACTGTAGGTGGAATTTTTCAAATCCCTCAAAACATGAGGTGGGGACATTGTTTAATACTTTGCATTAGATTGTCAACATAGCCTTTTTGGGACCCTATCTCATGAACACTGTAGGTGGAATTTTTCAAATCCCTCAAAACATGAGGTGGGGACATAAAAACACTATGTTGAAAATGTGGGGTCAAAATGCCAAAAAACAATGAAGTTATGAAGAAACATTAAATTTTTTGTACATTTACTCATAACTTTGAGATTTTTGTAAATTTTGACCCCAAAATGTTAAACATAGCCCACTTGTTACCCCTCCTCATGAACACGATCAGTCATTTTTCAAATTTCCTCCAAAACATGTTTTAGTAGTAACTCCGTGAAACTGCAGTTCAGACGGGATTAAAAGAGTCCCACCTGTCTTGATTATAAGGTGGGGCCATAAAAAGTCCATGTTGAAAATTTGGGGTCAGACTGTCAAAAGAACAACAAAGCTGTGAGTAGACAAAAAATTTTGTCAGAGTTTACTCATAATTTTGTGATTTGTTCAGATTCTGGCCCCAAATGTGCAGCATAACCCTTGTGTTACCCCACCTGATTAATCTGACAGGTGTAAATGTTTTAAATCCCCTCTGAAACATGTTTTCAAAGTCACTCTGCAAAATTAGCTTTTGGATGGGGTTTAAAAAATTCCATCTGTCTTGATTATAAAGTGGGGTCATTACAAGACTATGTTGACAATGTGGGGTTAAAATGTAATAAAAAAGTAATGAAGAAATGTTAAATGTTTCCAACATATGTTATTTTTGCACGTTTTGGCCCACATTTTCATCAGTCCCTGTGTTACCCCACCTCATGAACATGACAGGAATCATTTTTCAAATCTCCAAACCGTTTTTGCAGTCACTCCGCAAGATCATTTTTCAACTGAATTTTAAAAATTCCACCTGTCTTGATTATAAGGTTGGGTCATGAAAAGACTGTTGAGAATTTAGGGCCAAAATGCAGAAAAACAACTTGGTTATGAAAAAAACTGTGAATTTTTCCAATGTTTACTCATAACTTTGTTGTTTCTGTGCATTTGGTACCACAGTTTCAACACAGCCCTTGTGTTACCCCATCTCATGAACATGACGGGTGTCATTTTTCCAATCCCCTCCAAAACATATTTTTGCAGTCGCCCCACAAAGTCACTCCTTTCTTTTTTTTTTTCTTATTCTTTAATATTGTTTTCCTTTTTCTGCATGTAAATTTCTTTAATGCTCATAAAAGGTGCTCGATTGACAGCACTGGAAACCGAAGTCCTCTGCTTATCCACATGACAGGTACAGCACAGCTGATCACAGTGCAAGTTTCCCCCACACTGCCTCACCAATGTGCCCCAACCCTACCATGGAGGGACCACCATGTAGGTGAGATGGTAATTCAGATTCCATGCCCATTCAGTCCTTGGCCACTCATGTGAGACTGCCAACACAAGTACCAGTTAGTATCAATTGTGTTGATGGTTTTGTGATATGGACACCTGCCCACTGGAAAATGGATTGAGACCACCACAACTCCTTTCACATAGGACACTGAATAGCCCTCAGGTGGTAATGTTTTTGTTCCACTACCACCCTGTGCTGGATTTGAACCAGTGACCTAGAGGTGAAATGCTCCTTAACCCCAATACCAATTCCCTGAGCCTTTCAGTTCCCCAAACATCAAATAAAAGGTTGTGCTTTATCATAGGTTACATGCCAGTCATAATCATGACTTTTTGTAGTGTCATAAACTAACCATAAGTGCATACAGACTTACAAAACAGCATGTAAAACATGAATATTCAACAAGTGAATTAATTACAGCACTATAACCCATATCAAGATTAAAAATATATTAAAAAGCTAATATCAAGCACATAATTAGATTAGTGTCAGATATTTAACTTTCTTAATACTGCATAAGTTAGACAATGATCGCATAGCTGCACTTTATGTAGACCTCAGTAATGTTCTTATTTTCTTTTCAGTTTGTTCATGTGGATTAGTTCACTTTATCAGACTTTTCAAAAGCAGCACAACAGGCCTCATCAAAGAAAAACTGATTAATTCCATGTAATAAAATGGCAAGACAAATCCTAGAAATTTCATTGGACGAATTAAATCTCTATAAATGCAAGGTCAATTGCCAAATCTCATTTTCCTTACCCAAAAAACCTGCTTACTGACCAATATCACTACACCTCCAAAACTAAAAAAAAAAGCCAGTAGCTGTCATGTTGAAAATCATAGCCTTTACTACCACAACATTTCAAAATAATTTATCGTTAACAACACACAACCTTTTAACAATCAAGCTATATTGGTAGCATCATATGACATTAAGAAACATTTCCTACAACTTAAATACCTTATTTCTGCTACTAACAACTTGAATCAATCGCCTAGCTCCCACCCATGCCAGTTTCTAGAAACTCCACCGTGAACATCTACTGGCCTCAAATCCCTGCACATGCTTCCATCCACCCTAGCCCATTCCATTCCATTCCTTCCACCTTCCACCCTGTTCTTTCCTGCACTCACCTTCTTCCCTCTCACCCTTTTCACCCTGTTTCCCACCCTCCCTCCTCCCTCCCCCCTCCCTCTTTCTCATTTCCTCTCTCTCAATATTGCATCACGCGATGGCACTTACTGTTGTTCTGCACTTTTCTGACAGCTCCAATACAGACCTGTTGACACTTGTTTAGTTTTACTTTTTCTAGCTGTACTGTCTATATTGTTTAACATTGTCTAATCTCTGTATAACAATCCAGTTGACAATATTGTTTGTATCACAGATAATCCCATTGTCTACATCTCCCTTGTGCTGCGTCACATTGTACTGCTCATGTATTTTTCACTTGTATGCTCCTGGGTCGTGCCTGAAAATAGGCATCTCTATGTCTAGTGCACCCACCCGGTTACCAAAAGCAAATAAATAAATCAATTACACTCCGTGGTCTCTGCCTAAGAAAAAAAAAATATTTATTTCCCACAATCACCCGTTACCACAACACCACAGTGTACAGTTTCAGGGATTAAGTGCAGATGAAAATGAAAACTAAAATGGGAAAAGGATGGCTTTAGTTACTAAAAAGAACACAATATGCTAAATGATTTCAGAGCTGCTGTAAGTAACAAGGAGCAAGCAAACCATCGCAGGAAGCTGGCATCTTTAGTACATTTTGCTCATTCAGAACATCAACCCACAGATCGTCACCATACATAGGGGTGGGTAGGGGCAAACAGACTGAGCATGGGGGAGCCAGTAGAATGGCATCTCAAAAAAAATGTGCCCAACACTTAATGAGAGAGCCACCATATGTAGCACATAGCAGCATGGAACTTTACCCAGCACTTTCCACGGATTGTAATCAGTAGCACAGAGCAGGACACAGCATAAAGGCAGTTGAGTCTGGCATCTTACACTACTCATTCTCCAGTGCACCCAGCTGAGTGGGAAGATCAGTGCTGAGCTGACAATCACGGTGGGTCCAGCATTTTTCACAATAGTGTGACACAATTACATTTCTCATTCTAGAGGACACTAAGAAAAAATAAATAAAAACAGGCTATTACCTAGTTTCTCTCATTCTGGAGTATACACTATGCTAAACAGCACAGCACCACCTGCTGGCTATATACTTCAGAGCACTATTTTATCAGGTTTTACTTCTTTCACAGCCTCTTTTAAATCAAAACTACTATACTATTTTAAAACAAAAATAACTTTTTTTAGTTTTAATATTAATTTTATTTTCACATTACGAATGAGCCATTATAATTCAGATATTTTATAACTGCAATAAACTACTCCAGGATGTTCATTAAAGGATTTTAATGCACTTCTCAGGGGCATAAGGACACTCAGCTTTTGACCTTGTGCCTTAGCACACCCTGTCATGACTTATTACTTACTTATATATAAAAACAAAAAAAAAGTGACTTGGGGTTTGAACCATACACCACTTAGTTGCTAGTAAGGAGCACAACCAGTGTGCTATCCCAAGTTTTTGTTGACTGGGTTGGTGTGCTAGACAGCAGAGCTGCATATTTTCAGGCACAACCCGGGAAGTTACATAGACTGGGGTGGGAAGACAACAGTGTAATGTACAGAAGTGTATCTGGTGACACTGTCCCACCGGCCCAGCGGTTGGATTTCCACTTGCAATGCCAGCGACTGGGGTTCAGGAATGGACCCAAGTTGTCGGAGGGGTGGCCTGAGGGAGAGGGATCGTGCATCCCTAGGATTGCTCTCCTTCTCCAGGAGGGAGAGTGACATGCACTTGGTGTGAGAGCAACACCCAGCGGAGGCTGAGTGTGCCGCATATCACTGATGCTAACTAATCTCAGGGGTGGGGTGGATGCTGGCTGTCATTGCACGTCCCCGACCCTGCTTACAGGGGGAAAAATACTCTGCTCACAAGCCATCTCTGTGAAACCCAGTCCTGGGCTTTGATTAGCCTCCCAGCCAGACTCCCCTGACCAGGACCAGTTTCATGGCACTGAGCCAGGCAGTGCCGTGACCTCATCCTCCAGGGGCAAGCCGAAGGTGACTGGGGGAGTGCTGGCAGTATGGGAGGTGGAAGTCCATGAGCACCATGACCAGGGCAGATATCCTGATGGCTGGGGCAGCAAAAAGAATAAAATAAAAAAAAAAAAGAAATGTATCTGGTGACAACAAGCAGCAGAAGTTTGACAAAACTAGTAGTCAGGAGACCCAAAGAGAAACGTCAGGCAAGAGATTTAAACAAACATTGACACATTATGGCAGCATAGGCAAAGATAGTACAGATATGGTACCCCTGAACCATGACAGATGAGCAAATGTACTAATCGAGGGAAAGTGCTAGGGGGAAGTCATTGGTAGTAGTAAGGCTCTGGGAGAGCATAACTGGGAGAACATGACTGCAGCACGAGACAAAAACTTCTCTACAATGCACACATAGCACTGGCTGTTCAACTTGTAATTTTCTCACAACCACCATTATTGTAGCAGAAGACAAAAACTTCTCTGTAAAGCACACATGGTACAGCCTATTCAGTTTGTGATTTCCTCACTATCCCCATTGTTATCTATCGAATATGTACATGGACTACTACTTCTTTTTCATAGCAAAATATTCAAGGACAGAGTTTTTTTTATTAAATAGTGTTGAATATTCATAGTGTACCATGTTGTTTTGTAAGAATGTATGCACTTTGTAGTTAACCGAAGATATGATAAAAACCCATAATTACAAGCATGACTGGCAGGTAACCTGTGATAAAGCATCCCCTAGGTGCAACACGTTAGGTTGCCACCTCAGCTGATTTCACTGGATCTCACTGTGTGCAGTTCATATGAGTTTTTCTGGCAATGTTTGATTTTTTTTTTTTTTTTATATGTATTTGCAAATCAGGCTAAGTTTGGTATATCTAAGAGTGGGTATGTTCCCCACTGAGGTTGGTTGTGTGCCTTATGCTTTTTGGCCGATCTGAAAATAATTGGGAAGAGCATTGCATAAACCTTTGGAGCTGCCCGTTGTCTAGCTTATATTTTTTTTTTATTGTGTTCTGAATACAATGATACTATTTTCTCTCTCTGTACCATTTTCCATGATCTGTCTGTTCTTCCTGTTTCGCTTCTCTATCATATGAACCACCAGTATGTAGAAATGACCATTGGTGTGCATAGTTTACTATTTGCATCTAACTCACTAGTTTACAATGAATACCATGCTTGTCTGTATACAGTCCCTTCATTGGTGTATAATGACTGCTGTGCTTGTCCATATACAGTCTCTGCACTACCATTGTCAGTGTCAGTGGCTCAGTAGGTAGCACACTCGCCTCTGAGGCCGGGAGATCAGAGGGCTGTGGGTTCAGTTCCCACATCTGGCACTTGGGTTAATATCCCAGTACTGACACTGTAGTGCAGCATGAGAGGGGTGCTGCACTTCTGAGGTGCCGTCTTTCAGATGAGATGTTAAACCGAGGTCCCATCTGCCTGGATTGGTGGTAGTTCAGGCGGATGTTAAAGATCCCATGGCACTTATCGAAAAGAGTTGGGTAATTTCCCGTGTCTTGGCCAAATGTTCCCTCATGCACGAAAAATACCACCAGCAGCTTAATCTGGTTCAAGGTCAGTTGGCATTCATTCATCTGTATCCCCTTCCCCCGGCTCATGTCTGAAAATAGGCAGGATTTGTCTAGTGCACTTACCCAGTCAGCAAAAAATAAATAAATATTGTATTCACTGGTGTATAATTACTGATATGCTTGTCCTACAGCCTCTGCACTAGCAGCGGTGTATGACTGTGGTGTTTATCCATATACAGTCCATGCACTACCAGTATCTTATTCAGCAGTGTATAATGACTGTTGTTTGACTGAATAAAGTCCCTGTACTATCAATATTACATTCAGTGCTGTATAATGACTGATGTGTTTGTCCATGCACTGTCCCTGTACTGCCAGTGTTATATTCAGTGACGTTATAATGGCTGTGTTTCTCCACATATAGTCTCTGCACTACCAGTATTGTATTCAGTGATGTACTGTATAATGACTGTTGTTTGACTGAATAAAGTCCCTGTACTATCAGTATTACATTCAGTGCTGTATAACAACTTACGTGCTTGTCCATATGCAGTCCCTGTACTAAGCACTGTACTCAGTGGTGTACAAAGACTGCCGTGCTCGTCCCGTATTCAGCCCCTGCTCTACCAGTATTGTATTTGGTGATGTATAATGACTGCTGTGTTTGGGTGAATACAGTCCCTGCAGTACCTGTTGTATTCAGTGGTTTATAGTGATTGCCATGCTTGTCCAGATACAGTTTGTACTCAGCGATGTATGATGACTGCTGCCTTTGTCAGAAAAACTGGACTGGCTAGTTACTGACAACAACTCTCAGTATATCCCAAGACCTAGTACCTTCCTCTCAAGTGGAAGATATCATCTGTTGCCTAGTGACTACCCACTACTTCTCCCTTGTTTCTGGTGTGATTATTCCCAGGCACTACAGCTGTGGCCGAGAAAGCCGGGCTGGTCTGCCACAACAGAGTCCACACACAGGTGTAACCCAGCTTTATTTCCTGGGTCCCAGGCTGACAGGGTCTGATTATCCAGCCATAATATAGTGCTATAAAATGAGAATGTACTAGTTTCTTTCCCTCTTGCTTGCTTGGTTAGATATGGAACATCGCAATCCAGGCATGACTGAAATGCAACACTGGCCTGGCCAAACTCCGCGTAAATGATAACATTTAAAAGGACAAACTATATTGTCACAGTGAACTACAACAGGAAACTGTAGACTTATCTGGATGAGTATTTTGTTAACTTTATCTAGCTCTGATTATAGTAACATTTTTATTATCTTGTTTCATTTTTTCGATAAATGTGCAGGATACAATGTCCCAAAGGAACACTTGTTATTGTTGTTTGAGAAGGATATGGAACTCACCACTGATAATGTTAAGGGGGAAGAGACCGAACAACAGAATGACCATCCTGAAGACATTCCCAGCAGTAAGTAGACAGTCCCTCTAATTTGGCACATGACATTTCTTTAAAAATGGCTTCACAACCTTGTAAAGAAAAGGCTGCTGAATACATTCATGTTGAAAATTGCATTTTTTTAATGAAGATACATTCAGTTTTTTTGGCATTTAAACGATGTGCAGAAAGCGTCTCCTGAATTAAAAAAAAACACTAAGAAACCTTGAAATGGCTTCCAATGTGATGTCACTGAAGATGCAAAGTTCTAGTAGAGACAATGTCAGGGGCTCAGCTCAAACAGCCCAGCAACTCAGTTATCAGTTAAAAAAAGATGTTCCTAGTCTTTTTTATTGTGAAGATATGCTGCCTCGATAAAACTGATACATTTTGGTGCTTTAGACCTACCTACTTGTATTTATACACAGTGAGCCAGAAAACTCTTTAACTCAAAACTGTTAGGAGCAATATGAATAGAAGTTTTAGTTTTCTTCTTTCACTTTATTTGGCAGACAGTGCAAAGGGGAGGCATTCAATTGCTGATTATAAAATGGGCAAGAAAAATGTAGTGATCTGATTAGTCAATAACTAGTCAGACTTGTGCGGCATTTGACCAATAACTGCATGGGTCTGGAAAGTGCCTTACAAGTATCGGAACTTGTTTTCTAGGCTGACCTAACTGCACAGAAGTTTCACTACACTGAAACTGGGTACCGGGAGTGGCATACTGAGCCGGGCTCATTTCCAGGTGTGACCCGGGAGAGGGGGAAGGGGAGAACACAATTACGAAGATTACAGCAAGTCAGATGATGCACTTACAAAAACAATGACATAAAGCGCAATAGTAGAGTGCAGCACAAACAAGAAAGCAAAAATTGTTTCATACAACAGAGGAGAAATAAAGTAGCATAAAAAGCATACAGTAGCTCTTGCTTAGCATTCTGTGCACCAACCGTGACATAGAAATAACTCCAAATTACTGGTACCAAGGAGAGATCTGTGCAGAATGTTGTCCATAAAAAGAAGATAATTGAACACACAGTGTTTGCATCAATGTTTACTTGGGTACAGTTAAATATGGACCATCTGGGGTATGAATTTCATTTCTGTAAATAGCAACATTACTAACTGCTGACAGTTTGCACAAATTTCTGGTCCCTTTTAAATATGGACTTAAAACCTGACCATAGTGGCACTAGAGTGCACCCTCTGCAAATTTAAACAGGGAGTCCAGCCAAAATTTCTAGTATCAGTAAATTCAGAATTGGGAACAGTATATCCTCACTCAGATTCCTGCCAAAAACGAGGTCTCTGAGTTACTTTAACAGTTACAAGTTATTTCATTGCCCAAATTTCACTGCCCATTCAAAAAAGCCAGTTTCAGTGAAGAGATACTAATGGTGTCATAACCAGAACTCATAGCCTAGATCCCCCTGCAAGCTACCATATAGGACTTATTTCTCCCATACTACATAAAACTGCAGTTGTAGTAAACATTTGTTCTGGAGGCCGCAGCTGCATAAGGATATTGACAGGGTGGAAACAGTGCAGAGGAGGGCAACTAAGATGGTGCAGGGTCTGCATGACAAGACATATGGAGATAGACTTAGGGACCTCAATATGTACACACTGGAACAGAGAAGGGGGGGGCATGATTGAGACTTTCAAATATCTTAAGGGTATAAATAAGGTGGAAGGGGATAGCATCTTCCAGTATAAAAAGTACAATAGAACTAGAGGGCATGACATGAAATTGGAGGGGGGGTTGCATAAGGGGTAAGATGAGAAAGTTATTTTTTACAGAGAGGGTGGTGTATGCATGGAATGCCCTGCCTCAGGAGGCGGTGGGAGCACGTACAGTGGAGGGATTCAAGAGGGCATGGGATAGGCACAAAGGAATCATACATATGAGGGGGGCATAGCTAAGGCCGCTGACCTAGTAGAGGCAGCGGGAGCAAACTGGTAAAATGGGCAGACTGGATGCGCCTTGCTGTCCTTTTCTGCCATCAGCTTCTATGTTTCTATATAAAAGGGAAAACTGACAGAGGGTGGGTACTGGACATGCATTTCCATTATGTGCGAATGCAAGGTACTTAAGAATGTGATGGTTGGAGGGTTGGCAAAATGTAGCGGAAAACATGGCTTTAGAATGCCAAAGTTGTGTGCAGTTTTTAGAATACTGAAGGGATGAGATCCCAAAATGCCACCAGGTTGTAACTGTGGAATGCAGCAATGACACAATCTGAGAAAGTAGCCGGGACGCACAATTTTGGAATGTGGCAGGGATGCTAAAATCCATAATGTGCCAGTGTTACAAATTTTTAGAATGTAGCAGAGATATGCAAATTCAAAATGTGAAAGAAACATAGTTGCAGAATGTAGCAGTGATATGCAATTTCAAAATGTGAAAGAAACATAGTTGCAGAATGTAGCAAGGATATGCAATTTTGTAATGTGTCATCAATGCATAATTTGGGCATTTGGCAGTGATGCACAGTTTCAGAATGTGGTGAGAATGCTTCATTTCATATTGTGGCAGCAACATGCAGTTTCAAAATATGGTGTGGACATGGAATCTCAGAATGTGTTGAGGACACATAGTTTTAGAATGTTGTGGTCACATGCAATTTTAGTATGTGGCAAAGACATTTTTGGAATGTGGTGGGATCAATAATTTGTGAGCATGAGAGAGAAATGCATTTTGGAATGTGGCGGGGAAATGCAATTTTGGAATACGGAAGGGATGCACAATTTTAGAATGGGACTGGGACAATGCGGTGTGGATGCACAGTTTTGAATATGGTGGGGATTCGTGTTTTCTCAATGTGACGAAGATGGACAATTTTGGAATGTGGCAGGGATACACAATTTTGGAATGTAGCAGGAAGGTAGAATTTCAGAATGTGACTGAGACACACAATTTTGGTATGTGGTGGAGATGTGCAATTTTGGAATGTGGCAGGAAGGCAGAAGTTCAGAATGTGGCTGAGACACACAATTTTAGAATGTGATGCGGATGTTCAATTTTGGAATGTGGCAGGAAGGTAGATTGTCAGAATGTGGCTGAGACACACAATTTTAGAATGTGGTGGGGATGTGCAATTTTAGAATGCGGCAGGAAGGTAGAATTTCAGAATGTGGCTGAGACACAGATTGAGAATGTGGTGGGGTTGTGCAGTTTTGGAATGTGGCTAACAAATGCAATTTCAGAATGTTGTGGAAACGCATCATTTTGGAATGTGGTGAGGATGAGCATTTTCAGAATGAGACGAGGATGCACAATTGTGGAATGTTGTGACACAATTTCAGAATGCAGCAGGGATGCACAATTTTGGAATTTGGCTAGGCCACACAATTTCAGAATATGGCATGGACATACAGTTCTGGAATGTGATGGTAATGTACAATTTCAGAATGCGACGGGGATGCTCAATTTCGAAAGGTGACAGGGAAACACAATTTTTGAATGTGATTTGGACATGCAATTTCTGAATGTGGCAGTAACATTCAATTTCAGAATGTCATGGGTATGTGCCATTTTGGAAAATGGGGAGGATACACATTTTTTTAAATGTGACAAAGATAGGCAATTCTGGAATGTGGCAGTGACGCACAATTTCAGAATATGTCAGGAAGATACAATTTCAGAATGTGGCTTGGACACACAGTTTAAGAATGGGGTTGGGATGCCTGGTTTTGGTATGTGACTGGGAAATGCAGTCCCAGAATGTAGCCAAAATAATTTTGGAATGTGGTGAGGGCCAGCATTTTTAGAATGTGGTGGGGATGCATCATTTTGGAATGTAGTGGTGACATAATTTCAGAACGCTGCAGAGAGCCACAATTTCAGAATGTGGCCAGGATATGCAATTTCAGAATGTGGCAGGGACATGCAATTTTGAAACATGGTGGTGTCATGCAATTATGGAATGTGTCAGGGATGCACTAGTTTAGAATGTGGTGGTGACACAATTTCAGACTATGGCATTCGCACACAACTTCAGTATGTGGCGAGGATGTGCAAGGAATGTGGCAAGAACATGCACTTTTGGAATGTAGCAAAAACGCACAATGTCAAAATGTGGCAGTGATTGACACACAATGTTGGAATGTGGTGTGGCTGGGATACGCAATTTTGAAATGTTTGGAGTGGGTACAGTTCTGGAATGTGGCAGGGTTAAGCAATTTCAGAATAAAATGGGTGCCCTGTTACAGTGTGCATCCCCGCTCTATTCCAAAACTGTCAGTCTTCGCCAAATTCCTAGATGTGTGTCCCTCTCACATCCTGAGATTATGTGTCCCCACCACCATTTTGAGATAATGCATCCCTACCACATTCTGGGATTGCATGTCCCCCCTCCAACATTCTGAAATTGTGCACCACCTTGGCATTCTGCAGCTTTGTTGAGTGCTGCAGTCAGCGCTGACCTTCAACAGTGATGTTATCCCCGCACATCACACCTATTCAAAAAGAAACTAAAAATGTAGTTTAAAAATTATTTTTTTCACCTTTTTTATATAAGCAAGCATTTCATAATTACAGTAATGCATACCAGGGCGTGTGTCATGGGGCTAATGTCACTTCTAGGGTGCTGAATTCACTCGGCCTGCAACCACGTGCCTGACTACCCAAGGAATAATGTTATCCCAGCACGACACATGTCTGTCCTGCATTATTGCTTAATTGCTCACCCAAGGAACTTCTCCTTCAAGGCAGTGCTGACTAAGGCTTTTATGAGATGCAAGGCTCATGGAGTGTTTGTTCACTGAGCCCTCTTACAGTTATGGAAGATGATGGTATATATTAAGCCCATCTATAAGGGGGATATTCTCAGGTCATTTCTGCGTTTAAACAGAAACTGGGATCTGGCACCAGGAGCCTTCTTTGCGTATTTTCAAGTTAGATGAGTGGTCCTGGAGAACGGAGTACAGAACATGGGGCTTCCCGACCATTCCCCACTAGCAAATATATTGTTAAACCTACAACCTAACACAAAACCCATCTCATCCTATTATAACATGCTGGTGGGAAGTGCTCCAGATTCCAGACTGAACATGATGAGGGCCTGGGAGGTTCATTTGGGTGTGCCGCTCACAAGAGAGCTGTGGAATAAGGCAGTCCAATATGCCATATCCTGTGCCAGGAGTAATAGACTATGACTTGTTCAATATACGTATCTTTATAGAGTTTATAGCACCCCAATCCATACACATAGGGTGCAACCAGAGAACCACCAAAATGTCCAAAAGTGTAAGGTTGCAAAGGGCTCCATGTGACATATGCTTCTCCAAAACTGAGGGGCTTCTGATATGAAATGCACCAGCTTATGTGCAACATGTTGGAGCAGACACTACCAGAATGCCCCACTGAGCTTTTACGTGGAGTAAAGTCCCCTGTGTCATTTGTGGAACACCACCAGCTGTGGGGTTTGGCTTTGATAAATGCCAGAAAAACTGGACCAATTCTGGTTAAAATTGGGCCCCCTCCTGTGGCACACTGTGCTAGAAACCTGCTGAACGATCTCAAACTAGAGAGAGCTCAATATAGAGTCAATGGGCAGAGAATAAAATTGGAGCAGATATGGGGCACCCTGACACACGCCGTTGCAAATAGGACCTTTTCTTATTGATGGTACCTGTAACGAATTTGAATTAGATGAACAGTTTTAGTGATCTTAACTGTGCAGTATAGCCAACATGTAGGGCAGTAGGGAATCACCATGCCTGATACCATGTATATGTGTAGCCCACCCCCTCCTCACTGTCTATGGGCCGATGTTCCCGAGGAGAGGAGGCTACTCCTGCAGAATCCTCATTCAAGACTCAAAGGCCGAATAACACAGTGAAAACAGTATGGGCATAAAGGTTTCACCTTACCATGGCAGGAGAATATCTGGAAAAGTTCTCTCACCCCCCGCTAACTGCAGATGGAGCCTCCAATTTCATTCGAGCCAGAAACTTCTCATTCTTTCTCATCTGGACCACCTCCCAAGTCCCTGGACCAACTGGTACTGGGGTCTGAAACTCACAAAGTCCTAGGGAAAAGTCTGATCAAATTCATGGCAAAAATTTATTCAAACCAGAAATAAATGAAAACTCTCTATTTTGAGCAGAACCCAATTTTATTCTCCTGGACCCCCAATGATTAACGGAGGCCCAGGGGTTCCGATTGCTTTAAACTTCTCTTCAGCTCCATGGGGCTATAAACTATTATACATGCTGGAGGTTACAGTGGGAGGCAGACTCAGAATGACATCACAAGGCTCACAGATCTCTCCTTCAAGGAAACTCGGCTGATAATGCCCAACATCTCACAGAAGTGCAGTGCTCCTGAACCCTCTGGCACTGGTAAGTCATGCAGTAACTGTTTCTTCCATACTCTCCCTGTTCAGACACCCTCATGGAAGTGAGCAGCTTCCCCCACCTGGACCCTGGACACATACATTCACTCAGGGAGCCAGGATTTAATTCTCCTGACCAGGCTCTCACCTTACCCCAGAGCCTTGTACCCTTTTAGATCTCCAAAAATTCTACGCAGCCTCTTAACATTCCTCACCAGCCACTCTTTGCTGTTTTCATGGCCCTTAGTTCTCACAAGCCACCCAGGTTCCCAGGTGCCCCTCAGATTTATACTTTTTTAGAGAGGAAGGTGACCCATACCACAAAGTATCCCCCTTTTTTCCTTTCTCCGGAGCTTGAACTAAGCATCTGGCCAGGGGAGAATTCTTCCAAGGTCTGTCAACCTGACTTGCGGCCCACCCACCAAACATGACAGCGCCCCGAGACCTGCCCCTCCAAACAGGCCCCCTACGGGTGGAAGCTCCCCTGAACCCCCTCAACATACTGGGCTGCCCTGCCACACCAGGTACAGGAGGGGGACCCTGCCACTGTCCTCTCCCCTGCAGGAGCTCTGCCACAACTCCTGCAGCCCTAGCAACCCAGAAAGACAAACACAGTCCCGGGGCTGGGACTTCCCTAGGACCCTACCGGTTCCCTTCTACCTAGGCCTCTGTCCACTACTCCCAAGGAAACCCAACTCCCCAAATGACGCATCCAGGTTGTCTAGCCCTCCTCCCTCAGAGTACCCAATTTGCCACCAGTGCCACGTTGCTGCGCCCACCGAACCTGGCTACTCACTTAAGGGGGGTGGAAACCCCCCCCTTTCAGGCCCAACCCCAGACTGCTGAGCTCCTAGCCTTCTGCCTTGCCTGCCATCTCCCTCCAAACAGCTCAGAACCACCAAAACCCTCACCTTATATTGGGCTGCCCAATGCTGCCCCAAGTGGCAGCCAACAGGAACAGTTCAAAGAAATTCCCCCAGGGTCCATAATTTAACCTAAACCCCTGGAGAAATAAGGAAGGGGGTCCTAAAGGTGAGCCATAAGTCCCTCTCAAAATGAGAGGGGACTTACATAGTCATACCATGTCCTATCATATGTATGTATAACACGGATATTCTTGTTTCTGATATGCAGCTATAACCTGTGGTATAACCTTGAAAATGTTCAATAAAGAAAGTTTACAAACAAAAACATATTATAGAATAGAATATGATGCGAAAAGGCTGACAACATATTGCCAACTGAAATGGGAACATGTATGGACCTTATGCTGCAAACTCACTGTTATTGAGTTTACACAATGGATTATGAACTCGGTAATCATGTTATTATAAAGTGTGATGTTGACTTCACTGTAGATGTAGAATCCCTATACATTAGTATGTTTGCACAGCATTCTTATCAATGAGGCAATGAGGCAGTATAGCGCAGTGGTTTAAGGCTCTGAGCTGCAAATCTGGAGACCTGGGTTTGAATCCCACAGCCCCCACTTGCATATACTGTGTGACCCTAAGCAAGTCACTTAACTTCCCTGTGCTCCCACGTTGCACCTGTAAAAAAGCTTTCAGCTTAGTGTGTCTCACCTGGTTAAACAATTGGAAAATGCCTATTTATGATGAAGGAGATGCAGTCGAGGGCCCTAGATTCTGCTGACTTAAAATCACTACGTAGCCTTCAAGAAATGTTTAGGGAAAGTATCTGAAAAATTCTTTGTTACCCAACTGTGAGAGAATACTAAATAAGTGTCTTTATTTTTAGTCAGCAGAAGGACTGAGTGCAGTGAGCCTCTGAACCAGCAATCATCACTCAAAAAACCCAACCTGAGTCACACAACAGAGAAACCATATCTCAGCACTTACCAGCGGAGCCATAGTGAAGAGAGACCATATGCATGCACAGAATGTGACAAGAGTTTTAAAAGTACCAGTACACTCAGAAAGCATCAGCAAATTCACTCAGGAGAGAGGCCATATAAATGTCTTATCTGTGACAAGAGTTTCACACGGCGGGATCAACTGGTAAGACACATGCGAATTCACTCTGGAGAAAGGCCTTATAAATGTGCTAACTGTGACAAGTATTTTACGTATCGGCAAGGTCTAATAAATCATCAGCGAATTCACACTGGAGAGAGGCCATTTAAATGTGCTCAATGTGGCAAGAGTTTTACCTGGCGGGATCAACTGTTAACACATCAGCAGATTCACTCTGGAGAGTGGCCATATAAATGTACCCAATGTGACAAAAGTTTCACAGGTCGAAATCAACTGATGACACATCAGCAAATTCACTCTGAGGAGAGGCTTTATAAATGTCCTGACTGTGACAAAAATTTTACGTATCGGCAAGGCCTAATACATCATCAACGAATTCACACTGGAGAGAGACCATATAAATGTGATACATGTGACAAGTGTTTTACAAACAAGAGTAACGTCATAAAACATCAGCGAATTCACTCTGGAGAGAGGCCACATAAA
This sequence comes from Neoceratodus forsteri, assembly GCA_016271365.2. Lineage (NCBI taxonomy): Eukaryota > Metazoa > Chordata > Ceratodontiformes > Ceratodontidae > Neoceratodus > Neoceratodus forsteri. The sequence goes on from JADMNL010000027.1 coordinate 1,148,523, forward strand.
TGTGCTGAATGTGACAAGAGTTTTACACAGCGAGATCACCTAATAACACATCAGCGAATTCACACAGGTGAAAGGCCATATGAATGTACTGAATGTAACAAGAGATTTACACAGACGAGTAGCCTCATAAAGCACAAGCAAATTCACTCTGAAGAGAGGCCATATAAATGTATTGAATGTGGCAAAAGTTTCAAAGATATGAGTAGCCTTAAAAAGCATCAGCAAATTCACTCTAGAGAGAGAGTGCCCCTCCCAAGTGTTCATCCTAAGTGACTATTGTGTGTTACGCATGGAGAAACACAAGATCAGGAAATAACCAGGATATGCAAACAGAAACAAAACAATTGTGGAAGAAAAACACAGTAAAAGTTCCAGCTGACCTTGGAGCCACAGGGCTAATTAAAAAGAACTGTCAGGCACACCATAACACGTTGCCAATGTCTGTGACACCTTACAAGCTACAAAAGGAAGCCAGCTGAGAAATGTTGCACGTATTAAGAAGAGCACTTTCAGCAAATATGAAAGGATTAACCCACAATAGGGTATGGTTTACTGAGCATGAGCATTAATCTATGCCTGGGGGGGGGTTGGAGTCATGAGGCGAAGCCGAGTGACTTCAGCCACCCAGGTGTGGATTAATGCTCAGTAAACCCATACCCTGGAATGAGTTAATCCTTTTATAACATGGATAATGTTATATTAGAGTTTTACTTAAAGAAATAGTAAAATAAAGCCCTGTGAACGTGCAACTGTGGGTATATCAGGGAATAATCAATGGTCAGGAGACCTGTTTGGACGAATCAGAAAACAGTATTTTCAGAACCCATGTTATAATAAAGATTAATACAGTATTGATTTCCTGATCTTTGAACATGCCCTGGCTTAAGAATATGGTCCATTTTTGTCATAGTATTAGAAAACCCTGAACATTGAAGAGACTACCCCTGAGAGAAACCATGTAAATGTAATAAGTGTGAAAATACTTTTAGACAGCAGAGCCACGGAGCGAGATCAGGCTATCAATATCTGTGACACCTTACATATTACAGAAGGAAGCCGCCCAAGGAATGTTACATATATTAAGAACACTTTTTTTTGTGTGTATTTATTTGTGCACCTATCCCTGGGAGCCCCCATCGGCCTGACCGGCCCCCCCCAGCTCTGACTCACAGAATTACCAGGACTTACCTAATGCCCAGCCCGAGAGCAGTGCCTGCAGGAGGTCGGGCTTCATCCAGCCACTGGGGAATTTTTCTCCTCCATTTTTCTCCCTTTGTTAACCCGGGGCCCCAGGAGTAGAGACGCAAGCGCGTGGAAGTGCGCATGCATGCTACAGCCCCGGTGACAGCCCCATTCACCCACCCTATGGCCTAATGCCTGTGTGCTCCCTTGGCTGTTCCGCTCCCAGCCTCCACCAGGAGGCAGACCTGCACCGAAGGGATGCACCGGATCCTCCCCGGAGAGGAGAGCTGCCTTTCGGCTGCTTTAGCCAGCTCCATACCCTCCCCCCCCAACGGCCCAAGCTCATTCCCGAACTCAGGTCGCTGGCGTGGTGCGAGGTAAGGCGTCCAGCACCTCAGCCCTCTGCGCCACTGGGCCGGCCTATTAGGAACACTTTTAGTAAATATTAACCATTAAAACAGTACTGATTTCCAGACTGTGAACATGGGGTCCAAATTAGAAAACCTCGACTTTAGAGACATTACCCTTAAGAGAGACCATATAAAAGTACTGGATGTTCCAAGAGTTTTATACAGCAGTGGCCTCATAACTCACTGGTGTATTTACAGTAGGAAATAGTACCAGCTGTCCTTGGAACCACAGGATCAATCAAAGACAAAGCAGCAGATGAAAGACTGCAAAGACAAAGACTGACAGCAAGGAAAGGACAACTGGAGAGTCCATAATTACAGTGGAAAATATCTGGATCTGCTGCAGTAACCCTGTGCTGACCCAGAACTGGCCCATGAGTCTTTATAAAGAGGAGAATTCACACCTTGAAATGAAAGGTTGATACTGGCTGTCCGGTACAGTGGGTTACACACAAGATGGTTTACAAATTAACAGAAAAACAAAACAGGAAAACAGGCAAACGTGGGCTCTCTGGTATAGAGTTATAAACATTTTCCATCTAGTGCAGATGTGAGGTACTCATGTCAGAATGCTTGTATACTGACAGACACAATAATGCAGTAATACTGATCCAGTGAAAACTATACAAACACTGTAACACACCTGTTGTACCAAACCTCCAAAATACAGGTAAAATAAAAGTTACTGACCAGTTTGGAGAAGGACGTGAGATGGGGCGGACAGTAGCAGTAGGTCCTGAAAATAAAGCAGAAAAACAAAGTCAGCTCTGGCTTGTCATAAAAGAAGTGGGGTAGTACATACTTGGTGTTGTCATTCCCCAGTTAAAGCATTTTCCACAGACTAATCCACAGAGTGAATTCATTGCAGTTTAGTTATAAATACAGTGTTATCTTCAGCCATTGAGAGCACTGATAATCGCATGTACTGTGTGTATGTATATGTGTATATACTGTGTATATATATATATATATATATATATATATATATATATATATATAATGGGTGACAAAAATCTGTAAAAATACTGTCTCCTGATTGGCTGAAACACATCACATGACGATGCATCATCCCACAATGACTGCACGCCTGCACTTCTTTCTGTTTTTCAACCTCCCTCCAAAACAATTCAAGTCATTAAAAATATATATATATATTTTGATGGTCTTGTAAAATACAGCCAATGGAGCAATTGCCTAGGCAGGCACCGGGATAACAGCTTATTTAAGTTAAATACAGTGCATTGCATTTTACTAGCGAGTGAAATAAATCAGTTTTCATTAGTGCAGAGTGGCAGCAGCATAATTAGCATGATTATGCCAGTATTGTGAGGAGGATGCTGATGGTAACAGCACTGCCACACTCAGGAGAGCAGTCCCAACACAGAGGAGCTGCTCAGGCACCACACCACGGCCACAAATTACAACTGCAAGATCACACTCATTTACTATTTAGTTTGGCAGGGTGCAAGTGCTAGGATTTACACAGAGAGACTGGGCACTAATTAAATAAATAAGGGGCGCCAATGTAAATAAAACAGGAGGAAGTGTCCGTCAAGTAAAATGGTGCCAGTCAGCCAGCAGACACATGGAGGTGTAGGCAAACACCACAAACAGCAGAAAAACACAATAAAACTACACAAAAGCATACAAAAATGATACTGTAAACCCCTGAGGGCACGACCATGTATGTTGAGACCCTGGCAGAGCAGACAGCGGCAGTCTCAACTGTTTTATATTATTAATGGAGCTAATTAAAGACAGCATGGTCCATAGAAGTTACACACGGATTAAACTGCATTGTTTACTTACTCTGACAAGAGAAATACTCTTGCTTTACAGCATCATTGAAGAGTGGACTTACTGCAGAGAAAGTTTCAGAGGTCTAGGTGGCCAGAAAAGAGGGGTCAGTAGCCCTGGAAGGAGGGATGGTTTGGTGAAAAAGTGGAAAGAGTGAACCAGCCATCTTGTAGCAAGGGGAAGCCTCACAGGAGTAGCCTTTGGAAGGTGTTTCATGCCTGGGTACACATGTTATCAGGACAGCCTTGGGACAACCCTTGTGAGGAGATACTAAAATGAAAAAGGGAGTATATCTGTTTATTTATTTATTTTTTTTAGTATGGTATTTCTTCCTCATCCTGGCTGGCATTCCTAGTACCATCAGCTGTCCCTCCCGGCGCCGTCCCCTAAGCATCAGGGCAACTCCCTTATGCTCCCACGACTTACCCTTTGTGGTAGGGTGGTGGGGAGCATCTCAACCCACCCGAAATGGATCCAGCCAGGGAGGTGCCTTCTCGGGGATGGCACCTGTGGGAACAGTGTCATGCTGTGTGGCTAGAACCTTTTCCATTTTCTTCCTGAAGTGAGGCATGCAATGATGACCACGGAGAGAGCACGCGCCTGCATGCACTCCTCCAAGCATTTGCCCTTTTTCCTCTCCTTACTGTAGCACTGTCCCCCAACTGCTGCTAGGGGCCAGTAGGATGCCAATCGCTGGTGAACCCCCCCCCCAGAGAAGGAGAGTAGTCCATCAGTTGCTCAATCCTTCCATGCTGACTGCCGGTGGCCCATGCTCATTCCTGAACACGGGTCACCAGCATATCATGAGGTAAGGTGTCCAGTGCCTCAGTGCCACTGGGCCGGACAGTATATCTGTTTATTGTACTAATCAGCTGCCCATTTATTCTCCTATGAAGGTCAACTTGTTTCTCCTGCACCATCAAGCTTTTTCTCACTCTTTCCCTCCTCTCCCTCCTCCTCTCTCTCTCCCTCTCTCCTACCTTCCTCCTTTCTCTACACCAAGTCTGCCCCTTCCATACTATCTCCCTCCTGCACTTTCTCCCCCTATGCCATTCTCATGCCTTCCCTCCCTATCCTCCTCCCCCCCGTCATCTTAGGTACTTCCTCCTTCCATATATTTGGATCCATCTGGAAGCCCTCTGGCACATTCTCCCTTACTTTTCTTCTCGCCCCAATGTTATCCTTCTTTCCCCTCCTCCTCCTCCCACCCTTCCAAGCAGCTGGTAGGCTCACTGAAACTCATTTCCTTGCTACTTGTGGTGGCAGGTAATGCTGAACTTAATCTCAGTCCCATTTCCCATAACCCCCTACAGCTTCCTAAAGGGCTGCATGTTACCCACCTTACAATCCACAGTCTTCTTCCCAAGATTGATCTACAAACCCTCATGCTCAACCTGAACTGAAATTTTCTAGTTATCTCAGAATACTGTCTCTCTGCCAAGTTTCCAGATTCATCTTTTGGTCTCTCTGGCTTCACTGTTGCCCATCAGGAGCAAGAGAGATGGTGAAATTGCAACCTACATATCCACTTGTCTCCAATCATAACCAGTTCTCTCAATCACCTCTCCCTAGTCTTATGAGCTGCTCCTTATTAAACTCGCACTACACTTCTCTGTCCCTATCTTTGCTGCAGGTGTCTACTGCTTCCCTGGAATTTCTTCTCCATCTTTAACAGATTTCTTCACTTCTATCTCCACATATTGCTCCTCTGCTGAGTTACTCATTCTTGGTGATTTTAACTTCAACTGGCTCTCCCCTTATTCTCAGAAATTATGCCATAATATTAAGTCACTGCAACTCTCCCAGTTGATTTCTTACCCACCCTGCTTCAATCATAAAACCAATAATCACTCCCTCCTGGACTGTGCCCTCCCCCCATCCTCACCATAATCTGGGTGCTGGTACTCTCCCTGATGCCCTCAGAGACCATTATATGGTCCATTTTGTGCAGAACATTTGACAAACAAAAGCTCCTCCTTATTTTCATCTGTTCATTTAGGTCACTGGATTTGACTGCACTTCATGCTGAACTACTCTTTACCGTCTGGTCTTCCATCTCAGCAGCTATCAACATTAATTCTGCCCTCCAGTCCTTCAGCTCTAAATTCATGGCTATCTGGGATCATCACACCCCCCCCATTAGAAAAAACAGGGTCAGAGGCCCTCACCCACCCATGGATTATGAGTGAGACGCTTGCCTGTCTCCATGCTACAGACCAAGCTTGGAGGGTTCATAAGGCTACTGGCTCCCCTGCTGACCTGGCAAACTATCAGTCCCTTTGCAATGCCAGTACCAGAGCTACGAATATTCACATCCACATTCCAAAACATCATCAGCCATCCCCCCAAGTTCTGGAAAGTTATCCACTCCCTAGTTTCACTTCTGACCTAGTCCCCCTCCTCAGTTCTCAAGTTGGGTGACTCCCCCATCTCTGGCCCTGTTGTCTCCTCCAACACCTTCTTCACCTCCTGTGTTCGATCCGTCACTCTTCTCTTCTCCTCCTTCACCCCTTCTCCTTCCTGCACCCTTCCCCATCACCTTCATCTCCATCTCTCTGGCTGCCTCACTAAAGGCCCTTCTAGCTCTCAAATCCCTGAAAATTATGATGGTCTTGAACATAAGCTCCTCCATCTCTCTGTTCCTGCTACTGCCATCCCTATCACTTCTGTCCACAATCTTTCTCTCTCTCTCTCTCTCAATGACCGTCAACTCAGACATTTAGAAATGTGTTACAGTCATTCCCCTTCCCAAAGTGTGAGACCTCTCCTCTACTAGGAATTATCATCCAATCTCTCTTCTACCTACATTGCTTAGGCTCCAGGAACACCTTATCATTTCCTATATCTCCTCTTTTTTTGACTTTGATTATTTTTTCACACCCTTCCAGTTGGGTTTCTGGAAGTCCCACTCCACCTCAGCTCATTGACTCCATCCTGTCCGGTATGGATCAGGGCCTGATTATGTCCACAGTCTTTGTTAATAACATAGTCAAGGCATTCACACTGTTGCACACCTTCTTCTCCTGGACAAGCTTAAAAGGGTGGGTGTCTCTGACTTTGCAATTAGTTGGTTCCATTCCTACTGTGAGGGCAGCCCCTGAGTTGTCCGCATTGGTGATTCATTTTCTACACCACTTCCATCTCTTCAGGTGTTCTCCAAGGTTCTGTATTGGGCCCGATATTTTTTCCATTTTCCTAAATGACCTTCCAAATGCCTGTACCTTGGCAGCCATCCACATGTGCACAGGTGATACAGTGATCTATGCCTCTAAAATCTCTACTTTCAGCCTGGTTGTTTAGCTCCAACAGAATTTCTTCAACATCCAACATTGGTTCTTGATAAATCAGTGTCCCACAAAGCTAAAAGATGTCTCAATGATCTGAGGCACCAGGTAGAGGTTGACCAGACTCTCTCTTCTCCTCTCCTGTCCTTCCTTACCTTTGTGGGTTGATTGAGGGTGCCTCCTCATTCAAGTGCCTTCAGGTATAGTTGGCAAGTCACTTGGATTTTTTTGTGCACATGGACACTGTCCACCAAAAGCTCTACCCTAAACTTGGGGCTCTTTATAGGAACAAAACATGTATTCCACTTCCTGCATGAAGAGAAATCCCCTTTAAAATGATTCTCCCAATTTTTAACTATGGTGACATTGTCTATAGTGCTAATCCTACGCCCATTTTGGCCAGACTGGACACCTTTTTCACTCCATCGGTCTGCACTAGACTGTCCCTCTTATACCCATTATGGTTCTGTTTATTCCTCTCTTTCCCTTCCTGCCCTGGAAGTCAGGCATCTCTCTCTTACTGTGCTTCCTTTATTTCCAAGTTCAGACTTGGGACCCTCCTCTGTACCTTTTTCTCTCTCTTTCGCCCCCTCTGCTCTTACCTGTTCCTTCCATAATTTTGGTCCTTGATCCCTCACCCTAACATACATAAAATCTTCTTCAGGTCTAGCTGCCTTCTCCTTCCACTTCCCTAAGCTTTGGTTTTCTCTTCCCCCTCCTATTCACTCTGTTCTGTTTCATTCCTCTTGTCCCTCAAATTCCTTCTTAGGGACTTCTCCACTCACTCCTGTAATTGTCCTTACATGCATTTCGGCACCTTCAGCAACCACCATTCCTTTACACCAGTTTGTCTGTGTTTTTACATTTAGTCTGCTGTTCCTGCACCTGTCCATTAGTCATAGATACTGTATGTTTTTTGTTTATGTTTGCCTTACTGCAACAAGTGTATTCTTGTCATTTATTTTATGTTATTTTATATTATGGTATTTATTTATTGCACACTGTTATCAAGTTATTCTGTGCCCCACTTCTCCTGCCCCCCCAGGACACATCAGAAAATGAGTTATTACCAGCTCAATATGTCTTTCCTGGTAAAACATTTGAAATGAATAAATTATTAAAGTACAACTCAGTCCAAACAGTATGAGTGCTAATTTTCATTCAGAGTGTGAAGAGTGAGAGAATGGGTTTTATACTAACTATAAGACTTGGGAAACTTCTCAGACAAACAACTTAGGGTTCTCTGTGGTCATTGTTTATTAAATATATTCACAAAGAAGCTAAGTGTCAGTTTAAGAAATTTTAAGACGTGTTTAAATGTCATAAAGTTATGCCCAAAAATAAAAATGTTACCAGTGGAAAAAAGGGTGTGTCCAAAAGAACAGTCTGCCAGCAGCTTCAAACTGAGCAGTCCAAAATGGCTTATGCTGCTGCAAAATTCCAATGGAGACCAGAATCCGATTGATTTGGTGAGGTTTTCAGAGACTCACAAACCTAGAATTTTATTTATTTAAACTGTTTAAAAGTAGCAGCAGAGTTCTGATCAATAAGATGCAGAGTTTTTTTTTTATTATTATTAGTGACGTAAAAACGTTTGTATTATTAATTTATTGAAAATTGGTAACTGCAGAAGGCACACTGATCCAGGGCTCATTTCCAGGTGTGACATGGGGGGGAGGAAATGGAATAACAAGTACATTCAATGGTAAGAACAAGTACATTCAGTGGTAAAGTACAGTCAATGTAAATAAATCAGTATACAGGTACAACTGCTAGTATGCAGGATATGGAAATTAGGAGTCAATCAAATATATTAATTAGTTGACACTGAATTATTGCACTTTTTGTATTATGTGTATAATTTATGTATCTATGTATTTATCCTCTTTGATATGCATATCTACTCTTTAACAAATAAAATTAACTTGACAGACAGAGAAACCAAATTGAACAACTTGCTTAACCAGACCAGAGGGAGGACCAGTCTACTTAGGGATGCCGGCAGGTAGGGTAGAGCCTAGTGGGCACCAACCTCTGAAATAGCCAGTACAACAGAGGGTCACCTGTATCCCGGCACAGGAACAGTAGGGCAGTGAGTAAGAAACCAGGAGTGGTTAGCTATTTCCTGCTGTACAGCGGTACCTGTATTTCTTCAGCAACCAGTCTTCAGGAAGATCAATAACCAGCCACAGATCCAGCTCATCTCAAGCAAGGTAATCATTTGTCTCTTGGGTCAACCGCATCTGAGATCATTTGTTCATCTTGCTATCCAGCAACATCAAATAAAGAACTGTGTTTGTTTACTTATTTATTTTAAAGAAGGGGCATTTACCAATCCACTTTCCTTTGAGAGGCATTATTTAAAGAAACTCTGCTTAAAGGTGTTAGGAAATGATTTTTACACCTCTAGATGCTGTCCAGTTGTTCTTTTATTGGATACCCAGTATTCTGATACACTTTTTACCTTTTTTGTTAAATTAATAATCTAATTGTGCGACTTTTGTAACTACCTTGAATCCCTCTCTCCTCAGCGGTTGCTGCTGTCTCTTTTCATACTGCCTGAACATTCTGTAACATCACAAACTCCTTTCCTGGCCATTCAGATGAATGGCATGGAATGGGAGTCTGTGATGTCATAGAATGTCTTAGAGATATGAAAATCAAGAGCTGTAGCTGCTGAGGAGAGCGAAACTCAATGTAGATATGAGGGCACCCCAAAGCTACACTATTTGTTTATCAAAAAAATCATCAAAGCATATCAGAATACATAACTGGCATGGAAAGGAAGATGGAAGGGCAGTTAAATATGCCATAATATTTTGCTATCTCCTTTAAAAGGGGCTCAAGCTCAATAAACTTGAGGGGAGTCATCTGGGTATGTAATATATTGTCAGCCTATTATCTGAATGTAAAAGTAATTGAATGCCTCACTGTATTAGCGAATTGTACAGAATTTAGAGTATAAGATATTTACAGTACTGTATCAAAGGAAAAAACCTAGAGAGTGCAACAGTTGCAGCATAATCGCATGATTAAGGCTTATAGCAATAAATGAAAATGTTTTATTACCAGTTACATTTCTATTTTTACTTTTACAGAACCACACTATCCATAATGTCTGCCGAGCCACCCATGGCCAACTCGCACACCACAGGCATCTTTCAGCAGATGGGTTATGCCAATGAGGGCTACCAACTAATGTCAGAGTTGGTAGTCCTCATCAGCTTAACTTCCACATGTTGAAAGCCACCTGAATGTGCAAGATGGCTGCAGCCGGCTCAGCAGACATTATGAATGCCGCTGTTTTTTAAAAGTAAAAATAATTGCACAGGTAATAAAAATGTGTGTTTATTGTTATTTGCTACAAGCATTAATGGGATGTTTCTGCAGCCTAGGTTTTTCCAGCGTTGCCTTTAAAAATTGCATACACTGATAGAGATCCAAGAAGAGGTATATGGAAGGGGTCAGTGGGTTAGCTTAGGTAGGTGTGTACCTGGCAGTCATTGTTGTCTATAAAGCTCGTAAGTTGACTGCGGACTTGGAGTTGGGCCCAGTAGTTACAAGAGAGGGCAGGGGAAGTTTAAGGCAGCAGTACAGCAAAATCAGGCAAAAAAATTGACTCTGCCTTTTTTCACTGTAAAAAAAATCCAGGCATCTTCCAGTTTTATTTGGTGGCAGTTTTTTTTTCTTTTTAGTTCCGTCAAAATTTGAGTATTTTATAAATGTTTAATTTAGTGTTTTTTTGTTTGTTTTAATAAAAAAAGATGTCCACTACATTTGGCTTAGAAATACCACTGTAAACTTTGTAAGGGTTAAGATCGAGAAAACTAAAAAAAAAGGTATGGTGCATATCACAGGAGGTAGCTACAAAAGTAGATTTGCCAGATATGATGATATTTTAATAGCTGTGGCTGAAGCTAGCTGTTTTAGAAAAACCTTTTTTGTTGCACTGCGAAAAATCCTGTTTCAGTAAGAAATGTCCCACTTTGGGCATCTTAAAAGGTGGTAACCCTAGGGAACACTGAAGCAGAGGGATGTAGGGAGCTGGTTCCAAAGATTGGGAAGATGATAGGAAAATGCTGACTGTCCAGAAGATGAGTGGGGATAAGGAATGGCGAAGGTGCGAGGATCCTTGGAGCAGAAGGTGCAGGAAACGGGATGACGCAGAGAAGTGATGAAAGTTAAAGGGATTTTCCAAGACTCCTCCCTACTGATGCAGTCCAGCAGCTGTTGACCACGATAGTCATCCCAGCTGCTTTTCATAATTTTATTTCAAGTCCTTATGTTTCTGGAAGGGATCATGGTTTGGCCCTACAAGGTGGTCGGCCGATCCCTTCCACTTCCCGATAGAACTGACACACCCCTGCGTTACGGTACATAATGACAAGTGACCAGGGAGAGTGCAGGGGCATGCCCCATTCAAGTGAATGAGCTCTATTTCAATGCCATTTTATGCATAACAATGGTTAATAGAAGACGACACACCACTTGATAACAAGGCGCCATTAGTCAAGCAGTGGCCTATTAATCTCCAGCTGACCATTCTTGTGCAGCATGAAACATGGTGGAACACGATCTGACAGCTGATGGCTGCAACAGCATCCCCGGTTCCCAAGAGGATCCTGCCACAAATTAATGAAAACTAATTAGCCGGCTCTGTAGGGGTGCCAGACTGGGCCCAGGGGAGTGCGGGTGCTGGTGGACGGAGATCCACACTGTCAAAGGTAGGAGGTACAAATAGAAATAAAATAAAAAAAATTGTACCAATTTCATGATTTCTTAATATGCCCTGGCTTAAAAATGGGTTCTATTTTTGTCATGGTATTAAAAAACCTGAACTTTCAAGAATTACCACTGAGAGAGTTGATAGTTGCCATTCACACGTGACCACCCAATACCATCTGTCAATCAAGTGAACGCTAGAAAACCAAATATTACAATGCAAGAAAAAGGAACAAAGGTAGCTCTGCTAAGCTGTAGTGTCTGTCCCAAATGACTGCAGTGTCTTATATATGGAGAGACACAAGATTATGAAATATCAGTATATTTATGTATTTTATTTTTCATTTGTTTACCGGGTAAGCATATGAGTCAATGGCCCTTTTTCATATGTGACCCAAGACCATTTCAAATGAATAGTCAAGAATGTTATAATGTTACAAAACTGGTACAACAAATACATGTAACAGACATTGAACATTATACAAAGACAGTTATTACAACTGATATTCAATTAAAAGAAACAACATTGCACTTGACTAAAAAGATGTCTCCTTAGCTTTCTTTTAAGAAGATCATGGCTTATCCCTGATAAAAGTTCAGTAAGAAGGTTGTTCCAATATTTGGGAGCTTCAATAGAAAAAGCCTGGTCCCCCATTTTTGTTTTAGTGCTACGTATAAGCAAATTTGGGGTTACACTTGATCTTAAGTCTCTAGTAATTTCCATAGTGTGTAATAATGACTAAAGGCCGGAATTATCTTTTTGTCTCAATAATTTATCAGTTATACAGCACAGAGTATAAACTGAGTTCAATTTTGGAGGAAGCCATCCTGAAATTTGTTACAATGTGTAATGGTGAATATTGTAAGGCAATTTATGAAGAAATCTGCAAATACCGTAAAACGTTAATGTAAGGTTTGTCATTACTTGTTTAGATAAAGCAGTGAATGGAAAAGAATTGTAATTTAATTGAGACAGTACTATGCTTTGAGCTATGGCTATTCTGGCTTGTAATGTTAATGAATTCTGAAGTTTAAAGAGCACCCCAAGTTTTTGATTAACCTGCCTTGTTATATTTCCTATATGCTTTGCATAGGTTAGGTAGGAATCCAAGTATACACAGAAATACTTATAATGGTTTACCTGCTATAAGATTGTTCCTTTATTGTCCAACAAGTTTCCTAACTTTTCCAACTTTTGTTTCAGATCAAATAACCAAATGACATGCTCTTTGTCCTTGTGCTGTTTAAAGACAATTTTAGTTTCTTTAGCCAGTTTTCAAGTTCTTGAAAACCTTTATTTAAATTCTGAGTTATATTTTCTAACAAGCTAGAACTTTTATATAAGATTATATCATCCACGTATAACAGTAGTGACCTTCCCCCTGACCCTGTTCCACATCCTTTTTTTTTCTATTTGTCTGCCCTCTGTCACCATGTCTAGTCCCTCTCTCGGGGCTCCCAATGCACCACCCAGGCTTACGCCAAGAGGAATGGGGGATTTCTCTGTTAGTGCCCCGCTCCATTGCATCTAAAGACCCAGATGACCCCCCCAAGTGGGGGCAGAGGAGGCTCCCTTCTACCCCTTCCAAATCATCAGGGGAGTGTGCACCTGGAGTCTCCCTTGGTTCCTCTATGGCGGTATGGTGCGAGAACCCATTGCATGACCCATACGTGGGGTCTTTTTCCTTGTTCTGGGTCCCGCCCCCTGCAGACATCAGCACTTGGTGAGCACCAATGAGAAGGAGGTGCCCCTCCCTAGAATTCTGCCTCCTCAGCTGCACCAGCACCACCCATGGTCACCCAGGTGGCAGTGGTACAGTAGCAAGGACAGCAGCTCATCCCTCCCAGAAAAGGTGAGCAGCCCATTGGGTGCTCAATCCTTTCTCCCCCAGCCGGCCCACCAATGATCTATGCTTGCTACTGAACCAGGGTCTCTGGCCTCACAAGCGGTAGTGCTACTGCTGTGCCTGGGGGGGCTGGCATGTCCCACACCCTCTTAAAACTGCCCACGAACTTTAAGGATACCACCTCTTCTGGTAGTGCGTTCCACCCAGCCACCACCCTTTCAATGAAGTAGTGCCTTCTCATTTCCCTCTTGAACCTTCCCTCCTCCAAGTTCAGACTGTGCCCCCTAGTGTCTCTCCTTCCCTTTAATCTAACAATCCACTCTGTATGAACCCTGTTTATGCCCATGATATATCTGAAGGTTTCAATCATATAACCCCTATCCCTTCTGTTCTCCAGGGAGTACATGTTTAGCAGCCTCAGTCTCTTCCCGTAGGGTTTGCCCTCCATTCCTGTGAGCATCTTGGTTGCTCTGCACTGGACCCCTCCAGCAGCTTGATATCGTTCTTTAAGTAGGGACGCCAGAACTGTATACAGTACTCCATGTTTGGTCTGACTAGCAACCAGTACAGTGGTAGGATAACCTCCCTCTTCCTGGAGGTGATTCCCCTGGCAGTACAACCCAACACAGTATTAGCTTTAGCTGCTGCTTTCTTGCACTGTGCTGAGTGGTTCATTTGCCCTATGATTAGCACCCTAAGATCCTCCTCCTCCTCCTCCTCCTCCATAGTGGATAACTGTACTCCCTCCCAGCCTGTAATAAAACCTTTGGTTTCTGGCTCCCAAGTGCATGACTTTGCACTTCTTTGCATTGAAACCCAGCTGTCATGTGTCCGACCAGTGCTTGAGTCTAGCCAGATCTTCCTGCAGTCCTAGCCACCCCTCTGTGTTGTCCACCACCACACTGATCTTTGTGTCATCTGCAAATAGGCAGATCTTATTCTTAATCTCATCTGTGATGTCGGCAATGAAGATGCCAAACAACACTGGACCCAGCATGAGCCTTGTGGAACCCTGCAGGTCATGGCCCTTGGAGTTGAGAGTTCTCCCCCCCCCACAACAACCTTCTGGTGTCTATCCCGCAGGAAGTTTTTGACACACTCCACCAGCTTTTTCCCTGCCCCCAGGTAACCCAGTTTGCTAATCAACTTCCCATGTGGCTCTGAATCAAAGGCCTTGCTGAAGTGCAAATGCAGGACATCCACTGCCTGGTCCCTGTCGATTGCCCTAGTTACCCAGTCGTAGACGTCAACCATGTTTGCTGGCATGCAGCCTTTGACCTAATAGCTCCAGTCTGTGTCCGTCCTTTGCTTTTGCATCTTGGCTCACCGTGGTTTGATGGTGAGCTAAGGTCGATGAAGGCTATGGGACAAAGGTTAGAAATGTCTGTTCAATATACTAATAACAGCTGCAGTCAAAACCCTAACCAGAAATTGGCTCCCTGACAAACTTTCAGATGAGTCACAATGACTAGCTTGCTGTTTACAGATTAAAAAATGGAGCGGGTAACAGCACACCTTCACCTGCAAAAAGAGAAATTCCAGCAAGGTGGCTACCTTTTAACGAATTTTGAAGTGACAGAAAGGTGTACCACTTTTAGAACTTCTGGCGGGAGATGCATGATTTAATTCCCAGTTAGTTGAGCCAGGCCCTGCCAGATGGAATGTGAAAAGAGCACAAAACGTGTAGCAATGTGAGAGGGCAGTAAGGAGGGCTGGGGGGGATACTGGGATGCATAGGGAGAGGCATCACCAGTAGAAAACAGGAAGTTATTATCCCTCTGTACAGACAGCTGGTGAGACACCATCTGGAGTACTGTGTGCAGTTCTGGAGACCCAATCTCCGCAAAGACATAGACAGGATGGAAGCTGTCCAGAGGAGGGCAACTAAAATGGTGCAGGGTCTGCACGGGAAGACATATGAAGAGAGCGAAAGGAGCTTAATATGTATAGCCTCAAAGGAAAGGAGGAGAGTGGGGACATGACAGAATTTTCCAAGTACCTCAAAGGAATCAACAAAGTCCAAGAGGGTAGCATCTTTCAAAAAAAGAGGTGTGCAAGAACAAGAAGACACGATTTGAAGATAGAGGCGGCTCAGAGGTAATTTAAAGAAGTATTTTCACAGAGAAGGTTGTGGATGCATGGAACTGCCTTCCGGAGGAGGTTGTGGAGTCAAAATCAGTGGTGGAATTCAAGCATGCATGGGACAGTCATAAGGCCATTCTAGGGGGTGGGGGTAGGAAGAAATAGGCTGCTGGTTAACTAGAATCTGCAGCTTATCCAGTAAGTAGAGAAATGGGCAGACTGGGTGGGCCAAGCAGTCCTTATCTGCCGTCAAATTCTATGTTTCTATGTAAAACTGCTCATGGATTAATAGAATCAAAATAAACTATCGTTGAAACTTGAGTAACTACTGGTTGGATATTGCTGTAGTAAGATTAAGATGAAGGGAAGGAGTGCCTGTGTTAGGGGAAGGGGGGTTTATGTGGGTTTAGTTAGTATTGTCTGTTTAATGACCACATTAGCAACTAATGTTTGTATTAGTTATAGCAAGGTACCAGTCCCCAGGGACTAGATTTAAGGGCATTAGTCTTACAGAATGTTTATGTAATTTGTCTGGAGTTTCATGTCATGAACATGTATGGTCACATAACGGTCTCTGGTGCTACAGTAATTTGTGTGAGTTTATGGGATGAAATAACCAATAAAAATTACAATTTAAAAAAAGAAAAGAAAGGCATTGGAGGAGGCCCAGGGCTCAGGAGGACAAACTGGCTTTAACTACTAACTATGGTGAATATCAAAGGGTAATATCTCATAGGAAGGCAGAATTCCTGTCCAGAAGGATTGCAGCCAGGAAGAATTGACTAGCTCAGCGTTGTCGGGCTATAGATAGGTTTTTACACATGGCCTGTCTGGAGACCTTGAAAACTGTGTCATTTGCAAAATGTGAGGAATTTGCTCATTTTTTCTCAGACACAGTGTCCTCCATTAGGGCTGGGATCTCATCTTCTGGACAGTTACTGTCCGGCAGTGGGGGGATAGGATGTCACGGTGGCTGTTAGTGGTCGTGGAGCGAGTTTCAGCCAGCGACAATGCAGGAGGCCATCAGGGTGATCTTGGGGCTGCAATCTACCTACTGTGAATGGGACCCAGGCCCAACACGGCTCCTAGTGGGCTGTATGGAGCAGCTGGGTCCACCAGTCCAGTATTTGCTGGGATCGTTGGACATTCCTTATCAGAGGAGGTCTTTCTGGATGAATTAAAAAGCATGCTAGCGAGACCCCTTTTGAAAAAACAAACTTTGGTCCCAGATGTCCTAGAGAAGTACAGACCTGTCTCTAACCTGCTGTCTCAAGGTACATTTGTTGAGAAGGTGGTTGCGTTGCAGCTTGAGGGTCACCTGGAGACCTTCAATATTTATGAGCCTCTCCAGTCACGGTTTCAACTGAGGTTTAGCACTGAAACTGCTTTGGTCAGGGTGCAAAAGACCTGCTCATGGAAAGGGATAGAGGATAGAGATCAATTCCTGTTCTCCCAGATCTCTACTTTGCCTTTGACACTGTTGTCCATGCTTTTGGACTGTCTCAGAGAATACATGGAACTCACCAGCGCAGTTTTTAGCTGGTTCAAGTTCTTCCTTTAGGGCAGGTCTGAAAGGGTGGTAATGGGTAGTTTGTTGTCCTGCCTAAGGGACCTGCACTGCACGGTACCCAGGGATCGGTTCTTTTACACATGTTTTTGGTGTACATGCTACTCTTAAGCATAGGGAGGGTGGACGTGGCAGCCATTACAGAGATGTGGGCCAGCCAACACCAGGATTGGGATCTGGTGATTCCCAGGTACAGGGTGCATAGGAAGGATAGAGGAGTGGGGAAGGAGAGAGGGGTGACAGTTTATGTGAAGGACGGGGTTAGATGCACAAGGGGTGAGGGGGAGGAGGGGAGGATGGAGGCACTGTGGATGCAGTTCTTAGACCCAAGGGGTAGGAAACTGCAGCTAGGGGTGGTGCATAGACCACCAACACAGTGTGAGGAGTTGGATAAGAAGTTGGTGGATCAGATTAGACAGGCATGTAGTAAGGGAAGCAAGGTGATCGTGGGGGACCGCAGTCTACCTGGAGTGGACTGGGGAATCCAAACCACCTCTAGCACCAGGGAACAGGTACTTCTGGATGCATTCCAGGATAGCCACCTGGTGTAGTTGGTAGGTGAACCAACCAGGCTGGGTAACATATTGGACTTGGTACTATCAAACAGGGAGATGGTGAGAGAGCTACAGGTGGAGGACCCACTAGCTGGGACTGACCAACTTTCAGTTGGCTGGGAGTGACCACCTTTCAGTGTGGTTCCAGCTCAGCATGAGCAGAGAGGCTGTGGAGTCAGCAACAAAGGTAGTGGACTTCAGACGGGTGACTTTGGGAGGATGAAAGAAATACTGAGAGGGCGACTTGGGATCAAGTCAGAGATGGATGCGCATCAAAAGTGGGAAATTATAAAGGCTGGCCTGAGGGAGGCTATTGCAGTGTGCACCAGGACTCTGAGCAAGACGTCCAGGACCAAGGTGCCATGCTGGTTGACCAGGAATGTGTTGGAGGGGGTTAAGGCTAAGACAGCGGCTTTTAGGAAAATGAAAAGAACAGGGAGGGATGAGGACAGGGAGCTGTACCCAAAAAGGTCCAAGGAAGTAACCAAGTTAGTAAGAGAGGCCAGGGCAGCCAAGGAGCTGATGCTGGCTCAGGGCATCAGGGAGGGGGAGAAGGAATGTTATAGATATGTGAGGGAAAAAAGGAACTGTAGAGACCGGATAGTCTGGATCAGGAAGGATGAGGGGTGGGTGGAGAAGGAGGAGAAACAGGCAGAAGTACTGAATGACTACTTCTGCTTGGTGTTCATGAGGGAGGGAGGTAGGAGGTCCGCTACCCCTGTGGACTTGGAAGGGTGGGAACGAAGGGGGAGGAGACGACTGATGCAGTGATTCTAGAAAGCAGGGCACTGAATGGTCTGAAGGTACTTAGGGTGAATAAGGCACCGGGTTCTAATGGCATTCACCCTAGGGTGTTGAGGGAGATGGCGGAGGTGTTGGCCAGGCTGCTGACAGACCTGTTTGACACCTCCCTGGACACAGGATGTGTACCACTGGACTGGAGATTGGCTCATGTGATGCCTATCTGCAAGAGCGGCCCAAAGGACGAGCTGGGTAACTACAAGCCTGTCGGTCTCACTTTCATAGTAGGTAAACTCATGGAAGCAATCCTGAAGGAGAAACTGGTAACTTTCCTGTAGGTCAATGATCCCCAGGATGGGCAGCAGCATGGGTTCATCTCAGGGAGAGCATGCCAGACCAACCTGATGGAATACTATGACTGGGTGACAAGGGAGATGGACAAGTGCCATGTAGTGGACGTCCTGCATTTGGATTTCAGCAAGGCCTTTGATTCGGTTCCTCAGCGGGTGGTTGTGGGGTGTGGTACTCTCATCTCCCAAACCAGTGACCAGCAGTGTGCCACAGAGCTCTATGCTGGGGCCGATGTTGTTTGGACTGTTCATATCGGATATTGCACATGGAGTTGGGAGCAGGATCAGTTTATTCATGGACAACACCAAAATGAGAGCTGTGGTGGATGATGTAAAGGGGGTGGCAGAAGATTCAGAGGGATCTAACCAGACTTGAGGAGCGGTCATCGAGGTGGCAATTGGGTTTTAATACAAAAACAGTCAAGGTTATGCACTTCAGTGCAAAGAACCCAAGGAGGGAATATTGGCTGGGTGGGGTACGGTTAAGGTCACTGAGAAGGAGAAGGATCTGGGGGTCATAGTAACGGAGCATGAACAATTCTGCTCAATGCAGGAGGGCTGCAGCTAGGGCCAACAGGATGCTGGGGTGCACTGTGTGGGGATTCTCATCCAGGAGCAAGGAGGTGATCATTCCCCTGTACAGGTCTTTGGTCAGGCTGCAGTTGGAGTACTATGTGCAATATTGGCGACCATATCTGAGGAAGGATATCAAGATGCTTGAGGTGGTGCAGCAGAGGGCAATGAAAATGTTACAGGGGATGGAAGGCAGAACCTACAAAGAAAGGCTGAGTCAGTTGAGTCTGTTCACCCTGGAGGAGAGAAGGGATCGAGAAGGACATGATTGAAACCTTCAAATATTTGCAGGGGATCAACAAATTGGACACAAAGGGTCTGTTAAAGCTGAGAAAGGGAAGGGACATGAGGGGGCACAGGCTAAGATTGCAGGGAGGCTGGTTCAGGAGGGAGATGAGGAGGCATTATTTCACTGAGAGGGTGGTGGTGAAATGGAACGCTCTACCAGAGGAGATGGTGGTGTGTAGGATGGTGGGGAGTTTAAAAAGTGTATGGGACAGGGCAAGGGGGGGCTGTGTAAAATATGCTGAGCAGTTTCAGGAGGATAATGAAGGGTTGGGGATGGGACAGCTGCAATATAAGGGTGCTAGCTGCACGTACAAGCAGACTTGATAGACCATGAGGCTTGTTTCTGCTGGCAAGTTTTCATATGTTATGCTTATAGCATGTGGGCTGTGTAGTATTTGATTGTGCTCTATAATGGTGCCCTGGGCCTCCGGAGAAGGGCAACAGAAATAAATAAATAACACTACTACAACTACTACTGATCCCACTACACTGTTAGTTTCTATATAGAGCCTGGTGTCGAGAAAAGGTACCTTTCTGTGGTGACGGTTGTCTTCTGCAGCTTCTGAAAGGGGGGTGCTCCTCTCCAGAAGGAGAAAAAAAACATCTAAAGAGAAGTTAGTGGTTTGTCGGTGTGGAAGATAAAGACAGAATGTTCTATGGACAAAGGACCTGCGGTGATGTTTAAGTAAGCATTAATGCCCGACGAAGGAGGCTTCTACTGGGGAATTAATGTGGCACAAGGCCTTGGCCGAGTGCCTACAACCACCCAACCATGCATTAATTCCCAAGCAGAAGCTGACTCCGGAGGGCATTAATGCACGTGTAACATGGGAATACTTGCGTTGTTGCTGTTTCCATTCTGTTCTCTGCAACTGTTCGGCTTTGTGTAGGAGCGGTGAGATGCTGCGTGTTCACCGCAATGTGTAGTGTTTCCTGTGGTCTGCTGCTTTGTGGACTATACTCCGTTTGCTGCTGTGATAGCTAGTGGTGCTAGAGTCTGACCCAGTGACCCCGTGATTAATAGCTGGAGCAGGCATTACTAGTGATTAATCACCGCTCCAACTTTGGTCATGTGCTGCAGTTTGTCCTGTGATTTTAACTTATTTCCCGTTTGTGTTGTTTGCCATGTTACAAGCTTTATTAAGTGTGAAGTGACTGTGTTTTGCACTCTTTAGTGCCCTCCCTCTTTAACAGAGGGATTGCATCTGACATGATGCAAATTCCTGTCAGCCAGCAGGAGTTTACCTCAGAAAGTTTTCAGTGTGGGCTGGATTACCCAAATTCAGAAGATATATGGAGATATTTGGCACTTCAACTATGCCCAGGTGGGCACAGGTGTTGTTGTCCCAAAAATGAAGAAAAAAAGTGTGATATGTGGAAGAACGATATGCTCTGTGGGATGACAGAGTGGATCCTGGAAATCTGTCACAGGATTGTGTTGGTGCCAGTTCTGTGCCAGCCACTGAAACTATGAAATAGCCACATGGCTAGTAAAAATATAAATAGGCAGCTGGCCTGGTGGCGCTGAGGGTTGAGTAGCTGGACGCCACACCTTGCACCACGCCGACAACCCATGTTCAGGAACGAGCCCAGGTCATCGGGGGTCGGCAGGGAAGGAGAGGGATTGAGCGTCTGATGGACTGCTGTCCTTCTCTGGGGTGGGGGTGTGCAGCTGCAGGTGCGCTGGTGGCCTCTAGCGGAGGCTGGGGGTGGTGCAGTGGCACAGGCAACACAAGGGTTGAGATGGGGCATGGCACCAGGAGGAAGAGTGCGGGAAGCATGCGTGCCCCATCCATTGATGTCATTGCATGTCTCACTCACAAGGGGGTTTGGGATAGGGAAAATGGCGACCGATCGCAGCGGCTGGATGGCTGTTTCCACTGAGACACCTGACTCCGAGGTGATCGCGGCACGTTACCAGATCTGGTCCTGGTGGGTGAGCACAGGAGGGGCTCTCCACCACCCGCCATGGGGGACAAGCCGCAGGGGTAGAGCTGCGAATGGTCTGACTAGGAGCTGGGATCCGCGGGACAGCAGCTGGAGGAATTTGGATGCCTGGACACAGACAAGCAGACCGGGAGCCAAGGTAGAAAAAGGACCAACTAAAAAAATATATATATAACTAGGCTAGAAGAAGCCCTTGGAGTTCCCACCCAAGCTGTAGGGGTGAGGAATTCAGTGAGTCTATGGCCCCCTTAGGCCCATGCAATATTGAATTTAAGGCACCCTACCAGGGTTGAAGCCAGCCCAGAAGAAGTGAGAATAGATAATGGTCCATCTCTGATAACTTGAGAGGAAATGGACTGTGCTAGCTGGATAAACATGCCATCTTTTATTGAGCTCAAGCAGGAAAAAAATAAAGGATCCTGTTTTGTTTAAAATCTCCCGTTTGGACATTTATATGTTTTGCTTCCAAGTTCTGCTAATAGTCTCCCCCCATCCCCACACACACACACATGCACACAGTCTTGTTAGCCCTGCTGTGTGTTAGTGGAGCCCAGGAGGTCACCTTAGGCTCAGGAGGTCAAGTAAGCGGACTTTGTGTTTTCTGGTGTAGGGCCCCTCCCAGGTGACCATAACATACATGACACCTCTAGACAGCTGGGAGGGACCACCCTACACTTGTTTCTTGCATGTTTGTTTACTATTGTCTCTGAAAGAAAAAAACAACAAAAATACAAATTTGCAAAAAAAAGAAATCTACCATATTGATTATAAATTTTGCTGATATCTTGACACTCAATGAGCACAGTGGGCATGACAAAATGACGACAGCCGTGAAACATTGTCCAGCCATTTTATGTAAGGTTTAGAAATAAAGGCTGTTTAAATGGATTTCCTTGATATTTTGTTCATCCATCTTTTGTAAAGTACTTGGGGGACAGACTTCAGTCGTGGTTTGAGGCTGTGGCTGGGTCCGTGGAGCACTAGAAACAACCGTCGCATCTGGCTCTAATGCTCTCCTCTAGTCTTCTACAAAGCTGCAATCCTTGGGGGCTGGAGAAAGCAGGAAAGGGTGAGGTCAGACACGGGTAACTACATAAGCAATAACATATGACAGGACGTTGATTGTTATGTGATACTCACACACTCAGACACATTATAAGACATGAGGCATTTATGCCAAGTGCCCATAGCACCTAGAAGTGCAGTGATCCCAAAACTTCCCACTAGCTGGAGTGTCTTATTGTGATTATAAAATGGGTAAACAGAGGAAATTTATAAACATAAAATGCCAACTTTGTATGAACGGGTATTCTCCTTTAAAGGAAAACAGTCAAAACAGTAAACAGACCCCCCCCACACACACACACACACACACACACAGCCTTGCCACTCAATTAGGCTTTTTGCGATGGGAGAGAATTTTTTTATACATTATAACTCAATTAATTTTATTGTTGAAACGTCTGTGAAGAGGCAGCATGGCGGATGCTGCACATCGTCATTTTAAGTGACAGTGCGGCACAGCACCGCTCACTTCCATGCTTTTCAATGGAAGCGAGCAGTGCGGTGTCACACTGTCAAATGAAATGATGGCACACAGCATCCACCATGTTGCCCTCTTCACGGACTTTTCAACAATAAAATAAGTGAGATATAATAATAAAACTCTCCCCATTGAAAAAAGCTACAATGAGGTAAGAACTTTGAAGTGGTCTGATTTATGGTTTGAGTGTCTTCCTTTAACAAGTAGAAAGCAGTTTTCCCCCAACCTGTCAACTATCTATCTTTCCTCACATTTACTGGATGGAATGTTTGTTTGCCATGAAATACAGGACTTTAAGAGTCTGCAAAATGTCACAATAGAATATTTACATTTCACCTCAAACAAAACAGCCAGCCTCAAATGGAGCCAGGAATTCAGTTTTATCTGTGGTAGGGTAAGCAAACAAAGATTTCCCTAATAATCAAGTAAGAAAATAGGAGGGGAAGGGGGTTTCATGGTCAGCAAAGAAAATAAACCTGTGAGTTGCTTATTTTTTTGTTATAATTTGTGTGTAAGGAATGGCTTTGAAGAAAAAGAACATTTTTTTTTATTATAGTTTTTATTAACTTTTCCAAATACAAACATTAAAGAAAACAATATCACAAAAGGTTACAGACATCTGATCAGTTTGTTTTAAGTTTAAAGGGGCTTTGGTTGAAATTGTTTTAGTGACTACAGGATGTAATCAGAAATGGTTCTGGCAGGCAGTGATGGGTCATTGTACTCTAGAGGTGACCAGAATGGTCAGTTTCTGTTCCATTTTTCATATTTCGGATTATCAGAAATCAAATTCCAAGTCGGAATCTGTTCTGATGACAGCGATCAATCGGATTCAGATTCATCCGACTTCTGTTATAAACTCCCTCCACCCATGTAATGCTCCTTGGTGCCACCCTGCCATAAAATTAAAGACCCCCCCCCCACCAGGAGAAAGCATCCTTTGGCTGGGTGAATGGGCAGAGTTTAACAGAAGTCTGATGCAGAACTGGATTTTGATTCCAACCTTTTTTGAGGATTTCATTTCATGTATTTATTTTACCAGGAAAAGGCTCCATTGAGCTCATTTACAAGGAGGTCCTGAGTAGGACAGCATACATAAGTTAGGAAGCAATGATAAAGAATATAAAAGTATTTAGGAATATTTGGCCTTAAATTCCAAAATCTGTAATCCTAAAAAAATGCTCAGAATCTGACAAATCTGAATCTGCCTGTCAATTCTGGTCACCCCAAGTCTGTTCCCTCTTAAGAGCGGAAGGGAAACCAGAGGGCACTCTCTGAAACTGGAGGGGGGCAGATTCAGGGGGGAAATGAGGAGACACTACTTCACCGAAAGGGTGGTAGCAGAGAGGAATGCGCTTCCAGAGGAAGTCGTAACACTGCAGACAGTGGGGAGCTTCAAGAAGGGGTGGGACCGATTCAGAGGGAGAGTACAAACACGGAGGAGGCAGGGAGGGGGGAGGAAGGAAACTGGGAGTGGCAGGGCAGCTGCAGTCTAATGGACTGATATGCTGCACACTCAAGCAGACTTGACAGACCATAAGGCCTGTATCTGCTGGCAATTTCATATGTTCATAAGTGTGCTCTGTAAGCAGACCTCTTAGCTGAATACCTCATGCAGGAATAATCCAGTTAAAGTCATACATGTACTGCAGTAAATAAAAAAAAAAAATCTGTGTGTTTAACAGGCGCTGCACTGTATTTTGGTGCTTACTACTGGCTGCCTTTTTTTTTTTCATTTTAATTCTACGAATATCTTCATTTTAGCAACAGCTCCAGCTCCTTCCAGAAAGGTAACATCTTCAAAAATTGTTCCTGGAAACTACCAGAATTAAAACAAAAAATTCACATATGAGCACAGATTATTTCTTCAGAAACAAATTTCTGCCGCCACCTCATACTGTCAATTTCAGCTGGTTCCCAGTGCTGCGACAACTAATGTGCAGCTGCCTTGGAACAAAGCCACCTGGTTACAAAGGGAATCTTATTTCCAACACTACAGCCTGTTGTGGGTTTTGTTTCTGAGGGGACCCTAATTGCAGCAGCACAATATGTAAATCAGTCTGTTGTCTCAGAGGAAGGGAGGTCTGAAGAGGAAGGGTATATTTGTTTAACACCAGAAATCCTTGATTCCTTTTGTGTGGCTTTTAATTCCCTGCACTTTACTGGAACAGCACTGTGTTGATAAAGACTTTTTTCCTTTTCTGAAACGAAGCCAGAGTTGCTGGAAGAGAAGATATTCAAAGCGCTAAAATGGAAAGTAAGCAGCTGGAGGTAAGCTCAGAAATGCAGCACAGACCTATTAAGCACACGGATTAGAGCAAAGTTACCTAGAGAACATAGTTAGCCCAGGAGTCAGCTGTTTATGTGACGGGGCAAGATTCCTGCCCCTTTCTTCTCTTTTCTGCCCCTTTGCTGATCGGTTTACAACAGCAACAGCAGCACCATTCCAGTACACAGAACTGCTAGTTGACACTCTTAGCTATGTGTCCTCCTCCTTTCTCTTGTATACTTTTCAGTCCCTGTACCATGGGGCCCCGTCTCTTTTCTGTGCTCTGTTTTCAGATATCTTTTTTTTTTTTGTAAATATGTCTTTTACTCATTTAACATTGCAAGCAAGCAAACTTTATTTATAAAGCACCAATCCCTTGCTGCTCTAGATGCTAAACAGTACAGTACATCACTTATAAAACATAAGTAACATATAATAAAGACGTATGACAAAATGAAATAACTTAAATCAATATAAAGCTATTTATAGTCATCCAGTGGTGTTTAATATAAAGAAAAAGCCTACTTAAATAGGTGGGACTTCAGACCAGGGGTGTCGCCAGTAGTATAAAGTTGGGGGGGGTAATGCCCCACGGTTAAAATCTTTTAAAAAAAACCTGGGGGGTCCGGGGGCATGCTCCCCCGGGAACATTTTGAAATGTTTACCTTCAGATGGTGGCTTTTCCTGCATTTTAATGGTGAGAAATGCTTGAAAAACCTGGTTATCATCACCTGTATTTAATGGTACGTGTGGAAAGATTTGGTTACTGGACCACTGAGGACAACAGACAGACAGACACAATTTTCCTAGCAGATCTGCTGGGATGATTGGTTATAGGACCCCAGATGAAAAACCGACTGACGCCATTATCCCAGCAGATCTGCTAGAAAGATTACATGACCCTAAAGGAAAACAGATAAGGCACCATCATCCCAGTGGATCTACTGGGAAGGTTAAAGGGCCCCAGAGAAAAGAGAGATACACTATTACATCAGCAGAGCTTTAGGTATGAGAAACGTACAAGACCCTAGAGAACAACAGACAGAGACACCATTATCCAAGGAGACCTGCTAGGAGGGTTACAGGACTCCAGAGGAAAAGAGACCCCATGGTCCCAGCAGATCTTGTTTATATGAAACAGCTATCCAAAAGATCATACCGTAGCATTCTCGGAACCAAATGTTTAATCCTTATAATTCTGGAATGGATTAACATTTTCTCACAAAACCAATTAAATGCACCATTCTGGGGCAATCCCTTTCTATCCTGGAAATTTCAGACCAAAATTCCAAACCATCTGCCAGTGTGCTAGCAATGACAAAAAAAAAACAAACCTTGCATTTGTTTCACTTTTTTCACTATCCAGATCTCTGAATGCGCACACCCAAGTCTAAACTTGGCACATTAAGAGACCTTGCCCCCAAAGTTATGGCTGCAAAATGTCATGCAAGTCTGTTGAACAGAGGCAAAGCTATTAAAGTGCAAATTTAGAGCTTTAACATTAAATAGGCTACTCAGCACTACTTGAAATATCGCTACCGTGGCCTCGGCGACACTATAATCATCAACGAAGCAAAGAGACATATGATTATCCAACGAGTTCCTTGGAAAAAAGTCACAATATTCCTAAATACAGCGGTATTATTTAAAAAGGAACGCAATAGAAAGGGGGCATACCTCAGCCTACTCAATACACACACACGTACACACACAAAGGGGCAACCCATATCGAGTGGATAATAATAATTATTGTACAGTTTATATTCAATATCCGCCACTACATCAGATGTTTCTTTGTCCTAATTATGGAAATGAACAGTGTTTGTAAAAAGATTGCAGTTCCATTCAAGAATGTCTTTCTTATCATGGGAGTAAACATTTTGAGAAGAAATTAGGACAGTCCTGATAATCTGATATGATGAAGCTTTCTGTTGGATAAACAAGGCACATCTGGCCTGCCATGAATTGCGCTTCACAAAACCTGCATACTGTATATTACTTTTAGGGTGCCACAATGGTATTTTCCCCAGGATTTGGGCTTGGAAAACAAAGCTGAGGCCAGATCCAGTTATGAGAAATTCTGAAACAAGGGTTCCTGTCATGTTAATGCCAAACCTAGCCAAAAATTATATGCAAATGAGCATTCCAGGAAAGGTGCTCCACTGTGTCGAGGACTGTTAGAATTGTTGGTCTAGAGCAATATCTTTCACACCTGCTTATGTTTATGGAAGTTTCTTATTCCTATTTGGCAATGAGCACTGAGTCACAGAATGTCGCAGACGTAATCATTTTTAATCCCACAATGCAGTGCAGGTGCCCATGCCCACCCCTCGCGCTGAAATGTGCGCTGACTGTGAGTTGCCCCCCCCCACAGCACTCATTCCAATCCTCAACAGTCCCGTCGAGTCATCACTAACCTGCTGTTAGTCACTCCGTTTGATCCCCACCATAAGCTCTGAGGAGCTCTCTTCTGTGGCGTCTGGCGCTCCCAACGACCCCCGTTCTTGATCTTGCGACGACCCACCTCAGCACAGCAGTCATGACCCGCATGCTCACAAGTCTCGAACTACTTTCGTTTTTCTCAGATGGACTTCCTGAGCGCTTAACGGGTGCTCACGTAGTCCAGTGGAGAAAAACGAAAGTGCACTCCATACGATGGTACTGTGAAATGCTGTGACTTAGGGAAAATTAAAATTAAGGCCGGTTTAAAGTCTTCCTTTTCATTTAATCAGCAGTCAAAGTTTCTTCAATGGGGAAATGACTGGGGGGGCTTCAGCTTACATTGGGTGGCTGCAGCCTCCCCAAAATCAGTCTGATGATGCCATTGCTTCAGACTCCTCTTAAAGGCTTCCAATGATGGTGCCTCCTTCAAGAACCTTAGAAGCAAGTTCCACAGGGTCAGGCTGGCTACTGCAAAAGACCGCTTGCCGGATGACTACAGCCGAAACATGGGTGACCGCTAGGAGACCCACCTCAGAGGAATGAAGAGGGCAAGAGGGCTGGTAAGGAGACAGAAGGGCACTCAGGTAGCTAGGGTTCTATCCGTGTAGGGCCTTACAGGTCAGCAAACTGACCTTGAAGACGATCCGCCACCTCACTGGCAGCCAGTGCAGGTCATGCAAGACTGGGGTGATGTGACAGGACCTAGGAAATCCCGCCAACAGCCTGGCCGCAGCATTCTGCATTAGCTGCAGGTGATGCAGGTTTCCTCCATTTAGCCCAAAGTAAAGGGTGTTGCAGTAATCAAGACTGGATGTTACAAAGGCAGGTACTAGGGAGGGCAAGTCATCCAGTGAGATTAAAGGTTTAATCCAGGAGATGTGTCTAATATGGTAAAACCCACTTTGGACAGCGATTGGCACCTGAGCCTCCAGTGTCCGTTCGCTGTCAAGGATCATGCCTAGATTTTTCACCTTAGCAGAGGCAGCCAGGTGGGAGGCATCAAGTACAAGATCAGTTGCTTTTTCCACCCCTACAGCTTCCCGCTGATGACCAGGCTTAACCACCAGTACTTCCGTCTTATCTGGGGTAAGCCATAGCCAGCTGGAGGACATCCAGTCCTGAACCTCCACTAAGCAAGAGTTAAATAAAGAGCTTGCGTCCTGTGACCCTGGTGCAAAATACATATACAGGTGGGTGTCATCTGTGTAGCAGTGAAAACCCACACTGTAATATCTAATAATGTCCCCCAGGGGTAGCATATACACCACAAACAATATGAGCAAAAGGATCGAGCTCTGTGGAACTCCACAAGACAGGGGTTTCGGTTGGGAGAAATGAATTCCCATCACCACCCTTTGCATCCTGCCCGTAAGAAAACTCAAACCAGCTGATGATGGTGCTGGCGAATCCACAACGGTCCTGAAGGCGATCTGGTAACACCCCATGATCCACGGTGTTAAATGCTGAGGAGGGGTTGAGGAGAACAAGAGTTGACTGTTCACCTCCGTCTTTCACCCTGAGGAGATCATTTTGCACCCTGATTTTACGTGTCATTACAGATCATACATACAAGGGATGAGGTATAAGTAGCTTTCCAGTACATGATATAGCTTTTACAGTATATTGATTGGCCACCAGCAAGCCCCAGTACAGCATTGGGTGGCTGCTGCCAACTAAGTTAGTGAACTGTACCCATTCTGCTTTATAACCTGCTAGAGTGGAAGGAGGTGAGGCCTACCTGTGTCAGTCAACTGCTAATATGTAACTCCAAATGTCTTCTTCTGGTTTCCTATCTGCTCAGTCGCCAGCTTCCCCTCCGACCAGGTGATAAAGCTGTTGTTCGGGTAACAAAACTTGCATTATATTGCATTACATGTAGGCTCCGCATAGTCCATCCGGATATGAACTGTTCTGATTTTTCATTCAAGCTGAAAGTAACCTTTTCCATTTTATAGATAGCGTTAACTGTCCTCATCCAGTATGTCACAGAAATCTTTTGATCTGTTAACCATTTTCTTGTTATGCACTGTTGTGCAGCAATAATCATGCAAGCCCCTGCCCCAGCCACCAGCAGCATCTGGCAACCGGGACTCCCCTAATTCATGCCACAAACGGGGCAAAAAGGCCACCAGATGACATAAACAAAAAGGCATCACCCCTAGCATTGAGGAGATTACCGGCTCGGCAGTCTAAAGGGGACAGGGGGTTTAGGGTACAAAATAACATTTGTACTTATTCTGGATTCTGGGGAGAGGTGCCAGGTGTATGCCAGATCGAAGACTATCACAACAGGGGCACCAATAACATTTCACTCAGGAAGCGGAGATCTAATGTCCAAACAGGAACTGGAATTGTGAAGAATGGCTTTATTCTAACAAACATGCTGGTAACATAGTGCAGAAACAGGGTGGTCCCCAGATTTAAACAGAACTTTTTTCTTCCAGAACAACACTGTTAGGGCAAGTTTCCACAAACATTCCCTTCCACATACGCTCAAACCAGCTATTTCTCAATCCCAAGAAAACTGTCTCCCTAACTTTCGGCATGAGGCAGAGACTCGCCCGACTCCCCTCCACCCCAACTTTCCGTACCCTCGACGGGACCCCTTTGGAGACCTGTACCTCTTTCAGATACCTTGGGGTCTGGCTTGACCAGTACTTCTCTCTCGACTTCTCTGACCACATTCACGCAATCCATAATAAGCTGCTTCCAAAACTGCGCGCCCTATACCGCAACCGAGGTTGTAGCCCACTACCAACCCACAAAGCAATCGTACATAAAATGATCCTCCCATCATTTGACTATGCAGACATAGTATACAGCATGGCACCAAAGACCTCCTTAGCCAGACTCGACCCTCTGTTCCACTCCTTCTGTCGTTTTGCACTGGACTGCCCTCCCACAACCCATCACTGTGACCTCTACAGGTCCCTAGACCTACCCTCACTTCAGGACCAGAGACTGGCGCACTGCGCGAGGCTCACAGCAAAATTCTGGACCCAGTCTCTACCTCCTTACCTTGCAACTGACCTCATAGCTCAACCTCATCCCTCATACTCTCTCTGGAACTCCGACTCCCGGCTTCTCGCCATCCCTCACATGTCCTCCGTTAAAGGTCAAAATGCTTTCAAGTACCGTATGCCTAAAGCACGGAACTCCCTGCCAAGAGACATTAGACAATGTGGCAACACCCAGCAGCTAAATTCCCCACTAAGTCGTACTTCTCCTCCTCCTGCTCGTGCACTTAGTCTTGCAGAATGACTTAATTGTTACAACCCCGCCCTTACCATGACCAGGTGCAAGTTAGCATACTCTGTATTTCTCTTGCTGCTGCATTTTAGACTCCGAGCAATACTTGCAATTCTAGTCTTTCCACGTGACTCTAACTGCATAATGTCTGAACCTAGTATGATCTCTGTATTGCAATTCATCTGTATAGCCTGTGACATAGTTCTCGCTGTTTCCCCCCTACCCCCAGGATGCATCTGGAATCGAGCGCTATACCGCTCAGCATGCCTTCCTGGTAAAACTTTTAAATAAATAAATAAATTAAATCTCGAACTGTCCATTCCTATACTCTAGGCATCTTAGACACTTTCTTCTGTAACCACTAGGTGGCGCTATTCCAAGGGCTACTACCCCTGCCTGTATGGCTATACACAGGTTGAGGGGCCTGAGTTCACCAATAAGGTGCCTCCACCCAGAGTAGTGGTATAGGGGATGCTTATCTGCTCTGGTATCGCCCTCTGGGAAGCTATAACCCCCCACCAATCCTAGTGGCCCAGTACTTGATGCAGTAGTAAAGTCACAGACAGTATGGAACAATAATAATATACTCACTCCTTCACACTTACCACCAGGGTTAGACTTGCAGCAGTTTCCCTGGGGACCCCCTGTAACGTAAGGCTAGCAATATAGTAGCACACACTTAGCACAGTAATCCAGCTAATGATATGCACATTAGCCAGGTTGAACGTGAAGAAAGACTATCAGGTTTATTTAGAGGCAGTGCACAAGGAAGGGGCGTGAATCTAGGCAAACGATTTGATATCTGACTTGGTTCAGTGATTGCATGCACTATTTGTCCCACACTGACAGTGACACAACACTGGGCACCCAGGATGGTAAGTCTGGCTAGCCAGAGGCATTGCCCGAGGATGGCTGGCATTGCAGCTGATGTTGGGGCTCTTGATGGAAAGAAAAAACAGTTAACGTGCGAAACACTCAGATTATTTGTAATCCGAGCCAGATGGCTCAGACCTTTGTAAACCCAAGAAAGTGAAACAATTAGATGGTACCACAGATGATTTAAACACTCGTTGCGGGGAGCTACCCTGATTGTACTTGCACTGCCAGGAATCTACTGCAAGGCAGACGATATGGAGACCTCGTGGTGATGACCGATGGGCATGGGGAAACAGGGCCGACACGACACACCTCCTCTTCATTGCTTTTCCTCCAGGTGGCCACAACCTGCGTGTTGTTGCTGCGCAGGGGCTGGATCCCCGAGTCAGTCTCTCACCGAAACAGTCTCTGGTGTAGGAGTAGCAGCCTGAGTCAAATTGGCAGGTTTCAGGCAGAGCAGTCTAGCAAAATTCGTGATCTTCTGCTGGTGAAGCCTCCAGCTGGCATTACAGGGTTGGGTCGAGGGAACAGGTCTCAACCCGTAGAACACATTCAGCACGTTAAAAATTAAGTAGCACCAGCTTTGAACAGTTCAGATACAGTCCAGTCACCAGTTCAACACTTCAACTGACCAGACCTCTTGATCCAACTTCATCTCACACACAAGCTGGGCCGATCGCTTCAGGAGCAAGTCTTCGGTCCAAATTGCAAGTAGCCTGACAAACTTCTTCTTCTCTTTCTGCCACAGTTCCAGACTGGAATCGGACAAGTCTGACTTCTGCTATAGGCAGTCTTAAGCAGGAGAATGGTGGCAGAGAGGCAAGGTAGGCCTCTTCCTGCCGATTCTCCTACGCTCCTTCTGGGAGCAGCTGCTCGAAAGCTCGAGCTGTTCACACTTCAACCTCCAACTCTAACTGATCCCCTGTCTCCTGGCACACTGGGAATTTCCCTTGTAAATCCAGGGGTTTGTTTGGCTAAAGGAGCGGTCGGTCACAGTAAGGGCTTCCCCCTCCAGGCTAAATTGGCGCCAAGTGAAAAATTACAATACTACAGAATTTCCTTCCCACAGGACACTGGGGTCTGGATCCATTTTAGGTCACCAGTGGTTCCATTGGTTCAATTACTGGAAGTCCCAGACCCAACATGGTGACTTCCATCCAAATGAATGATCTACAAACAAAGCAGGTTAGACAAACTTATCTGTTTCAGATATAACAATGCACGGACAGTAAATAAGCACAGTTCCTACATAGGCTCCCTCTGCACAAGTAGCGACTGCAGATTGGAGCAAATCAGAGTACTCTCTGTTCAGTTACAAGCCCTAAATCACTTGAACCCAAACAGACCACTTACTTAACACAGATTGGCTAGCCTCTTAAAAGGACAGTCGCAGAGGCTTAATATGGCATTCGCACGCAGATAACATGATCACACTAGGACGGGACACCAGCCTGACAGTGGGCATTTAAGAAGCCCAGGAAGACATTATAGTAAACCCAAAATTAAGGAGGGGGTTACACTTTCATTAAAGTGTAATTCTTGTGGGAGTTGCCACACACTTTTTAAAAGACATTTCACTGGAGCAATGACATCCGTTAACTTCCCCAATTAACCTGTTGCCCATACGTGGATCAGTTAGTACTGACCGGGGAATCAAACTGGGGTTATGCCCAACCCTACCTCATGCTCAGTCTCTGCCCTTCCTTCTGGGTTACATGAACTGGATCCTTCATGTCCCACAAAATGCTAAAGGACTCCAACTCTTTAAACTTAAAACATTCAGCACATTGTTGTGGTGAAACGGAGGTCTTGACGGTGCACTCTAGCCTTATCTGTGGGCAAATATGCCTCAGACCAGCCCCCCAAGAACACAGTCCCAGGAATCTGTACTTATAGCTTGGTTTCTTTCTTTTACAGACATGGAAAAATTGAAGGAAAAAAACCCTCTCCTTCCAGGTAGCTTTGTCACAGGTTCAAACTGCACACCTTTTCTCTTGGCAGCTGAAACGCATTGCGATCTTCAGGGGATTGCCCCTTGGCACCACTGAAACACAGTCTGTTCAGGCAAACTGTCTCCACCACTTCAGTTGGCACTGTTGCTGTTCCTCAAACTAGGGTGAGAAATACGGCCAAGGTCCTTCACCTAGTCAGCCACTGGGCTGACTGACAGAAACCTCACTACAGAGCTCATCTCTGTTCTCCTGCTACTACTGAACTCCAAGTATAAAATGGGTAAAGGATTTTGAGCAATCTGATTGGTTGTTAGCCGTGCATTAGAAGTGTCTAATGCACAACTAAAACTAGTCCTGCCAACCTGAGCACAGTACATGCTCAAAAATCCTTGTGCCATTAGAATGTTCACAAATGAAACGGACACCATTTCCCCCCTCCACACAGTAGTCACTGACAGTGAGAAAGTTATCTCAACGGTTCCTGTTTAAAAAAAAAAACACCTTCTACACAGAAATTGTTTTACTTTTTTTCCTCACAAGTAGTGCATTTTTTCAGCTATAGATCCCCTGTCTTTGAGAGTCATTCATGCCTGCTCACCACCCGTTTAAATAACCGGACCCCCGTTTCCTCGTCACCCCCGACACAGCCATCTGATTTAAGCTCCTAGTGCTCCAAAAGGGACTTCCCACTGGCATCTCCCAGAAACATGAATGGTTTCAAAACTAAATCAACATTAAAAAACAAAGGAAGGTTAGGCTGTGGTCACTCTGTCTGTGTGTGAGACGGGGGGGGAGGGTGCATGGTAACTATGATAACCACAAGGCAACCTGCGTGATGGTCTCTACTACTGTGTACCAAGTGCCTCCCTCCCTTCACACAAACTTGCTGCAAACAAGGGAACACACTGTAGATTAGAAGACCAGTCTTTTCTAAATGTTCTTATCGCATCTGCATGCAGTCAGCAAGGTACTCCAAAGTTGGTTGTAACCCCCCTGTTACCCGGAGTTACTAGAATCCCAGTAAGACCTAGTGGTAGGCAGGGAAGACAGCTTGTGAAACTCCAGTTAAATGGATTTCACATTCTCACTCTGTTCTCAGTCTCAGCTGAGACTGAGGGATGACATTATCATAGAACTATCGCATCTGCATGAGCCACATTGGAATCTCCAGAAGGGAGTTAGATTAGAATGTTGGGAGTTTTGAACAGTCAGTGTGGGCAGTCTGCAGTTGGAGATTGGTGTGAGAGGAGCACAGCAGTTCTGTGCATAGGCTTTTGGAGCCTCACCTCTGAAATAGAGCTATATTTAGGGAAAGGTGTGCATTTCCGCCTAAAGAGGGACACAGTAAGCTGTTCTTTAAAGTGGTGGAGACCGCTGATACGGGTCTCTGTGCCCCATCCCTCAGGGGATGGGGCAGGAGGGTTTGCCTGCTATTCCAGGGGCAACCCCCTGGCTACTGCTAGAGAAGAAGCTGCCTTATTTTTCCCAAGTGTGTGGGGTACAAGAAGATTTCGAGATTCGCCTGTGGGGCACCTGCAACCAAAGGGTGAGTTCTGCTCTTTCTAAAGGGCCCATGTTTCATCCTGAACTGTGTTAAAGTGGGGATTGGACTGCTGAAGTAGTGGGAGGCCTAGAGTAATAGGCTTAGCCAAAAGTAAAAGTATGTTCAAGTCCAACACAAAGGGAAGATGCAGAGATGTGATATATGTCTACCCAGTAATCTACATTGCCAAGCTTTCAAAAAGAGTTGTTTAATGTCCAGAGAAATGGCCTGGTATGGATTGTGGGAGCTGGAGGTGGGAGACCCCCCCCATCTTTAGTAACCAGGTCCACCTCTTCGGGTTTGCCCTGTGGATTTCTACTTTGCCTCATGCACTTGGCCAGTGATGAGGTAAGTACCCAGACGTGGGATTGTAAGGAAATTTCCCTTAAGGAGTCGAAGGCTCTAAGGTGGTTTGGGGAGCCACCAACAGGAAAACTGGTTCATTCCCATATGGACCACGATCAAGTGGCCAGAGGGGGAGCCGGGCCATGGGAAAAACCCAAGTAGTGTACAAGTCTGGCTGTGTACCCAAAGCTGCATGCAAATCCGGGCTGTGTGCCTGGTGGGTTCAGAGTCTGAGGGCTGGAATAGTGAAGAAGTGTTTTGTTATTTCCAATCTGCATTACCAGGAATGCAGCCCCGTGGGGGTCCATCTATGCTTTGTTTGTTCAGTTTGGATGTGAATAAAAGCCACACTTTAGAATCCCATTCCTGGTTTTGGACATTACAGTTATTGCTTCCTGTGTTCGGATTTACTTGGGTGCCCCTGTGCAGAGTAGCCAAACCTAGGCCCCCTGTGCCGAGTAACCTAGTCCTCCCCGTACCCAGTCCCCACCAGGTACTGCTGTCAGCTTCAACAGCATGCCACCTGTCATTTTTAAAAAAGGCAGGGGTGAGGGCCTTACATAGTGCTTTCAGCCTGCATCTCTGTGTCACCCCTCTAGCTTTCCTGCAGCCCACCCCCTCAATCAATCTAGAACACTTACTCCCTCCCTGGCTGCCAGACAAAAACTGAGATCTGCTGTCACCCCTTGCTCATACCCATTTTAAGAAAATACCATGTCACCTCTACTTCCTGCTTCAAACAGATTCCACACTCGCTCCTTAGCACTGGTCACTAACTGCCAAAAATTAAATAATAGTAAAACACATAAACAAATAATGCAACTCTAGGGCGAGGCTGTGTGTGGGGGGGGGGGACAGGTCAAGCACAAGCATGCAGAACACAGATAAATAAAATCGACAAAAATGTAACACAATAAAAACTAGACAAAATAAGAAATTAGAGCAATTTAACACAGGCAGAGGGACTATTTTATCACAAATAAAGGTAAACTATTTAAAAATGTAAATATATTATTTTTATTTTCTGCTGACATGTAGAAAGCCCATTTTATAAACGCAATAAGCCACTCCAGGGATGTTCGTTTGATAGTTCTAATGCACGGCTAGGGAACTGGATGCACTCGGTCTGTGGCCTCATGCTTCACTACGCCACCTAGCCATGCATTAGAACTGTCTAACACACACCCCGCTGTGTCTTAATGCTTACCTACAGACTGACTGCTCTACCATCTGAGCATTCTAAAACTCCCCAGAGCAGCTGATTCCGAAATGGCTTATGCTGCTGCAAGAATTCTAAATGACATCATCCATTCCCACTCACGCTTGCTGAGCAGGCAATGATGTCATCTAGCCCAGAGCTCCTAATGAGCTCTCTACCTTCTTAAGGCTAACCCGATGTGATTCTAGTAACCCCAGGGGACTGCGTGGTTACAAGCATGATACCCAGAAGAAATTTGCTGCGTCTATTCTTGTATCATTCAGGGTATGAGTGATAAATAAAGATCTCTGGGGTGAGTCGGGTAGGACTGTGTAGTACCTCTGAGACTGCCTCCTCTGTGCCTGTGAGAAATCCCACAAGTGTCAGGCAGGTCCATATAATGTGGGTGTACGTTGCTCTCCTCTCCACCATGCCGAATTTCCCCTGTGACCCATACCTGGACATTAGCAAGTGAGACGTTTCCATGCATATTCCAGCCAGACATGAGATGATGTCATCCTGCTTGCCTCATAGCACCCCCTCTCCCATTCTGGCTGGTCCAGTATATGGCCCAGTTCTTCCTCCCATTTCTGAGATAAATAACAAGCTGTCTGTGTGCTGTGAACTGTGCATGGCCTTGTATATGACAGAGATGAAATGTCTTGGTGTTTGAATCTTAATAAATATGGGATACTAGGGTGTGGACGATCGTGGTTTTTTTTTTTTTTCTGGGGTCCCTGTTTTCTGGAGTCTGGGCCATGACAAAATGCCTGATTTGAAGGTAGTCATAAAAATCCAGCGTTATCAGGCCAAATTGTTGCCGGAGTTCCTGAAAGGATTTAATGGCGCTTCTGGTTAGGAGCTGGGGGATATACATTCTCGGTAGGCATGGTCCAGCCTGGCCAGGAGAAATGTCTTCAGTTGGGCAATAGGGCTTATGAAGAACAGAATGGGGCTAGGCTCAATTGCGTACATATCTCTGACCATGTCTCCCAGACTCTTCAAATCCAGGGATTCTGATCCACCAGTGGCCACTGCCCACTTGTGTTCCAGGACATAGCCCATAACGTGGAAGGGTAAGATGTCCCGTTCTGTTTCACGTCACTGTGGGCTAGGGCCTACCGAATGCCAGTGAAATAAGGTGCGAAGCTGTGTAGCTTCATAGCACGTTTTCAGATCCAGTTGAGCCAAGCCTCCTCTGGCCTTCAGGAGCATCAGGGTCTGGAGTCTGATATGATGATGCCTTCTCGCCCAGATATATTATGATATTGCGATTCAATATTTGTTCCATTCTCTTTCAGGAGTTGGGGTCAGAACATTTTGGGAAGTACACATAAAACGTGGGAGTACCACCATTTGTACTGAATCCACCCATCTGACCAGGCTCAATGGAAGGGTATGTCATTGTTGCAGTTCCGCTACAGTCTGGGAACTTAAAGAGCACCTTTCCTGTTCTCTTTAAAATTGCCCCCAAGAACCATGAAGGGCCCTTACCTGCCTCCAGTTGCAGTGGTACCAAAATGAGAATTTTTATATGCTTCCTAATTTGATAGGGATTGTATTTTGGCTCCATGGAGCAGAGATGCCAATCTGTTCCCCACTTCCTGATACTGAGAGCCACCCCTGCGCTAGGACGTTTCATGTCATTATATGGACAGCTTGGGGTTGTGCTGCATAGACATTCATGGTGCCATTTTTTTTAACTCTGTTTTTCATATTTGCAAACAAATGAGTGCCACTGCTTCAGTAACAAGGTCCTTGATAGTTAAGCCCACACGGCAGCAGTGGCCTTGATTTTGTTCTGAATGGCCATCTAAAATATGAAAAACAGAGTTTAAAAAATAGCCCCATTAATGTCTATGGAGCACATCCCATGCTCTCCATATGATATCACAAAACATGCTAGCACTGGGTGGCTCTCAGTATCAAGTAGTGGAAGGGATTGGTGGTTCGGCTTGATGGAGCCAAAATACAATCCCTTCCCTTCCAAGTTAGGGGCATATAAAAATTCTGATTGTGGCACCATTGCAACTGGGGCCGGTTAAGGGTCCTTCCAGGTTTTTAGGTATTAGCACCAGAAAAGACACTCTTTAATGAACCATAATTAGTTTCATGCAGCCTGTCTAGCTTGCGTGTGAGTTTTGTTCCCAAATATTTAATTTCTGCCTTATCCCGGCTAAAGGGAGATTCCTGTTGAGTCTCAGGTGGTGGGTGGTAGTGCAGGAAGGGAGCTTCTGTTATTGTAGTGTTAGGCTTGTAAGCAGAGAGCAACCCAAAATGGCTTAAAATCTGAAATACTCCTCAGAGACATGCTTGTGGTCTGAAACAGACAAGAGAATATCATCGGCATATACTCTTCCTGTACTCACAGCTTACTAGAAGGAATGGACCCCTTAGGCCCACCTGCCCAACAGGAAGAGCATTGTTACTGTGCAACTCCTTTATCTTGCTCTGGGCCCCCTCTATCCCAATTTGACTCCTCTCTGCTGACCTGCAAGCCTTACAGCACTGCTGCCTGGAACGATGAAACCATACTGTTCTTCTACCTACTGCCTGCATTGTAAACCCTCATTGTTACTTGTATTGACCCTGTGTGCTAATTCTCTTTAATGTAATCCTTCACTTGTTTTTGCCTGATGTTCATGTATGTACCTTGTAATCTCCCAGGTCACACTTGAAAATAGGCACTTGGCTGTCTAGTGTGCTTACCCGGTTAACAAAAGCAAATAAATAAATAAATATACAGCCGCATGGTGCTGTCTGCCTCCCACCACACTACTTCAGATCAAGTTATTATACCTAATTATTCAATGGCAAGAAAATTTCCTGGACTCTGATTGGTCAGTGTGTGCCTGAGACAGTGATGTTATTACACAATAACATCACTGTATGGATTTAGCAGATGATGCCCACTCATATTCTTCAGAAACAAAGATATATTGCCACCAAAAATCTACTAAAACGTTGTAAAAATATTGTTTTATTTTGTATGACATCGAGCCATTGTATAATTGCAATAAGGCACTCCAAGGTGTGTGTTATGCAAGCAATAACACACGATGAGGTGTGGGTTATCTCCTGATAAGAGCACGCCCAGGTGCGTTGTTAGGCATGAGGCACTTTGCGCTGAGTGCCTTATGCA
The DNA here is from genome assembly GCA_016271365.2 of Neoceratodus forsteri. Taxonomy (NCBI): domain Eukaryota; kingdom Metazoa; phylum Chordata; order Ceratodontiformes; family Ceratodontidae; genus Neoceratodus; species Neoceratodus forsteri. The sequence goes on from JADMNL010000027.1 coordinate 1,188,426, forward strand.
CTGGGCGTGTTTTAAGGGAGATAAACCCACACCTCAGAGTGTGTTATTGCGCTTATAAAATGGGCCCCCCAAGTACAGACTGAATATTAAAAAAAGAGAAAAAAGCTGTTGAAATGGAAAACATATAAAAAACATTTTTCTTTAGTTGGAGGGATAACGTAGTCCCTCTATGTAATGTGCTGTACAGTACAGTACACTATATTTGGCTTGATTAACCCAACAGTACTCAGTATATCCAAGCCCCCCCACCAGCAAAACTAAATTAATTTTTTCCACCTGTAATTATTTTCTCCCTGCCAGTTTTTTTACCCCATAGGAGATGTACAGCTCTCGTGCCCGTTCTTTGAAACAGTTGTATCCGACCTGCTTCTGCATCAGCTGTTTGCGATCTCCGATGTCCAGGATGCCCCCCGCCAGCGCCACCCTTTTCTAACTAAGGTTTAAAAAAAAAAATCTCCGAAGCCACCACAGAGCACAAATTATATGTTTAAATGCGAAGAAGGAAACTGCTCTGTATGGCGGTCGTTTATGGGACACACTCGCTATGAGTCAAGCGGGACTTCCTGGGTGTAAATGCCTGTCAATGTATCCCATAAACACAACCTCTGTTCTCTAAAAAGAAGCTTAGTGAATGCCTCTGCATTTCTCATCAACATTTTCTATCGGGATTCGGGTGTTTCCATGTTGCCGCGTCTCTAAAGAAAAGCTGGTAGTGGGGAGAAAACGAGGGTTAACAGTAGGGGGGAAGTGCCTGCCGGGTGGGGGCTTAGCATGATGGTGTTTCACGCCTCTTCCCCACCAGAATCCTTTGTGTGCCCTTTTTATTATTTTGGTTATCTTTGTCTGCTGAATTTATTGACTGATAGCGAGCGTGTCCCACAGTGTCAATGAGGAAAGACGTTTTCTTTGCAGCAAGCGGGATGCCGTTTCCCTGCTGTGAGCTGTGCCAGCCTGTGTTTTTGTTTAGGGTTGGCACAGCTCACTGATTTGGTGCTGTAGTGGAGCTCAGGAGTGGAGGGTAGTGCCGGTTGGCTACAGTATCTTCTAATAAGGACACGGCTCAAAAGATGTTGTAGCCAATCAGGTTACAGGATTTCTTGAGCTGATTTTATAATGTGTAATAACATCACTCCCAGGGTGGTGGGAGCACTAGGCTTCACCTCGTGCTTCAACCCACCCCAGGAGTGATGTTATTACACGATAACACACACCTTGTCGTGCCTTATTGCTTAATTACTTGTGCCAGAGGCTCTTTGCACACCGCAAACAGCAGTGAGGACATAGGACAGCCCTGCCACTTGCCCTTGCCCAGTGGAAAGGGGGATGAGATGTGACTATCAACTTTTACAGTGGCCTGAGGATTCCGGTAAACTCTGCAGGAGGGAGACAAAAGCGAGTGAAAAACCCATCTTCCCCACGACTGCAAATATATGGTTTTAAGATATGTTCAAACAGGGCAGTAGTTTCAGTGTAGGGTTGGGTAGACAGGATGTCTTTCTCTGCCCATACTGTTTTATATTTTATCTGGCTTCTGCTCTTTCTTAGCTCATAGATGCCCCCCCTCCAGTAAATTTGTCTGTCATTTTCGAGTTCCTGCCTGACAGGCATGTGACTGGGCAGGAAGACTTACATGAGACATAATAAACGTTCCCTGTGTGTTTAATTCAGGCTGCACTGTTGCTCCTCCTGTTATTTTGGCAGGAGTAGGTTGTGGGAAAGTTGCTGCTTTCTCTTCCTTGGGGGTAGCAAATATTTTGGCACTCATGTTTCAGGGTTGTTTTGATGACATGCCCCCACCCTCTCCAGTTTGGTGCACATGTTTTTACATTTTCAAGGAAGTGGACAGCATGGGGGAGCAGGGAGTGCCTTGCACAAGTTAAAGAAATGTATTTATTCCTTCAGCCTGACTGCTGCAGATCTGAAGACGATCCAGTCTTTTGGGGGCCTTTATATAGCTGTCTGCACTACCTGCCTAATTCTGGAACAACGGGGCACGGGTGTGCTTCTCTATTGGAAACCCTTTTTTAGAATTTAAAATTGACGGCAGAAGGAAGCTGAAGGTCTGTTGAGTCTGCTCTTCCTATTCTACCTCCCCCCACCTGACCTACTGTGCTGGTGGGCTGCCCCCCCCCAAGCTGGATTATGTGTCCTCTTGTCCTGTCCCAACCATGTTTAAACCCATTCAGGGTAGCCGCCGCCTCCACCACCCCTGTTGGCAGTCTATTCCGTGCTTCCACCACCCTCTCAATGAAGTAGAACTTCCTCACATTTCTGCTTAACTTACCCCCCCCACCAACCTCCAGTTATACCCCCTAGTGATTGCATTCCTGTTCCTTAAAAATAGGTCCTCATTATTCACCTTGTTTATACCCCTGAGAAATGTACATGTTTCATCCATGCCCCCCTAGCTGGCCTTCAACAAGTACACATTTAGGGCTTCCATCCGATCCATATAGGGTCTACCTTGCTGGCCCTAGGGCATATTGGTGACCCTTCCCTGTATCAGTTCTAGTCTGTCAGTATCTTTCCTCAATTGAAGACTCCAGAACTGAGTGCAGTACATCAGGTAAGGCCTCACCAAAGATCAGTACAGTGGCATAATTACTTCGCTTCTCCTACTGTCAAAACCCCTCCCCGTAACCTCAGCATCCAATACCTTGCTCTGTAACTTGTTACATTGACTCATTTGCTTGAGGGAGTCACTGATGATGACGCCCAGAGCCCTCTCTTCTGTCAAAGTGACCAGTCTGACCCCTTCCATTCACTGTTCCATGGGTGGATTCTGTCTCCCTAAGAGCATTTGTGTGCATTGCTTGGCACTGAATCTCACCTGCCAAACCGCAGATCATCTCTCTAGCTTTTCTGACTCCTCTTGGAGCTGCCGCTCACCTTTCTTGTGATCTGCCCTGCTGCACAGCTTTGTATCATCATCAGCAAAGAGACACAACTTTCCCTGGATACCTTCCTCTGTCACTTATAAACATATTAAATAGGACAGGTCCCAGGACCGATCTCTGCGACACTCAGATCGTGGCCGCCTTGTTTTCTGATTTAACCCTGTTCACCACTGCCTTCTGTTACCTCCCCCCAAGACAACTTCCGACCCACCTGAGTAAACCCTGCTCTTCTCTCAGGTCCTCCAACTTATACAGCAGTCTCCTATGCAGTTCCAAGTCGAAGGCCTTACTGAAGTCATGAAGCAAGTCTGCCACCTACTGTTTTGTCAGTCCCCTTGGTGACCCAATCAAAAAACAGTATCATGTACGTCTGGCATGACCTCCCTGAGACAAACCCATGCTGCTTGCTGTCCTGCAGACTGTTGCCCTCTATGTAGACCACCAAGTTTTCCTGGTCTCCGATCTCCATCAGCTTACCTACAGTGCAGGTAAGGCTGACAGGCCCGTAGTTGCCTGGATCTTCCCAGCTCCCCTTCCCTTGTGGAGTGGTACTAGATCAGCAGATCTCCAATCCACCGGCACCACTCAGTGAGTCATTAAATAGATGGATTAAGGGTACTGCCAGTTCTGCGGCCGGTTTCCTGTGCACCCATGGGTGCAGGCTGTGAGGGTCTGGTGCCTTGTCTACTTTGAAAGCTTCTAGACAATTTTTTTACCCTACCAACTAGGATCTGTACCCCCTCCCCCATGTAGGGACCTTGATGCTTCTCTCTGGCAGAGGACTGTTGTCTTTCACCATGAATACTGAGCAGAAGTAATTGCTTAGTACATTTGCCTTCTGTTCATCTTCTATTTATTTATTTATTTATTTGGAAAATGTTTCACCAGGAAAGACAACATGAGCTGTAAACAGCTCATTTCCAGAAGCGTCCGGGGGGGCAGGGTTTACAGTAGTTGGGAGTACAGCAAACACTTAGCAATACAAGTACAATTACTAAAACGTGAGAACAAGTACAGAGCATGATGACTCGGACCAACTGGCGAGGGTAAACAACCATATTTGGCTAAACAAACATTGCAACAGCCCTAGAGCGGTGATCTGGTAGAGGATAGGTTAGAGGATAGCTGAATTGCTACGGAAGTAGGCTACGCATAAGATGGGAAGTGCTAATACAGACACAAGGGAGGGCAGTTATAAGACAGGTGGGGGAGGGAGGGACTGGAGAGGAGGTTCAGCCAAGATCTATTCTCCTTCAGAATGCTGACAGCCCTGCAAGGGGGATAGGACCTGGCAGAAAGGGAGGGGAGAGAAAGGGGGAGGGAGGCAGAGAAGCAGGGGTGGGAGAACTGGAGAGGAGGAAAGTTATAAGTAAGTAGGGAGGTGGGCAGGCGAAGGATTAGAAAAGGGGAGGGGAGGAAGAGGGGTAGAGGGGGAGAGAGAGACAAATCTAAACCCCTTCAGGAATCAAGGACCGCTACAAGGGGGTCAGGATTAGAGAGTGGGGGAGATACCTCCCCAACTAGCCTAATTATCCTCCCATTTTCCTTTTTTCCTGCTATGTACCTATAACAAATATTTTTCCCCACCCTTTACTACCCCAGCAATCCATGTCTGCTTTGCACTCTTGATCCCTGCTTGTGTCTCTTTTGAGTTTAGCCTGATAATCCTGCCAGGTTTCTTCCCTTTTGTTCCTCTTGTACTCAGTAAAGGCCCTTCTTTTCACCCTCACTGCCTCCCTCACCCCCTTCAAGAACCGGATCACCTTTTTATTTTTCTTTGGTTCATGTTGGCGACCTTCATTGCACAGGATTCGATCGCCTCTAGGAGGTCCCCCGTAATCCTGCCTCACTGTGCCTCCACATTCTCGATTTAGTCTACCCCTGCCAATCTTTCCCTGACTAGTTCCCATATTTGTTTACTTAATTGATTGATTTATTTAGGTTGTACTTTGGCCAGCAGGTGCCCATTTTCAAAGGTGACAGTCTCAGATAAGAAAATGCAAAAACAATCTCCACACTGAATTGTACATTTGTGAAATAATAAAATTAAAATGATCTTTTACAGTGGCATACAGGATATTCAAATCTGATTTTAACTTAACCAAGCATGCCACAGTGGATTGTAACAAAGTTTATCAGCACACCTTCAATGGATGGACCTTGGCAATTCTCTTCATGAAAATCACAATATTTATTGAACATTGTACCACCAAGCAACTTTATAGCTGCGACATTGTAAGACATGTCCTACTGTGCAAAACTATGTGAAAATGTGCAGAATAGCTAGATCAACTAGTGCAACAGTTCAGTCACTTTACCAACTGGACATCTATGTGGTTCAATTGCCAAATTCACAGAGCTCTGAGGATGGGGTCACATGACCTCGAAACGTCAGCACATTAATTGTGGACACAGTAGCCATCAAAAGGCCATTATTAAGGCTTTTGAAGCAAGAGAAGATGCTTCTAGCCTGAGCAAATTTATAATGTGGTCTCACAAAAGTTGGCCTGAATTGCCAGGAAGTCGATGTGGTCCAGCACCTGTCTCTAAGAGATAAGAACTAACAGCAACATTTGACTTGTCAGGTTACTGGCTACATTAACACCGTATGCCAGTAAGTGGGTAACCAACACGAAGGATGTGGATTAGCTCTCCTCTGGTGGGGAGGGTTGTGGCTTCCCAGCAAGCCAGCAACACCCAGTGGAGGCTGAGTGCAGAACAGCCAGGGCCACTCTTCAGTGGGGAGGCACCTGCAGATGTCTGTAGATCGGATGCAGGAGAGCACCCGGCCTGCACCGACGTCATTGCATGTCTGCACCTCTGGGGACCTTAAAGGGAAAAACCCTGTAGGCTGGCAGCACTGACACACCCCTGGTCCTCCACCCAAATGATGCCCCATGCACAAACCTCGGCTGGGACCACTGGCTGATCTCGGTCTCTCCCCTCAGGGAGCCCTGCCACAAGGGCCAATCTGCCGGCCTCCCCAGTCTGAGGTTCTTGGGAAGATGCCAGGTGCAAGGTCTGGGTGCTGACAAGCGGTACATCCCCTACCCATACCAGGGAGGAAAAAAGATAGTAGTGGGAAAAAAAAACTATTCAATCAACATAGTGTATTTTCTTCTTTGTGGTATTAAAAGGGATGCCTAGCCTATATCAAGGGTGCACTATACTGTATGTGTATTAAATCTGATGTTGGATCATCTCTGCTCATGACGGCAGTTGTCTTTCAGTACATTTATTTGTTTTTAGATACTTATCAGTGACCCTTCTGTGACACAAATGGGAACTAAGTAATTAATTGTTTGGCTTTACTAAAACTATTTTTCTGCTCTTCTGAATCTCAGAGGTATTTTCTGGGCTTGCTAACAGCAAAGGGGAAAACACTGGGGGCAGGATTTTCAAAGCCCTAAGAATGACACAAGGTGCTTGCGTCCAACATATCTGATGACACAGGCACCTTACATCAAAGGATGCTTCCCAAGCTATTTTCCAGTGCAGCCTGCGTCAAACGCAGGCTGTATCTGCCAAAGGGGGCTTGTGCCAGCCTTGCGCTACAAAAGTGGCTGTGGCATAGTGCTAGGGGACTTACGGAAGACACTGAGTGCCATATCCCCAATCATGAAATTTCAAAATTGATCCCGAGGACAAAGGTTCAACAGTGCTTAGAGATCCTCTAGGAGGGTTGGCAACCATAGGCCATTGTGTGCCCTCCCAGCCACGATCAGCCGGTACCCATACACTGTACCAACCCATTACCCTGGTGGTCTAGTGCCCCCCCTGCCCTGATATGCCATGCTGTAAATACTTATACATCAGTCAGTCCCTGTTGAATTAACGGCTCCCCCCCACAAGCCCCAATATGCCCCTAATGTAAAATGATATACTCCAACAGTCATAACTGTAACACCCTGGTATCTTCCCCCACCTCCACGTATGCCTATAATGCAAATTATACCATGGTCTGGGTCCCCGCCCTAGCCCAATATGCCCGCATACGCAACAGCAGATACCATCCCTATTTGGTGGTCTAGTGGCCCCCCACCCGGCAGGAAGTGCCCTCCACCCGCTCTCTCTCTCTCCCTCCCCCTGTCCTGTACCCCAGTCCGGCGACCGGCACATCCCTCCTCACACCACCACAGCCGGCCACCAACGGAACTGTCCGAGTGCATACTATATACGTAGATGAGATGATTGGAGGCAGAGGAAAGGTTCACCAGCAGGAACTGGGACTGGAGGCAAAAAGACTGGAGACGGAGAAAGAACTAGAGGCAAAAAGACTAGAGTACAGAGAGAGAGGATGACAGCACGAGATCCAGAGACAGCTGCAAGAAGAGATCCCGACACTGCGCCAGCAGCACGTCAGTAACAGTGGAGAGAGTTTCCCCCATGAAGCCAAAATTAATTCTAAATTGTTTCCTCAGTATAAAGAGGGAGATGATCTTGATCTATTTTTAAGGCCATTTGAGAGGGTGTGTGGGCAATTTCAATTGGATAAGGCTTCCTGGTCAACTTATCTCACACCCTTACTTACGGGACGTGCTTTGCAGGCATTTACCAAAATGAGTAATGAAGACTGTGTTGATTATGATAAGGTTAAAACAGTGTTATTAAAATGTTTTGAATGAACTCCTGAAGCTTGCAGAAGGAAATTGAGGGAGTTAAAGAAAAGCCCAGAAGACAATTATGTGGAATTGCAGGTTCAGCTGTGAATTTACCTTGACAGGTGGGTGGATGGGGCAAAAGCAGACACTGTGGAGCTAATCAAAGATTTGCTTATGAGGAAACAATTTCTTAAAATTGTACCTGAAGACCTACGTGTGTGGCTCCTAGACAGGGCATGCAGCTCCTCAAAGGAGGTAGCAGCAAGCGCTGACCTGTACGTGGGCAGCAAACCATACGCACAGCGCAAATCTCATGGTGGGCCAGCACATGGTGTTAAGGGGTCCAAAGGAGGGCAGGTTAAGTAGACAAGTCTACACCTGAGCCCAAAGCAGAACCCACTGTTTCTAAAGGGAACCAAGAGCTGGGGGCCAAGAAATGCTGTATTTGCAATCAAATGGGGCATTTGAGGTATACCTGCCCTCAGAAACTGATTAAGTGGCAAAAGGCTGGGGAAGGGGGTGAACAGAATAACACCCAACAGTCGTTAGGTTCCGTACAGACCGCAGTACCACGTGTCTCCCGTGAGTATAGCCACCCTGTTGTAGTTAATGGGGGAGTAACACAGGGTTTGAGGGATACAGGTGCTTCCTTCTCCCTGGTGAGGTATGATTTAATTAAGGCAGAGCAGATTCTGCCGGGGCATTACTCCACGATTCGGGGAGCCACAGGTCCAGCGGTCGAAGTACCGATGGCCTGGGTCTTCCTGAGCTGGAAGGGTGGCCATGGAGAAAAGGAGGTGGGAGTTGTACCTGATCTCCCTATGAGTGTGATCATGGGAAATGATTTTGACCACAGGAAATCTCTGGTGTGTGTTACTACTCACAGGCAGACAAAAGGGCAGACTTCTGAGAGTGAAGTGGGGGCGCGACCCAGCCAGTGCCAACCCCTCCCTCAGCAGCTGAGGAGGTGGCTAGCACAGGTGAAGGGCTGGCTAGGAGTAGCAGCCCTGAGCCCCAGTCACAAACCGAGGAGTTCACAGGACTTCCTTCTGAAGGGGAGCTGGGAAGGGTCAGACGAGAGGAGTTTGGTGCGACACAGCTGGCTGATCCTACCCTGCAGAAACTGAGAGATGCAGCAGACAGGGCTGAAGGCTCACCAGAGGGGAGCTAAATGGAGAGGTACTCCAACAGCTGGTAATCCTGAGGGTGTACTGCCAGCAGCACTTGGCCCTGGCCCATGATATCCCTTTTTCAGGCCACTTGGGTGTGAGGTGCATGAAAAAGCGGCTAAGCAACCATTTCTTCTGGCCTGGTATTGGCAAGGAGGTGGACCTGCATGTATGGCTTGAGGGAAGCAGTATAGTGCAGTGGTTTAAGGCTCTGAGCTGCAAATCGGGTGACATCTAGCAGACCAGATCTGGGTTTGAATCCTACAGCTTCCACTTGTTTACTGTGTGACCCTGAGCAAGTCACTTAACTTCCCTGTGCTCCCAGGTCGCACCTGTAAAAAAGCTTTCAGCTTAGTGTGCTACTCCTGGTTAAACAACTAAACAAAAAAAAAAAAATTACTGTCAGACTTGTCCACAGTGCCAGAGGGTGGGAAAAATGGGGGCCAAGGCAGTTTTGGTTCCTGCCCATTTTTGATGAACCCTTCAAGAGGGTAGCCATGGACATAGTGGGGTCATTTGGCACCCCAAGTAGCACTGGCAAGCAGTATATCCTGGTGGTAGTGGATTATGCCACAAAATACCCAGAAGTGGTGCTCCTTATCAGCCATTGAGGCAGAAACAGTGACTGACACGCTGTTGGGGATATTTAGCCGGGTGGACTTTCCCCAGGAGATACTGTCCAACCAAAGTACCAACTTCATGTCTGAGCTAATGAGTAGTTTGTGGGAGAAGTGTGGGGTGAAGCAGCTCAGAACCTCCCCATACCACCCCTAGACTAATGGTCTGGTTGAGCGATTTAATTCATCTCTTAAGACTATGCTGAGGACATTCACTAACCAGCTCAAGAGGGATTGGGACAAATATTTGCTCCATCTCCTTTTTTATTTATTAATTTATTTAACTCTTCGGACATAACCTTTGAGCTATGTCAAGAGACAATAAACCGTTACAATGGCACAATTCACATAAACAGAAATACAGGTATCTAACATAGAAATACTAGCTGGAGAAGACCATAGCTATGTAGTTGATTACAAGCAGTTGCAAATTACAAGTTTGAGAGGTATAACCAGCTGCCATGGGAATAGGCATTGTCACAAGTTTCATATCCTAGTTCTTCAATATAATAGCGGGTAAAGGGAGAGGGGTGTGGGAGCAAAGGATCAACAGGCTCCGTCCCAGCGATGAGCTGGAAAAATTGGACCTAAGAGAGCAACAGGTGATGGGTGAAGTAAAGTGGAGGTGAGTATGTGGTAAGGGCAGGTTAGGGTGGCGAGACAGTAGGAAGGGGGAGAGGAAATATGGGGGTAGGAGCAGGAGATACGAGTCACAGGGGAAGGGAGGCACAAGGTATGAGTATAGTCTAGTCTGCAGTGGATTAATATCCTATTGGGTGGAGTTAGGGAGTCTGATTTTCCACAGTGGAGTTCTTATGAGGACAGTGAGTGCCTTACAGAGGGGTGCAAGTACCATATGCGTGTCGGCATTCACAAGTTCTGGTGTTGATTAGGGATTGCTTCAGCTCTTGCATGAAGGAAGAGAAGTTCTTTGTATTGTTTACTTCAGCCAGGAGCTCATTAAGCCATAGGGGAGCCCTATAAGTGAATGAGCACCGGCTGAGAGATGTTCTCATGAAGGGGACACAGATGGTACTTCTAACTGTGCCCCTTATGTTAAGCTGCAGGTGAGCCGGTAGGGTGTTTTATTGGATGCAGGGGGGGTGCAAGGCCTAGCTGAGCTTTTCTACCTAGTAGGCATGTTTGTAGTTTGACCCTGTCTTTGAGTGTAAGCCAGTTAGTTTGTTCGTATAAGGCACACGTATGGGTAAGTTTATCTGCCCCAAGGACTAGCCTATATGCTTTGAGTGCCGTAGTCGCCCGTTTTAGGGGCAGTTTCTGAGGCAGCACCATACACTACCAGGCCGTAGTTAGTTATTGATAGGATAGAGCTGGTGACAGAAAGGCGAAGGGCTGTGTGTGTAAGTTATTGACAGTACCTATATAAAACCCCAAGTCTGATGTTGACTACTTTTACTACCTGTTCAATGTGCCTTGCAAAGGACAGGGGGTCATCTGTTATGAACCCCCTAGGTATTTAAAGCAGTCTACTTGCTCCAGTGGGACTGCCTTGTTATTGGTAATGGTGAATAGAGGGTGTCTTGCCTTGTGTTAATAGCTTGAGATAAGCATGATTTTCATTTTTTTTTGTATTAAAATGTTTTTTTATTGCTTTTAAGTGACACAGTTAAGACATTATGATACCACATACATATTTAAATCTGCATCAGAGAACAACAGTGATAATACTGGTAAGACTTGCCCTACTAAACTTGTATTTTCATTTCAGGATATCTGAAGGGGGGGGGACTGTTCCTTTAGTAGTCTTAATCTGGGTGTACTGTTCCCCTGGAGGGAGCCGGAGCTGTTGAAGGAATAGATTTGAGAGGTAGAAAAAAGGATTAATGTCCAGCTTCCTCCCGGGGGGAAGATTCCAAGAGGACGGGTCGAATGGTGATACTCCTGTGCGGGTGGTAATTAGTAATAGATCTTAAAGTGTCTTGGGGTGAAGGTTTTCATTTTTTTGTAGTCAAGTAGCAGCTTTGGTTAGTGAAACCAGTCTTCAGGTTTTTGCATACAGGGAGGTTCCACAGAAGTCCATAGGGTTCTCACCCTTCGTGCCCCTGTTTGGCCATAGGGTGAAGGGGCCCCCTAGATTTAGTTCGGGATGAATAGGAGGGTGATCGTGCTTCCCAAGGGGAGTCTGTTGTGGAGTACGTCCTGAACTTCAGTACCCGGCTGGCGGAGCTCATGGGGCTTGCTCAGGAGCATTTAGCCACTGTGCAACAGTGGTAGAAAATCTGATATGACCACAGGACCCGAACCCGAGAATACAAGGTGGGGCAGTGAGT